>OX453276.1:1639200-2019200 GCA_949710005.1 Ricordea florida | reverse complement strand
AATATCAAATTTTCTTTCTTTATATTGTCCAATTCTTTAACCGTTTTTCCCAATTTCTTTTCCTCCATCTTATGTTTCAAGCTCCATTTATCTTTACAGCTAGTGTGTTCCATGAAGCTTAACCTCTGCCTTGGTTCATTAACTTTCCCTTCGTTTTCAGCAAACTTGCCATCTTTCTCAGCCAGAAGAGCTTTGACTTTATCCACTTCTTTCCTACATTCTTCCAAAGCATTCTTCATTGTTGCTATATCTTCGTCTTTCTCAACTACTGAAGTTTTCAACCTCTTCATATCCCTCCGCTGTTGGCGTACAATGAGTTCTAAAGTCTTTGCATTTTCTTTCAAGGCCTGGTTGCCCATTTCTCTAAAATTTCGCCCACGAAATTTTGATAATTCTATCCATTCATGTAGCATTTCTCCCACTTTACGCAATTGTGATTTTAAATCCTTCATCTCTAACTCTCCTACCACACCGGCATTTTCTTGACCAATGAACTTAATATCATTTTCTCTTGCAAAATTTGACATTTCTTCGTATTGCTGCTTGAATTGAGTCAAAGAAGTCGACAACTTGTTCATTTCCCTTTCGTTTTCATCAAGCGACTTTTCCAGCTGCCGCCCAATCTTATCCATGCCAGTGATGCGATCTCGCAAAGTTGCATCATTGGGAATCTTCTGCTCGTGCGAAGTTTGCATTTCTCTCATTCTTAGCGTTTTTTCTTCTACTTCATCTAAATCCCTTATCATCCTCAAATTAGTTTCAAACAGCTTTAACATATCTTCTGCCATCTTACACGAGCTTACATGAAGTCTTTTTATAGTTGCGATTTCCTCTCCAGGGCTCCCATTCACGTCAGTAACATACTTTCCCTTTTCTCCATGTCCGCCATCCCAAGCGTCACCATTTGCATTGTTCTCATTCAGCCAATTTTTTACGCATTCTATCTTCTTTCCCCCGCCTTCAGGCAAAGGACTTTTCGTTTTTCGCTCGTCTCCTTCACGTACGCAACGGTCAGAGTTTTTCAAAGTATTTCTCCCTTGCCCTACAAAGGTTTTCCTTTCCCTGGATGCAGCTTTCCAGTGCGCTAATTCGTCTTCAATATCTTTCAGTCTTCTTTTGACGCTTTTCAACTCTTTTTCTCTTTGCATGACACTGGTTCTCGACTGCTGCAGTTCGCTGTCCCGTTTCGTTAGTGAAAGTCGCGCATTTACAACCTCTTTTTTAAAGAACTCGGCTGCCCTTTCCAACTTTTCCACTTTCTTCTGTGTTTCGTCAAAGTACTTCTTTAAACTGTCTAGTTCTTCACCCTTGGTCTTCTCTACTTTCATCAGTTCGTCGTCCTTTTCTCGCAAGCAAGTATTTATTCTTTCAAGCTCTTTATTAGACTTCTTAATCAACGTCTCACTCTTTTCAACGTCATTTTGCAATGCGTTGATTCTCGTGTCTTTCTCGGTAAGAAGGCATCTCATGCTCTTCATCTCTTTTCTGCTCTGTTCAATTTCTTTTCTTGCTTCCTCCAACTTCATTTCCTGTTCAACCAGCCGTGACTCCATCTTCGTTACACTTTTCTTGAGCAAACTGATTTCTTGTTGTAGCTTGTAATCCTTCCCGTCGGAAACGTTAACGTTTGTGAACGTTTTCTCTTCATCTTTGTGAACTGTTGTGGATGAACGTTCATCTTCCCAGTCTCTTTCTTTGTAGAGGGTTTTGGGTTTCTGGAGTCCTTTGCTTATGTCCGTTTTTGGGATCCCATTGCTTTCGATCCCGTTACTGACCCTCTTGGTTTCGATCTCGTTACTCAAGCTCAAATATCCACCACAATCCTCTAGTTCTTTGTGGGAAGACATAGCATCACTAGTCTGTAATGTCCTGTTTCCTCTGCGTCTTACTGCAAGCAAATCGTTCTGAAGCTGATTTGCTTGATCCTTGAGCCTTATCTTCCTTTCCTGGCAATCGTACAGTGCTTCTCTCATGGATTCAATTTGCTCGTCTACTAAGTTTTCCTCTGATTCATCGCTGTTCCAATCCGTCTCAGTGTCTTCACAATACGTCACTTTCCTTCGTATTCCACCGTAGAGCTCTTTAGGGGTGATAGCACCGCCTCTGATCATGTAATCATCACGAGCAAATTTCCCACTCACATCAATGCTTTTGCTCTTCAACTCACCCTGAACAGCCTCTTTATCAAAGTTTCTCATTTTTATCTTCTCTTCCAATCCATGAACCTTCTGCATTAACTTTTTGTTCTTTGCTTTTAACGACTCCAATTCTTCCCTTTGGCCATTACTCTCTTTGAGTTTTTCTTTTACCAGCTCTTTGTATTTCTCCTTCAACCATTTGATTTTCTTTTTCCCCTCATCCAACGCTTCAAGATTCTTTTCTTCATTTGAGCGTTGTCTGCTCAATTCCACGGTCACAGTCTCCAAATTCACCTGGAACATGTTGTTCTTGGATTGAGATAACTCAAGCTTTTGTTCTAGTCCGTCAATCTGCCTAAACAATGCTTCATTTTTCAGAATCTTTGCCTCTATTTCCTTTTTGAGTAAATTCTTCTCCTCGTCCTTTTCTTCGGTATGGAACTTACGCTTCTCAATCTCTTCTATCAACTGCTTAATTTGTATATCTTTCTCACTCAAGGCCTCTCTAAGTTGAACTTCAACTTTATTTTCCTCGGGCATAGCCTGCTGTATACCTCTTTGGCCTTTCTCAAGGATGTCGCTTTGCAAAGCAGAATCTTTTAACTGATCCACACAAGAAACGGTTTCTACGACATTTCGTGTCCTGTCTTTTTCATTGTTGGCTGACAGGCACTTCTGCTCGTGTTTGGCAACATCCACCTTGTTTAGTCCACTTGCAATGCTTATCTTCTGTTCTTCCATGATTCTTTGGATATTCTTTGTTTCCACTGATGTCACCAATGTTTTACCATCGCCCTTTTCAGCAGAATCCCGGGGCACTTCGATGGAACTCATCTTAGACGTGCTATTTCCACATCCTTCCCCTCCGGGGTCCTGAGCCACATAGTCGCTGAGCCTCTGCAGTTGTTTGTTGCCAAGTTTTGTTAGTACTGGTTCTGGCGCAGGTGCAATTCCCCTTAAGAGGAAGCATGAAAAAAAATCCACTGTATTAGACTTTCATAGAATCATTCATAGATTTTAGCTAGATTAAACGTGTTTCAAGTAGACTAACTACATTCCCCTTTTCCATAGTACGCATGGGCATCGTTGGCTGGACTTACCAATAAAGTTCCTCAAATCAAGGGTCTGTTTAGGTAATCACATAAATCCTCTATGGTGCGTTATTTATAGAAAGGACCTTAAAGCAGATAGGTAAATGACAATTTATGGTAATTCGTCCTAAGTGGATCCGTGTAAAGATACAAATAACTGTTTCTGACTTCAAGAGATGCATGAGATGAACGCTACAAGAATATAGGAAAAAACATACTTGTCCTCGTCAATGACAGCTTGTTCTTTTTTCTCTGTCTCTTCAAAAGCTTCAAACGCTGGTAATCTCCCAACGTTCGTCTCTGCTGTGTTACGTCCCTTTTGAATGGCCACTTCCTCGTCGCCGCCGCTTACATCAGACTTGGATTCCATTTGGACGCGTGAGCCTGTGGGGCTTGCACTGTAGTCAGGTTGTAGCAATTCCTTTTCAGTGGTCAGTGATTCGGCCTTCTTATCAACTAGCAGATCATTGTCCAAGTCTAAAGACAGATTTTCTTCTGATTCTGATGTTGAATCCCAGTCATAGTTTCCAGCGTACTGTATGCCAGAATCCTTTGGTGACACAAAATTCATTTTATGCGCTGCTGAATCGACCGCAGTCCTGCTTTGTCCGCTTGGAATCTTTTCTCTAAACATTGAAGGTACAACATGGCCAACGTTAGGTCAAGCAGAAGTCCCAAACCCAAGTAACTGCTATGTTAAGGTAGTTAAATTGATCTGTTAGGTTTTCAGTTTGTTAGACATCTTAACGCGTATCTCACCTCTCCTCCTCTTTCTTCTTCTTCACATCTAGCCCTCTGCCTTGGCATTCGGACGTTGCAGGGCCTGAGAATCCACTTAATCCTTTCGTTGCTGTGCTCTGTCCAATGTTTGTCGATTTGGACACAACTTTCTCATCTGTGTCGCCATCCCAGCTGTCATCACCAGATTTGGAAGCCATTTTGATACTTATTTCCGTGAAATTCACAATTTTGGCAGTGTTTGGCATTTCGTTTTCAGTGGTCTGTGATTCGGCCTTCTTCTCGCCAGGCAGATCATTGTCCAAGACTAAGAATAGACTTCCTTCTGATTCTGATGTTGAATTCCAGTCATAGTTTTCACTGTACTTTTTGTTTGAATCCTTTGGTTTATAAAGATTTTCTTTCTGGGGTAGTGAATCGACCACAGTCTTGTCTGTTAGCCAAGGATTCTCTTCGCTAAAATTGTAAATAAAAAAAGCAAACAAATATAACTATTCCTTAGCGAAAAGCGATGAAACAGAAGCAAAAGGAATTAAGGCAAAAAGCAATGTGTATACGCACTTGTCCTTGGCACTCGCAGAGGGCCCTATTCCTTTGTCTTTAGAAGCTTCAGACGCTGGTGATACTCTGACCAGTGTGTTTGTTGCATTGCTTTTGGCATTTGCAAGTTGATTTGTCCCCTCTTTTCCGGAGTCTTCGTCACCGCTCTCGGCAGGAGACTTGTTGCGCAGTTTGATACCCGCATCTGAGGGTTTCACACTGCAGGTAGATTGTATCGCATCATCCTTTGTAGTCTTGGACTCAGCATTGTTCTCTCCAAGCGTCTTCTTTTCGTCAGGGGGCTTAATGCTCAAGTCCAGTGATGGTGTTCCTTCTGATTCTGATGATGAATCCCAGTCGTATTTCTCACCATTTTGCACACCTGAATCTTGTTTTGCATCAAGATTGTTTTCCTGGGATGACGCCTCTTCTGCTATGCCGTCTCGCACACAGGAAGCATTCCTTGGAAAGATTTAAATGCAAATTAAAATAGATGCCAAGTGATCGAGATGCAAAGAACGCTTTCTAAATTATAGTAAACAGCGGGGTTAACACCTACTGATTATTTTCATCCGCAGGAGATTCCATGTCTTTGTCTTCAAGCCCTGCAAATAGGCTGATTTTCTTCTGCACTTTGTTTTCAGGTTTCCACGCACCGTCTTTCTCGGAGTCCCCATTCCAGTTATGAGCAGGAGACGCGTTAGATTTGTTGGTGTCTGCATCCGTGCACTTCACGGTTTCGGCAGATTGTGACATTTCCTTTTTAGTGATCTTTGATTCTGCCTTCTTCTCGCCAGGAAAACCATTGTCCAAGTCTAAGGAAAGGTTTGTCTCTGATTCTGATGATGAGTCCAAGTCATAGTTCTCACCGTATTGTATGCCTGAATCCTTTGGTGTATTGATGTTCCTTTTCTGGGGTGATGTATCAACCACAGCCTTTGCTTGTCCAGTTAGATTCTCTGGTCTAAAGATTCAACAAAACGTTGTCACCTAGAGCCTAAGATTGGACTCGCAGAGTGGGGGCCTCAATAATTTCCGTTTCTTAATAAAGTTGATATTACTGATATTTAGGTGTTAGGTATATCAGAATAAGCAGTCCAACTGGGCTAACCGGTTGGCGGTTAGCTCAGTTGGACGGCTGCCGTAGAGCACCGGACTACCGTGCGGGAGGTTGCGGGTTCAAACCCCGGTCGGACCAACACTTAGGGTCTTTAAATACTTGAGAACAAAGTGCTGCCTTTGTAATGATATCCACAAACGGTTAGACTTTCTAGTCTTCTCGGATAAGGACGATGAAATGTAGGTCCCGTCTCACAACACTCGTTCCTAATGATTTGTAGGACGTTAAGGAACCCACACACCGTTCGAAAAGAGTAGGGAACGTAGTTCCCGGTGTGGTGGTCTATCTCTCCCTCTGGTTTCATCTGTCATTTTATGCATAGGTTGGGTAGGTGGGTGAGATCATATATATGGACTGATAGCGGCAGCCAGAGGCGCCTTTACATGCTGACGTCCTATCTCACCCAATAGAAGTGTAAAGCGTCTTGGAACATATTCATATGAGAAAGAGCACTATACAAATTATCATTATCATTATAATTAGAAGCCTAGATTTTTCTTATTTGGCCTTGGCCAAACAGTTTGAAGCATTACCTACAGCTCCTCCAGATATTGGGCAATCAAGTTTGCAGCTAAAAATAACGACACCCCTTATTGTTCCGCCACCTAGGAAAGGCTTTGCTTCAAGCTTAAGAATCAGGCACAGAACACAAATCCGTCATGTAATTTCGTATGAAAAATCGAGAATGGTTATTCTGAAAATAAACATCATCGCAACCTGATAGGTCGTATTCTCTGGTATATCAAAATGTCTGCTAATGGACCTAGGAAACAATAAGTATGTGATTACCTCTCCTCCTTAATCACCGATGGCCTTCTGTCTTGAGCTTCAAAATATTCTACTGCTGGCGATCCACTGACCTCCTTTTTGGGACCGTCGCTACCAGATTTAGACCCACCAACCTGCTCCGTATTCTCATCCCAGGTGTTCACATCAGACTTAGAAGCCATTTTGACAACTATTTCCTTGGAAATCGCACTTTGAGTAGGTTGAAGCACTTCCTTTTTCGTGGCCTGTGATTTTGCTTTACTCTCACCAGGTAGATCAATATCCAAGTCTAAGGAAAGATTTCCCTCTGATTCTGACGTTGAATCCCAATCATAGTTTCCACCGTACTGTATGCCTGAATCCCTTGGTGCATCAAGGCTTCTTTCAGGCAATGGTGTATCGATCACTGTCTCGTCTTGCACACAAGTATTCACTTCTCTAAGGGTTAATTCAAACAACATTTGAACAAACAAATGAAAGGTTCCAACTCAAATAAACTGCTATGGACAATGTGGGAGTGTAGTAAAACGCGATACATATACATGCATACATACATAATACATATTGCACTGCACCGGTATCGCAGAAGTCATGGGTTCGAATCCCGTTCAGGCCTGGATTTTTTTCAGGCTTTAAATTTCATAGCTGCTTAAGTTGTGTACATAACTGCGATGTTCAATTAATGTCAGTACATAATACATATTATACGTACTTGCTATTGTCACGTGCTAAGGATCTTGCTTGTTTTTCCCGAGAGGCCTTAAACACAGGAGATACGCTGACTTTGTCCTGAGCATTGTTTCGTCCATCATTTCCAGTTTTATTCCTCACTTCCTTATCTGCGCTCCCATCCAAGCTGTTTACAAGTGACTTGCTAGGTTTGATGTTACTTGCGTTCGTTGAATTCACACAGCAGTCAGATTGCGGCACTTCCTTTTTTGCGATCTGTGACTCGGCCTTCTTCTCGCCAGGCAGATCAATGTCCAAATCTAAGATAAGATTTTCTTCTGATTCTGATGTTGAATCCCAGTCATAGATTCCACCATATTGTATGCCAGAATCCTTTGGAGCATCAACGTTCCTTTTCAGGGGTGATGTTTCGACTATAGTCTTGGCTTGACCAGGACTCATACGCCTGAGGATTGAAATGATCAACATATAACCATGTAGAGTAATCCCTCCTCTCTATACAAAGGACATCTCTGGAGTATATTAAACAATTAGATTATGAGCTCGAGATTTCTATCGCGTGATAGTTGACGAGGGCGCAGCCCGAGTCAACTATCACGCATAGAAATCGAGAGCGAATAATCTAATTGTTTTAGTATAAATCTACTAGTCGTAAACTTTGTCTTTTCTGGAACAGCCTCGGCCAGTAAACTGTCTAAATCTTCTTCACGGACACTTCGAAAACGTGAAGAAGCGGCCGCCATTTTGTTAGCAAGGGCACACTGCTACGCTACTCACTATCTATCACACAACAGATAGTGGGTGGCGTAGCCAATCAAGGCGCGGCATTTGTGATAGAATACTAGTAGATTTATACAAAAAAACATATATACGTACTTGTCAGAAGATCTTTTTTCTTTTTCTGTGGACACCTGAGAGGCTAAAAATATGCTGGCTTTTCCTTCCACTTTGTTGCATTTTTCATTTGCAGTTCCTGTCTCTTCTTCATCACTGCTCTCATCCCAGCTGTTCATAGGGGACTTGCTTGGTTTCTTGGTTTTTCCGTTTGTAGTTTTCCCGCCGTTCGTAGTTTGTGGCATGTCCTGTTTAGTGGTCTGTAACTTGGTCTTCTTCTCGCCAAGTCGACCACTGTCCAATGCTAATGAAACATTTCCTTCTGACTCTGATGTTGAATCCCAGTCCCAGTTTTCACCGTACTGTATGCCTGAATCCTTTGGTTCATTAAGGCTACTTTTTATAAGAGATACATCAGCCACTGCCACGCCTTTCTTTGACAGTCTCTCTTTTCTAAGGATAAAAAAATGTCATGCTGTCACATCTTCTAAAGGACTAACCACAACGAAGACACCCTAACGAAGGCATTAACATCTTATGATATTGCATGGCGTTTGTATACACTAATCACCTTGATTAACCACTTCATGGCTATAAACGATTGCATGCAGTATTAACGCCGATACAAATAATTATATTCTAACCCGAAGAAAAAAATAGACGAAGGACACATTGGAAAGGAATAGAAACCCCCGGTCTCGGGAAAATCCAGGTTTCGAACCACGAATGAATTTGTCGACATTCCCTGACAGGACTCCTGTACGCGAAGCTCGAAATCTCAATAATAATAAAAAATACCACAGCTTCTAAGGCTATCATCACAAATCGCTTTTTGTATCAATAAAGACAATTCTTTACCCATTAGGACGAGCATCTATATCATCATTTAATGACGCCTTTGTATCCCCTCCCTTCTTGAGGTCACATGACAGATTTGCCTGGTCGCTGATGTCATCATCTGTTGTGTGCCCATTTTCCCAGTCGATGACCGATTCTAGCGAGACATTGTCTTCCTCGGGTTGGTCAGCCTGCTGAGGTTTTCCTTTGTTTGAGAATCCATCAAAAGCCTGGTTTGGCCTTCTCCTTCAAAATCAAGGATATGACAGCTTGTATGTGAGAGAACGCGTTAAATAGCAGAGTTAAGACCGGCTGGCATTGTTTTTTTTTGGTTAGAATTTTTTAAACTGCACCAGGAGCTCATTACCCGGAGCGTGCAACTCCTATAGGTTCATGCAACGGCGTTTTCAAAGTTAGTTTATTTTTAGAGCGGCCTCTCCCGCGAAAAAAGTTGTTTTCGCTGTCTCAGTTATCTCATCGGAGCTGCTATTCTCTGTGTAAATACCTTGACTATCGTCAGAAATGCTGTCCGAACACTCCGATGAAGACTCGCGTATGTCGGCTATGTTCGCTGTCGCTACAGGCGGTTATCATGCTACACATCAATCATGCACTAGCTTGCGATTGGCTCTCCCGAACCAATTTGCGGGAAAAACGATCTAAAAATAACCTTACTTGTGAAAATGCCGTTTCAAAGACATAGTATGGGAGTTGCACGTTCCGGGTAATGGGCTCCTGACTGCACAAAGTTCTGTACAAGAGAAAACTCAGCCACACTCCTCCCTGAGGTTGGTTGGTACTCTGAGGTGTTTGATATAGATCCACATAAAATATCAATACATGGACAAATAAAACCCATATTTTCCTCACCGAACCAAGTATACACCCTTCAAAAAATAGCACCCGATTAATATTACCTTCATTAAACTTTTCAATACGTCAATATTTAATGGATAATGAAAGGGTGACCCAAACGGTGAGTAAAACTGAATGAATAATGTGCGAGTAAATGACCATAACACTATGCTAGACCATCGTCTCTCTAAAATAGACGCGCGCCCAAAAAATTCAAGGAAGTTAAAGGTTGACTTACATAACTTTTGTTGTGTATAAATCAGGACCATCTTGGTCTTTAGAGTCTTTGTCGCTCAGAACAAACTCTTGCACCACATCTTCATCAAAATCTTGCTGCCCATCCTCATCAAATTCGTTGTCATCGGTGTTTTTGTTTTCAACACTGTCATTTTGTTTCAGTCCTCCATGATTGTCGACGGGACTTGCTGTTAGGGCTGAAGATTTCACCTAAAAGTAAGAAAGGACCGGATTTGCTCTTCAAAATTGTCCACAAGATTTTCCCGACAACTGTTCCTCAATTTACTCTGTCAACCGCGATTTTATAATGTATTGTAAAAAAAACCTTATGGTTTCGGTTCCCATGCAAACAGAATCATGTGCTCTGAAAACATATCTGACAGTATCGTGATCACCTCTTGAATTATATAGATTCTACTGGGTTTGCCAACAAGGGAGCAAGGGAGAGCTTAATTAATTGTTACTAGGAATGAACGTGCTTCTTAGATTAAGACACTTCTTTGCACTCTGGCTGGGATCAGTTTCACGTCTGTCTGTACTTCATGTACTGTGTATTATTCAGGCGTAATTTACAAACAAGGGTCCTATTCTTTACGCCATGATGATCACAATGAAGCATGCGAACCTCTCCGAAAACAGACTTCCGTGTCCAAAAATAACTTTTCTGAAGTTTTCATATCCTTAGGACTGGACTGCGAGTGTCCCTCTCTGTCCCTTTTTCTCTCTTGGAGACTCGCGATCGTGGGAACAATGCCATTTCACTGTCCGTGGGGCCAACATCCTGCATACTGCTGTGACTTGAATGTCAATAGCATTGACTTATAAGTAATTGATACTTAACTCACCGTTTTTTCAGTTGAGACATTTGCAGATTTGTTTTTCTCAGATTGTATCTTCCTTCTTAACAAACTGGCCTTAGTGTCCCTTGGAACTAGCTTCTTGGTATTTTTACCCGATCCACCTTGCTGGTCTGTACACGAAGCCCCTTTTGAAGCACTCTTCTCTTTGGCTATTTGCTCCGTGGTTTGGTCCTTGGAATTTTTTTCCCTGGTTGGAGTCACGCTTCTCAGAACTTTTCTTACGGTTTTCTTAAAGAAACTTCCGTTGTTCTTGTGTTTGTCACTGTTTAAGCTACTGACTGTTAAAATGAATAAGAATTGCTTGAGAACTTTTTATTTTTAATTTGTGAAGAGAAACTCCAAAATTCTACAGGCATATAAAAAGTAAATTGCAGCCGTTAAAGAACTGCCGAGTTTGTATGTCAATCAATATCGTAGCTACGCCAGCGCTAAGTCATCTTACCGGTCATCATTCTTACGTTTAATGCGAGAGCAAGCGTTTGAGCGCATAGAAAGTAATTGCATCATTACTTTGGTTTTATCTTGCTACGATACGTGATCGGCCGAAAAATTTCGCGCCACTTTTGCAACCAATGAGAGGTAGAACTGAAACCAATCGCGACGTGGTCGCGAAGATGTTTCCTCCCGAGTCAGTCTGATGCGTTGAGAAAAAAAATCCAATAAAAGTTCAGTTTCTTCACATTTTTTTCCTCTCAAAGAAATTCTTATACCTGAACAGTAAACAAACTGATTACCTGACTCCGTTCCTTGCCTTCTGTTTCTCTGCCTCGCCTCATCGGCAGACGAGTCACTTTTGCCTCCGCAGCTCTGGCGGGAAATTTTTGCTGGTTTCTTAGATGCTTCCGTCTTTTTCTCTCGCTCGCCTTCTCTATCAGAATCTTCGCACCTAGGGCGCGAACTCCTCGAGTCTTTTTTCGGTCGCGCCATGGATGCGCCACGCACTTCGGCGTTCAAACCACTCGATTGACTAAACTAAGGCAGTCAAAAGCTGAAAAATGCCTTAAACGAGGATTTTTAACTGTTTGTCAGATTGCTTATCTCAAAATAATCCCCAATTCTAAATATTTCTCTTTTTTCCTGCTTGCTCCAAAATTCGCCGACAATCTCGACAACAGCTGAAGCAAATGATGAAATTCCCTAGCAACAGGTCAAAGAAAAAAGCTTTAATCGACTCATCACAAACGGCGTTTGTTCGAAAATTCTAACGGTTGCGCGCGCTTAAAATTACTTTGCTTCTTTTCAGTTTCTGCGGCTTTCCACGAATTGCAAATGTTTTGGGAACTTTTTTTATTTTTACTGTTAGTGTTAACAGCGTCTGACGCATTTTGTCAAGAAAATGTGATCTCATGCGAGTCCCCTGAGTGCAAGCCATACACAAGAATAAATTGAAGTGAACCACATGGCTGAGATTCAACTGGCTATGCTGCTTACATAACAGCGAGGATCTCAAATCTCAAGACCGTATGATAATGTGTGTTAATGTATGATAATGTATGTTACCTATGCTACACATGTACTCTTCCAAATTGCCTCCGTTTAAGGCAAACAAGCCTTATCAAGATATGAAAAGGCTACAGAGTGATCAAAATAATTACTGTTTGAATAGATGACTAGGTGCTACATTGCACTAGGTTAGGATTCAAGGACTTGGTTCCAAACAAACACTGATGCCGAACACCATCTACCAGCCATTATAGTTCACATCGAAATTTCGAACTCAATCACGTGATCCGACAGTTTTCGTTCAGAGAGACAGTATCAGCTCTTATAGTTCACCTCAAAATGTTCTCCAATTCTTATTGGTTTAAATCAATCACGTGATGTGATAGTGTTCGTTCACAGAGAGACAGTATCAGCTCATAGTGCCCTTCCGAGGAAAACACCTGGATGGATAGTACTCGTCCGTGAAAATTTTAATACTGGGTATCGCTACTCGCTTCGCTGAGGTCAGCAAAGAAGATGTATCTATCCTTGTCAATGGGGTTGTACCCCCCAAAAAACCAAGGTACGCATGAATAAATATTTGATTTGATCTGCATTTAGTGGGTTTTGCCTGTTTTTTCAACTGACGCGCGGTAGAAAATTTAGTGGTGAACAATAAAGACAATAGAGTGTTTATGTCTCGGAACTATCGGTCCGATAGTTGCCCCATGGAAATGTGATGCTCTTAAAACTAGCATATTTAAAGAACATTAAATTTCCGCCGGGAAACAATCAGCCGATAGTCCCTCGACAGAAACACTCTATTGTTTAAACATAAATCCCAAGCGGTCTGACTGGTTTGGGTGTTCTGTGGCAAAGATGAAGTCCTTAGCTACTTTTGTTTCACTAGACATTCAATGACTGTCTTCTTTCAAGGGTTTCTGTTGAAGGTTAACCTTTTTTGTATGTGTTTCATACTTCTTCAGCGTCTGCCACTTGACATAACTTCCTTCATGAATACAATCCTCCAATGAATAGTAGCCACTTTGTGAGGTGTTTAGAGAGGCAAAATCACAAAATCTGTCAGCTACAAACATCACAAAGAGAATGATTTCTTTCTTCAGTTGCTGTTGGCTTAAGGAACGCAATTTAGTTTCTTCTGATACGAAAAAAGTTCTCAACACTAAAGTTACGTGACTAGTAACTAAAGTTACGTGTTTCCAAACTCCACTGTGAAAGACAGAACATCGGACGAGCGCAAAAGTGCCTCGGGGACTACCCCCATAGGAGTTTGTAACTCAGATACTTGAAAATTCTCCATGTCAATATCCGTGGCCCTAAACAAGGCTTGAACTTGAGTTCTTTCATGCATGGAGAAGGATGTGGGCTTGTTGTAAATTGAAAATATTGTACGAAGAAATCTTTCTCTCAGGAAAGTCCTGGTATTCTGTTCCTCCTCTACATCCCTTTCCGATTTTCTATCTGAAGATTTCTCCAAGTCTGCTTGAGATTCTGGGCTTTCTTGATCATTATCCGCGCTCGTATCTTTCTGGAAAGACATTAAAACTTATTTCGTTCAAGACAATTTCGACGCACGATATCCGACTTATTCCCCAAAATGGCGTCCCTCCCTCGTAGGGATCCATGGGAATAATTCCGCTGACTACTTGTACTGTATCCTCAGAAAAAAATCTGCAAAATGGCGGATTCTTTGGAACCTACGAAGGAAAAATCGAACGGTGAAGCTGGCGCCGGAAAACTTACCCATTTACCAGTGGCTAGGATAAAGACAATAATGAAAAGCTCGCCAGACTTACCACATTGTAGTCAAGAATCAGTTTTCCTTATAACAAAAGCGACGGTAAGGCAGAAAGTAGTTTACTGTCATATTGTTGATGATAAATTGGCGAGATTTTCGCATAACTCAATTCGTCATTAATCATGCTAATGTAATAAAGTAGGTAGCTCTAGGGAAGGCTGCAGGTGTAGGCTGGCAATTCTGAATTGCTGCTGTGTGCACAATGACGCATGTGATAATTAGTTTACGGTTGGCGGGACACCTTCACAGATACCCTATAAAAACAAGGAAGACATGTTAACTAGAATGAAGACGATAGTTTGACTAGATTTCCCTATCGCCCCATATTTCATTATGCATGCTGTCGCTGAATCGTTAGGGTAATGCACGTGAAAGCATTTCTTGTTTTCGAGAACAAACCAGTACAGCTACAACATGCGTAATGAAATATAGGTGATAAATTGAAAAAAATTTGCAGTTAATTTCAAGTTTGTTAGTCATAACATCCGTTAGACGAATAAATAAATAAATAAATAAATTTGGAATGATTTCCGTACAGGTCCCTTCTTTATTATGCATGCTGTAGCCATATTGTTTCATTCTGCAATAACAAAAAATGTTTACATGTGAACAATTCATCTGGTGCATGCATAATGAAGTAGGGACCGGTGCGGAAATCTTGCCATAAATTGATATTCAGCAGTACTGCTGACATAACAGAGGCTTGTCAAACTCCAAACACTTATAGAGCATATGCATATGATGTTATGGCAGCCATGTTGGTGTCCAAACTGATCTTTGAGTACCGGTAATTAAATTCTATTCTTGTACAAACATCTTTTGTTTCCATTTAAAACATGGCCCGCAGATCACGTGAGTGAATAGACTCTATATTCACTGGTGAACTTATATTAATAGTGATAAACATTGCAACCTTTCCTAGAAGAGTGACACATCGTTAAGCAAACAGAAAAGTTTAACCACAGAAAATTTGATTCAAAGCCACTGATGTCCTAACATTTCTTAACTTCAGTTGCAAGACTCAAAGATTTTTATATTCAAAAAGGGCTAAAACTCTTTCTATCTGCAAGACTGCAGAAAGGAGATGCAAGCCAGTCTAGTGCTGCATTCACACTAGAGCTTAAACATGTTTAAACGTTGTTTAGTTAAACCTGGTTTGGAATCACTTTGCACAAAACAGCTTCGTGTAGCTTCTCTACTGACTTGAAAGTTATTTCTAATGAATCACTGTAACCGTTAGACTCTTTTTCTCACTAAGTGTAAAGATTAGACTTTAATTGTTTGGGAGGCTGCTGTGAAAATTTCAAACAAACAAGTTAAGTTTATGTGAATGTGACATAGGTCTATTGCATAACATACTAAAGCACATGAACATTGAGAAATAGAAATAGTAATATTAGTATTTATAATATGTTCAGTAGTTGTACTTGGGTCATAAATTTTTCTATAAAGGTTAAAAAGTCTTGCACCAAACAAATTTAGAGGAAAAATATTTTTTGTATTTCTATACAATGTGATAATACTTACATCTCAGACATTAATATTTATTTGTTATTGTTTATTTGTATGCATTTTCAATTTGTAGGAATTGTTCATTGATTTCCTGTCAACATCTGCACATGAGGAAGAAAAGGATTCCAAGCATCTTACATACAAAGGCCTTTGTAAGTTTGTCACTGTTTTTAATGGTCTTGTGTTAGGTTGTATTTGTTTGGGACCAGCCATCTCAGTCACACTGGTTTTTATTGAACCATTACTCTACTTGAACCCTTTTCCAACCATTAACAGTTGAAACCTGAAAACTTGGAATGCCAATTCTGTTACAAGGCAAATATCGCAGCCATTTCTTGGAAGTTTTCCTACAAAAAAGTAGGGAAGGCGATGGGTAGCCCAAGATCCAGATTTGAATTGGTTTGTGTGTCAAAATGGAGTCAAATTAAATTTAACCTTTATCAGTAAAATCAAATAAAATTGTTGCATTTTCATATAAATGTTTTCAAATTGGGCCCTTGGCCTACCTTGGGAAAGCTAATTGAAGCTTTATACAGTGTTGTCTGTTTGTTCAGTTTTGTAAATGATCGTAACTCAAATTGTTTAATAATCATGGCAGCTCTACTTGTATTTACCTTGCAAGAAAAATCAGTTTGTAAGGCAAGGGAAACTGCACTTTGAAAAAATGTCTTAATTCAACATTGTATTTACTGGCTCAGGCTACTGTTGGATGTTTTTTGTTTCTTGATCTCTAAAATTTATCTCTTTGTTGCTTTCTTTAATATGTTTTCAGCTAAAGTTGTTGAAGACACTGAATCTCTGCAGTTTCTTGCTGGTGAGTTCAATTATATAGTTTATCAATTTTCCATAGTTACTGCTGCAGTTGTATTAATTGTGATTATAACCATAGAAATGGACAAACTTTTTTTCAGGGAAATAATTTAGTCAATATCTTTCCTTTGGAAGGATACCATCATTTTTTGGGAGGTGTGAGTAATGCCAGAAAATCATTCCTTGAAAATGATTCCTTGAAAATATCAGTGATTTGACTGCAGAATATTTTCATCAATAATATACCAATGTGTGTTTGTACATTGTGACCTTCAGGAGGGTTTGTGTGATGTGATGACAAACACGAGTGAAGAGTTGTTTTGTTATTTTTTGTTTATTCCAAAAAAAGTTAAGAAATTTCAAAGCCACGCTATTTTAGGGTTCAAATTAACAACTGCTCTTAAAGGCATTTTGCTTCTTCCTTTTTGTGTACTAATCCTTGCATTCAAGTTCATGTAAATAAAATTTAGTAGGTGACAAAGTTATAAAATCACCAGCAATACTGGAACAAAATATTAGTTTCATGTTTACACTGAAACAAAATTTGGTACTCTGTGAATTCTTTTTTGTTGGATCTTGCAAAATACTTGATTTTTGAAGTTGCATCCAGTTTTCTCTTCTCTTTCCTCAGATATTGTTCCTCCTAAAGTACTTGTGAAGGATTACTGGGAGTCACTTAAGAAGAAATCCTCAGTTGAAGCGCACAGCTCTGGCTCTGAATCTGAGTCTGAATAAAGACTTGCAGAAAAAGATAGTTCTATGCATCACACATTTCTTACAGGTGCAAACTGTCTTCTTCTATCTTTCAGTATGAGACCAGGTGTTATTTTTGTTGTCTGGAAAAAAAAAATGCTCAAACCACTGAGAGGAAAAATGTTAAGTCATCTATGTAACAGTTTTAGTACTCTTATGGGAGCTGTTTTTGCTTGTCATTTAGAAACTGCTGGATTAAAATTCTGTTTTCTCTTTAAATCTATCACTTTGATTGGACAGTAAATCCAGTCACGAGTTGACTGAACCTGCCAGACAACTTGCTGATCAAAATGTGGCTCGTTATGTAAGCCCTTTTGAAAAGAAAATTGATGGATCGTCTGCTTTTTTTTTCAGAAATGCAATTTTTGCAAAACATTTAACTGAAACCTTAAGGATCATAAAATAATAAAACTGCTGAATATATCCTCTATTCCTTGTACTGTATATAATGTTAATCTTATTTATTTTACAATGGCCAGGTTACAGAACTTACGCATGACATTTGATGTGATCATGTTTTTGTCAAATATCGCTGTGTAAACATTTCCATTTCATTGAGGGTTTGAGAAACATATTGGGTGGGTTATTTAAAGGCGGTTTGAACCATGCTTAAAACCGCTGTCCAGATTGAATTTGTGCAGCTCCAACTTAACCTCTCAACCTCGTTTATACCGCACTGGAATTAGTATTCATTATGTGCTTACTCAAAAGGAATTAATCACAAATTGATCAGTTTCTATTACTGTAAGTAGCTTAAACTGGCCAATATATTCAATATATATATATATATCGTAAGTCTTAACCTGTGAAACATTATTACAAGATATAGTCTGATTTTCTGCTGTAAAATGTTAATTTTGGGATGCATCAAATTGTCAGCCTGGAAAAGTTTAACATTATTTTGATATGAAAAGTGGTAATGTATTTGCAAAGGGTGTAGTTTGTAAATAGATATTTTGATTCACTTTTTATGTTCTTTCTATGAAGGAAACGTTGTACCCAAAGAGCGATAAAAGTCTTTCCATCAAAATGTGACTCTTCAAGCTTGTGGTTGTAGTTTTATGAAAACATTAAATAAAGTGTGAAACAATGTTACATTGCATTAACTGATAGTATGATATTAAGTGATATTATAGGTTATAATAGCTGACTAGGCTGCTGGTTTGATGAAATACTTTGTACAATTAGCTGGCAATGAAAACTAAAAAAAGGAAAACCCAGTGAGAATGATACATTAATAGGCAAAATAAAGAAGCAGGTTGGGTGTTTATCAACTGCAATCTGTAATACTTGTGAAAATGGGTAGAAGATGGTACTGGCGCAGTAGCTCCTCAGCATCACTGAAGATCAAAACGCAATTGCGCATTTTTGGTATATATGTTGTGGTTCAATTTTATCCACGGTTTAAATTTTATTTTCCTTTGTTTCAAATTTGTTTCAATTATTAGCATAGCAACAAAAAAAGACAAATAAAAATAACATTTAAACCAAGGATAAAATTGAACCACAACATATACACATGAAAGAATGAATGATAGTGAAAATATATGTGTCAAAACGTAGAACATGGTGAAACTCCAGTCTTGTGGGTTGAGCGAAAATAAAGCCTTAAATCAGAAATCAATACATAGATAGTGAAAATATACGTGTGAAAACGTAGGACATGGTGAAACTCCAGTCCCTTGTGTTGAGCGAAAATATAGCCTTAAATCAGAAATCAGTACAAAAAAGAAAGCAAAACGTTTTAAGAAAAATCAGAAAGAAGGGTTAGAGCTAGATGAAATGGACGTTTTCCTCCTGGTTCTCCTAAAGGAAGTTATGTGTTCAGCCTGAAAATTTGCAATCTAACGCCAAAATAGATGTGAGTTTACGTAGAGAGCGACGTGAGTTATTTGCCGGTCGCTCACTTGGTGAAGATAGGAAATTGTACGAGACAAATAGTGTAACAAAGGCATCTCAAGTCTTTTCGAGTTGGAATCTGATTCTGTAGATTAGCCGATGTAAATTTTTATCACTGTGTTAACCGCGAATTACAAGTTGTTTTCGTGTTGCGTTTTAATTCGTAAATGGCCTTCCAAAGGCACTTAAGAGCTAGATTTGCCATTTCCACGTCGGGGAAACACATTTTCAACGATAAAAAAAAATGTAACTTAAGGCTTAAGAGGTGAAAATAGGGCAAGAATAAATATTTCAAAACGAAAAATTGCGCCTTTCGAGGAACGTTAAAAGTGCTATATTTTGCGAATTTTATGCGATTTCCCGCCTCCCACTAAGTCTGTAATATATTTGTTAAAGTATGTACAACAGGAAACCTTTATTTGGATGTGTAGTGTGTCAGAAGAACGATAAAGAAGTATTTTTTTTATTATATTTGTGAAGAAAATAAATGAAAGAAGAAAAAAAGAAAAGTGACGTAATAATCGAGCTGGAGCGCGCGCAAGGACAACAAGTTTAAATGGCAGGGGGGGGGGGGATGTGGACAGCTCCTAGAAGAAAGAAAAACTCATATCACTTATGCGTAACCATAAAATAGCATTGAGAAATCTGTTTTTAACGCTATGGCCGTCAACTTAATCCAAATGGTTCATCTAGGACTAAACTGAGCGACTCAATTTAACTTTGAGACAACCAACACCTCCTCTCCACCCTAGCAAGTGATGGTGAACTTGGGCGAAAAAATTTAAAGCTTTCCGCAACCTTTTGAGCAATGAAGGAAAAGCTTAGAGTCTAAATACAAACAGTAGAGAATAAAAACTCCAGCATAGAATGACTATGTCGTTTCATTTCATAACAAGGAACACAAGAAACTGCATAAAATGAGAATCACTGCATAAAGAACTTTCAAGAAAGGTTTCAAGTCCGTGAGCGAGGTGTTCGAATGAGCGCGCAAAACACTTTCCTCGTTTGTGACGATATGGCTCACGAGGGTATCTATGAGTTGTTGCTAAGTAAATACCATCATTTTGCTTCAGCTTTCGATGCGACCGGTTGTGTTTTCGAGGGCTGAGGAGTTCAAAGTTACAGTGGTAATTTTTGATCAAGAAATAGTTGAAAAAAGTTTACGACAAAGCGACCAAGGTCAAAAGTTATTGTTTAAAGGTAGTTTTTCGGAGATTTCAAAGTCGGATCGGCTTGAAAACCCGGAAAACGTTTGCGAGGGGCAATGCCCGTGAAAGGGAAATCAAAATTGCCTGTCAGGGTTTCTCCATCATGCAGTGAACATAAGAAATCGGGTTCCGATCCGGATCCGGAGCAGGGAAGATGGGCCAGTCAGAGGCCGTCGAGATCCCGTAAACCAAGAGCGGCGACTTTTTTCCGGGAGATCGAGAATCCGAGCAGTTCATCCGAAAATGAGCCGAAGAATAACAACTTACAAACGAAAGATTCAGGTATGTGCTTCGCGATCTAATGATCATTCGAGTTTTGAATTGTGAGATTGTTGGCCTGGTAAAAATCTAGTTCTAATTACTGAATAAAATGTTTCATATATAAACTTAAAAGTTTCAAAAACGTCCAATGACCAATGCAAAGAGAGTTGCCGTTGAATAGTCGTTCAAAGTTCTTTGCGAGGAAATGTGGGAGCTTTCCTTCCTATCGATATGTCATTGCTCTGTATAGAGCGTATATAACATTTACAATCATACGATATAAATTGGACTGCATTAAGAATTCATTGAGTGTTTTTACACGTTAGGTATAAGCCTGAAGTTTGACCGTCACAGCGACGACGGAAATTTTATCAAGAAAACCGTAAGAAGTGTTATGAGAAGCGTAACACCAACACGAGAAAGGAAAACAGTTGGACCATATGCCTCTAAAGTAGCGCCAAGGGAAACATGTCCAAGAACCGCCGCTAAGTCCTGCTCCCCTCCAGTACAGAATGAAACATCAAGGCCTGCTAAGAAGCTGGCTGTACCGCGGGACACCAAAGCGAGTGCCTTGAGAAAACAGCTACAAACAGAGAAAAATCCACCTCTAAAGACAAAGAAAAAAGTAAGAGTTAAAAATTCTATTGATCTTTCCAGTATAACTCATCTTTTAAGAATCTCAGATCAGTTAGACCATTATAAATACTTGTAAGGCTTCTGTGCTGTGGCGCTGCTTGGTTTTTCTAAGAACTATGTCGTGTTTTAGGGGTGAATTTGTTGAGTCTGACTAATCGTCAAGCATTCGAACTGTAGCATTGTGTAGTGTACTAAAAATTTAGGTTTCGTCGTCATCATTCTTGAGTCAAACATTACAGTACAACCATTCCTTGATATTATAACCGTTTACCCTGTTCATGGCCTCGATAGTGGGAAGAAACCTTAAACAGAGTTGTAACAGACGTAATTGATAATAAAAACCACTTAAAATATTTTCCCTCAAACTATGTTCCTGGGAATCCAGTTGTTTCCAGTTGTATTGCTCGCAACCCAAATTCGTTACGATGAATTAAGGCTTTGAGACGAAGTCTTTGTTTTTACCTTTGCTTTAGCAGGCTTCATTGTCGAACATGTACTAAGAAGTCATCTTTTTGGAGTAAGCTCCTTTTCTAAGATTGTTTTCTAATTTATACGTTCACAGGGAAAATCTACATCCAAGACGGAGAACTCCGTAGTTGACCCAAAGGAACTGAATGTGAAAGTCTTGAATGACAACAGTAAAGCAGCTCCCAAGCAGAATTTGTCCTCCGATGACCAGGAAGGGGACAATGGAAAGGCAAAGTAAGTGTAAATAAACATTCAAACATTCTTTGGGAGAGTGTATAGTTTCTTAGCACATGTCTTGTACATCGTTTTATACATCACATCGAAATGTGAGTCTGCAGCTCGTGCTATCAGCGGATTTAATTCTTTACGCAGAGATAATTTTACTCCTGTTTCACTCTGCAAAGTTGACAAAATACATTTAAAGTGTGTTAAAAAAATAAATGTAATATGATATAATACAAGCTTGCAAGAAAGAAGTGTGTTTGAAATTTTTGGTACCTGATGATTAAGGTAGATTCAATAACTTTGACACAAATTCCTTTCATTTATCGCAATATAATCGCCTTTTTGTGATGTCGATTATAAAGCTGAGCACGACCTCGATAACTTCGCTTTTTTAAGGTGATTGTAAATTTTGCGCTTTAGGAAGAAGGAATTTTCTTCACAAGGTACAAGTTTGGACGGAGCCACTGTTAAAGGGAAAGCAGATAAATCCTGCGAGGCAACTGCAGAAAAAGCAAAAGCCAGTGAAAAATCATTATCAAAAGATGATAGAATTACTAAGTCAAATACAGAGGTCACTGGAGAGCTTCAAGAGGCCGCCAATGAAGTGGACAGGTACTTACATTTTTCGTTATTTCGCCATAACTGAGAAATGATGCAGTTTTATACACGTTAAAATCTTCGTCTTACATGAAACACGTTTATGATTACACGCAACACTACACGTACAGCGAATGAGATAATTAGTCCTTCAAGGTACGTTCCTTTGGTACGATCCACATTTGGATTTGTGATCCGATAAACCCTCTATGGACAAAGAATCACCGGTTCCTTTTGATGTATCAAAAGGCCACGGTGATCTCGGATCACAAATCCATGTCCGGACCATACCGAAGAGACGCACCCACCCCCCCCCCCCCCTTCGAGAACTTGCATCAGCAGCGTTCGACTTACAAAACTGAGGCTGAAAATTGACACGAGGGTGGGAGCCAAGAGGTTTAATGTCTGGTTTCACTACTTCCTGTCCCACGCACCCCTCGTGTCCAATTTTCGCCTTATTTCTCCACGTTACACGCCTCTAATTCTAGTTGTTTATAGGAATGATAACGCTACACGTTGCAAAATGGAAGGGGAGGGCGCGGTTAAAGGGGGTAGGCTGTGTTGTTAACACTGAATATTATTTTGTCTAATTCTATTACCAACTGTAAACTATTACATAAACTCAGTATTTTTTCTATATTTTGTATCTGTTAAGGGAACAGTGCTTAAACTCATTACATTTTCATATTGACCAGTTATGGGAGAATGTAGTTTTTTAGTTTTTCAAGCTTTTCACTTTGTTATGTTGATATGGTCTAAATCGAAGGAAAATGGTAGAGGCTCCTAAAGCAATTAAAGAGGCAGCGTCCAATAATGAGGAACTGAGAAGTTACTCAGACGAGAGCTTTGAAGACCTGAGCTCATCCGACGAAGACCGATCACCTTCTCCGGACCGTGACACGAAGAAAGAAGATGCCAAAGATGATCATACAGATGACGAGGAAAGTGATGAAGCACCTCTTGAACCAGGGAAGAAGAAGGTCCGCTTTATCAAGGAACCTCAGGTGTTCATTATCCCTTCACGATACGACAAGGAGGAAGAAGAGCAGGATTTCCCTGTCACGAGCAACCGGAATCTCAATCCTTTCTTGGTGTCGTTCGAAGAAGGCTTAGATAAGACTAAGGATAGGATTGGAAACGATACATCTGTAACTTCTGATTCAGAGGATGGTGCTTTGGCAACGGTTGTGTATGAAGCAAAGGCTGTCTGGAAACCCCGCTGGCGAAGGTTACTCACTGGTTTTAAGAGTGAGAAGAGGCTGGAGGTCTTAGTTGAAGAGGACGAGACAGAAGAAAGCCAAGACTGCCAGACCGTGGATGAAAACGTGAAGGCCACTGAAATGGAGGAAAAGCAAACTCCAGATCCAAAATCTGAGCTGCGAGTTATCGAATCAGAAACCCATTGCCCTGTCCTGAATGAGACAATTTGGTCAGAAGTTGAAGCCGCAGTGTGCAGCCCAGCAAAGGGAAAACGCCGCAAGAAAGCGGAGGCAAAAGCCCTGGATACCGTTATTCAAGAGCTCAGCAAATTGCATTTCAAGATTGCTGATATCAGGAAAGCATTCTGTGGAAAGAAAGTACCAGACGTTGGCGAGCACTGTGTTAAATCCAAATCTCCCAATTCGCAGGTGACTTGGCTTCAGAATATCAAGGGGATTGTGTCCTCCATTGTGCAAATGAGTGAGGAATTCAAAGATGGCATGCAGAGCGTGGTACAAGAGTCCTCCCTACATAGCCTACATAGCGGCACCCTGCAGATTGAGTTGACACGAATGAAAGAAGAATACATCCAAGCTATAGATGAGAAGCATGGGAAGATCAAGTCACTCACTGAAGAAAATAAATCACTGAGAGTTCAGCTCAAAGATGCCTCGGGTGACGAAAATCCTGCAAAGACGATAAAGGATCTCAGGCTTCAGATCATGGAAAGCGAACAGGAGATGGACTCCCTGAAATGTCTGATAGAATCGACCAATGCTCAAAATGAACAGCTGTGGCAAAGGGTTGAAAACTTGGAGATCGAGTTAGAGAATGCTGACCCTGAAGCCGCAAGCCATCAGACTGACGTGGTGGCCAAGGAAGAGGAGACTCCTGCGTTGAAGGCACTGCGTAAGGAGGTCCAGGAGCTGAAGATTCAACTCGAAGAAAGTGATCAGCTCAAGCAGAACATTGAATGCGGAATGCAGGGTTTGAACATGGAGAATGAAGAGTTGCTAGATCGGGTTCAAGACTTACAGGAAGAGTTGAGAAAGGCTGAGGCTGAAAAGAAAGGCCTGCGTTGTAAGCTGGAGGAAATGCGAAGGGAGTTATGTGGACAAAGTTCTCATCTTGCAGGAGCCAAGACAAAGTCGGCAAAGGGCGATAAAGAAGAGTTGGACCCCGCTGAAACACATGCTTCGGGCGAGAATACTTTTGGCATGGAATCGCCTGCAGATGAAGTCAATGATCTTAAGGCTCAGCTCAAGGAAGCAGACCAACAGAGAAGGGCGATTGATTGTCTCATGGATTCAGTGAACACAGAGAACGAAGCTCTGCGCAAGGAGCTCAGAGAAATGAAACAAGCGATGAAGAATTTCCAAGTCGAGAGGAATGACAGTCGCCTTGATTACCTTGCGATGGAACATGAACTCAAAAGACGCAGAAGTGAAGCAGGGTACAAAGAGAGAGAATTAACTAGTTTGAAGGAGAGTTTGGCAAACAGAGAGATGCAGCTTGAACAGATAGCAAGTGTCTTTGAAGAACAGAGGGCACAGTTTGAAGAGAAGTTTGAGTTTTTCATGGAAGCTCTACAGGAAAGTCAAGAGAGTAATGCACAGCTTGAGGAACAGATCAATCAACTGAAAAAAGAATTGATGACCTATAAGAAGGGAAATACCTTAAACTATGCCCATTTGCGTGAAGAGGTGGAGCTTTTGGAAGGTTCACTAGCCGTCAAGGAGAGAGCTGCTTGCAGAGAAAGAGACCTCGTAGTTCAACAACTGCGAAGCTGTGTGGAGGAAAAAACTAGCGAACTGGATTGTTTGAAGACTAACCTAAAGAAGAAAGAGGAGGAACTAGAGCAAGCGAAGAAAAGTGTCCAGCTGAAAGCTAAAGAGATGGACGCCATGAAGTCGAAATTCTCTCAAGATGAGAAGGCATTACAAGCGGAAGTAGCAACGAGGAAGGAACGAGAAAAGAAAGTGAATGAAGAGAATGCTGCCTTGAAAGCCAAGACACAAAGATTGGAGAAAATGCACAACCGTAAAAACACGGATCTTCAACAGTTAAGAGGATACGTGACATCAAGAGACAACGAACTAAAGAGCCTCAAGCACGCTCTTGACGACAGCAATAGGACGATGGCGAACATTCAATCTATGCTCACTGAGAAGAAGACGACAGTCTTTGGTCTGAAGAAAATGCTGCTCAAGAAGGATCGGGCTGCCAACAAGATGAGCGGAAACGTGAAGCAGAAACTTGATCAGAAGAGAAAGCTTCAGTCAGAGCTGGTCGACGCCAAGAAAGAGAATGCAAAGCTGTCTGCGAAAATTGCCCAGATGGAGAGGAACTTAGAAGAGCTGGAAGAAAAGCTGCGTGAAAAAGACGAAGATGCCAAAATGAAAATCAACAATGTGCTGGATTACGTGAAACTGCAGCGAAACGAAATAAGAGAGTTAAAGGAGCAACTGAAGGGGGCAAGGAATGCAGTGCAGAGTGGCCAGGAGATCCTAAAAAAGGTATAAGTTGAGGTTTGCTGCGTTACGAGGCATGGCAAAATAAATGTGCTGCGCAAGCGCATAATTATTCATTACTACGCAAGCGGTCAAGCAGAATCTATTGCTATGATTGGCTATCTGAGGGATAAACGCGCGTCCCGGCAAGTAGAGTTTTATGGCCTCTGATCAATTTGAATTCAAGTTTCTTAAGAGCAAGGCTGTAATAATGGGAAATATTGGGCGATACAGGGATTACTTAATGTCTCGCCCTAATTAGCCAGGCATACATGCATGACCTCAGTATCATATGCTTTTCCCATAAGCTCATGTTGCCCTGTTTGTTTTGATTGCACAGAATGATGCCACACTGAAGAAATTCCAGGACACGAAGAGCGCATCTGCCATTGAGAACAGTAGCTAAAAAAGACGATTTAATTTTTTTTCGGGGGGGGGGGGGGGGGGGGAGGGTCTGCAATTTCGATGCTGTTCTCAACATTTAAAATTTTTTGACAGGAGGATTGGTGTTTGGAGAAGAAGCCAAACAAAAAATCTTCCTATTTTGTAAATAGTTTCAGAATTTTTTTGAGAAATGTATATATATTATTAAGGATTTTCTTGTAATAAACAAGAGAACAAGTTTTATGCAACTTGTGTCAAGTTACTGTTGAGATAAGGAAGAAGGGACTAGTTGTGTGCTAACAACTGACAAAGCGATCAACCGAAGAATGTTTACAATAAATTACAAACAAGTACCTTATATACAAGGCTAAAAAAAAAATGACCGTTCGCACGCATGTATATATGTATATATATATATATATATCTATCTATCTATCTATCTATCTATCTATCTATCTATCTATCTATCTATCTATCTATCTATCTATCTATCTATCTATCTATCTATCTATCTATCTATCTATCTATCTATCTATCTATCTATCTATCTATCTATCTATATATATATTATATTATATATATAGTTGTTGCGGGAGAAAAACACACAAACAAACTACAGGTTTATCCCTACAAGCCTGTTTCGTGGTTGCCCACTCATCAGGGGATATAGTGGGAATCCCACCATATCCCCTGATGAGTGGGCAACCACGAAACAGGCTTGTAGGGATAAACCTGTAGTTTGTTTGTGTGTTTTTTCTCCCGCAACAACTACTTCGCTCTACGTTCACGTATTGAGCACTGTTTTACGATTAATCAACTTTTACACTTTATATATATATATCTTATGTAATTCCCGTTGGGGAAGACAAATATACATGCGTGCGGACGGTCATTTCTTTTTTATCTCTAATGATAACAAATAGCCGAAAACGTTTGGTTTAAACTTTTTACTTTTACAATTTTTAACCTTATAGCCTTGTATATAAGATACTTTTTTATCAAGCGAACATTATGGACAATTACAAACAAATTATGCAAATTCGTATAGAACTCACCAGGTAGAATTTCTACTAAGGTCTTGGAAGTGAAAGGAATAAATAACAAGTTTATTTTAGCAAATGAAATGACTAGAACATAAAGGGTGCTAGCGGAGTGGCGCTAAATCCTCGTAATTGTTCTTCCACTATCAATGAATTGTGAAGCAAAAGTTGATGTCACCAGACATCAATGCCAAATTCTCTAAACTAATACCCAAGTAAGTCTATGGCACCCACTAAGGAGAGTTACCACTTGGATTACAATGAAAAGGATTTATCAGTTCCAAAATCTAAGAAGTCATGTTTCGTGCTTCTTGCTTTACATTTAACAATGACCTGACGCTACTATTATCACACAACCATACCTAGGTCTTTTTCTTGCTATCCACCCTCCCAGAAGACAATTTCTCTGAAACGATGTTTACACAAAGGAAACCAAATGTTTCAGTCATTATTGTATCTTACACAATGGCAGGGTTCAAACAAGAAAGAACTCATGGACGTACCAAAATATGATCATCTATTCCTCTTGATTAGCAATTAGGATGACTAATGAGTTGACAAAGTTGAACCACTGAAAGACATAGAGGCTGCCAGGATGGCACAGAGTAGCACTGCAAAGCAAATGCAATCCTGAACTTGCTTTGGATGTGAAATGGAAACCACTTTAAAAATCTTCAAGAAATAATCTTTTTAAACAGAAAAACACAGGTCAACATGGACATAAATAAGAGTGAAATAGTCCTGACAGAAAATAACCACCACTGCAGTGCACACTCCCCGCCAAATCAGAAGCTTAATTCTCAAGCAGTTTCACAAGTCAAATACGATAATTAGTTCTTAATCATTTCTAAGATTACATGCCACTTATCCAAAGCTTACTTGCAAAGCAATGTTACACGTAAGGGCTTGGAAATCCACTATGTTTGGGGCAAAATTCACAGAGCCTTAAGATTCACACTGAACAGTCCTGCACAGCACTCAAAGAATGACCACTTTCTTCAGTTTTAAGGTTTGTTTAACAAGACCATGCACATAAAATCTTCATAATTAATTGTAATGCTGCCACTCATTTGAGTGTCTCTTGCTCTGAATGCATCTGTCAACATCCTTAACATCACACAGCACTGAATAAAGCTGTCCAGTTTAAGACTTCGGCGGGCATGGCTGTCAAATCTGAGTAAAAGTGGAAAAAAAAAGAATCAATGAATATTAATCAAGGATGAGTAAATCGCAAGAGGCAGAGGGGCAGAATGAATAACAGAACCAAACAGAATTTTATAAGAACACTACCAAACAAAAGGGCAATGGCCTTCCTTGAACTCAAAAGGCACAAAAAGACCATTCATCAATTCATTGTTTCTATGTTTGTTTCTCAAAAATGATTTCTCACAGTCTGCAAGATTGATGTCTGCCTTCTAAAAAGCAAACATTTGTGAAAGGTGAATTCTCAGCACTGTCACAGGCAAACTTGGAAAATGTAAATTGGAGTCCCCTCAATAAGAGTCCAACCTTTGACCTTCTGATTACTACCAGTAGCTCTGACACTCTACCATGGCACTGAGCTATACGAGACTTGTGAGAGCAAGGCCATTAACCATTTAAGTCCCAGGAGTGATCAGCATCCAATTTCTCATTTCAATATTCACTGTTCATCAACCATTCACATTAAGGGAGTAAAAAAAATGATCACCAAAAAAGAGCTGTATTGATATTAAAACAAATTCTCCTTACTGGCACCATAACAAATATATGTTGAGAACAGTTAGGAGAAAATGAATATTGATATTGGGGCTTACAGGGTTCAACTAGGTTCATAAGTCTTGGTATTTGTCTCATTTGTCCAAGGTTGCTTGTGACAGTACTAGAAGATGTATCTTTCACACGTTACAATTTAACTATGTGTCACATGCTTCGTTGCACCAACATGTTATTATCATATTATTGCATGGACCTTTGTATATTTTTACACCTTTGCACACCTTGTACATATTTAGTGATTGCAGTACATTAAGTATTCAGTTTTAGGATTGCAACAGAGACAAACACACAAATTCTCCTGGTTCAAAATACCATCTTTATTATTTCAAAAGCAAACATTTATCAAACAATTTATAAAATGAAAACCAAGCAGGAAAGTAGCTTTGGATAACGTTATGTTCTGACTGTCTATTACTGTATTTATACCTACCTTGAAACCAGAAGACCAATCAGGCTTGATGAGACATTGAAGCCCATATCGCAGAAAGCTCTGTGCAGTTCATGTCCTTCTATAGCACCAGATCTGTCAACATCATATCTATCAAATACTCCTTTCCATTGTTGAATGTACTGCCACAGCTGCTGAAATTCCTGGAAATTGATGGTCCCTGATTGGTCGCTGTCAAACATACCTAACAACAAAATACAGTGTAGTTGTCTGTGGAGTTTGATCATCCCAGCCTAAATGAAAGTCAAACCATTTACAAAATATACCACGGAAATAAGTTATGCATATAGTGTGTTCTAAGTGGTGATAAAAAATAACTTCAAAATGTGCCAATTGAAAGATGCAGATGGCAGATCTAAAGAAACTGGAAGACAGAAATGCTCTTATATGTAATAATGGGACTTGTACCCAAGGTCCGTGTGGTGCCAGTGCAACAATGACATCACAAACTGACATGATTACGATATCAAGGCATTGCTAACTTAACAAATTATGAGAATTGAGGAAGTTATCAAATCAAAGGTGAGACTAGCATAATATTATTTAAAGATTGAGATAAATTAGAGATATCTTGAACTGTGGACTATGTGTTTAAAAGGAAAAGGCATGAGAGTAACTAAAGATAATTACTTCTTAGATATTGGAAGTTAAATCATTAGCTAATTCAATTAATTGCTTTACTCTCTGATTTATTCAGTTAACACTCACTTTCAAGAGAAAACGAGGAAAGAGAACATGACCTTGTCTGATATGATAAGGAGATAGAATCTATTTTTAGCATGGAATCTATTTATACCTCGTTCCGTGGCTGCGTGATTTCCCAATGCCGCAAGTGTAAAGTCGAGGTCAAACGAAACAAGGTCCCCATGGCGCATTGAAATTACAACCACGTGATGAGAAGGATATCGGCCATTGGTCAGTTAAAATGGTTTTCAGATCTAAACATAGATTCTGTCCCCTTATCATAGCAAGAGAACCCAGTATGGAAGATGCATTGTCTTACCTCATTTTCCCTTGTCACTTACCAATCATTAGTCTACAAGTTTCATTATTAAAATGTGACCAGTTTCCATTCAGTAAAGCCTGCTGTAGCTCATTTGCAGTAATTTGTCCTGATCTGTCTCTGTCAACAGTTATGAACCAGTTCCACAGTGTAGGGTCTGCCCCTGGGGGAGCTCCTGGAGGTTGTCCATAACCCTGTGGGGGAGCACCTGGGAACCCTCCATAACCCCCTGAGTACCCTCCACTAGGTTGATAGCCCATCTGCGAGGGGTAACCAGGTATTGCACCATAACCTGTGTGACACAGATCAAAACATACAGCTTAAAGAGCAGATCCAGATAATAATACAGACACGATGACAGGGCTGAGGGTAATGCTGTTACAACCAACCATAAGTTACACAACACACTGAGCAGTATTGATTGCAAGACAGTATTTCAATCTGATAAAGGTCTTCTTTTGAAATGTCTGCCTCTGAATCATCCAACAGTGGAATAACTTGCCTTATCAACTCGTTTGATCAGCCTAATTTTTGTGTTCCACTGATGCAACACCAGTTTGTTTAGAATAAAAAATCACAACCGCTTTATTCCCATCTGGTAGTAAAAAATTACACTGATCAAACATTAGAAATGTTTACTTAAATTTAAGAAAGGTTTGCAGGAAAATTCCAGATGGTAATATTTCTGTACAACGCCATACCAATGTAGGATGCATGATGCAGAATGACATTATATCTCTTGTGTAACCTTACGGCAACGATCTGTATATAAAACTCACTATGCATATTTCGGCAAGAATTTTGAAGGAAATTTAACTTCGTACCTATTGACATATGACAGAAAACAGAAAAGACATCACAGCGGAGAAAAGAGAAGTATTCAAGAAATATGGTCATGATATTTTTGACAGCAATGTTACAAACGGAGGTGAAAATGCGAACAAAACGGAAAATGGATTAAGGTATGTCTAAGGGAAAAAAGTAATTTGTGAATAATTTCAATCATCATAAAGATACGTTTCTGACCTTGTTGTGGCGGTAGTTGACCGGCATAAGGGTTCGAGGCAGGTGGAATATTATAGCCGCCATAACCAGGATAATGGCCCGCCATCTTAGATTCTGCAACTCCTAATATCCAGGACTCGCAACAGCTCTGCACAAGAAGAGACTTGGCACGAGCTCATTAATTAGGTTTGGAAGTAGGTAATATTTCCGGCGGAAATCGTCCAACATTCGAAGTCAACGCGAAACTTCGTAGGCAAAAAATAGTGACAGTCCATAGTTTCATCCACACACACTATATAGTGAAACAAACAGTACCACAGTACAGTACTGTTCAGTAGCTTTATAAAGAATGGCCACACTGCATGGTTTGATCCACAGATAAAAAAGTTAGAGCCACACTGTATAGTAAAACAAACAGTGCCACAATACAGCACTGTAAAGACAGCACTGTCCCCAACATTTCAATAAGACAGTACTGCTGAGAAGGTTTTCAAAAATTGACCCATTGCATGATTTTCCATGCTGATGAAAGAGTGAAAAGCACACTCTATAGTAACAGTGCCACAGTAAAGTACAAAAGCAGGGTTGGCGCAGTGTTGGGGAGCAGGGTTGGAGCAGTGGTGTGGGCCTCGCCTTCCAACATAAGGGAGCTTAAGCGCGCGCGTTTTTGAGACGCGGACGGCAACCGGAAGAGAACATTACGCGTGCCAGGACAGTGGTGTCTCCCAGATTTTTATAGTGATCATCTCTAATGGAGAAAAGATACTAATCATTGTAAATATGGTTGTGTGAAGACAAGTTAAAAGGGGAAACAGCTCACTTCCGGTTGCCGTCCGCGTCTCGAAAACGCGCGTGCTTAAGCTCCCATTTTAATGTGGCTCGGGTTCGATTCCCTGCCCAGCGTCATATGTGGGCTGACTTCGCTGCTTCTCTACTCTGTTTCGAGAGGTTTTTCTCCAGGGACTCCAGTTTTCCCCTCTCCACAAAAACCAACATTTGATTTGATTTTTTTTCCAACATTTTATTATTACATCACTTGCATCACTTTCGCTACAGAACGTAAGGTTATAAAAATTACATTACAAGAAGTAAGTAAGATTGCAACTAACACTTAATACATAAAATATCTAGTCTTGCTTTGAGGCTTACCGTATATTAAATTATTTCATTTACAGTAAAGAGGTTTTTCACCGGGTACTCCGGTTTTCCCCTCTTCACAAAACCAACATTCGATTTTATTGATTTAATATGATTTAATTTGTTCTTTAGTGTCCCCAGTTAGTACGTCAGTGCTAGATACAGTTGACACTCAAATAAAGTTCATTATTGGATGTGCGCTTTAGTGTCCTCAATAAGTACGTCAAATAAAGTTCATTATTGTTATTATTCAGTATTTTTAAAAAAGTCAAACTGTATGGCTTAAACGGATGAAAAAGTTAGAACCACAATGCACTGTGTAGTGAAAAGAGATCGTACCACAAACCAGTACCGTTTCATAGCTTTCCAGTGCTGACTTCCTTTAACCCACAATTAAAATAACACATAAGCAAGGCATGATTTAGTATCACATTTTATTTGTGCAACCACCGTTCGATTTTAATACAGCAATTGAAAAGTCTACTGGCTCTTTACATCATTTACATTCTTCTACACAACCGCATACCATTGTACAAGGCGGTTCTCCATTATGACACAGTAAAATACAAAACAATGCGGCCATTCACTTCATTTCACCTTAGAGCTCGCAAAAATGAGCTGATTGCATTTAAAATTACACTAAAACCTAAAACGGTAATAACTGTTACATGTGCTCTGATTTATAACGTGACATCCTTCCGCGAGTACAATTACAATTTTTGTTTGTCCGATTATCACACACATTTTTGAATACATATTAACAGGAGTACGAAAATTCACCGAAGCAAAATTGCCCTGTCCGGTACCCAATCGGCAGGATAAGTCTACTTTCGTGACCGGCCGGAGATCACCGAGGGGAACCGAAAGGGGCTCGTACATAAATTACATGTTACACGTTACGACAATGATATCCCTTCGAACATAAACTTGTACTATAATTTGTAGTTATAACATCTTAAAGTGGATTATTTTCAGGGTTTTTGTACAGATTGCTGGTAACAAAGTAATACACCGTTATTCCCTCGGCCATTTTACAAATGTACAGACTGAATGTACAGGTATTTTTCACATGTTACAGGGCCAAAGGAATTCCTTAACGACTTCAAAAACATCCCTATTTATAATTTATATTTCTTACAGTTTGAATCATGTTCTGTTATTCGGCCTAAGTAATAATTCACAGTATTTATCGCATACGTACAAAACATATATAAAATTGAACAAAGGTGCTACATATTAAGTATTTAACAATGCTTGTTACAATGGCAGAGACATGAAAAGAATTTAAAATATTTATATATGAGAAAGGCTGTGCAAAATGCTCTCAAACTTGCGATATCACCTTCTAAACACGTTTACATGTTGGACAGACATTGCAACTTCTTAGTTAATTCCAAGACGTAAAACATAGCATCAGGATACTGTTAACTGTACAATGATCCAAACAACAAAATCCTTCAGAATCATTACTTAATTTCCCAGCCATCACCCGGGAAAATCGGTCTCTGTACTTTGCTTTGATTCAGTTTGACAGGATCTAGCTAATGGCAGCGTTGCTGTTCAGTTATGAAGCAAGAACCTTGTAGAACCAAACCTTATAAACTGAGAAAGCATCACCAAGATTGTAATAAAGAACCTTCACCCTTTGAACCCCAATACTGACAAGCACCTAAAATCTCCTCATATTATCTACACACTGTAAAGAAGTAAGGTAATGAGAATTTCCGTAACCATCACACAAAATGTGTCCAGATATCTGTACAGCTTCTTTTATTTACATCTAAAAAACCTCAATGAGGTTTAGTAAGGAAAAGCTGGTCTTCATATTGAGGAAAAAAGGGCTAGATTCTTTGCAAAAGACAAGCAACTTTTGACGATGTGCTCAAATGCTGTAAATATTACTTTACCCTAATTTAAAAAAAAAAAGAAAACAAAAAACACAAAGAAACAAAAAAAAACAAAACAAAACAAAAAAAAAAAGCAAAAAAACAAAAACCAAAGACAAAACTCAATGTCAGAAAGTTGGGCTTCAAGGAATCGTGACAGTCAAAAGGAACAGATTTCTTCAACAAAACCTCGGCCAAGACAATTTGGAGGACCCAACTGGTCAACATGGTGCAGGCCAACTGTACATATGATACAATGATTGTACATAAAGTTCATATACATAGTCCCTATCAGCTCTCTCAAGGCTCTTGTTTCATAGTACTGCTGCAATTCCACTTGGCCTCATAACATTAACATACACTAAATAATTAAAACCCACACATAAATTAAAAGTAAGAACAATAAGTATCTGTAACAGAGCACAGCTGTTCATATAACATTCCCATTGTCTTTATATTGTTTACACTTTGTTCAGTGAATATTTATGTGCAGTCTATCTAAGCAAAATTACACCTTCCATAGCGGAGGAGATAATGTTTCATCCCAGACTAATTTTGAGGTCCGTCTTATTATCAATATTCTTTGAAGAATACAATTCAAGGTATTTACTTCATGATAAAATAATTTTGAACTTTTAACCAGTAAGGCAAAATACAGTTTCTTGTTGTTGGCTTGCAATGAATGGATCGTTTTTAAGAGTTTGCATGAAGCGGATTCGGCAAACAGGCAGAGTTAATTCAGGCTTAAAATATTTGGTGAAGGCAGATCTGATAGCTACCAATAACTTATTAAGGTGTTTTAGAAATAACATCGTGTAAGAAACCGATGCAATTATTACAAAATATTCCACACAGCAACAGGAATCACAGATAGGAGAAACCTCATTTCAAGGCAAGTAGAAGGTACTCTGGAAAAGTAGTTTAAAAGCTTGTTAAAGAAAATTCAAGGGGCATCACAGTTAAATCAATGGATCTATACAGCTGCAAAGAGAGCAGGGTAAAACTTGGGAGGTACAATCATGGGTAAATTGCAACTCCAATAATTATTTCCACAGAGCCTGTGTACCATTTTTCCATCATGAAAATCTGGATAAAATCATTTTAGATGCCTTGTGATAATGTTAAAAGAATTTGAATACTGTGTCCAGCTTAAAGGATACTTGAAAACTACACAAGACAAACTTGGCCTACAACAGCTGGCCATTACTTAATGGAATAAAATCAGGTGAGGGTTTCATTGTCATGTAATACTTTTCCAACTTGGCTAAAATGTGTTTTCCGTAAGTGTACTTGCGCAGTGTGGCCACGTGGGGACGAATTCTGTGCATCAGCAGTTTGCGCTGTGGTGGTTCAGCCACGTCAATCATCTTTTGGATCACATAGTTGGCAAACTGGTCTTTCATCATGGTGTACAGTGCACTTAAGGAGTAAAGATGCAGAAAAATAAATCAATTGAAATAAAAAAGTTGAAATATTAGAGCAGCTGCAAACTGTCTTGGGTTTAATTCCAATATACACTCTACTCACCTATCAGAGCTGCTGCAGACTTCATCAATTAACATGATTCTCTCAGTGCGAGATGCATGGGTCACGCATTTCTCCACTACATTGCTACAAACAAAAAACAGTGACCTTTAATTTTTCAACAAAGAAAGAAAACTTATGAGCTCCAAATCTGCCCTAAGCAGGAAAACAATTAAGCTGAACTTGGCTGACAGGCTTTCACAAAGGACATGGTACTACGGTGGGATTTGTCTTTGAATCATAACAAATTGAATATTACCATTGTACAATTTAACAGCAAGCCATTTTTGCATCATAACCTTTGTCACAGTTTACCTGGCAAATTTATGCTGACTCAGAACAAGTATGTTGCCCCGAAGCTCGTGAACAATCTTGCTCTTGTCTTCTGGAGTGCCATGTTCCAACACATGCTGGATTACATAATTTCCATATTGATCCTGTACCAGTCTCTCAGTGTGTTGATGCAGTTCGTCTAATATTGGAGATGTCTGTTCTGGCATACAGTGCTCCAGGATACGCTGGATCACACGACACCCATATGGATGAGTTGACAATGCATAAACCTTAAAACAAACAACAAATACACTCCATGAAAACAGGAATGCCAAGGAAATGAAAACTTTATAAAGTAGAACTGCTTGCTCCCATTTCACAAAGTACAGAAATCAGAGAGCTTGAATGTTTTGATTGACAAGGTTTAGCAGTGCATTTTCAATACATGACAGACAACTTCTGCACACATTTAAACAATGTCTCTCAACAACAACTTCTTTCCACATAAAGGAAAATCAAAGTTAGCAAACACAGATAAGATGCAGAAATTCAACTTATGATTCCTTATCTGCAGCCCCCTATCAAACGAAGCTCAACCATCTCAAATTGGTGAGTTTTGAGTTTTGTTTTTTTCTTGTTTGTTACTCACCTGCGCTTGGAATGCTCCAATGATGAACTGAAGAGAGGATGGATCAACACACTCAATGCACTTCTGTACAACATGGTTCCCATTCTGATCTTTCACACACTTCAACACATGGCCGTCCAGCTCCCGTACAAGTTCATTCTAAATTCACATTGATATATGATTATTACAGGAGGGCATGAGAGAGAACCCTTTAAACCTCAATAGTGTCTTTATAGATTTTACTCTGAATAACGCCAGACGATTTTACTCGTCACAGGGAGACCCCTCGGGGCTTAAAGGGTTAAGGTCTAACCTACATGTTAAACTCCAATATTTTTAATTTAAGAGAGACCACTAGGCAATTTGAAGCACAGTTTAGCAGTTTATCCCAAGGTATTTGCAGCTACTTTCCATTTGGAAAACTGTTGCCCTTGACAGGGCAGGCTGTAGCTGAATTAACTTGAATAAGCCAGTTGAAAGAAAAGCAATAGTGAAGTTCAACGCATTTTCTTACCTGGACATCTGGCGGGATACACTCCAGAGCTTTCTGTATTACTCGACACCCATACATCTGCAAGGCAAGTGGCAATACATGTCCACGGATGCAGTTTGCAAGTCGGAGCTTCTGTTCAGGGTTGCCAAACTCAAAGAACTTCTGTATGACATAGTTCCCAAATACATCTGTCATCAGACTGTAGGCTGCAGGGAGTATTTCGTGGAACACCATCTGCTTCTCAGTGGGTGAAGCTCGTTCTAACTTCTGTTGTATGAATCTGGAGCCATGCTGATCCTGAGAGAACTCCACTATGTGATTTGCCAAGTCCCGAAGTTGGATGTTAGGGTACCGATTGTTGCGGAAGTCCTCCAAAAGTCTACTCCTTCCAGTTTCCTTGCCTCTTGAGCCACGATAGCTGCTCCCACCGATTCCAGATGAACCGAATGGCATTGGGCTAAGACTTCCAAGTGTTCCTTGATATTTTGCATGGGATTCACGTGGGGCAGCAGAAAGCTGCATGTACCTTGACAAGCCATTAGAAATCGGACTACCAACTGTAAAATTTGACTGTCCTCCATAAGCTGACTGGCTACCAAAGCTGGACTGACCACCAAAGCCTGACTGACCACCAAAGCCAGACTGACCACCAAAGCTGGACTGGCCTTGTGAGAGCAGAGGAGGAGTTGGTAGTTCTTGGGAGGCATTGTAAGAAGGTTGGGCTGAGATAGACAAGCTTGTAAGGCTGCTGACGCCACCTGGCGTAGTGTAATACTGTGCTATACCAGCTCCTCGTTTCCCATACTCTGGTGCATTCATGGATTCCCTCCTTCCTCCCCCACCAGGTAAGGTCCCAACTGCACCGACCCCAGAGGAACCACCAACAACACCACCAATCATTCCTAGAGCACTGCTACTTAGCTGTAATGTATTAGGTTGATTAAGTGAGAAGGACCCACTTGCTGCAGCCTGCTGTTGCCCCTGCTGACCAAACAGACCCATACTGGAGGCACCCCCTAAGGAACTTGCTGTACCCATCCTTCCTGCAGCAACAGAGCTGGCTCCGGCACCTTGTGCATTAACCACCACTGGTGAAACCATCCTCAAAGCTCCCATCTGACCAGCAGCCATCTGAGCTGTTGCCATGTTGCTGACATTTTGTGTGTTTCCCAAAACAAGATTTCCTGATTGGTCATAATATGCTGCAGTCCCAAGACCAAGTGGGGCTGCACCTGGTGGTGCCATCAACTGGTAGTTGGCTCCAGACGATGCTGCTGCCGCTGCCATGGCTTGTTGCTGATGTGAAGGAGGAGTCCCTATCAACTCCATCTGACCCTGCATGGGTTGTCCTGTCATACCACCTGAGTTGGATCGCAGAAGCTGGGCATGTTGTGCCTGCTGCTGTTGCTGTTGCTGTTGGGTAATGAAGCCTCCAGTGCTAGATGTTCCAGCTGTGGGATACACACCCCAAGGCTGGACACTATATGCTGCATACTGAGGATGGACCACCTGTGGGGCACCAGGATTCACTGCCGCAAGGGACGGGTTGCCATATGCATCTTGAGTTGGTTGGGCAGCTATAAAATACGGGTTGGCATGGGTAAGCCCAGTAGACTGTAAACCTAACTGCTGTTGCTGCTGCTGTTGTTGTTGCTGTGCAGCAACAGCTAGTGCCAACTGATGCTGGTGTGTCAAGTGAAGTGACTGGCTATGTTGTGAAGTTGGAACATTGTGATTTTGGAGAGAAGCAGCAGAGACCATTACAAAGTCAGAGGGGCTTGTTGGAGTGCCGAGTATGGGCTCCCTCTGGGATGTGAAAGAGAGCTGCTCAAGCTGGACACTTTCAAGAGGGTCAATCAGTGCCCCAGCTGATGGAATGTCTTCCATAGGATTAGACTGTTTATAAGACTTTGTCTTGTTTTGACCAATGTGTGACTGAGATGGAAGCTGTGCTTGACTGGACTGTGCAGCATCTTGTTGCTGTGACCCAGACGTTGGTGAGGGTTGTCGACTTCCTGGGGTTCGGCTGAAATAAAACCATAAAAACAGTTCACAACCACATGAATTTTCTTGAATGAAAAAAGACCACATTGTTAACTGAATTTACCAGGCAGCATCTAATACTGAAAATAAATTCATATCAAGTTACTAAGAAAAGGGAAATTTATAGAAAAAAATATGACAAAACTGTTGTAAGATATTGAAAGGTTGCATTCAAAATTTGCAGTTACCACAAAACCACATCATTTTTTTTGGCCACCAATAACAAAAAAATAAAACAATAAGAACAATGACAAAAAAGTTAATAATCCCTCAAAATTTACGAAACTGGCCCCTGGTAAAACTAGTAAAGCTTAAAAATGAAACGGATAGAATATGATGCAAGTAAAAAGGAAGTAAAATTAAGCACAGAATAACACACTGCCAAATGTCCAAAAGCAATATTCACAACTCAATTGAAGAAAATCAAAATTAAAGAGTAACCACCAACAGACAACTTAATAACAAGAAAACATTGTGCTACACACTATGAAAGATATCTTACAAGGTACTAGCTAGGTGTCACTGAACAACTGTGTTGTTCACTTTCAATTTATTTTGTTGATTATGCTTCATGCCTTATAACAAAATACTAGCCTCATTCCTACATTGACAATTTTTTTTTGAATAAAAAAACTAATAATTGATTTGATTGTCAGCATTAGAAAATTACACTCTATCCTCTGAAAAACGATACATCTTTCTTAAAATGACCACAAGCCTCAATAATATTACAGCTCAGGTCTGCACGTCAGGAGAGAGTTACTGTACATGTATACATCATCAACCTACAATTTTATGCACATGCCACAATAAAATATTAAATGACCAGGTTCAATTCCCACTCAAAAAAAAAAAAAAGAAAAAGAAATTGACATAAATCAAAATAATGCTAATATTGAAAGCTACCATCAAAGCTAGCAAGTTAGACACACTACAGACTCAAGGAGTTCCTATGCAAATATAATGACTGCCAAAAAAAAAGCATATTCTTGAAACAAAATTAGATGCAATTTTAAGATAAGAACTGCGAATTTTTTAACAAGCTCGGTAGCCAACCTTTCTAAGGTACACATACAAAACAAGACTTCATCCCTGACACCATAACAAAAGCACCAACAAGCAGATGTCTTGTATTAAGCAAAAGCAACCATTTTTTTGGCCAAGCTTTCAGTGAAGAAGCTAACAGTTAAAATAGGAAAGGCTTCAGGCCATACAGTCCTCAACAAGAAAGCAATGGAAGCAAGTAGGATGTGACCTAAAGAAGATATCTTTCTCTTGAAACACCAATTCAGACAAAATTCATAAATAAATCATGCCAATTAGCATTGAACTCCTTGGGTTGCATAAATTAAGTACTCGGCAAACTTGTTTAAGGTAAATGCAGATTGGTACCAAAACAAGCTTGATAACCCACAACATGTAAACTACCTTATTACAAAGAATAACAATCTGTTCTCTTTCTACCACAAATAAATCTACCGTTGAAAAAAAGGAAAAAAGCATGTTATCTATCTAAACTGGCAATAACACCTGTTTTCTTCCCCCCCCCCTCATTTTTTGTACCAAAGGAAAACGTTCATACAGTATTCTCTTAGTTAGAAAGCACAGTTGCTTTTAAGACATTTCCTTCTAGCTTAGCATTATGAACTGATTATCATGTACACCACCTGCCAAAGGAATGTATATCTTTTTTAGGGGGGAGGGGGAGGGGGAGGGGGAGGGGTGTAGTAGTGGAAGGAGGGTGACTTTTCATTGGCTCATAACCATGCTTTAAGGTTGAGGTTAATAAGTTAACAACATTAATCAAGTATAATATCACACACAAACAAACCTGAAAGTAGTGGGAGCTTTGTCTTCTTCTCCAGCCTGCTTGGCACTAGACTTGGGTGATTCACGTTCTTGCTCCTCTTCCAGAGTATGTTTGAGCTCTTCTCCTGCACTCTCTTCAAATGCTTCAAATGGTGAACCACCTTTATTGCCCTTGTTCACATTGCCTCCTGACTTAGAGCCCTTGTCAGAAAAAACATCAGATAAGCTGGATGAGTCCAAAATCAAAAAACAAAAAACAAAAAAACAATGCCCTGACTATGCATGTAAAAATACTTATTACATAATATGAAGAAGAAAAACGATTTTGGTTAACATTTCTGCTACAAAAGATCAGAAGAATAATTCTCCCTAGTCATTGCCATACAGCTCCTTGTATGTAAGTTTGCAGAATATTGTGTTTTACCAATTTGATATCTGAGTTTTTAACTTCCTAATTTTGAAAATTTTTTGATAACTTTGCAAACTAATTGAGAACTGTTTAGTTTTGGATGCGAGCAAAGGGTAAAGAGCACAATCATTCTGTAACCTCAGTTTGTGTGGTACTGTTAACTTGCCCAATTTTGGCAAAACTTCGTACAAAAGGTGAGAACAAAAAGCTTAAAATTAGTGGCTGGGAAAGGAAAATTTGCTTTTCGTAATTGTGTTGGTTGCATTTAGCCTTCATTTCTTGTCCCGATTTGACATTGGTTCTAACTTAATAAACCTGAAATCTTTATTGATAGTATGCTATAAGTGCACACAGTCACCGTGTTATATCGTGCAAGCACACGTTAAGATCAGGACACTTTCCTTTATTTTAATCGCGCAAATGAAAACAATGACCCTGCTGTTAATGAGGCATGAAGTCTGCATGCAGCTATCATGTTGAGAGCACGTTCTTGCCACATGCGTTCTTTCACATTAGTGTCTGAAATCCCACGGAGGGTCAAAATTGTTTCGGTGTTCATCAAAATCTGCACTGCAAATGGAGCATTCCTTTGACCAAGAACGACATTAATTGAGGATTAGTAAGCATTCATTTTCAATTTGTAACCAGATACTTACAAATCCAGCTTTAATTATTTGTGCATCAAGCTCTGGTCCACCAGGAGAGGAAGCCAAGACATACTCTACCATACTGAGTCCAACACCATCAGCAGACCTTGGCGATAACACATTTTGACACTCTGAACTATTATTGAAGTTAGCACCCTTGGTTGGGCGCTGAACCATGATTGGTTTGGAAACGGCATGTTCTGACTGTGCCATGTGAGGGACTGATGGTCCCCATGTTGTCTCTCTCCACTGCTCGCCAAAAAATATACCAGACGTCATTCCGGATTGGGTTTCCTCTTCAGAATCTTGAACATCCCACAGCTTTTTGGCTGTGGATGCAATCTGAAAACGAGTTGAATTAAATGAAAAACAGAAACTGGGCAAAGAAAAATGAACGCACTGCCTGTGCTTGTACAAACAATGCAAAATGTGGTAGCTGGCATTGCACACCAAATGGAACTTTTCCTATGATAAGTATCATAAGATGCACCCCTTTACTCAGATTTCTTACACCAAGAAAGCAAACCAAGCATACGTGTTTCGAAAAAGGTGCAATGAATGAAATAAAGCATGCAACTACAGAAACCACACTTAAAAATGCTAGCAGTTGCTTCACTTATGTAGCCTGCTCTTCACCAGTAAATTAAAAAAAAGACAGAAGAGCAACACAAAATAGTTAAATATAGACTTAACAAGACCAAAACTGGGACATTCAAACTGTGCCATGAAAAAGAAACTTAGAGTATATTTTGCAGTGCAGTACAGTGGAACCCTGCTATAACGAACCCTGCTGTAATGACGACCCAGTTATAACAAACAAAATCTGAAAGACTAGCAGAGTTAAAGTAAAATATGTGGAAACGAATCCAGCTATAACAAACAGATTTTGACGGTCCCAACACATACTTAACCTATTACAATGAATATTTTGTTCGGTCACAAGCAGCAGCCAGTAAAGACAACAAATATGAGCAGAAATCACAGCTTTCTTTATTTCGGTTTTGACAAATACATGTTATAAAAAGAATGTTCTCTACATATAATACTGCGTTTCTGACAACTGTTATTAACTTATTCCGCCATAAAAAAATTTTTTTTGCTGTTTGCCAGATAATTTGTGACAGCGGGATCTTTGCTATAACAAAGACCCTGCTATAACAAATAATTTCTTTGGTACTATGGCTCTTTGTTATAGTGGGGTTCCACCACACTGCATGGCTACTTGCACTCAATAGACAATGTGCTCCAATAACAAAATCAGCTTTCTGCAGAGGTGCTTTCTAGTTTCTTTCTGTTAAGCGGTTAAAACAGGCATATGGTCTCAATGCTGCTAATTTCAACTGCGAAACTTGCACTGAACAATGATAAAACATAATGTTGAAACAAAATCAAACTTACCTCTTCAATGGGTGTGTCAGCTTTCTTCTCATTGTTATTCAAAGAAAGACTTTTAAAACTGTCTTCAAGCTCACCATCTTCACTGCTTGTCTGCAATATAAAAGTTGGTCTTTTTTTTCAAACCTTGTTCATAATAAAAACATTTTAGCCTTTCATATGAAAACAGAAAATCACCTCTGAATATTTGAATAGCAAAGCAAGATTGACGAATGCTAGATTCGTATAGGTAATCACATGATTTCGAGTGCAATTTGAGATAAATCGGCACGAGTAAATTTTTTCAAAGGCTAACCAAATTGCATGAGCCCGTAGGGCGAGTGCAATTTGTAGTCTTTGAAAAATTTATGAGTGCTGATTTATCCCAAATTGCACGAAACAAATCATGTGATTACTTGTTAATAATATACATGCAAAAATTTAATTTCAACTTTCTGCACTCAATTTCAACTTTTTGCACTCAATTTCAATTTTCTGCACTGTTTGGGATTAATTGGCATGCTCTCAGCCAATGAGCATGCTGAAATTTTTGCATGTATATTATTAACAAAAAAATCAAATTTGCAATTTATGAAGGTCACATATCTAAGAAATTGCAAATTTACAAAGGGGTCTTTATCATCTATGCCACCAAGGAATTGTGCAAGCTTTGAAAACCAATGTCTCCCTTAATTCCTCATTCTGACTCAAAACATCATTTGTTGTAGAGTTGGATTGTATACCCAGGGTCTGAAATAAGCTTTGTTATAGGGACACCACGTGGAAACTGGATACTTCTTCAGTTGCCAGAGGGAAAAAATCTAGACAACAAAAAGTATCCGTATAATTTTGCTTAACAGCGAACATGAAGTTTTTAAAGACCTTTCCTCGCTTGAAACTAAGTCAGATTCCTAGTTATATAGGCATTAAATTTTATTGTGTCATTTATACAGGAAACCACATGTGAATGTTTTTTGATTTGGAACATTGATTCAACACATAGACATGGAGCTAAAAGCTAGTTGCCTACTGGCGATTTATCTAGATTCTGGTTGCTAAACATCCATTTTCAATTGCACTGGCGACCAGCTGGTTGCAGTTTTGGACCCTGATACAAAATGTTTGCTTCAATGCAAAAGGTAAAAAGTTGAATAAGAACAGATTTTATCATACAATCACAGAGAGAATGCACCATCATGGCCAGCACTTACAAGGACACTAAAATCACTCAAACTGTTTTGATTTAGCCTAAGGTAAAAATTGAACATAGGCTCAAATGTTACTCTGTTCATTGTATGGTTTATCCCCCCAGTCACTGTCACATAGTGACTCTGGGAAGCACAAGGAATATACAAAGCACTGCACCAAACCAGCTTTTACAAAGTGTAAGAAACTGGGGACAGTTTTGATCTCCAACGTCACGGCAGGGAACAGACATCATGTGTGATATGTCTCAGGGACACTCAGCTCCCAAAGGCCATGAAGACAGAGCCAATGAGGGCCAACTCACTGGGTGCCACGTTGGGTTTCATGCATAACATTATATCAAAGAGTGGCTAGAAAAGGTTCTAATTAAGTCATAATGTAATTAAATAGCCTAATCGTTTTAGGGTACAACTATGGGGGTAAGTATTGAGCACAAACACTTGTTTGTTAAAAGAGAAAGAATGATGATATGGATTAAGAAATTTAGCAGCCTAGAGATATTCAACAGATTTAACAAGCAGCTTTCAAAACTAGTCTATTTAACAACGGAATGGGACTCACTAAGGAGAATTACAAATATTGAAAGTTACTAGTTATCACTTGAGTAATAACACATTTTGGTCTGACGGCGTAGCTAAATGTATGAGAAAATTAAGAGTGCGGTGTGGAAGTACTGAAGTGTGTTGGCAGTGTCTTTAAATGACACACTTATCTTGCTGAGAAACAAAATAGAAGCCCACTGTAGGAGAATTATAAAATGGCTTACACACAAATAATCAAATCAGTTTAACTTCATTAACATTTTTGTCCTGCTGCCTAGCTAAATTACCTTCTACATGTATAGTTCTTCTTAGACAGTTTTATACACTACCACGGTTTAAAATTGCAACTGATACAGCTGCAAAAGCAACTAGATTATTCTGTTTTGTGACTAAAAAATTTGTCTTAGTTGCAAAAATGCCAATACAGCATTTTCAGCAGTTTCAGGGAAATGCAGGCGCATATCTTTGTGGTACCTCACATAATAAATTACGATAGTGCTTTGTACCCTATCTTTCTGCTGAGAATGTTTTGTTTTCCTGTTCCACATGCCAGGGGTCATACTAAGGCTATTGGAATTTGCAGTTTCACTTTTATGTTACTTTCACCACTAGCTTTTTACACTTTTCAACTAAAATATTGCAACAATGAAACACTCTTAATTTCAAGCCCTGTCTATGCATTACTTCTTATCATTTGTGTGTGGATTTCAGTGTGATGTATAAATAAAGGTATTGATGTCCTTGTGGTTCAATCAGCATATTGACAACAGAAGAGAATGCATGCCATCATCTTACACTTCAATCAACCATCAGCATTGGTATTATAAACTGCATTAAACAACACTGTAAAACCAAATAAGCCACAACCAATAAGCTTTAAAAACACCTCAACATCAACAAAAATTCACATCTTCACTTATACAGTTCATTCTCAACACAGTCAGCATCATTTACCAAACTGCAAGCACATTCTTACTTTCATATTTATTCATAATGGCTTAGTGTTGTTAACTTTAAATTCAATTGAAGAGGGGTTTAAATAAGATTTGTGGGTATTAATAAAACCAAATCATAATTCCTGCCAAGTCATTATCACAGGCATTTAACGCAACAAGACAGTTCTGCTGAAGCAAAAATTCCAACCCTTCAGTTATTAAGAAAGCAAGAAAACAGGATAATGTACATTTTCAACACAAAGCTTTTTGTGAAGTCTACTTATTGTCTTAGTCGTGGCTCGTCGTACTTGGCATAACAATAAAGATTCCGCTTCGCTTTTACTCTAGATTAATTCCTTCTTTACAACATGCGATATATAACCAAAGAGAATCGATATAAAGGAATTGGCTAGTACAAGTATCGAGCACTCGATAAAATGACTAATTTTAAGACGCTTACAGCTTAACCATCAGTCTCCGTGTAGTAAGTTCACTAACGTGTATAAAACAGCTTCCATGCAAAACAAATACAACAAGATGATAACAGTCCCCGCACAAAGAAAAACCCCAACGCAAGTTTGGTTCACGCAGAGAGAATCGAAATTTCGTCATCGAATATTTGCTGCATACACAGAAGTTCAATGAAAATACAAACTGATGGTCGATTAGGTCTTTGTGCTCGTCTTACTCGGGTAGTAAAATGCCGCTTTTTATCGTTTGCAAGACATTCTCATAGGACGCTATTCACAAACACAAAAACGCTTAAAAAAACTACAAATCAAATAATGTTTCAAACAGCGAGGAATGCAACTACTTCGACCTTCGAAACGTCGTTAACGTACAACTGAATGTTTCATTTTTTGCACATAAAGCGGAGGAAGCCAAGCACAGGATTGGTACAAAGACGAACTCCGAAATTTCGATACACTATTGGCAGCGTCCGTCCGTCTTTGCAAACAATTCATTGTGAGCTTAGCTTACCCAGCTAAGTTGCGACAACATTCTTTACCTGAGCGTGTTCGGTCGACATCCCTTCGCTAACAGAGGACCATCTCTGTCCCGGAAAATTCCCTTTATCCTTGTCCGAAACCGTTTTTGAAAAGCTTGTAGCGACTCCCTGGCGCTGAAATAAGTAACTTGCGACCTCGCCGTTCGATTTTCCCCCTACAATTTCGAAGCCACTGTTGTTCGTTTTCGATGTAGCACCATTATTGGAACGTCCTCCGAGCTTTGGAGTCGCACCACCATTGCTGTGGTACGCTCCATCTTCCCATCCAACTTCGTGCATGCCAAGAACACATGGAAAACTCATTGGACGGATCTACACAAGAACACAAAAGTCCCACAGTCAACAACTAAAGGCAGGCACCATAGCTCTAACGGGGGTGTGACGTGCTACGTTTGCACAAATAGCTAGAAAATGCACAACGCAACAAAGAAAATATTTTAAAGAGTAGATAAATCAACTATTTTTTGCCCTAAACACGAGACAATAACAACGCTAAGACAGAAGATGGGAGTGAAACTAACCGGATGGAAAGACCTACGAGAGAAAGGCCATTCTTGGCATGGCCGCCGCGAGATTGTCAGATAACAAGAATCCCATAAGGAGTTTCGGGCTGAATGTAAACACGTGGTTTGTTTTTGATTGATTTTGGACACGTGCACAAAAGAGGAGAACACAGCGAAGACTTGATGAACTTTCGCACATCTTTCAAATTTCAAAAAAAAAGTCATTGTGTTGTCTTCAAAAGTTTAACTGATCGCTTTGAGTGGAAGGTAGGCTGCGATTTCAATCACTGATATATTAGTTATACTGTTTGGTTTTACAGCAATCTGGTAGCATGCCAAATTAATATTTAAAATGCAGTGTTCGGGGTATTTAAAATTTCATCAGAGCTGAGTAAAAAGTACGAAATATAAAATAAATCGTCTATAGAAAGTATGAGAGGTATTTTACCATTTTTGGCGAGCGATTTTGTGTGTTCAGACTTGTTCTGTCCTTACACCGAACAAAAGCCCTTGAAAAGTCAGTAACTTACGGAATGTAGCTGGAAGAAAGGCCCGTGTTTTTTATTATTCATATCTTGCAAGCGGCCTCACAAAAAGCTATACAAGAATTCCGTTTAAGAGATTCTCCGTGCGTTAAAATGATAAAGAATTAATTTAGTGAAATACTCGACATGGCCTATCCCATGTTCTACAAATCGTCTGATGGGCGAGTTTAGAAATCTAATTTTCGTGTTTTTCTGATCAACGTGTATCAAAGTCAAATTTGTTCAGGACTTACGGGATCGAACCCATTTACACTTGCCTGATCGCTGCTTTCCACCCAGCTGCAATATTTTCTTTTCCAAGCCCACGTGGCAATTCTGGATGGAAATGGAGGCGCTCTATCTAATTTGCTTGTCATTGCATGTTTCACTGTAGCGTCCCCCTCAAATCCAGTTACTAGCCTCTGTTCACTGTGCAGTGAAAGTCCGTCTAAACAAAAACTCTCCCCGCCTCACTTTCACGTTCCAGACTTCGCCCCCTTACTGAGCATGCGTGTCATTCTCGTGATCATCAAACAAGTTTACATCGCTAAAAAATTCTATATATTTTTCTTCTCTATGTTGCATTTATAATTAGATTTTTTTTAAGCAATGATACTGATACGTGCAAAAATAATTTATGCAGTCATTGTGATATGCTTTTACAATTTTGGACTTTATAATTGCGCGTTTGTGGATGTGGACAAAAATTCAGGTGAGTACATCGTGGAAAAAATTGTTTTTCTCTTCGCCCTAACGCGGAACATGTGATCACAAAGTTCTCTTTTAATACTATATTTGGTTGCTTGAATGATGATTCAGGGACATTCAAAACAGACAAACCCTGATCTCATTCGACGGAAATGTTTGCTCTCTTGAGCGCTTGACTGCTCAAAAGTTTCATAGCTTAAAATAGTATCATCTAAGTGGTAGCTTGTTTAAAATCTATACATGATATACTCGAGTTCGACCTTACCAACATAATCAAAAATTTTACCATACTTCGGTCATTGATTAACACTTGAAAATCCTTGCTGAAATTCCTTTTTTACTCTCCTAGACTACTGTTGTTTTGCTGTGGTAATAAACTGAGGTAATTTTCAATTAATTTCTGCGTTATCGCGTCTATTTTTCTTTACAAAGTGATGACAGAGTGAGATTGGCCCTTTTTCTATGATATGGAAAGGATTTTCTTTCTATTAAATCTTCTCATTGCCATGGATGCATATTACTTTTGGTAGTTTTCCACGTCTTTGTAGTCGTCGATTTAACACAAAACTTTAATATGAATTTGACGTGTTGTGGGGCAATCGGGTAAACACTCTTCTCCATTGACAAAAAACAATTAAGGTTAAGGTTCCTATAAATGGCGGTGTAAGGACAAGCTAAAATTTAGCTTGGACATGCTTGTACCAGCTAGTTACGTACGCCTTTGTAGGTGGTTCTCTGTGGTCAAGAGCCTTAGTTTACTTTTATTGTAAGCCATACCTTCGTGTTATACGAAACGACAGCTTAGTGGAATTTATCTGGAGTATAACCGGGATTTTCCTCTGTGAATCTCTCTCTTACCTTGGGTTCCGGTCTTGGCCTGTCGACCGTCAGGGGTAGTGTGAGGAAGACCATTCCTTCTTTGTGAAGCAGCGTTTCTTCTATACATGCCCAAGAAACATTGTAGGAACTTCAAATGGTAGCGGTAACAAATACACTAGCAAGTTGAAATCTGTTTTTCAACTTTAGTGTTGACAATGAATTCAAGTGTTCTCAATTTAATTAGTAATTAGACTGGTTAACTGCTGAATAGCAAATCATCCATGGCTATGTGTGATTGGTGTGTCTGAGATCCTGTTAACAGTTCACTAATTTTTTAAATGGCCCACCTGTACCAATTGTTTTTTTTTTTGGGTTTTTGTTTTAAGAGATAAAAAAGTCTTTGTCCTTCTTACAGACATTTCTTGTCATTCTTCAGGCCTTTTTCTTTTAAACCATGTTTAGTTTTTTTGTTGTGTACAGCACAGTGGTACTTTGAAGCGCAGCTGTGTACCGAAAAGTGAATCTTAATAATTATGGCTAATTTTGAGCGGGACAAAAGTGGAATCAATTTGAATTTTTATATCTTAAATTCAAGTAGAATTTATCCAAGCATTTGAACCGTGAACTATATTAGACTGGAGTCAGGAAAATTAGGTCATAGATTCTGTTCTGCTGCCTGCACTTTGACTCTTAATGATCTCACCTTTTTGGCCTTTCAATGGCTGTGTGAACTTGTAAAGAAGAAATTAACCACTGTTTATCACTTGGCTAAGAGTTGTAAATTTAATGAAGAGTATTTGAGGCAGTATGATAATATCTGCTCATATGTCATGTTTTAGACTTCTGTTATTCTCATTTACCACTTTGTTATCAATTTCTTTTTTTTTTCCTATGTAATTTAACCTGTGTCATTTTATCACTCAGGAACCTTTCATGTATAGATTGAATTGATTTGATTGATATGGTTTGATTTTATTTACTTTAGACAGAGACAAGCTTGAATCTATGATTACTTAGCATTGCATATAAAGGATTGAATTTTTCCTTTTAAGATCTTTTTTTTTTCTGATTAATTATTATTGCAAATAAACAGCTTACCTGTAAGCAGTCTAGACAATGAAATGGTTTTGTCACATCGTGCATGCACCTAGGGAACTTTCAATAGAAGCCTCGGAATTCCAGACTAAAGTGATTTTTTTCTGTTCTGAATCCCAAACATGTTTAATTCTTCCTTATAGATATTTAAGTATACTTCTTTTGAGATGCAATGTATGGTAAAATTTTGCAATATCTTTTGTTTCTACTGGCCAGCATACCCTGCCAAAATTCACAAGTGGGAAATTGCAATTCAATTCAGAGAGAAGAAAAATGGTGCCTGGAAATTTTTCTTATGCAGCAATGCCCACCCATAAAGCATATGACTGTTATTACTATTATTATTATTACATAATTTAATATGTATAGAACTTTGAATATCTATAATAAAATATCTCATTGATTTTAGACGCGTTATTGTGTAGAAAATGTGGACATGACATTACAGTAGCTGACAACCTCAACAATATTGGCAGCAAGAGTGCACTACGTCAAAGGAATGACACAGTTCTTGGTGTTAAAGAATGTCTGATTCAGCTTTTCAAGAATCCTCATGGTACGTTTTTGTGGTTGACCTTCGGCTGACTAAAATCCACACCTTAGAGTCTGCTGTACATATTCATATTTTTCAGTTGATGGTTTAAATTAATACAGTCTGATATGAGAAGACTGAGTTAAGAATTAAAGCCACTCTGGTTCTTTGCACAGGTCAACATTTTGAACTTTTAACTGCAACCTCTGCAAATATTAGGAGTCACGGTGAGGTAGGCCAAGAATTACAAAAGGCCTTACTGTTTTTCTGTAGTTGTCAGGAAAAAGGAAATACATATTTTTTTGCGTTTAGGACTTTGATCTAGTTGATTGATTGTAGATAGAAGTCATAGCAGAAATAAATAGATGTTAATAAATTATGGTCACTTTTAATCCACTGTGTCAGCAGTAACCATTTTGTATTTCAAAATCATTTGAAGGCATTTGAAGAGCACTCATGGTTTCCTGGATATGCATGGCGAGTGGCAGTGTGCCCTCAGTGTGGAGCTCATGTTGGATGGTAAGTTGTTTTAACTTGGCCAATACCAAACATCAACCAAACCTTGAGACTTTCCCTCACTTAGATAGTTGTCAAAAAATTTTTTTTTCTAAATATCAAGGCTTATTTGAATGCTAACCTAAATTTCTGGCTCAGTGTAATATAAGATGGTTTTGATTCTACTGCCATTTGAGAAAGAGTGCATTTGCTTCACTTTCTCTGACATTATAGGTCATTTGAAGATCCCCGCCAAGAACACAATCATGGTAACAAGGAGGAAGACTCAACAGCTGATTACACACACAGCCATAATGGTCCAACACACAAGAAACAGTATACATTTGTGGGATTAATCTATTCAAACCTTATCCAGAAGGACTGTACGTTGTGTATTGTTATTATCTTCACAAGTACATGTAATGATATTCAATGTAACGTAAAGTAGACTTCTTTCATATACTGCAGTTCTAACAAATGTGTACCTACCCCTCCCCTAACCCACTATTAACACTAACTTTTTTTTAAATTATTATAACTTGTTGGGGTAGGTGCACAGTTGCTCAGATACTGACATTGATCCATCAAACCTTGGATCATAGAATGTAGAACTTACAATGTTTTGATCATTACTTTTTATTACCAGAATTAGGACCCTGGACTAGGACTGAGAATTCTACAGTATGGGTCTTGATCCTAACTCTACTCCCATTAAAAATACGCTTCTTTAGTCAAACAGTGGAGGACTAATCATGGTTTTGAGTCTGAGCATGACTTCTAGAGTCACATTTATGGGGTTCTAACTTCTAATTTGAGTTTGTTGGTTCTCTGCTCTGCTCTGACAGGTTTTTCTTCAGGTATTCTGGTTTTCCCCTCTCCACAAAAACCAACATTTGATATGACTTTATTTGATTTAATTCAATTTAATATATTTACTTTTATAGTGTCCCCAGTTAGTATGTAAAAGTTGACACTAACGTTCATTACCATTATTATTATTATTATTATTATTATTATTAATGCTTCTCTCTCATCTTTAAACATTTACACTACATACAAAGATTCTTACTTTTATCCCTTACGTTACCCCAAATTTAAATTTTACAATATAATATGTACTATCTTGGGTAATTGATATGCTGGAATCTTTAAAATTACTTGCCTTTGATCTATAGAGGAAAACTGGTAGTCATGCAGTGTAGCTCTAACCCTCTTGTCATTGTATGGGATTCCCAAACCTTTTTTTCCTGTTTAGGAGGTTATTTAACAAATAAAGAAGCCTAAGCTGTGTATTACACTGTGATAAAACACGACGGGCATTTGAGAACACGAGTGAAATGTAGAAAACACGAGCCGCAGGCGAGTGTTTTCTACATTTCTTGAGTGTTCTCAAATGCCCGGAGTGTTTTAATCACAGTGTAATACACGGCTTAGGCTTCTTTATTTGCTTTATGATATAGATTTTACATGCTGCGAGTTAAGAAACAACAAAGCACACAGATTGACAAACCGACCCCATTTAATACCTTCTCGACTTTTTTCGCTTCTTCTTGTTTATTTGTTTTATTATTCTCAGCTTCAGTGCTGCTGCTTCGCAGAGAATTCTATCATGAATTTCTTGAAAGAAAATGTTTTTCGCCCTTTCTTGGAGAATTATCGAGTGGAGGTAATGTGGTGAAAAACAATAAAACACGCTTTTCCTATGTTTTATACTCTGATAACACATAGGTTTTTGACCAATCAGAGCGCGCGTAAAAACGTAGCTATATTATAAATTGTTTTCAGTATAAACTGTCTTGTATTTGTCTTTCAGATGCAGACTCTTTGATAATGACACCCAAAGCATACAGAAGCTGACAGTTGTATCACGCAGACAACCACAAAATATGGCAAAAAAAAAAAAATAATAATACACCAGTTGTGCCTTCTTTGGATGCTGATGGATTTTGTTCCTGCACAAATGAACACAGTTGCAAAACCATGGTTTGTAAGGAACAGTTCCCAGCATATTGTAACTAGGAACATTGTAATGGTGTATGGTCGTGTGCAAAGTTCACTACAAGATGTTTTACTGCATATCGAAGTCGTTTCGTTGTAACTTAATTCTTGTAAATATTTGTTGTTATATGAAAACATAAGCTTCTGACTGAAACTTTGTGTTTTGATCAAACTCTTAATATAACATGATTTCACCCGAATTCTTGAGTTATGTTGTCTGATCTAAAGTTCCACTGTGAATGACGAGAACAAGACCTTTTCTTATTCAATATTATTATTTCTTTATTTATTAAACTTAAACCTATTGACTAATACGTAGCGAAAGTACATACTCGGGCTGGCGAGAAAGATTATACTAAGACAGGGTTTTATTATTACTGTTTCGGGTGAAAATTGCATTGACAAAAACAACTTCATGTGAGTCACGTCTCAACTTTTTTTACGAAGGCAAACTGTTTTATGTGCAGCGAAACGACACATCCTTTGCAGCAAATCAACTTTTATAAGTAGCAAAACAACTGTTTACAAACCATTGTAATTGATTGGATCACATACCGTTATACAATGTATTTTCTGTAGGGCTATTTTTAGAACCCAACTACTATTGAAAGAAACTTGCTAAAAATATCATACAGTAGAACTGTAACACATCAATAGTTGCAAGGTTTGCCATATGCATTAATTTAAGAACTAAGGCTGTTTAAAAAAAAAATGCATTTTCAATCAAAATTTGATTGGTTTGGAAACCAATTTGCTAACAGCCTGTATTTTACTAATGCTGGCTCAAAATTTTCTGCTTGAATTACAAAAATGTATTTTGCACTTAATATAGAGCACTTTCTGTTTAGTATTGTTGGTGGAACAAATATACTCTTTTGTATGAAAAGTTTCAAAGAAATGGCTTCAACCCTTGTCTTAATCAGTGTCAATTTCACTCACTTAACATCTTTCATTCCCTTTCCGCCTTGGTAAATAAGATTCACCTTTAAAAATGAACAAGTTGTGTGAACTTGCTTCTGGTAAAAATGGGTTGTGGGCTTAAGTTAGTGCGTAATTCATCAACTGGGTGATCAGGTGTTCTATACACTTGTTGATTAAACATTCTATACCCTCAGCATTTATTGACAGAATCCACATATGCCTCTGCCCACTTCTTTATATTTGCCTAGAAATTAAAAGAATAAAGTTTTATCAGATTTTGACTTGAACAACACCTTCATTAAGGTTCTTTTTGGAGCTGTTTAACACACATGGATCCTTTCTTTTGAGAATGGAACGTTGAAGCTTTGAGGACAAAAAAAGCTAATAGTTGCGATGGTTTGAGAGTTTAACTTGTAAATCCTTTTAGACGAAATACGTTTGGTGCAAAACAGTCCCTTACCCCGCGGATGTCACACACCTATTTGGTGCATCACGCAACGCACGAACCAAAGAATGCAAACTATCCCGACCCTAGAGAATTTTGAAAGTGTTCACCACTTTCTTTTATCGAGAATCGCGTGCCAGGCCTTTGTTTTATAAACACAGAAACAAAATTGGAGGAATAATATTGAAAGTGTTGCTTCATATGTGGAGAGCTGTGTGAAATAACATCGAAACGTCCAAGAAGTAACAACTGAAAATGTCAGCCGAGACATCTCTAGAATATATGGAAGTACACACCTTGCACCATATAAACGTTTCGTCTAATTTCTTGTACACGAATTTCATCTCATCGTCGTTGAGTAACTGAGAACTGACTTCGGGGGGGAGAGGCTGGAATTGATAACAACATACTCGTGAGGGGAGGGATGACTCAACTTCATTTGCACCTTATCATAAGCTAGAGAAAAATTGTATGAAGACGCCCATCTCTCGAAATGTCCTAATCATTTTCCCAGAGCCTACACACTCTTAACCAGCAGTCGAGAACGAATTAAAGATTATGTGAACAAGGTAACTTGGAAAACATCGAGATTATTACTTGAAAGTGATAAGTAAAAAATTCACGATGCGTTAATCGGGGATGCTTGACACAAGAACGCATAGAAAAAGAATGTGTGATGCATCAAGAGTAAACTAGAGTACTGAATAGGTTGGAGAAAAGAGCTGTATTTGTTTTCTAGCTCTTTGATGAATCTGAGAAATGAAATGAACCAAGAATGCAGTTGACTATGGACAAGAGAGAATATTTCTCTTGCTATGAAGTAACAGGCTCTTACCAGTGTTTTCTTTTTAAGCTGTAGAGCAGTAACATCACGTACAAGTTTCATAAATATTGAACCCAAGACCTGAGAAAATAGCAACAATCAGCGTTATACAATTAACCACTCACAAAGTTCAGGGATGGACCATTTTATTTTTTGAGGGGGAGGGGAGGGGGGTTGGGCAATTACCAAAAATAATTCCTGCACAGCAAAAGTATTTTTCTTTATTTCTTTCTCCAGAATCTCAGCGGGCCGGAATCCCAAATCCTCGAATCTGATTGGCTAATCGCGCGCTCGTAACCGGTCCAGCTTTTCACGATACGGACCACGGTCCGGATTTTTATCCGCGCTATTCGCGGCAAATTGAAATTGTTGCGAAAAAAAAGCAAACAAACAGAAAAAATAAATAAGTTATTTACCGGTCTAGGTCGGTCCGTATGGGAAAAAACTTTGCCCTTGGTCTTGAGTACGGCCCTCGGCCTTCGACCTCGGGCGGTACTCAAGACCAAGGGCACAGTTTTTTCCCATATGGACCTCCCGCCCGGTAAATAACATATATTTATCCGGATATCAGTACGACCACAGTTGGGATTTCGTTGGACATAAGCTAATTATTATTTTGGTCGGCCAATGACCGATGACCGACTGTTATTTGCAGCCCTGCTTCAGTAACTACTGGCCCATGGAAAACTCATAGTCGTAGTCTAATAGTTAATTATTAACCCACCTTGAGATTACTAGAAGCAAGATTACTGGGCTGTCCATCCACAAGTCCGCACTCAACAGGATTCAGAAGCACACTTGATACCAGACCCCTTGAGATAAACAATCCGAGCAGGAGTATGATACTAGTTTGACTGTTTACCTTGGTCACGTAACCTCTATCAGTGAAGTTAATGTTCTCCTGTGAGAGAGAACAGAATTTGATTGGCTTTGAAATTGTCAGTCTATAAGCATACATGCACACATCCGACATTTAAATCCTTTAACAAAGCGCAGGACGCACGTTTCGTGAACTTAGTCTTGTCTCAGAAGGCCCAAAAATGGCTGACAAAGAGGACAACCTGGGTTTAATCAAACATGAATTTTAGCGAGAGCTATTTCAGGTAATACTATGTCTCAGTTTCCCACTGCGTCTACTTGACATTAGGGAGCTTAAGCATGAGCGTTTTTGAGACGCGGACGGCAACCGGAAGTGAGCTGTTTCCCCTTTTAACTTGTCTTCACACAACCACATTTACATTGATTAGTATCTTTTCTCCATTAGAGATGATCACTATTAAAATCTGGGAGACTCCAATGTCCTGGCATGCGAAATGTTCTTTTCCGGTTGCTGTCCGCGCCTCAAAAAACGCGCGTGCTTAAGCTCCCTATTTACGCCGATCTAGAACGGTTGCAGGGAGTTAAAGTTGATCAACGGAGTCGAAAAACGCCACGCCACATTGGGTAGCCTGCTACGAAAAACGTTCTTTGTGCTTTGTCACGCGTTCCTCCGCCTGTCACACGTTCATTTCCCCGTCACGCGCTCCTACCCCTCCCGTCACAGAGTAAGGAACGCGTGACGAAGCCTAAGAAACGTCTAAACAATAGTAAAAATAATTAGACCTAGGGTTAGCTTTAATGAATGTCTAGGAAACTTTCTGTATTGGTAAAACAATGACTAGCTGTGATCTGTGTTTTGTACCTGCCTCAACTTGACCTAGATTGAAACAACTTGACCTATAGGTTGAAACAAATCAAACTAGTTTGAAAAAATAAAAATAAACTAGTTTAAAAATAGAATAACCCAAAAATAATTTTGACCTGTAACATATACATATATCTTCTACAGGTACAGTAAAAATTCACAAATGACCAGCTCCAAGTTGACTTAACAGCTCAGTTGGTCAGTAGAATCCTGCACTGGTATTGCAGGGTCACGGGTTTGAATCCCGTTCAAGCCTGAATTCTTTTTATGTCTCAATTATCTTGGCAACTGACTATGTTGCTTACATAACTGTGAGGATCTTTTATTAAATATCTTTCTACTGCAGTGCACACATATGAAATGTCTGTATATATAAATATACATTCATTTCTTTACCTTTTCTACTTGCCATAAGTAGCTAGGGGGTAGGAGAATGCCTGGTTGTGTCATGTGCCACAGTACTCCCTCTCTGGTGGCGCTGAGTGGTCCAGCCAAAGGTGTGATCTGAATCACACTATAAACAACAGTTTCAACCATGGACGACAGCTCTGTAAGAGTTGCCTGCGCACTTTGTGAAAGTCTTTGGAAAACTCCTGGACTTTTAATTTTCAAATCAAACGCATCCTCTTTTATTGCATCCTCAAGAGTCAGACGAATGGATCCATCTGCGTTGAGATAGTGTCTTCTATGGAGCTCTTCTATTGCTTGGTTTATAAGAGCTTCAAGCTGTTCTATAGCATCAAGTCTTTTCTGTGCAGTCCTTTTAATGTGAGATATAAGAACGAAGCAAGCCCATGCCACATAACCAATGTGACGGAGTTTTCTAATCCTGGGAGAGCCTGGAAAAGGATAGCTATCAACTTGAGCTTCATTCCTGATAACTTCATTCAGGAAGCCTTCTGGTTTGATTGATGTGCGTTGTCTCTTAGGAAGATCAGGGACTCGCTCAGTGGATCTAACAGGAGTTGCAATACCTCTTGTCACCTGTAAAACAACATACATGCACCATCTCTCCAAAGTTTCTGAAAGCAACTAAAAGATTACCTATTGACATCCAAAGCCTAAGAGTGGGTTCCAGTATAGTTATCTGCACATATATACACACATTAATGTACATATACTTGTATACATATATATTCTTTACTTTTCTTTTTTCTTTACTTTCAGTTATGATTTATTTATTCAATCATTCACCTAACCTAACTGAATTTTAACTTTGTTCATTTTTAACTTTTTTGTTTTAAATTTTGTTTGTTTTTTTTCCCACAAATATGAATCTTAAGATTATACTTTCAAGTATAACATCAAATTAATGCGAGACTAGGTGTTTTCAAAAACCACATTTCTTTCTCAGTTATCTCTTATGACTGATTGTCTTTAAATGAGTGGAAATAAACAAACTTGAAACTTGATACATGAGCTACAGATGGCCTAAACGAAGACTATACCCTCCATGCTGGCAGCTTTAAGTAAAATGAAGTACAGAGCTTGGTGTCAGCGCATGACATCTATCCCTCATCTCCCATCTTTACCTCAGGGGTTGGGATGTCAGTCCACTGTGAGGTGATCTGACAGCACAACTATACCCAAACACCACCAGGTCCGCAGCCAACCACCAGGTCCGCAGCCAACCCCCCCCCAAAAACAACCCTTCCAGGTAGAGGTCAGGTTCATGACAGCAATATTTGTAGCTGCATGCAGGCATCCCAAGCTTAATTTTACTTGGCATAAATAGAGATGAAGCATCTACACTAGAGCATAGATATAGGGCCATAAATTGTTCAATGGAAGAGAATAAGCAATAAGATCATGCATGGAGGCACTAAAGTTACAAACAAACCAGAATGTAAACAGTTTTACTTATCATCAGGGGTGTTCAATAGCCATCAGAGATCAGAGAATTCTCCAATCTGGCCAAATGTAGATGGCTTGAGTTATATTTTAGGTAATTAAAATCTGGAAGGGTTCTTCAATATCCCCATGCGATCGAAACCAGAAGTGAAAGAAGAAACAGTTTTTTTGAAAATGGGATAACTTTTGTCTAATTAAAAAAAAATGTTTTCTTGAAAATTTTTCATAATACCTGGTCATTACCAAGAAAATCTTTCCTGCTCAGCAGCCAATCTGAGCGTACGTACTATTGTAGGCATACAAAAAATAATATACCATCTTCCCTATGTTTCTTATCAGCTTTGAGGAAACTGGGAATAAACTCTTCGCACAAGCAATGGCAAAATTATACAAAACACAACTGAGCTGTTTAATTATCATATTCAGTCAGTGAATTATGAGATGGGCTTTTACCTGAGGCTTTGGTGACAATTTTCGATGGTCTGAAGGTTTCTTAGGCTTTGCTGGTGGCAGTACTGGATTGGCTATTCATGAGTTTAAAATAACATCAATTATTACAATATTACAACTATCTAATATCAAGCTGAAGCATGGAAGGTTCCACTGGGATATCAATGAAATGTCATTAGCAAAGAAAAGAAATTGTCAACTAGATCCAATATCAAATTCTCCAAAGCTGACTTAAAGATTATAGGAGAAAGCAGTGTTACTGACATACCAGTAAGTAGCTCTGTTACTAACTTTAAATTAAAGACGAATTATTCCTAGTAATAATAACTTGGATCATGGGGCTGAAAATGAGTACCTAGATCAGGCTCTAAGTGATAGGAAATTGTAAATTACAAGTTATTGCATTCATTTAACTCATATAATTTGGTAAAGTTACCGTTACCTCTCTCCACAGTCCTGTTATTTGGAAGGGTAGTAAATGGAGTCATTTCTCGATGGCCAACTTGATCAATTTCTGGAGGCCTTATTGAACTTTTGGGCAAACTGCGTGACAGGAATCAAACAGAGCAGTACTGTATTTGTAGCTGCTAAATAAAAATTATTACTGCAACATTTCAGATCAAATTCCTTCAAATGCTTTCAGAAGTGATGGGAAGCTCAGGCCAGGAACAAGACAGTTTTTTGGAGGGGTGGTCTTGAGACCATAGTTAACTCACCCCTAACCTCTCCTCCCTATTAACAAACCTGTTAATAAGTCCAAGAGAGCACTTCTCTTTCCCAGAACCCAGGGACCTGAGAATTTTTGTGGTTACTCCGCCAAATTGAGGCCCACAGTAAGTCTTAACAAGGGGGTACAGAAATTAGATGAAATATTTAACCCAAACAGATTATTTGGAACATGACTAGTATTAATAATGTACATACGACATGGGTATAGTGCTCTCTACTGGGTGTTGTCCTCTTAGGCTTGTTGTTGATGCAATCGCCTGTTGCAGCATGACCTGCTGTAACTGCATGTTCTGTGCCATCATCATTGTCATCAGTTCTGACAAACCAAAACATTCAGATTGACATCTTATGACTTGTCAATCAGGCTAAAATGGATCTGCTTACCCTGCCACTACTTGAACCCAGGCCACCTAAACACATTTTCATACAAATTATCTAATCAAGATAGAGAATCTAAACAATAGAACAATCTCTATTTTCTTATACAGTATTTTGCATAAAATGCATATAATGTGCTCTATAACTGTACAAAACATATTAAGATTGAAAAAGATTCATCTTAATCAGTAGAACTTGCCACAAATCTGATGTTTAGCATCAAAAACAGAAATTCAAAATTTATTTGGGTGATAGTCACACTAAATCTGAAAGAGGTATTTCATCAGTTATTGAAATCTGTAATCATCTGTAATTATGAAACTGTCATGTCAAGAGGAACATATAATGACTGCATGTTTAAACAAACCTTTCATGTGATCATCTTTTTGAATAAGAGTGTTCTCCCTAGTTTGCTTTCTTTGGAGTTCCCTTTCTTCCTGATAATAAGAAATTATACTATTGGTAATAAATGTATTATTTATAATAAATCAAGTAATAACCAAATTAATAATCAAACTGGCTAATCAAGAGGCAGCTAATTAATACATGCAAGGTTTGTAACATCTTAAGTATGACAGGCAGGAACTCATTTGAAAGCACAAACTAACAAAACAACAACAAGAAACCTGAATTTATACTCAGTGAATGTAGAGCACTCAGATGCTAGTTTGATGAATGCTGTCTGTTCTAACTGTACCTAGGCTGTCTTTATTTGGAAGGGAGATGAATTATATATACAGAAAATAATATTATAGCTTTAGAGGGTCAATAAATTTTATTTATTAATTTTAACGCATTTATTTATTTGTCTTTTTTCCTAATATAAAGCAATGGAAAAAGCAAAAAAATAAAGCTCATTCAACAGAAAAAAGCATACAAATTAGCTGGCATAAAAGGATCATTGAATTTATATAAATGGATAGTAAGCATATAGGAGAGCTTAGGAGGGAAGGGCTGAAGAAATTTAAGCAGTGGTGCCTCCCACCACTCTCTCTACCCTCCTTTTGCACCTGTTTCCTTAACTGTTTATGTTGTGGTTCAATTTTATCCTTGGTTACAATTTTATTTTCCTTTTTTTCAAACTCATTATCATCAAATTACCATAACCAAAACAAAAGAAAACCACATTTGTACCAAGGATAAAACTGAACCACAACATTTACAACATCTACCGGTATCGCAGAGGTCATGGGTTCGAATCCTGTTCAGGCCTGAGTTTTTTTTTTTTTCAAGGTTTAAATTTCACAGCTGTTTAAGTTGTGTACATAACTGTGAGGATCAATTAATGTAATTACATACTACTCTGCAGTTCAAATATACAGTGATAAATCTACGCGTGCGTCTTGCGACAATGTCGCAAAATTAAACCAAATGACGCATCGAAATCTGCTAGTGGGGAATTCCCCTATTTTTATATTTTAACAAAGACTAACCTCGGGCCAACCACACGCTTAACACCGACCGACATTTTCTTTCGGCATTGAAGCGTCAAGGTGAGTGGGATAAGGTACTAGATGTAAACGCGCATTTGATTGGACTACACACACCAAAACCATCCAATCACGCACTTCGGTCTGTTCGGTCTTCGGTAATGGCGAGGTTGTCAAAATAACAACATGGGTCTGAAGACTAAGGTATGGCGTCTCGAAAAAGGTCAAAAGACGTTGTGTTTCGGTAAAAACAATAACGAAACGGAAAGTACGGACACTACTGTAAACAATGTTGTTTCTGAAGACGAGTCTCATTCAAGAAAACGTTCATTTCATTCTGGATAGATGACATTGTATCCCTGGTTAGCTTACGACAGTAAGGAAAACTTCATGTTTTGCAAAGTTTGCACAGACAACAACAAAGATAACGGCATGGTGAAAAAATCAAAATGCACAAACTTCCGAAAATCAACACTAGAAAGACATGCTAGCCTTGCTGATCACATGATGCTGATTCAGGCCCCACTTCTTCGCCATGACATGAAAATGTGTAGAGCAAAGGCATCGGCAAAAATTGACAGAGCAATTATAGCGCTCATGAAGTCAGTTCATTGGCTTATACTAGAAAATATACCTTTGTCAAGACACCGAAGCCTAATTGGGTTTATTCAAGATCTATCAGTGGAAGATGTACAGATTTTGAAGGAAGGTGAAATAAACTATGACTCACCAACAAAAAGTTTATCATGAATAAATGCATGATGCTACTAATTAATATTAACTCCAGTTTTATCATTAAAAAAATTGGACCCGTAAAAATGAAGAATGTCCCGTCATATTCAAGTCCAGTGGGACCACAGTCCCAACATACGATTTTCCTAGATTTATCACTGAATATATGGTCTTTCATATATTCATTTGCATCATTTACCTTTACTGTTTGCAGAAGTTGCTGACTCTTTAGGGTCTCCACCTGCAACAACTGCTGGGCACCTAGCAATTAAATTTAAATTTCTTGTAGAAACATAACATTAATTATGCATATGTTGATCCACAGAATTATGACCACCCCACGTATATGCTATGGTTCACTTTCATCCTTGGTTTAAATTTGATTCCCTTTGCATTATCGTACATAACTGTGCTCAATAACAAAGGAAAATTTACACCAAGGATAAAGCAGATAAGTGGTTCCCAAAGGACATCTACATCATCGTGTAGCAGCATGAACAACTTTGTTTAAAACCATAGCCCGAAGAAAGAATCTAAAATATCGTAAGTATACAAAACCATAAACTTGTTTCGTCTGTAGTTAAATTTCAAAAGAGTTGCAGAACTTACTGGATGGGTACTGAACTCCACTACTGTTCTGATTCCCGCTTGACTGTTGCCTAATTTTCTGCGTATTACAACAGAACAGTCAATATGTTTCTTTGAGATCTGATAGTCCATAGCTTTACTTACTTGCTCCAAGAGTTTTAAGCGAATTTTTGTCAGTTCGTCGTAAACACCACCATCCGCCATTTTGTTTGTTGTTACCATGTATAACGCTGAACAATAACATCGTTGACTCGGATACTGGACCGTCCCACTGACCTTCCTTCACGTGGCAAAATGGCGGATCAACTTGAATGAACTTACAAAGTAGTTGATCTATCTAACTTCGTATAGAATGGGTAGTTTAAGGATATTGCAAAGGAGTGCTTGGCAATTACAACGAATTCTTGTCGCACAGAGATGTCGGTATCACGATCTTTCAAGAGCTAGTGTGGTTGGAACCACTACCGAAAGTTCTTCAGAATTTGAAGTGAGCCAGTTAAATTTGAAAATAAGCTCATTTAAAAGATAGCATAATGGGCTTTAAATTGCTTCAACCTTCGTATTAGGTCAGATTTGCTTATTATTAAAGTGGATTAAGTAATCTTCTTTGCTCTTGATTCCAAGATTTGGCGATATAGTTTTTTTTTGCCATTTTATAGGTGAAATATTATGGGCTAGACTTCAGAATACCCGTCCACTTATTTACATACTGATGAATAACAAAAGAGTCCATTGTGATATACCTCGTTCTTCAAAAGCCACTGACACATGTAAATGAAGTGGATGGGTATTGACTGAAGTTGCTCCATATTATGATCATGTATTAGCACTTCAACTTTCGCCAAATCAAATCAAATCAAATATCTTTATTTAACAAGGGTAGCGCATTAACCCCTTACGAGTTATCTAACATGCGGCCCTCGACTATAAATGAGGTAGACCACCACACCAGGAACTACGTCCCCTACTCTTTTCGAACAGTACTAGTGTGTGGGTTCTTTAACATCCCACAGATTATAAGGAACAAGTATGGTGAGACGGGACCTACATTTTATTGTCCTTATCCGAGAAGACTAGAAAGTCTAACCATTTGCGAATGTCATTACAAAGGCAGCACTTTCTCCTCAGTTATATTTAAAGACCCTGAGTGTTGGTCCGGCTGGGGTTTGAACCTACGACCTCCCGCACGGTAGTTCAGTGCTCTTCCAACTGAGCTAACTGGTCGGCCTTGTGGGCATTATATAATTTTTCCAAAACAGTGAATATCAACATTTCTAAAATCAACTGATTGTAAGTTATTTTGGTAAGATTTCCGCACAGGTCCCTACTTCATTATGCATGCTAAAGCTGTCTTGTCTGGTGAAATGCATGTGCAAATGTTTCTTGTGTTCGAAGAACGAAATAGTATAGTTACAGAATGCATAATGAAGTAAGGACCTGTACAGAAATCTTACCGTTATTTTGTCTGGTATTTCTCAACCACTTGGTAGACCTCTTAGAAAGCTTGTAAACCAGTTACATGTACCAATAACGGCAGATCATTTTTTTTAGATTTATGCTTATCTTGTGTTTTCTCATCATCAAACTTAGTACTATACTTGTATCTAACCTGGAAAATTCTATCAGTTTTTTGTTTCATTTGAATTTTAAAAATACTATATTGTTTTCTTTGACTGGTCCTTACAGGATAACAAAAGAAACATGAATGCTGTTGTGCAAGATTTAAAAGAAACAGTCAACAAGATAAAACAAGGTATTGACTGGTATCAGAAGCCTTGAACCAGAAGTCTTGATGATTGCATTTTGTGTTCATGCATAACACCTATCATTTTATAACACTGTTTATTATAAGGAGAGCTTTGCAGCTAGATTTTTATGGGAAAATACTTATGAAGTCATGGCAGCTTCGTATTTATAAGTGCCCTTGGTCTTTGGCCAGTCAGGGGTGTGATGATCACACAGCTCATCTGATTGGATATAAGTTATAATTCTTAATATAATTATTTTTGTTAGTTGGCAAGACCATGTTGTGACAAAACTGATGATGATGCTGTGCCAAGAGCCAAAAGAGAGGGATGAAAGCTTTTGGACTTTTTATTAGTTGTGTGCTATCATGACCTATGAGGTTGTGTTTTGGATAATCTAACCTATAGTGGTTTTCATTAGGTGGTGATGAAAGAGCAAGGAAAAGACACACTTCAAAGGGCAAAATGCTTCCAAGAGACAGGATATCCTGCTTATTAGATCCTGGGTATGTTAGATCTAGCAATGTAACCCTTTAAGTCCCATTAGTGACCAGCATCCAATTTCTCATTACAATATTCACTGTTGATCAACCATTCATGTTATGAGAATACTGAAGATGATCACCAAAAAAGAGTTGTATTCATTTGATATTTAAACCAATTTCCTCACTAGTATCATAACATTGATAGATGGGAACAGTCACGAAAAAATGAATATTGATATTGGAGCTTAAAAGGTCCAAGGATGGGGTTAACAGGGCAAGGGTGTTTAATTTGAAAATTTAAACAATCTGAAAAAGGAATCTAAGGAAGTACATGTAAATGCTTGACAGAAACATTTGTTAACCCTTTAAGCCCCGATATCAATATTCATTTTCTCCTACCAGTTCTCATATATTTGTTATGGTACTAGTGAGGAGAATTTGTTTAAATATGAATTGTTGATGAACAGTGAATATTGTAATAAGAAATTGGATGCTGGTCACCACTGGGACTTAAAGGGTTTTAATTTACCAGAAAGTAAAGGGAGCATTTTTTGGCTAATAGAAGTCTTGCTTAGATTTATGAAAACAATTGTTGTATAAACCTGGTTGATAATTATCATATGTATGTTTTATATTAAACTGGGCAGGTCCCCTTTTATGGAACTTTCCCAGCTTGCTGGTCACAAGTTGTATGGCAATGAAGAGGTCCCTGCCGGAGGAATCATTACTGGAATTGGGAGAGTTGCAGGGTAATTGAACATGTGTTGTATAAGATTTCATTTTGTAGGTCCTAAAATTTGAATATCTAAAGAAGCAATTGATAAAATGCATTGAATGGTCATTACCAATTTTTTATTTCGCTCTAAAAAATTAGTCTCAAGCAACCTTACATGTAACTTCCTAGTTGACTGATGAGCAGGAATTTGTTTGTGCAGCTGTGTTAAGTGGAAAATGCTCCCAGTTCTGTCACAATGTTAACTGTTTATTTGTTACGGTAAGTTAGACAAAAAAGGTGTCAGTTTCCAGTGCAAATATTTATTTAATGAACAAAGAATTGAAAAGGTTAAGGAAACAGTCTTTCTTGGAGTAGTCCTTGACAAACATCTTTCTGGAAAACCTCACATCTCTCAAGTTGCCTGTAAGATCTCTAAATCAATAGGAGTCATGCATAGAGTAGGTTTTTTCTCCCTAAACACTGTTTAAAAACTTTTTTATTATTGTCTGGTTTTTCCGTATTTTCATTATTGTATTACTGTCTGGGGATCTATTTACAAAACCAACCTTCGTTGTCTTGTCTCTTTACAAATGTGAGTTGTCAGAATTATTTCCAAATCAACTTTTGATGCTCACTTGAACCCTATCTCCAGAGAGATTTAGAATTATTGAGACTTTTTGATCTTAGACAACAAGAACTGGGTAAATTTATGTTTTCTGTTAGACACTCTCTAAATAAGCAAAAATAAACAAATAAAAAATAAGTTTGACTTTTCATTTATCTTTTTTCAGGGTGGAATGTATGATTGTCGCTAATGATGCAACTGTCAAAGGTGGAACATATTATCCTATTACTGTTAAAAAACATGTCAGAGCACAGGAGATTGCCCAGGAAAATAGATTGCCCTGTATTTACTTGGGTAAGGCAATTTTCCATGATCATGTAGTATAATTACTCATGAATGTACTCATTGTGAGGTGCATATTACATGTTAAAGTGCGCTTGCTCACAGTCAAAACTCATTTGTTGTCACTTTTTGATTGGGATGTACTTTTATAAATCTTACACTGGTTGTATGTCAGTTATAATAATTATAATAATAATTTTGTATATTAATTATATATAAGAATAAAAAATATTTGTAATATTAACTCTTCCTAGGAGCCCCTTCATAGCAAGGAAATATCACTAGTAACAATAGGTAACTAAGAATATACAGGTACACGGATCTCTAGGGACAGGTACATCCCTGGAGTACCCTCTTATAACCCTTTTTAGGCACCTCTCCAAGAACGCCATCTCAAACTGCTCTTAACATAAACAGGTAAGGCTAGCAAGTGTATTTAGTTTTCTAACAGAAATTCTCTTTGCTCTTCTTATAGTTGATTCAGGAGGAGCCAACTTACCCAGACAAGCAGAAGTATTTCCAGACAAACTTCATTTTGGAAGAATATTCTACAATCAAGCTAATATGTCATCGAGAGGAATTACTCAGGTATTGAACTACATTTTTAGAGTCATGCTATGCATTTTAGAATCCCTGCTAATTCTGCATTCTGAAACATCAAAAACTTAAGTAAATCAAATCACTAAAAAGTGAAAGGACCGCTTCAGGGAAGTTACAATGGCAATGCTTGCTGTATGCAGTGGTACAATGTATGCATTGAATCCTATTAAAATTCAGGAAAGTTATGTTAGCATTTATACAGCAAAATGTATATAGCTTTTCTTCCCCCAAACCTCCAAAGGCTCTTGTTTGACTTAAGTAAATGTACTGATCATGACATCCATCATCCACAGTTGTGTCTTACCTATAACTGTCAATACATGTAGCCAGTGTGCTGGTCAGAAGAATCCCTCTCCTTTTCAATGCATGCAAATTATCAGGCCTTAAGAGGTATTTATAACATGTGATAGAATGGATGGACATTCTATGCAAACCTTAAGTCCCGATTGGATGTCATTCCTTTCTAGCCATGCCCTATCAATCTCTTTGTTACCTTCTTTTATTGGTTTTGTCTCCTTTATCAACAGATTGCTGTTGTTCTTGGATCCTGTACAGCAGGTGGAGCATATGTTCCTGCCATGGCTGATGAAAGCATTATAGTAAAAGAACAAGGAACAATCTTTCTTGGTGGCCCCCCTCTCGTGAGTACAATAAAATTAAGTGTTAAGACATGAACATAAAACATACTTATTTTTCTTGGACAATTCTGTCTAAGGGGGAAAGACGCAAGGAGGTTATCCCTATGTGAAGTGCCAACCCAACTGCCAAACCACAACAATGGGAACTACGTCCCCTACTCTTTACGATCAGTGTGTGGGTTCTTTTAACATCCCGCTAAGTTATCATGAACAAGTGTTGTGAGACGGGTCCTACGGTTTATCATCCTTATCCGAGAAGACTAGAAAGTCTAACCATTTACAGATGTCATTACAAAGACAGCACTTTCTCCTCAAATATTTGTGTAAGACCCTGAGTGTTGGTCCGGCTGGGGTTTGAACCCGCGACCTCCCACTCGATAGTCTGGTGCTCCATCAATTGAGCTAACTGGTCAGCAGTCCAATGAGGTTTGTTTAATTTCTGTGAGCATCCAAGAAGTTTTGTGGTAGACAATGAAAGTACTGACCTGATCCAGAACATTTGATCATGTGCAGGCCTAGACAGATTGATTAAGCCCACACAATAATGTATGAATCACACACAATAATGTATGAATCACACACAAGTACAGATCTCATTCACTGTCATAGTCAGTGTCTATGTTGTAGTTCAAATTTTCTGTCATAGTCAGTGTCTATGTTGTAGTTCAAATTTTTCCTTGGTTTAAATTTTATTTGCCTTTGTTTCAAACTCATTATCACACATAACCATACCAGAAAACAAAGGAAAATAAAATTTAAACCAAAGAAAAAATTGAACTACAACATCTACAACAGTTCTTCCCAGAACTATCATCCTATAGTATACTCAGGTGATCAAACTTGACAAAAAAAAAAACTACAAATCTTACTGTTCAAACTGTACCTATGACATGTTCACAACAGATGCATACCACATGAATTGAATAATGGTGGAAGCATGTTTTAAATCTCGAAAACGTCTCTTAACCAGAGGCTACAGTAAAGTAATTTTAAGAGGATTTATTATATCTCCCAGTTTGTACGCGCGCTGTGATTGGTCAATTTAGCGGGCTGTACTTCACTGTACGGCCCGCTAAAGTTTGTTTTGGTCGCCAAAATGACTCCAGAGATATAATAAATATCTTATTAACCTCGTTTTCTCGGTCCGTACTGTAAAACACGGATCCTCGTTTTTTCCCGTCGATTTATGGCCTGCGCGCTTTGTACGGACCTCAAACTCGATTAAGAAGAGGTATGTAAATCAGTAAGGCACAGATACTACAAAAATTGCTTGCATTTATTAGCAGCAAAGCTTGTGCCTTTTTAATTGGCCTCTAAGAAGCTGCATTCCTGAATTACCGATTTCCTGATTACATTTCTTTCCCTACAGGTCAAAGCTGCGACTGGTGAGGAAGTATCAGCAGAAGAATTGGGAGGAGCTGATCTGCACTGCAAGTAGGAATGCGTTAGCCTCCTCAGTGTGCAGACTTTCTTTGATTTTTGGCACACATTCCTTCCTTTGGAAGAAGGAATGTGTGGGATAACCCAAAGAACATTTACACCAATAGAATCTTGTACATGTCTCGAGTCGAGTTTTGCAACTCGCGAGTGACTGTCAACTTACCTTTGAGCGGTACTGTAGGATTGCATACAAGAAAAATAGGCAAGCATTGCATGCATGTGGCTACTGCATTTATTAAGTTTATTCAGACCTTTTTGCAACTGCAAATGTGACGATGTCGGTGTGGGGCACATGGACCTTGGACCTTCCAGATATTTCCCACAACTTTTTGCGGTGTGTGAATTGTGTAGTGCATTGTGATTGGCTAAATTCTAGGCATGCGCTGATTGGCACCTTCACTCACTCAATCACCCGTGTTTCCTTTGACTTATCGGCTCCTGCATTATTTCATATGCAGCAGCCAAGAAAATACCATATAACAGTATTGAGAAATTTGTCAGTATAAGCTAACATTGTTGTTTGTTATTTAGAATTTCAGGTGTGACAGATTATTATGCTGTAGATGATTTCCATGCTCTGCATCAAGCCAGAAAATGCATTAAGAACCTGAACTACAAGAAAACTTTACCAGTAAGCTCCTTTTTGACAAATGAAATAATTTATGCAGTAACACCCAGTTCGAAGTTTTGTTTAAAGTATTTTTTTGCACACAGAAGCAAGAAAATCAATCATGTTGTTTCGCAAAAACTCACAATCCAAGTGCAAAGTACACTGACTTCAAATGTGAATACACAGTGCCAGTTGTAGAAAACAATGTTTGATGGTTTTGGTACTGTGCTGCAGTCATGCTGTGTGCATGTTCTTTCTTCATATTGCTTCATGCAATTTTCCCACTTAAAAGCATAACAGGTTTGACCAACTGTGTTCATGGCACAACCTTTATTGTGATAAATACTTGTGCTTGTTGCGGTTTAATTTTTTCCTTGGTTTAGATTTTATTTTCCTTTGTTTCTTTTTTATACGGTAAGGTATAACAATGAGTTTGAAAGATAGGAAAAGAGAATTTAAACCAAGGATAAAATTGAACCACAACATACATAAATGGTATTGTTGTCATTTCATTATGCCAGGTATCAATAGAACCATCAGAGGAGCCTCTATACCCAGCTGAAGATCTGTATGGCATTGTAGGAGACAACCTAAAGAAGTCATTTGACATTAAAGAAGTAAGAATTGTTGCAATGCTGTCCGTCTCAAACCAAAACTGTCTACTATCTTCTGTAGTTAGATAGCCACCGACCGGATAGCTTAGTTGGTAGAGCACTGGATTACCGGGCGGGCTACCGTGCGGACTACCGTGCGGTTCAAACTCCCGGCCGGACCAACACTCAGGGTCTTAAAATAACTGAGGAGAAAGTGCTGCCTTTGTATTGACATCTGTAAATGGTTAGACTTTCTAGTCTTCCCGGATAAGGACGATAAACCGTAGGACCCGTCTCACAACACTTGTTCCTAATAATCTGTGGGACATTAAAGAACCCACACACTGTTCGAAAAGAGTAGGGGACGTAGTTCCCGGTGTGGTGGTCTATTTCTACGTCTGGTTTCATCTGACAATTAGTGCATGGATTGGGTGGGTGGGTGAGATCATATATGGACCGATAGCGGCAGCCAGAGGCGCCTTTACATGCTGACGTTCGATCTCACCCAATAAAAAGTGTAAAGCGCCTTTGAACATATTCATATGAAAAAAGTACGCTATATAAATTCATTATCATTATAATTAGTTCATTCAACACAACATCCTAAACACATATTTAAGGTGGCTTGCAAGCTTCCTATTCTATACTCACCGGTAATATCCTGTCTGTTTTATAGACAAACAATTGGAACAGATACAGCCCAACCCCATTCCCAAAAATTCCTGTGTCATCTCTACCCACTTATTCCTGCTGTTGTTACTACCCGTCCTTCATTGAGCTGACAGAGCTTTGCATTCACTTTCCAGGTTATTGCAAGAATTGTTGATGGTAGTAAGTTTGATGAATTCAAGGCGATGTATGGAGAGACATTAGTGACAGGTAATGATGCATAAAATCAGCATAATTCATGCACGGACAATCCACGTATGAATTGTGTCATATTATTGCAACAGCTTTGCTTCTCAAATTCCTTACATGTATATTTTGGTTTCTGTTGATGGAGAGGAGTTTCGTTGCAATCTAAGCTAAAGCACCAGATTACACCCTTCTTACAAGTGTTATTATCTTCTTACAAGTGTTATTATCTTTTCCTCGAAGGGTTTGCTCGCATCCATGGTTATCCAGTTGGAATTATTGGAAACAATGGCGTCTTATTCTCAGAGTCAGCTTTGAAGGGAACGCATTTTATACAGCTGTGCTGCCAGCGTAAAATACCTCTGATATTTTTACAGAACATAACTGGTGAGTGTGAAGATAAATTTTGCGTGATAATTCATAAACAAATGTTTCATAAGGTGAACATAGACGAAAAACATAGAACACAGTAACAGGTTTATAAGAGCTAAATCTGCCTTTTCCAGGTTTTATGGTTGGTAAAGATTATGAGGCAGGTGGAATAGCAAAAAATGGCGCCAAAATGGTTACTGCCGTGTCATGCGCACAAGTGCCCAAGATAACTGTTATTATTGGTGGAAGTTTTGGGGCTGGGAATTATGGGATGTGTGGTCGTGCGTACAGGTGGGTGGAAATTCTTCAAGACTTCATTTACACGAGTGCAGAAAAATATTTGTACATATACGTATATTAGCTCTTCGATAATACTGCCGATTCTTCTATGAAAATAATTAAAGATTGTTTGCCAGTCGGCGGTGCGTGACTAAGTTTATCTTCCTTGCGTAAAATCTTTTTGAGGTGTGTTTATTCTATTTTTTTTCTTGTTATTTTGTTGGTCGTGTTACTATATTTCAGCCCTCGGTTTTTATTCATGTGGCCAAACGCGCGTATTTCCGTTATGGGCGGCGAACAAGCCGGTACGGTTCTGGCAACAATTACAAAGGATCAGAGAGCTAGAGAAGGAAAAGAGGTAGGCGAAAGTTTGTTTAACATGACAAATTCCTTAATCCTAGAAGGAGACTCAATTCACAAATCTTGAAGCCGTCACTTCAACATAAAAACTGTAGAACAAGGGCTTCTCCTGTCAAGTGTCGCCTTGCGTCATTGATATCACGAGCAAATTTGTCGTAATGATTTATAACGGACTATTTTATTGCACAAGGCAATCCGTGAGGCGATGTGGTGTCATGTCATTGTTAACATCAATTGCAAGAGGACTATAGTCAAGTCTTAAACTGTTGTTCCAAATAATACAGCGTAAAATTGAAGATTCCTAATCATGGCTATCGATAATTCAGTCGTCTTGTCGTTGTCGTCATCATCATCGTTATCGTCATCATTATCACATGATATTTTAATAAAATGGTGAATTATAAGAATGGTAATGATGATAATAACTTTCAACATCCTCATTGTCATCATGGTGAAAATTCTTTTTTTCAGTTCACCGTCGAAGAAGAAAACAAAATAAAACTTCCAATAATCAAGAGATTTGAAGAAGAAGGACATCCTTATTTTTCTTCTGCAAGGTAAAGAAACACATCTTTTTTTCTTGAAAAAAAAAAGAAATCAGATTTCTTTGAAGGGATGGGTGTTTTTGGCTCCCCTTTCGGTAATATGTGACGTAAACTCTATCCCATTGGCAGTAAATGCAATCAATCAATCAATAAATCAATACTGTACTTTATTTATACACGCAACGTCTAAGAGCTGTGCAAGCTCGTTCATAATATGTACATGTGTGAAATTACATTCACAAAGGCCATACCACAACACCGGGATCTATGTCCCTTACTCTTTAACGTCCTTTGACTTCCCACGAAGTTATTACGAACAGGGGTTGTCAGAAGGCACCTACAGTTTTTCGTCCTTATCCGAGAAGACTAGAAAGTCTAACAATTTGCCGATGTCATTACAAAGGCAGCACTTACTTCTCAGTTATTTAAAGACCTTGAGTGATGTTCGGCCGAGGTTTGAACAAACGACCTCCCAGACGATAGTCCCGTGCTCTACCAAGTGAGCTAACCGGTCGGCGGTTATATAATACATAATATATTTGTTATGTAATATATTTGTTTGACGTGTTTACCTTCTTCATGCAAGACAAAATATTGTCTCTATCTGATTGGAGGTCGGACCCGTTAAGTATTGAACGCGGTGCTATATTCACTGGTCGGCTCATCGTATCCAAAATTTGTAACTTTTATTTCTTTCAGTCTCTTTTATGATAGTAAAGTATCCACGCTTTTCGTTCATTTGCAGGCTGTGGGACGATGGTGTTATCGATCCAGCAGACACCCGCACAGTTCTCGGACTCAGTTTAAGCGCAGCATTTAATGCACCAATTGGGGACCCTAAATTTGGGGTGTTTAGGATGTGATTGAAAATTGGTGCCATGTGCTGGAGGATGGCTCGCACCAAACTTCTCATCGTCTTGAGAAGTTTGTAAGCGTTAAACTACGCATGGGCTGTGACGTGCTCACCGGTCCTTCACTTCCTGAATACATTGAGCAGATGATATGCGCTAATTGAACCTCAACTGAAAAAAAATTCTGAATGAAAACTGGAAATGACCCGGAACTTTTTAATGAGCAGTAAACGTTTTAGTCGACTTCTAAATTGGTTTTAGTATGGGAGCCATGGTAGTTATTTATATAGGAATAAAGTGTTGCTTCTAAAAACGGAGCTTTCTAGTTTTATACCTCAGAAGTGAACAATTTCCGAGTTTTAGTGCAGCGCATGACCGGTTGTCACGAATCCAGAAAGATTTCTTGCGTAACGGTAGCCTAAGACGGCAGGCTATGAAAATCAACTTGGTCCATCACTTTCGCTTTCTGTAAGTGTCAACGTATCTAGCACTGCTGTGATAATTAGGTGCAATGTATATAGAGAAACAATATGCAAATGGTACATTAACATCGGTAAAAATTCCAACTGTTGGGAGGCAGACCAGCTGGCAATTTACGAGCGTGGTCGACGATGTCAAACTCTGGAGTACCGTATTAGCAAACCAGCTTGTGGTCAGGACTGGAATCGAACCCAGAATGATCAGATTACAATTTCGGCACCCTAACCACTCGGCCATGCTGCCTCCTAGATATTGACCGAGTGCCGGTCGACTATCGGTCGATATATCGACCGATAGTCGACCGATACTCGGCCGACCGGCACTCGGCCGATATTCGACCAACACTCGCCCGATATGTCGACCGAGTGTCGAGCGCTACTCGGTCGACATATCGACCGAGTGTCGACCGATAGTGTCGACCAAGTGCCGACCGATAGTGTCGACCTACACTACCTACAGTAAACATGATCAGATATTTCTTGTTTAGATATTCCTTTGATTAGCCATCAACGTCGACTCCTGGATTGACCTTCACAGAACGAGCCTTTGGCCTGTGAAAGAAAGCAAAGCGTTCAGCTTTAGTGTGCTGTGTACACCAACCTCATCATTTTAAAACAAGAGCACTCCGAGAGCGCAGACCTCCGCCAGCGCATTCGACCCCCTACCGCTAGCAAGGATAATGATGTTACTGCATTATTTGACATATGGGCAGATGCAGAATTGAAAGATGCACATTTTAGTTAGGTTTGAAGTTGATATGATGATTCTAGTGCGATTTATTGCGAAATAATGTTTTTTTTCGTTTTTCTGTGACCTTGACCTTTGACCTAGATACCCTAAAATTAAATCAGTTCTAAGTTAGACCATAGCCAATGTTTTGACCAAGTTTGGTGATGATTGGTTGAGCGATGTGGACGCTAGGCTGCTAACATACAAATAAACAAACGCCGGTGAAAACATAACCTCCATCCGTTGGCGACTGATTAAAGGAACCCTGCTAATCAGGGCGTAGTCGTTGTGATTGCTTCTCCTTCCCCCCCCCCCCCCCCCCCCCCGCAATTTCTGGGTGATAGTGACCGAGAGGTGTTCACAACTGTCCTCACCTTAGACTCGTTGAAAGTAGCCAAACCCGCCACCCTTTATTTTTCAGGCCCACGTCCGCCAAGTCACAATGTGTGGTACTAATTTTTTAGTTAATTTTCCAAATGCGTTATGAACAGGGTCCAAATAAATCGTTCGTATTGATTGGCGTGCTTTGTTTGGTTTGTATTGTGTGTAGTATGTAAAAAATTATCATAGTGTACAAACCCTTGCTTCGATTTCAGCCGTTTTCTGTTCCACACAATCTCGGCGAGAAGCGTGAGGAAGGCGATGACAACTCCAACAGCTAACACGATATAGACACCCAGCATGCTTATCAGGTCAATACGCTTTCGAGACAGAGCTATAAAGAAAAAAAAGAGACCCTTAATTTAAATTCGCAACATAAAAACCTTTTTCAGCAACAAGTTCTTATTGCATTTGTTTTGGTTCAATTTTGTCCTTGTTTTAAATTTTAGTTTCCTTTCCTTCAAACTCATTATCACACATAACCATACCAAAAAAAAGAAAGGAAAATAAAATTTAAATCAAGGATGAAATTGAACCTCAACAAATACGTTAATTCGAAAGAAGAAATTAACAGTACCAGACTCTTGTGGTTCGTCTGGCCCTTCTTGTACATTTGGCTATCGGGAGGCCCCACACCAACACTCCACTCTTAGGGTTTGTGTCACTTTTCTTCTGCGATTTTGCGCTGTGTTAAGGGACTGTTCGTTATATATAGCCGGGAGGGAAAGGTGATTTTTTAACCAACTAAGGTACATTAAAATGTACCCCTACCTCCCCCCCCCCCCCAAATTATACCACGAGCCCAAAACAAAGCTCAATCAGGTGATGGGCTCCTGGCTCAATTAAATATATCTGCAAAACGGCAATAAAAGGCTTGAAACAACGGATTCTAACAGTTTACCCCCCTCAATTCTACTGTATTTAGCAAACACCCCCCATTTTCCATGGTTTTGAAAATTTTATCCCCCCAACTCTAAACACCGTCCCTTCTAGCCAGTCCCTACAAAAGAGACCCTCAAATATTTCTTACTTGTTTCCTGTTCTTTAGGACAGTTGTTGGCGTCGTCCCACCATTTCCGCTTCAATCCGTCCAGAAATCCGTTTTCGTGTAGATGTAGGATGCCGAGTGTAAGTTCGTCTGTGTGGGGATCGTTTGAATGCAGTGAGAGTGCCATTCCTTTGGACGTTGTAACACCAGGCACTACGAAATGAAAGAATTCCCGCTACTGAAAGTTCTACAAAAATTATATTGGATATGAGAATAAATCTGTAATGACATTAATTGATCATCGCAGTTATGTACCCAACTTAAGCAGCTGTGAAATTAAGGCCTGAAAAAAACTCAGGCCTGAACGGGATTCGAACCTATGACCTCTGCGATACCGGAGGAGAGCTATCAAGCCAAATGGGAGCTGGTCATTTGTGAGTTCGCAATATACTCACAGATGGAAAAGAATGATGAAAATGAATATATGAAAGACCATAATAAATCTACTAGCGTTCCATCACAAATGCTGTTCTCTTGGCTACAAATCCAAATCCGAATCAAGCCAAAGGTACACCCGGGGGGGGGGGGGACTCTCTCATATGAAATGGACGGGGATGCTCATCGTCTCGCTTAGGGGTGTAAATTTCGGATTTTGGTCTCGCTTAGGGTCTTCTGGGCAAAATGTCGTTATTTTTGCCCTCAAGGTCTCGTAAGGGTTGCACGTGAAGAAATAACAAAACAGAAAGAATTTTGATTTTGATTTTAGGGGTCTGCATAAGGTTCGGCCACGCCCAGATTGGTCTCATTTTGGGGTTAAATTCAAAATTTCCGACAAGCATCCCCGTCCACTCCATATGGGCGTCTCCCCCCGGGAGGTACCCACCCCTATGCAGATGAGATCCTTACCAGTCATAAGGTCACAAGGTGGCTGATTGGCGAAATATTGCAGCGTTGGGCCATCGTAGATGTATACAAATTCCTCTCTTTCCCTCACCATGCGTACGGCGTAGCTAGCATTGGGCATAAAGTTTCCCTCACTCTTGATTCTTTGCCAGATCTTGACATGTGTTTCATAATGACTGGACTGAAAAACTTCATACGTGCTACCGCCATATTGAATTCCCACTTGGTAAGACGTTTTCACTATGTCCTCCAGGTTACCGATAGGATTTTTAACGCTTTTCACAGTAAAAAAGGCAGCTAAATTCGCCGTGTAGGTTGACACCCAGATAAGAATACAAAACCAGTAGCAACCAGCTAGAATTCGGCCTAAAACAACCGAAAACATGAAAAGCCCTTTGAGACAAACTTCTCCCCTGCACCACCCCTATTCCTAGCTAAAGCGCCGCTGCTCCAAAGGGCGTGACACGCTCAAAGGAAATCATGAGAGTCATTGATATTATTGAAGTATCCCTTAAGCTCAAAAGATGGGATTCAATTGTAGAAAGTTCAGCCTTGAAAACTAACTCATAAATTTAAAAATTCAATGGTGGCATTGTGATTCACAAAGTGAATTAAATACCTCTTATTAATCGAGTTCGAGGTCCGTACTGTAACATACGGACCGCGCTTGGGCCATAAATCGACGGGAAAAAACGAGGATCCGTATTTTACAGTACGGACCGAGAAAACGAGGTTAATAAGATATTTATTATACCTCTGGAGTCATTTTGGCAACCAAAACAAACTTTAGCGGGCCGTACAATGAAGTATGCTAAATTGACCAATCACAGCGCGCGTACTAACTGAGAGATATAATAAAAGGAAATATTCCAACAAATACTCGCAACAACAGAAAACTAAACGAAATTATGGCAAAAAAAAAATAGCGTTGCTTTGAGGGTAGATACCCAGCGAAGCTGCGATTAAACAACTTATCCCGAATAACCTCGAATGAAGGAAGTGTTTGGGGAACATATTTCCAATACTATAGACAATCCAATTGAAACTTGCTAAACAATATAACCCTGCCCCGTACCTGACAGACTCCTAGGCGTGTTATCACCTCCTTGCTGCAGCATGCAGGCCAACGCAAACCACACACTGTTGAAAAAACTGAATTCCTCCGAAGTTCCCCGTCCACTGCCATCTTTGTATCCATAAGGACTGAAGTAGTTGAGTATAAACGTAGCAACGGATATAACTACAAGCGTTGCTAACGTGGCGCCCCACACACTTCTATCAAAGGGAGACATGAATTGCAGTAAGTCAGGGGGTCTGTCACGCGATGGCTTTTTCATTATTATATTGTCGGTGTAGTACGTGAACGGAATAGTGAAATCGACAACTTTTTCTCGCTTCTCTGTTATGGTGAGCGCCGCAACAGCTACATCAGCTTTCTGCGGAAAGAAATAGAAAAAAGATACGATTTTTTGTTGATCCTGAATTTAAGCTCCTTCAGCTCTCAACCTTTATATCATTTGTGCAAGATATCATTCTTACTTTTAATCCTTTCATTCCCGTGAGGAAATAAATCAAAGGATGTAGTACGCACAAAGTATGTATGTACAAAGTAGTTTCGCAGTACTGTGGTACTGTTTCTTTTACAATAGAACGTTCAAACTATTTCATATGTGGATCAAACCATCAGGTAGTATAAACATTTTTCTGAAAGCTACTGAACAGTACTGTACTGTGGTACTGTTTGTTTTACTATACAATGTGGTTCTAACTTTTTTTTTATCTGTGGATCAGACCATGCAGTGTGACCATTCTTTGTACTGAGGTGCTGAACAGCACTGTACTGTGGTACTGTTTGTTTTATTATAAACTGTCGTTCTACAAACCCTGTTGATTAGCTCTCCGATCATTCCTCCCCATTCTCCATTGTCGGTTGTTGCACCATACGTTCCATCTGGTGAGTGATACAGTTCGTAGGTAAACTTTAGCTTCTTACTCAATTCATTCAACAGATCGATGCAGTATCCCTCGTAACTTATGCTGCCATCACTGTTTCGAACCTTTTTCACGAAAGGATCATCCTGTTGGCCGCCGGTGACATGAAAGAAAATATCGCACGGAGATTACTACCTTGAAAACAAGTGTAGTCCTTTTTTCTTGAAGCGCAACTTGTGGCTCTCATTTTTTCGTTTGTAGTTCTCAAACAGCTCAATAATGCATGAGCGAAAGCCAATGAAAATCAAGTACCGTGACGTGTTTGGATATCTGAAGAAACACAGCTTGTTTTTGCATTATTTCTCCTTTTAAATCATAACCTGGCGTTTAAGAATCTATGTCAAACACTTGATACATGCACATGTGTTTCACTACGTATGATACTCCTTTAAATTCGCCAAAAATACCCAGCTGTGCGTCGTATTTCCAGCTCTCTTCTCGATGCTACGCCTGCGATAAAACACTGCGTCTCGTGTTTAAAATACTAAGTCAAGCCATGCAGTGTATACAGTGTTACCCACCATTATTTAGAACGCCACTGAACAGGTTAGTACTGCGGTTAAACAATAAAACTTCTAACGTATTTATCCTATTGAATAGTTATTGTAATAATAATAATAATAATAATAATAATAATAATAATAACGGTTTAATATCAGTACATCCATGATATGGCTCTTCGCCTGATATAAAAGTAAAATAAGGAAATTAGCATAAATCTGAATTTTTGAATTTGTAAAAAGCTAGGTAATAAACAGTAAAATGTAATTATTCAAAATATACATACATTATCTAAAACTAGATAAGAAATCATTCCGCCCTATTCCGGCAGCGCTCCCTTAAAATACATAATGTTTGCTTACTGAAGGATTTAAAATTATCACAACATTTAACATTGGATGGCAGAGAATTGAAGAGGGTTGCTGCGCTATACTGAAAAGTGTCCGAGGCGTGGGGAATAACTAGATTTATGGTACTTGATGACCGTAAAATTCTAGAATGTCTTACTTGCTCAAGCTGAAGGTTTCTGGGCCAATCATGAGAGTATATAATATTCATGATCAGAGTATGATTGTTGCACACGCGTGGTTACCAGCATTTAAGTATTTTTCAAGGCACCTCGCTTGTTAGCAAAGTATTACCTTGGTGTTATTTCAGTGTAGGCGATTCTATTAATCCAGTTATTGTTGATATAAACAAACGATCGTTTCCTGGGAGATTAAATCCTTCTTAACTGAGTTTATTATACCAATAGGTTGCCAACGTCTTCGAGAAGTTTCGCTATCTTATTCCTATCAATTATCGTACAAACACCGATGTGTTTTGTACCAAAATCACGTCAGCTCACTAAGTATAAAACCTGTATTGTTAACTACTATTGTTTAATCCATCCTTTGTTTGGATAATTAACAATTATTCGCCGGAGGCGAAGTGATTAATTACCGAGACGAAGTCGAGGTGAATATGGTGATTATTTCAAAAAAAAGGAAGAAGAAGCATTTTACAACACGAGATAATTTTATTTCATCAAAAGCGCGGAACGACCAACGATTGGCAGCCATTTTGTTCGTCAAGATGATTATCGGCTGATAATCCGAGATAGCGAGCCAATCAGAGCGCACGATTTTGCATAATCACCTGAGTATTTATACTAGTAATGCTTAGTTTTAATCTAAACGTACCGTTGTGTTTTTTGTACTTTTACAACTAGATTTATGGAAAAAGACCAACCAATCATCTTTGACGAAGAAGCTAGTCTTTGCTGCACTTAGCGTTTCGTAACAACCTTCAATCAGTATTTTTAGTGTCTTTTCTGTTAAGAATGCTTAACGTTTTCGTTTAGCAATGAAGATTATAATTTTTTTATTGTAGTTTTCTTTTTACATTGACTAGGCACCTAAGGAATATCAGGGAAATTTTAGATAGACAACGATCAGCACTGCGAAGGAAAATATGGTGATGACTTTTTTCAGCCAATCCCTGATAGCGTACGTTATCCTAAATTACCTAGCTAACTAGTAAAACCTGTTCCTTGACCAGTTAGTACAAAATGAACAACCCGGCTCTCTATCTCCAGTACAGTGAGCTAAGAATCCATTGTAACAACATCCTTTGAAACTGCCACTCTGATAAAGACTAGTAAAGGCAAGTGACGAGAACTTTGTCGAAGGAGACGCACTAATTACCCGCAAAAGTCCCTTTAACAGTACGGAACTTTGGTACTGTTTTTGGTATGGTACACGGTTTGATTCTAGATGTTTCACGTGTGGGTGAACCTAGGGTGAGATCTTGAGTTTAAATTCATCACAAAGCGAGTCAAGAGTTCTTTGAAATGCTGTGAGTTGCTTATTTTTCTCTGCTTTAAACCATCCCGAGCAAAGAACTCATGTTACCTCTCGAGTGACAGCTCTGAGCTTTCGTCCCTCTAAATTGCTCCCTTGTGATGATTCCTCCGTGTTACGTAGCAGGTCTTGTGACAGCATGGCCTTGTTGGCACTATCCCAGACTCCAACCTGACGGTTTAAGAACAATTAAACCTGGCGAGAAAAGGACTAAGAACGAGGAAAAGTCATAATGCATATTCTTAAGTTATAGACACTATGTATAGCGAGGAGCCGAATACTTGGGCTCCTGGCATAGTCTTTAGTGACACTATATTTTGTGAATGTGAATATATGAAAATTTCATAAATGTGAATAATGTTTTTTATTTTTTTTCTGAAGCATCTCAGCGGGCCTGAATACCAAATCCACGAATCTGATTGGCTAATCTCTCGCTCGTAACCGGTCCAGCTTTTTACGATACGGACCACGGTCCGGATTTTTATCCGCGCTATTCGCGGCAAATTGAAAAAAAAAAAAGCAAACAAACAGAAAAAATAAATAAGTTATTTACCGGTCTAGGTCGATCCGTATGGGAAAAAACTGTGCCCTTGGTCTTGAGTACGGCCCTCAGCCTTCGACGTCGGGCCGTACTCAAGACCTCGGGCACAGTTTTTTCCCATACGGACCTCCCGCCCTGTAAATAACATATATGTCTTATGTTCTTTACCATCAGTAAGTAGTAATATTGATGAATCCTGACAAAAAACTAAATTCAAATACGATGACCAACCTATCTTTTTAGCTTCTGTTATTGACTAGGAACAACCCGACTTTGTCGAATTGCATAACCTACGTTCGTGTCATGAAAACAGAATATATTAGAACTTAGCAACAACTGTCAATATGCATGGCAGTTGTTAACATGCATCTAGTCATCAAAGTCAAACACTGATCAGGCTTACCTTTAGAAAAGAATTGTTCCGCAGATTCAAAATATCTAGTCCAACTTCCGTTCGTCTGCCGTACTCGTTAAACAGGACTGGCCCAGTTGAACCATTGAGACTAACCTGTTGGGTGGATATACAACAATTGAATTGTTTTGTTTATTCTAGGACTCACACATTTAGCATCAATCGAGCATAAGCTGTTCTTTATTAATGAGCCTATGTCACCTTTTTCATGCAAGAAAACATGACGTCTCTGTCTACAGGTAGAATATCTGACCCATTAAGAGCTGAACAAGGGACGGTGTTTAATGCTCGGTTGATAAGTTGTGCTGCATCGTAAGCCATTGCCACGCTATCCTGTTAAAAAAGTAAAATATTCAGTAACATAGTTTTTACAATAAAACTTCTTCACGTCCGGAAAGTTCACGTTAAATGCATAAAGCAAGAAGTAAGTCTTGCCGATTCATTTATGTTAACGGCTTTTTTAACCATGAAGCACTCGTTTTATAAAGCTCAGCCATCCTGAAAAGAAATTCTTGCCCCCTACTCGGGTTTGATCTGTGGGAAGCGTCTTTATTCTCAACTGAACTACACTGTGAAATCTAACTAACATACCTTGTTATAATGAGGATATTTGGCTTGTAAATCAGTCTCCAGATCACCTGAGGTGGAGCTGTTCACGTAAGGAAGTTTAAACGCAACCACAACATTGTTGGGCTGACTGGTCAAGTTAGACGGCACCTTCAAAACGAAAAACATTGATTGCTGTGGACGTCTTAAGCTCAAAGAGTTAGGCCCGCCCATTACAACAGCACAGTGTAAATATTTATTATTCTATTATTAATATTTACCTCTCCTTGAAGTATCCATTTGTGACTCGTTTCATGATGACAAGGTTTCTGAAAAGTGTATGTAAAAAAAAAAATCATGAAAATATATTAGAACCAGAGTAATACTGAAATTATATTCCAAAAAGAAGAACCCCTCTATTCCGCGATAATTTTAATACCTGCTGTAGAATCTGTCTAAGAGTATCTGGGTTGATGTATGGTACAATGACCTCATTTGCAATGTTATGTATTTCTTCCATAGCAAGGTTTGTTGTGTCTTGTTCCTCGTGGTCTTCGTTTAATGTATTTAGTTGAACAAGGATAACATCGATTTCTGAGTCACTTGAAATGGCATGAAAATACGCGGCTGCGCGAAATAGGTCCTCTGAAAATCAAGGAATCATTTAATCAATTAGTCAATAACTGAGAAAACGATTCAACCAATTAATCAGTCAGTCAATCAGCCATTTGATCTTTCAACCATGGATAATCGGTGTAAAACAAACAGTATCACAGTACAGTACTTTTCAGTAGCTTTACAAAGAATGGTCACGATGCATGATTTGATCCACAGATGAAAAAAAGTTGGACACAATGTTAAGTCAAACAAACAGTACCCCAGTACAGTACTGTTCAGTAGCTTTCCGTAGAATGGTCCCACTGCATGGTTTGATCCACAGATGAAAACGTTAGAAACAAACTGTATAGTAAAACAAACAGTACCACAGTACAGTACTGTTCAGTAGCTTTACAAAGAATGGTCACACTGCATGGTTTGATCCACAGATGAAAACGTTAGAACCACACTGTACAGTAAAACAAACAGTACCACAGTACAGTACCGTTCAGTAGCTTTATAAAAAAATGCTCACATTGTATGGTTTGATCCACACGTGAAAAAGTTAGAAACACAATGTATAGTAAAACAAACTGTACCACAGTACAGTACTGTTCAGTAGCTTTACAAAGAATGGTCACAATGCATGGATTGATCACAAACAAAAAAAGCTAGAACCACACTGTATAGTAAAACAAACAGTACCACAGCTCAATATTGTACATTGGCTTTCAAAGAATAGACACCCTGCCCGCTTTAAATTATACATAGCTCCACGCAATTTGAGTTTGCTTTTAAAGATATCTATGGATTTTATTGTATTGATCATCGGAGCCTACCCAATACTTATTCCTTTAAAGACAAAATAGAACAAGATGTTCTTACCATGAAATAACACCAACACCTTCTCCCATCGAAAAGTATTAATTACATCAAACGCTGCATGCGCATAAGCACGGTAGTCCGCTGACATATGTAAAGCATTCTGGCACTGTTCCAATGACGTGTCATCCCCATGGAGACGAATCAAGGGGATGTTAGTGACAGCTGTCAACGTGCATACAATGGAGAACAGGTTGCTTCCTTCTATGAGCGCTGTGACATTTTGTCTCAGCAATAATGTGGCTAGAAATCGAGTGCGATTTGAGTGGTGTTAGTGCCTGGTTGAGGGAGGTGGTATTGTTTAGACTTCATAATACTGCACTGCAAAGCACTACAGTAATCTACATTGTTATACAAATTGAACAACGAACACAACTTTGTAGGGAACTCTACCATCATAATTTTACACTGCATCACATTTTTTTTTTCTAACTCGATTATTTATTTACACAGATCAAGTGGCACTGTTTACAATTCATAAAAGAGTAATTAAAATAAAAATAAGTAATTTGCATCGGGAAAAGCGCGGGAAAGGGTCCGCTTGACGGCCCTTAACGGGCTTTGATAAAGTGTTTTATTGATAATTACATTTACGGTCTAATGAAGTCAGAATGACAAGGGTAAAATGATCATTACGGGAAATCTTGGATGTGGTTTAACGTCGGCGACACGAAGGAGGGTTGGAAAATAAAAGGTAAAATGAAAACAGAAAACAAGGCTACACGCCCCTGCACCATATTACGCTGCACTACACTAGTTTACGTTATACAACACAACATCAAACATCAAACTTCGCTACTCTACAAGGTGATGAAAAATGGTATAGGGTTGTGGGATGTGGCTTGAAATGACAACGTCAAAATGTAGCAAGGGTAAGTTGAAGCTACACATATGCGCACTGAGGCGACAGTGGTAGAAGGGATAAAACCCTGTTGCTACCAAAAAAAAGATGAAAAAATTGAACCCAGAGCTCATCTGCTAGCTGTGCCATGCTGATGAGGCCTAACTTATTACAATGTCGAAACAGCTGTCCATGGCTGCTGGCTTTTGAGCTCAATTTTTTCATCCTTTTTTTGGTAGCAACAGGGTTTTATCCCTTATAATTTTACTGCTACCGGTAGATCTAATTAGAAGATTTGAAACCTAAATTTTGCGAAGTTTGGAATTGGCAAACCTTAACTTCTTAAAGGAAGCACATTAAATGGAGTACTAACCGTGTTCGTAAAGGCTTGTGCTCTCCGTAATATCAAAACTCTGTAGAACAAATGAAACGTTCCAAACGGACTCTATTGTATTAAACGTAAAGTTGATGGTCTCCTTTTCTTCTGGGCTGCCACTGTTGATAATCCCTGAAAACAAAATAGTTCATTCCATCTGTTAATAACACTCTGTACTGTTCAGTAGCTTTACAAAGAATGGTCACACTGCATGATTTGATTCACAGATGAAAAAGATAGAACCACACGGTATATCAAAACAAACAGTACCACAGTACAGTACTGTTCAGTAGCTTTACAAAGAATGGTCACACTGCATGGTTTGATCCACAGATGAAAAAGTTAGAACCACACTGTATAGTAAAGCAAATCAAGTACCACGGTACAGTACTGTTCAGTAGCTTTCCATACAATGGTCACACTGCATGGTTTGATCCACGGATGAAACAGTTAGAACTACACTGTATAGTAAAACAAACAGTGCAAATAGTACAGTACTGTTCAGTAGCTTTCCAGAGATAGTAGGTTATATCCTGGCAATGTAGCAATTCAACTTACCTATTTGAAAAACTCTTGAATTTGCCGAACATCGTCTTACGAGAATGGCTGCAGTAACGTACACCAATAGCCTTCGAACTGAAGTATTTTTATCCATAGGTAAACCTGCACTTAACTAAGAACACAAGGTGATCTTATTGGGCAGTAATACTCATAAATCGTTTATATCAGTTGAGTCTGGGGAATTTGTGAACGATGTATTATCATTACCATTACCATTACCACTACCATTACCTTTATCATTATCATTATCATTATTATCATTTTCATTATTATTCAGCATGTCACATGTAAACTCACCAATAGGAAATCTAGTTCTCCCGGTCGATAGTTGTCGAACCGATGACTTTCCGATCACTATTGTTATCTCAGTCTTGTTTGTCAAGGTAGAGTTACATTTTATATCACTGGTACGTATAACCATGATCAGATGTTAATTATATCACCCGTACGTATAACCATTCAGATGTTAATTATATCACCAGTACGTATAACCATTCAGATGTTAAGAGGGAATCCATCAGGAAATTGAGTAATCTCAATTCTCTGTGGACAAAACCTTGTACCAGAATAATCAGTAAACAATATCGACTAGCTTTTTAGACTTTTCAGGGGCTGTAGATTTGATGAGTTATCTGTAATAACACCAAAGACAATTTCTCTTGGGAATCCGAGAAAATAAATGTCAAATGGAAGATGCCATTTTGTGAAATTTGACATTTATATTCTCGTGCTCAGCCCATAATAAATTTTCTTTGGTGTTAGTATTCAATTATATCTATAGCCCTTGAAAAATGCAAACAAGAATGCGAGATTGTTTAAATTATTCTGGCACACGGTTTTTGTCTACTGAAAACTCAATTTCCTGATTGAATCCCTCTTAGAACTTAGTTAAGTTTCTTGTCTATGAAGCCATCTTCTGAGCTCAGGTCCAGAACTTTTCTTCAATAAACCTAAGAATAACATTGATTTCTGACTAAATAGAATTAACAAAGTTATTGTTAATTATAACAATAGCATCTCCCTTTTACCTTAACTTATCAACTTGTTTGATAATCCCAATTTCTTGTGTTCTAATTCCCCACCGACGCAGCACCTGTTTCTTTAGAAACTATCCTCATTATTGTCAATTATTTTAAAGAACTCGTGCTGCTTTAAATTACATTATACGAAGCTATCCGCAAAAATAAATTTAATTTATAAACGACAGCGGATTTCTTAAGGCTGTGTCAGTGATGCATGATTGCTTTAGAATTAATAAAAAAAATCTAGAAAATATAAAAAAGTAATAATAACTTTATTTCTATAGCGCTCTTATCCTATGTTCAATTCAGACTAAATCTCCTATTTGGTTCATGTGCATTGACTGGTCAATTTAGCGGGGCCTTTAGTGAATGAAGCACGTCTCCATGAGCTTGCTTTGGCTGTCAAAAGGTCTTTTCAACACCACTTACATACATATTTCAACAGTTGTTACTTATGGTTGCAAATATATTTGAACGGATGTTTATGAGAATCCAATCCCGTAGTTCTAGAAGGCGATTTTTCCTTCTTGTCAACACGCGTTCCGCCAATAAATTACCAAAGAAAGTTATGTAACTTTACTACATCCTTCAGGACTTATATTGCTGGCGCAGACGCACGAATGATTATGATCAAAATTATCGGGAGTGGAAGCGGAACAATTTGACCTTCGATATTCATGATTCCGGCCCTTTTTTACCCTAATGATTCATGATTCATGATTATTTCGTGATTCATGATTTTTTCAACTATTTCTCGTGATTCATGATTCCCAAGTTTTAAACGCGAAAATTCATAATTCCTACTAATTTTACAGCCATGATTCATGATTCATGATTTCGCTTCCACCCCCGAAAAATTATCAGAGCTTTAAGAATAAATGCCGTCAGTAAATGTCAGTACCAATCAAATAAACAAATTAGAAGGGAAAAATGCTTAGTCGGTTTAATAATCACTAGTTGAAGTGTGTTGGAAAACTCACTCGTTCGCTCTGCTCACAGTCTCATGAAACCAAATCTCGATGTAGCCTGATTGCACTAACAGTGTCCTTTCAGCATGGTTCACCCCTCGATGGCTCTAATGAATTATAGTAAAAACTTAACTTTCTTCCAAAAGTATGCTCCCAAAATAATAGCAGTACCAACAAAATAATCAGCTTTCGTGAAATATTGAAGTAAGTTGCTTACTTCGTACGATTTTACTCACTCGTTGTTCAAGTTTATTAGAAACCTTACCAGTTCACTGCGTTCGTTTGTGTTCCGTGGTGTATTTCTGGTAATTGTGAAGAAGAGCTCCCCTCAACCGACTGTCGGTCGTCTGTCGGCCGACTGTTGGTCGTCGGTCGGCCGACAAACGGCCAACAGTCGGCCGACAGACGACCGACAGTCGGTTGAGGGGAGCTCTTCTTCACAATTACCGTATTTCTTAATGCGTTGTTTTGTTTCAAGTCTGTTATTGTTTTCTTTGATCCACAAAGACTGAATACCGTTATTTAAGGTTAAAGTTAAACCACAAAGTTTCGTGGAGCACCGCAAAGCTCTCAGATGCTTTGTCAATTTAGCCAACAAAGATTAATTAAGATGCTAAAAAAACTAGCGGTAAACAACTAACTTAACGCATTGTTAGATATGCATAACATTAATTGCATCAACCTTTCTGCGTTAAATAATCTATTAATCCTGACATTGTTACTTATTTTGATCATGAATGTAGCAATATCGATCTCATTTTTTCAGAGAACTTCTATCACAGAGCCTGAATTTGTTTTTTCCAAATTTCTTTACTGAAAGAAACTGAATGTCTGCTTCAAAATTACTGAATGCCTTATTTATCCACTCTAGATGCATTAAATCTAGTTTTCAGACAGAAATCCGTGTAAAACTATGTGAAAACTAATTAATAACAAGCTGAATTCGACTTTTGTGCCGGTGAACGAATAAAGTTATGAATTTGTGTCTCTTTGAACTTTAATTTGCACTACTTGGCAACGAAGATTTCTTTATTGCCCACCGTGTGCAATAAGTTGAAAATCAGTCAAAGGTGAGATTCTTTTCTCAACCGTTGTTGCGAAAACTCATTTCGCCGAAACAGCATTGGCTCCTGGTCTTAACTCAAATGACCAATTTGTTAAGTAACTCTCTAAAAATTTTTTGCGTCAAATACGCTACACTAATGATATGTTCCCAATGATATTGGCAAGAACAAAACAGGAAAAAAATAATCTGTTAACTTTGCAAAAGTCCAGTTCATCAAAACAAGAACAAATAAGCTTCGAAAAATAACTTACTCTATATACAAGTAGTTCAAACTTTGATGACTGGAACAAGCGCTTTTGGAACTCCAAATCTTGTACATAGCATGAATTGAGTTGTCGTCCGCTAAGTTTAGTTGACACCTGGCTTAACTGCACGACACCAAACAGTCTCTTGCTGCTGTGAATGTAGCCACCGACAAATTAATGCATTGCGCGGAGATAAACAGTAAGGTAAGATTTGTTTCGTAAACAAGACTTTAGGGGGCCAAATTCCGAGGCAGGCTGAAAAAAAAATGAGGGAAAAGTTGACAAACAGTGGTATTAAAGCAGCAGAACAACGGAAAATAATAATAATAATAATAATAATAATTATTATTATTACTATTGTAATTATTTTTATTATTATTATTATAAAACAACGGGCTCAAGATATAGAAATGGGGCCGTGGGAAGAACAAGAACTAGACAGAAGACACCCCAGGAGAATAAGGGAAGCAGATGTTGATGATTACCCAGTGGCTCAGAGGAACTGATCAGCATTGCAGCCCAGCCCAGAGCCTCCCTACCAAGGAAGAACGAAAGAAACAGTAGATCACATCATGTCCTGAACTGGCAACTGGCTGTCCTGAACTGGCAAAAACTGACAATCTAGAGAGACACGAGAAGGCAGCTGCATATATCCATTGGAAGGCATGCCAGCATTACAGTACTGAAGTCCCAGAAAGGTGGTATAAACACAACCGAAAACGAAGAAGCCACAATTCTCTGGGATATGCAGATACATATGGATAGAGAACTGTCAGCAAATAAGCCTGATATAGTGATCAAGGACCATGCCAAGTGATGTTGCAAACTTATAGATGTAGCTGTACCATCCGACCGAAACACCTCATTGAAAATATAAGAAATGGTACTGCCGATCATTTTACTCAATTCTGTGTAATAAAATTTAGTAACCATAAGATGCAGACACCACCGAAGTAAAAGATGCGTGATTTTTCTTCATTTACGGCGGCAGACTTCAATGATAATTTGTCTCATGTGGACTGGAATAAAGTGATCCTCACGGGACAAAACGATATTGATAAAATTTTTTGCACCTTTTATAAAAGATTTTTTAAATAGTATTCTTAGCAGACACGCACCTTTCAAAACTGTATCACCTTAATTACTTAATACGTTTACTGAACTTGGCAGTAAAGATTGTATCTATGTGGAATTATCATGGTGAGTATGTTAAGTAGAACGACTGGCTTAATTTCAAAACTCAGATACTTTAATTTGTACTAAAACATATTCTTCTTAATATCTATAAATCGTCAATAGCGCCTTATCTGTCTTTCAGTGTTATTGCTTTTATTCACTTCTCTGAAAGACAAGAGCATCCCTTACCACTTTTTGTCAATAATAACTGAATCTTGCCAATAAATTTGTTGTATTACAAAAATGTGATAACCCTGATGCAATAGCATTCAATAATAAAATTGCATCAGTTAATTATTTCAAATTTGTTTAAAAGTACGTTCATTCTTATAATGTACGATCCTCCTTGTTAGGGAATTTTTAGGGAAGGTACTTTTTTATTGGGGTGGTGGGGTGGGCTGTGGCTTCGGAGGGGAGGGTCCCTAGTAATTTTTTTACAAATTGTGGAGGGTCAAACCTGTTTTATTCTCAACCGGGGGAGGGTCACAGTCTTTTTTGGCAAGGAAAAAATTACTCCTTGTCGCTTCTATTTTGTATATACAAGCAAAGCTACCAGTCAAGATTAATCTAAATCATTTACAGGTGTCGAAAAATATACTCGAAGGGCTTGTAAATCAGGAGCGTACGGCTCGTGATTTACAAGCTCTTGTCCTGTTTTCCCAACATCCCGCGGGGTTTATCCCGCCGGTAAACCCATAAACTTCGGTTTATTGCTTAAATAGCTTTTATAGCATACTATCCGCACAAGATGAAAATGCATTGTGGTGCATGACATTTTTTTTTAATTAGAATACCGCCGAATAGACAAGGACTTTCCTGCAAAATGCATTTATTCACTCATTATGTTCCTCAAAACATAGATCATTGGCAAAGTGCGCTCTTATTTTAAAAATGTAATAAAATGTAATAAAGAAGTATTTACATGAAACAATAATTAAGATTGGGTTAGGGTTTGTTTTACAATAAGGATCCCTGTCATACAGTGTGACCATTCATTGTAAAGCTACTGAACAGTACTGTACTGTGGTACTGTTTGTTTTACTATGCAGTGTTGTTCTAACTTTTATATCTGTGGAACAAACCATGCAGTGTGACCATTCTTTGTAAAGCTACTGAACAGTAGTGTACTGTGGTACTGTTTGTTTTTACTATACAGTGTAGTTCCATCTTTTTCATCTGTGAATCAAACCATGCAGTGTGACCATTCTTTGTAAAGCTACTGAACAGTACTGTAATGTGGTACTGTTTGTTTTACTATACAGTGTGGTTCTATCTTTTTCATCTGTGAATCAAATCATGCAGTGTGACCATTCTTTGTAAAGCTACTGAAAGAAAGAAATAGAAAGAAATAGTTTATTAACACTCTCTTGCAGTAAAAAGAACTGAATTATCGAGTACATTTTACAATCATAAAGCAACTATTATCTAGAGTATAGTAATTTACAGTTATGACGAGGAAAATAACAATTGAATCACTTAAATGTAAAGAAGTCCTCCACTCTCTTTGTCCTACAGACCTGCATGTTCCGGAAAAGATAATAGTTTTGTGTTTTCTGCCTTAAGGTGTGGTTAGGCGCATCCAGAAGTGGGCTGGGATGTAGGTGGTGCAGAGGGTGACTGGGGGACTTCATTTTTGCCATGTATTTGTAGCACAAGAGTACTCTTCTATCATCTAACCTATCTAATTTACCTAACTGTAAGGCATGAGCATATGACTCTGCCTCGGGTAGATTATGTTAAGCGCCCTTTTTTGCACTCGCTCTATGGCTTCGCCGGACAGATAAGCAGGGATGTTCTGCCAGACTGGTACAGCATACTCTAAAACTGGCCGGACTGTGCTAAGGTATATCCAATGCATACTGAACAGTAATGTACTGTGGTACTGTTTGTTTTACTATACAGGGTACCGGGTTCTATCTTTTTCACCTGTGGATCAATGCAGTGTGACCATTCTTTGTAAAGCTACTGAACAGTACTGTACTGTGGTACTGTTTGTTTCACTATACAGAGTGTTATTAATGGATGTTCTTTACCAACTCTTTATTTACCATTGATAAATATTCTCTAAATGCTGGATCAATTCTGATCACAGTACATGAAGGTATTTCAACTCTTCCCCGAATCATTTCCTGACTTAGGTTTGAAGAAGACTTCATAATCGATTTCAGCGGTTTTACGCCATCGTGGACGCCCACATTGTGTCGCTGTTTGTTGTCAATGCACGCTCTATCTGTATAGGGACCTATCACTGTAGAGAACTCATGAATCACACTTGGTCCTTCCAGGAATCTCACTCGCTTGCAGCTTTTTGTGTGCGTAGGAGGAAAGATCAAGCTCGAAGTGTGATACTTTTTGCAGAGTTTGTTGATTCTCGGAAGCTTAGCACTGGAAACTTTGCCGCCGACATCTCCACTGTCCCAACCCAAACTTCCTGTGTTAGTTTTGCTCTTTTTGTAACACAATGCGACAAGAAGAACCACCAAGAAAACAACTTGTGAAAGTAGAGCGTACAAAAATCCCATGATGGTTTCTTTGCCAAGCTCTTAAATCTAACAAACAAAGTAATAGATTTAGTTTAGATGGCAATTGTCTCCTCGCAAGGGTAGTGTCCTAACCCAGGGGGTAGGGGTTGGATGGAAGATACAATTAGGCTATTCCTATCTTCCACCCATTAATGAGAATACTAACTACTAATGTTATGAGGAGATGTTTCTAGAACCTGTCAAATATGTGGATATTTTCGTAGTCACGCAATCTTCCTTCTAGAGAATTCTAGAACACACTAATATGATGTAAACAAATTAAGTAATCCTTCTAAAAATAGTTATTGTTGTAATCTTTCGAATGTTCTAGAACTATCTCTAAATATATACGGAACGGAATGGAACGGTGCCACTTTTCCTCACTTGCAGCTAGTAGCTGAATTACGGAGGAACCAGAGGGTGAGATCAGACATCAGTATATAAAAGGCGCCTCTGACAGCCACCTCACTCCATAGATAATCTCACCCCACCCGCCCAGACCAATGACGGCACAAGTCAGCTAGACCATGACACCGGGAACACGCGCTAGTCTTGATTTCTTTTGGGTGATAGTTAATGAGGCCGAAGGCCGAATCAATCATCTCGTCGTAGAAATTGAGAGCGAATAATCTCATTGTTTTGCTAAGAATCATAAATAATAAACGAATTATGTGTCGGTAACAAAATTACCAAAATATTAAATCTTCCTGCGAAACTTTGCTAAAGCGCGAACACCTCGCCATTTTGAAAACAATCTCCAACCTACGGTGGCCCACAACTGTCACATCAAAAACAAATTGCTCACATCAAAAACAAATTGCTCACATCAAATTCAAATTGCTCACATCAAATTCAAATTACTCACATCAAAAACAAATTGCTCACATCAAAAACAAATTGCTCACATCAAATTCAAATTGCTCACATCAAAAACAAATTGCTCACATCAAAAACAAATTGCTCACATCAAATTCAAATTCCTCACATCAAATTAAAAAAGAAACAAAATCATTACTCACTGGTCAGCGGCTATTTTAAAAAGACTATCCCTAGTTTTCACTCGATTTTTTACTTGACCGCCATTTTTTCGTTCGAGTCCCGTTGTTTTTACTTTTGTAGCTATTTGTGAACCGATTGACGTAATCAGGATCAGTAAATGTATTGCAGTACCTGTGGCACCGAAATTGCCACAGATTTAAAAATAGTTGTGACAGGCCTGCACGACTCCCGCTGTTCGCAAGTGTGGTTTCTTTGCCTTTAGAGTTTGAATCTCACGAGTATGTCTTTGAGCGATTTTCCTCTTTTGTACAATATGATGGGAGGCTCTTTGTATATCTCACTCAGTAAAGGTTGATCCTGTATTAAATGCCATTTGCTCAATAAGGTTTTCTTAAGAATACTTTCGCTCAAGTTCTCTAAGTTCCAGTTTGTTTATCTCTACGCTACGGTAGTGGAATTTCTTTAACGCTCCTAGCAGTTTATGCTTTCTGGCTCTACCGTAATTGCCGTCGTTATACTGTCACGTATGTGAGCTTTTTCGTTCCGCGTTCCGCGGTTACGTTTACGGCTTTCTCTTGGCGTTTGAGTATTAGTGATTCTTCCTTGAGAACTTTGGATCATTTCTGAAAGAGGCGTGTCTGGCATGTTCGTCTCTTCCTCGCTCAGTTCTATAGCGCTCACACTACGCTTTGTTGGTGATGGATCCGGCAAGAGGTTACTATCGCTATTTAGTATGTTCTCCATAGTAATTCTCCAGCAATACTGCAGTTTCGGTTCTATAGTGAACACAGTTGCTCCTATGTTGTTTCTCTAGCTGACGTGGAGAAACGCGGAAAGAAAAAGCTCACATACGTGACAGTAGCAACAGCAATTACGGTAGAGCCAGAAAGCGTAACTCTGACGAAAAGTCTGCCATGTAGATGTCAGTAAAAAATCTGAGGAATCTATTGCCATACTACAGGCATTGAGACAAACATAAGATACAGTGCACGGGCAAAGATCAGGCCAGATCCAGAATTTCAATCTGACATCTATAGGATAAGAAAAGACGCAGAGCATAAACTGCTAGGAGCGTTAAAGAAATTCCACTACCGTAGCGTAGAGATAAACAAACTGGAACTTAGAGAACTTGAGCGAAAGTATTCTTAAGAAAACCTTATTGAGCAAATGGCATTTAATACAGGATCAACCTTTACTGAGTGAGATATACAAAGAGCCTCCCATCATATTGTACAAAAGAGGAAAATCGCTCAAAGACATACTCGTGAGATTCAAACTCTAAAGGCAAAGAAACCACACTTGCGAACAGCGGGAGTCGTGCAGGCCTGTCACAACTATTTTTAAATCTGTGGCAATTTCGGTGCCACAGGTACTGCAATACATTTACTGATCCTGATTACGTCAATCTGTTCACAAATAGCTACAAAAGTAAAAACAACGGGACTCGAACGAAAAAATGGCGGTCAAGTGAAAAATCGAGTGAAAACTGGGAATAGTCTTTTTAACTTAGCCGCTGACCAGTGAGTAATGATTTTGTTTCTTTTTTAATTTGATGTGAGGAATTTGAATTTGATGTAAGCAATTTGTTTTTGATGTGAGCAATTTGTTTTTGATGTGAGCAATTTGAATTTGATGTGAGCAATTTGTTTTTGATGTGAGCAATTTGTTTTTGATGTGAGTAATTTGAATTTGATGTGAGCAATTTGAATTTGATGTGAGCAATTTGAATTTGATGTGAGCAATTTGTTTTTGATGTGAGCAATTTGTTTTTGATGTGACAGTTGTGGGCCACCGTACCAACCAAGTGCTGAACTCTGATGGCTGATAGTGTGCAGTAGTTCAGTCAATCAGATTGCAGCATTTGCATTAGTACACCACTGGATTTTTGCTAATACTGAATAGCAACAGTTTAATTAAAGAAATGAAGGCGCTCGATTGTAGTCAATAATGAAACTGTCTATATACTTTGAATTTACTTTTTAGTAATATCCAGTGGTATACAAAGCACACTCTGTCTTCTGATTGGAGGATACGGTTTTAGGTCTTGTTTTTGATTAGTTAACACCGTTGACGTCATTTCCGTTCGCAATTCCTCTAGTGAAGGTAAGTTTGCTCACAGGGAAAAGACATAATTCTCCGAATCAAATTTAATGAATAAAGAATTTAACTCTCAGAGAGTGCGTTGTCTGGTCTGCCAGAACGATGCATTACTAAAGGTTGTTCGTCTGGATGCATAATGCGTCGTGTGCCCGTCTTTATACTAGAGACGCATAACCAGACGAACTACGAGTGTTTGCCCAAGTTCGTCCAGACGGATAATGCGTTTCCTAGTATAAAAACGGCCAATATGTCCGGGAATACATATAGACGTAGACCCCTTAAGTCTATGATAAATGTTACATTTGAAGTGAAACGTTTGTCGCATTTAATTGTGGTTATTTGGAATAAAATGCGCGCTCACCAACGTTAACACATCCGAGACTCAAGTTTCGCGTTTTAAAATGTATATTTAAAAGCAATCAATAGAAGGACAATAATGGAAAAGAAAATATTAGTCATAAAATAAACACTGTTTCAGTTTCTGGGGAAATGTTGCAAATCTGAATTTACAGAAAAAATCCAAAACGTTCCATAAATAAAGTAGAAAGCACGCCCATATTTGTGGTTATTTTCGGTATCATTCTAGTCCGTCGGTCGCTTATTTCAGACCGATCAGTTGGGGATCCAGGGCTTGTCTCCAGGGGAGGGTATTTCAGTTTCAAATTTACTCACACTTGGTAAAACTAGCTAAGAATTTTGAATGGCAGAAACTATTACATGAAATGGAGCTTAACCGGAGCATAATCAATATAAAATTGCTCTATTAGTGGCGAAGTGAGTGGCGGCATTAGCAGAAGAGCTTTTGGTCGGTTTCGCCTTTGATACCGACTCATTTTTGATGTCAGTGATGATGAAAACCGTTTTTACTTTCAACTTAAAGTAGAATGTGCTGTGTAATGTGCTATGGAAATATTCTGTTTTAGTCACCTCAGAGCTGCAGCATTTCGGCTTTTAAGCATGTCATTTTGGTTTGCTCTTTCTTCACTCGATTAAACCCTCGATCGGTGCCAGAGCGATACGTTCTATCGGCTGTTGACTCACTAGAAAAACTCAAAGTCAGCTAATTAATTGGAACACTGAATTATTCTTCGTAGCGCTATATACATAATGTGAACAGTGAAGCAGAGAATGAACTCTGAGGGGAAATAGTTGCGAATCGAACCCACGACCTCAGGAACAGAGCAACGGTAGTTCTGTTTCGGAGGTCGTGGGTAATTTCTACCGAAATCAAAGAGATTTTTCTTTGTCTCGTGTCGGTTCTTCTTGCTCCGAATGCTTTGGCTAACGCTCAGTAGGACGTTCCAGGAAGCGATTTGTGGCATTAAAATTTACACTTTGATTTATCTCTATGTTTCACCTCATAGTCTAATGGTACTGATCTATCTTACGCATATTTTAAACGGTTTTGCATTGGAATTCGATCTCTTACCTTGTTATCGAATGAGTCAGGAAAATCGACTGAATTGTACAAAATTGTGTTCCGACAATATAACAGGCAAATGGGAACAGTTACATATTAAGTCCGGCAATCTGATCATTATAATTATTAGAAAGCAAATTGACGGAGAATTCGCATTGGCTAACTAACAGGAGTCACCGATCGAGAAACGAAGCGTTCCCGAGCTATAGTATACTGACCACTGATTTAACCAATCGAGCTACGAAGAATAACGATAGCTACCGACAGAGCAGCGAGGCATTGTGCGGGAACTGCGATCAATGTAGAACGGTTATATGAGAAGCCCCTTTGATATAATTTCTCATCCCTCCTTCCCTCTCTTCTACTCTGAACAGGCCAGGGGGGCTTACGCCTCGGAAATTTTCAAGCGATCCCCCTAAGATAATTTTTTTTTCACCGCGAAGTTAGGTAGTAGCTCTTAAAAAAAGAGGTGATGAACTTAACAGTTTCGTTCACCAAAACTGAATACGCATTCTCTCATTAATATTGAGAAGTCTTGAATGAACAAAATTAAACCCAGGTAACTGACCGTTATCAGATAGTTCTTCTTTTTCTTCGGATTGTAGTTAGGACAATTTTAATTCGAATATTTGATCGTTGGTTTTAGACTTTCCTGTTCACCCAGATGTATTTCTCGGCGAAAAAAAATATATGTATATACATATATATTATGGGTTCCATCCATAACCTATTTGGGACTCTGGTCGCTTAGCCGCGGCCTGTTTGCGAGAGCCACAGTCTAACAAGTCAGAGAATTTTGTTTAGGACAGGGAAAGAGCATAACATTTTGTTTCACCCCTACCCCGAGGAAAATGTACGCAAGTACGCCTTACCCATACCCAGAGGAAAACGTTTTTGCAAGGGACGCTGTTTATTGTAACTCCCATGAGTAAAGATGATCTACCAATCATTGACAAGAACACAAAATTGATTCGTTTTTCTGGACAAGTAATTGTTTACTTTGGTTGATTATTGCACTGGGAATTGTCATGGGATTTGAAACACTCCCGCATTGAACTCGCCACTTTTTGAAGCGGTAGCAGCCATTTTGTTCCAACGTGTCATAGATCAGACTTTTCTTCGCGGAATTAATTCGAAAGAAGCAGCAATCATGTCTCTCGCCAAACTGAAGGGGAAATTGAGTCAGATTAAGGAACTAATCGACGAGGCCGAAGAGCGTGAAGCTAATGCTAACCACGACCTAAAGGAAGCAGTTGGAAACGAGGAAAGAAATAAGAGTGAGGCCGAAGGAATTAAGCGAAGGATAAAGCTTTTGAAGGCGGAATTATTTAAAACTTTGGGCCGATTTGACGAACAAAAAATTAGACTTGATACTATCACCGAAAAAGGAGAACAAGAGGAAATAGCCAGGAAGGAGCTAGAGGAAAACGAAGATATGGGCGAAGAGAGGATGTGCGAATTAGAAGAGAAAATTCAAGAAGCGGTCAAAAATCGAGAGGAGAAAGCCACTTCATTGAACGAAGCTTCCCGGCGTCTAGTTGTCTTGCAAAGTGATCTTAAATGTGCACAGGAGAAAGAGCAAACGCTGCTGGAAAGAGCCAAAATTCTTGAGAGCACATTGGAATCTTGCAGCGATAGGGCCAGGCATTTGGAGGAACGGGATGAAGAAGCCTCTGAACGGGAGCAAGAAAGCGAGGAGAAAGTTACTTTTTTGGAGGGCATACTGAAAGAAATGATCGTGAGGGCTGAGGGAGCCGAAAGAGATGCTAGCAACCTGGAAAGATTACAGGCATCGATCGAGGATGAAATTAATAGCTTCACTGAAAAGAAGCAACAACTGCGTAAAGAAATGGAGAGCATCACTGACATGGTGGATGAAATTTAGGCAAGAAGAATTTGCATGCCGGTACTTGATTATTACCCAGCGACTGTGAGCATAATTTCATTCATTGTTCGAAAAAGACTTCTTTTGATCTGCATTTACAACTCTTTTAACTGTGAATATTCCTTCGTTACTGAATTTATATTGCGTTAATTCTGTGTAGGTATTCGTGTCAGCATTGTCGGCGGCCGGAACGCTTTGAAAAAACACTTAAACAAATATTTAAAAGAACACTGTAAACAGGCGTCTATTTGTTTTATGTCGAGTTGTCTGCTATCGAGTTGTGCAAGATAGAATAATACTATGATTTCCTTTCCCTCCGCGGGGTGGAAATTTTCCGTTTTTCACACCAACAGATGGCGAGGAGTTTGACCAAGACAGAATGCCCTGGTCAATAACGCACGCCTGCCGTATTTCTGGTCATTTTGTTATTTAGGGAATTCCAATTATTTGTCATTAAAATAGATTTCATATGCATGTTTTGGAAGAACTGCTTACGGGTATATCATAGTACGTTACTGTCTAGAAGGACGGACAAACCTACATTGTACGAATCGAATTCAAAAGCAAAATACCATAGCAAAAATGTATTCAGCCCGAAAAGTAACAAAACCATTCAGAATCACAAGTGAAAACTCTGGTGGATGCATTACGTGCTCTAGTCATTGGTTGGCAACGAAGACATTTTGTAGCACGGAATGTTTTTGCATATGGTTGTTTGAGCTGGTACCTGTAGTATGAGCATTTATTCACGGATTAACACTCGGCGATTTCGTTAGGGGATTTAAAAACCTGTTGAAGGAAAATTAACTCAGTTCTATGAGTGGCTGGCAAACGATCATGCTCCCTTGTATTTAAGAATTTGTTCGTTTCCTCGCAAGTCGAGGGTGCGCGCAGAAAAGTGAGCTACTCGCACACTTCCGTTTGCAAACGACTGTTTATCAAAGGTGGATTGTACTGCTGTCTCTTTTGGTGTTTTCTTTAATCATCGAACGCATCATCGAGAAGGATACAAACCCCTTTTAAGTAGGCAGGGGGGAGCGATTATGGGGGCTTAATCTGATTGGGGGGGGGGGGGTAGGGTACCGGTTGTTGACTACACCGCAACTCCCATCGCAACCTAGACTTTTTGCTACAGCGTGCTCCTCTTGGCAAGATTTCCGCCCATGTCCCTACTTCATTATACATGCTGTAGCCGTACAAGAAATGTTTGCACGCGCACTTCCCAAGACAATGCAACTACAGCATGCATAATGAGTAGGGACCCGTGCGGAAATCATTCCCTTTTCTCTTCTGTTTCTAATTGTTTGATACAGATGCAAAGCCTTTTTTATTTTTTTTTTCTCTCAGCCTGTTTAAGATGCCCATTTTAAATCACTCAACTTCCCCCAATGCCACAGCCATTTTGAAAAACAAATGTTAGGCGTGCTGAGCGTTACATTCGTCTCCTTTTGCTAAAGAATAGGGGTGGGGAAGAGGGAGAAAAAATCCTTCCTCTCCCTAGAAGTTATCTTTTTTTGCTATGTCAGCGGTACGCCGTGTGATGTGTGCTCGTTGCGTCTTTACTGTATGCGCAACTCCAACTGCAAGCGCAAGTTTTGAAAACGTTGCATAATTTTAGAGAGGGATATTTCAGTTGTTTTTTTGGAGTAAAAATACAATGTTCGCTGTTAGGATTGCTGGCAGGTGTTCTGCGGCTACTGTTCGGAGTTTCTCGACATCTTCCGTCGCAAGATTCCCGAGATTTCAAAATGTTAGGAGAGCTTATCAGACCGATACAAAATGGAGGTCCTGGGAAGCTACAAAGAGAGCTCCAGGGATAACAGGTCAGAAATCTCCCTTACCTTTACATAAACAAAGTTGTCAATAGCATAGATTACTCATCTGGCAACAGATCACCAGCGCAAGCTTTTAAAAGGAATTCAAACATTTACAGTGCAAAAAGGCGAAGAAGGAAGTGATTTGACGTCACAAACCAAAGGTTGTTAACTTTGTAGACACTGATAGTCTAGAGTGGACAAGAAAACATGCATACATGCTTTGGAAGGACAAAGTAGAACCCTTGAGGAGCTCAGTTGTGCTGGTAGACTGTAAAAGTATTGAGACTGTGACCTCAGTTATATAATTTTAAGTATTGTGGGGGTACTTTCTAAAGAAACTGGTGCTGCGTCGGTGAGGAATAGGAACACAAGAAATTGGGATAATCAAATAAGTTGATGAAGTAATTTGTACCACTGTTAAGGTAAAAGAGGAGGGTGCTGACATTTTGAGCGTTAGTCCTTCGTCAGAGCAAATGACAAAGGGCTAACGCTTGAAAAGTCAGCACACCCCTCTTTTACCTTACAGTGGTATAAATTACTTTGTCAACATGTTTGATTATCCCAGTTTCTTATATAATTTTTAGATAACACGGCTTTAAAATGATAGCTAGTTGGGAGAAAATATATGCCTTCATCGGGCAGAGTCAAGGCAGCCTGACATTCTTACAGTATCATAAACCGTAGTGTTGTTTCAAAATCAAATTGAGTTTTGTATAGCTTCACAAACATGACTTGGAAATTGTGGCTACATCGTAATTTCAAAAGTAACATATTTATTTCGTTGTTAGTGTCAGATGCAACTTAAAGGCCTGATTTTTTTTCTTTTTAATTTTTATTAATTAATTTATTTTAGCTGAGACAAGTGGTCGGGCCATAGTTGGTGGAGCTGCCTTATTTGGCATTGGTGCATTGTGTTATTATGGCTTGGGAATGTCCAATGAAGTGGGTGCCATTGACCGAGCAATGATTTGGCCACAAGTGGTGCGTGATCGTATCAGAGCCACATATTCCTACTTTGCAGGCAGTTTGATGGTCACTGCAGGGACCGCGTACGCTCTATTTCAAAGCCGAGCTGTGTACACATTGATGAGAGCAAGTCCTTGGCTTGTAAGTAAATAATGTCTATTCTTGCAATTGTATTATGTGACTGAAGTAATTTTGAATTTTGTCAAAGTGTCAGTATATTGTATATGTTGTAGTTCAATTTTTTCTTTGGTTTAAATTTTATTTTCCTTTGTTTTCTGGTATGGTAATTTATGATATTGAGTTTGAAACAAAGGAAAATAAAATTTAAACCAAGGATAAAATTGAACTACAACATATACATGTAGCTTGTACATGTACAGGGGTAGATGCTGTTGTGTTAAAATATCACTTATTCACAACCCTCCAAGTTGCGACCATTTTAGTCGCCATGGCGCCTAGAATTTTGGAGCTGGTGACTAAATTAGAACACAAGTTGCCAGCTCGGCGACTAAAATTAATGTGTTCTATGCGTCATGATCTTGAGCGGACTATCATCCGAAGCCAAAAAAATGTTCTGAGCATAAAGAATTCACTTTGCAAAGCTAGTAGTTGTGGGATTTTAACCAACAGAAATGGAGACTGAATAAAACATTGGAAAAGTTTCCGCCATTCAGCTGTGAATGAGGCTATCTTATTTTAACTTGGCATAATCTGTGTCGTTTGCACTGCTCTTCTGTTGTGTGATTATAAATGATATACACAAATATTTTTGTGTTTTGTGAACCAACTTTTTTCTTAATTTTCATGAAATATTTTCGCGGGAAAAATGGCGGTAAACATACGTTTCATTCATACATGCTCACGCTTTTTGCAATAATATAGTACTTTTTCATTGTGATCGGAAACTATTTCATTTGATCATCAATCACTCCAATAAAAGCATATTTGAATCAACATTAGGTAGTTCTTTCACTGAACAGGACTTTAATTTACTTGGTGGTTCAAGGAAAATGTTATTCATAATACAGTTAGATAATAATAAGATTATTATTAACTATTAATTTATGCATATATTTTGGCGACTAAAATTTTTTGGTTTCGACCAAACCTGGACAGTCAGTGGCCAAATGGCCACTCAGGAAAAAAGTTAACTTGGAGGGTTCCTTCATCTTCATGTGAAGTAACAAAAGGAAAATTTCTGTTGAACACAATTTGTTTGCTTTTGCATGACTTTTATTTGATTTCAAGATAGACATGTAGTCAACTCTTCTATTATGAAATACAGCAAAGACCCTCCCCTCCCATCTCTACTTCCCCCTCCTCCCCCCCCCCCCACACTAAACCTTCTTGCTTCAATTTCCATGATAGATCAGAAAGACTAATACATTGTACAAAAGCGTCTTTTCACTCCCGAAATCTAAGTAGTGTGTACGCAACAGTCCCTTATAATTTTTGTTAAGCATTTAGTTGATAGTTTCTCATTTACTGTATTTGCTGTTCTGTTTTTAATTAGCAAAGTTTCAAGTTGTCTTATTGTTCTGTGGGAGTGAAAGGGTTAACCCTATGTAGTAACTTGTAAATAAAAGGTATCTGGCTTTTATTTACAACTTCACTTGTTAAATAATGAAGATGTCAGATTTTGAGCCTGGAAAATTTGTGAAAGATGTATCTGAGTTTTCCCAATAGCAGTTGAACATGTGACCTTCTGAGTACTTCACTTCTCCTTCACTTTGGCCAAGTTTTTACTTGCTTCTTTATTTGCATGTAGTACGGTCCTTGTAAATTGTTGTGACAATGCTTTTCCTTCAATGTTAATGTTAGGTTGTTGGCGGAGGAATGATTGCCACCATTGCCAGTTCTATGATCTGCATGAGTCTGCCATATGCACCAGGATTAAATGCCAAGCATCTTGCATGGGCAGGTAAAGTTCTTTTGCTGTAACTAACCACATGGGAGTGGAAACAAGAAAGCATATCTTACAGTGAACTGTACAGTTATGCCAATAATACAGTGTCAACAGGATCGCCCTGGGACAGTGTTCAACAATGGCTCAATCACTCAGCTTAAATTATAATTGTTACTATTAAAGAATTAACACATACACTAACTAAAAGTAATTGAATTATGGTGGATCAAAATCGTAGCTGAGCAATAATGTTGTGGCCAAGCTTACAAACAGGAAAAATTCATTTGCAGTTGTCTTTCCTTTTGTCCTACTGCATAAATTTCAGTTACACTTTTCACACTGTTCCAAAACCAATAGTGAAAGGATTTTCAGGATTTTTCTAAGTGTTCAATACACTAAAAATAGAATTTTACAGTTGATGGCACCCTCGCATGTTTTTTACACAGGCCACAGTGCTCTTGTTGGAACCTTTATTGCCCCAATGTTGTTCCTGGGAGGACCCTTGGTGCTGAGAGCGGCTGCAGTAACTGGTGGTGTTGTTGGTGCTCTTTCACTGACTGCTGCTTGTGCCCCTGATGGAAAGTTCCTGACCTGGGGAGGGCCCTTGGCAATTGGCCTTGGTGGTGTTTGTATGGCATGTCTTGGTAAGATGCATAAAATTATATATATACATATACATATATAACATATAACATATATAGATTATATTAAGCTAATCCACTGTATTGTGGTTACTAAAAAGGAGCTGATTCACTTTGGTATCAAATCGGACGACGACTGCCTATACTGTGGAGAAAAAGACTCCACTGACCATTCATTCAAACCTTGTCGTGTCGTTAATTCCTTCAAAACTGGGGTTATCAAATGGTTTAATGCAACAAATAACTCACAGCTCAATCCATCTAGCAAAGAAAAACTCTTTGGCCTCACTAAGTGTTCACACTATACAGAGTTAGTAAAGAAATTTAATTATACAGTACTATTCGTGCGATACTACATATGTAACTGTAAACTACACGGTAAACCAATCATCATTAGGGATTTTGTAAATAAAATCTTACTCAAGACAAATACAAAATTGAAAACAAATCTTAAAAGATACGAAAGAATGCCTCCAATAAATTTATCATTCTTTTAAAACTTTTGTGAAAAAAAAATCAACAAAATTGATGTAAGTAGAATTGTTGTAAGTAGTTTTTCCTGTGTATTATTGTAAGCTACCTCTGTGTGTCTTAAGTACAAATAGAAGTTTATTAAGAAAAGAAATATAGAGAGGATATTACACGGTGCATGAAGATTTTGTTTTCAAGTGGTGAAAACTATATTTTAGGCACGAGAAAATAAAATCCATATTGTCAAGCCACCGTGTAAAATTACATCACTCCTTTATCAGTGCCTATCAGCTCTTTAGCTGCCTTTTGGTGACTTACATAATGACATTGATTTCAGTTAATGACTACAAAATCAGTATTTTCAGGTTTACCACTGTTATTTGTTTGATGAAATCTTTTACTGATGCAAATGAATATATGAAAGACCATATGTATATTTGAACTGCGGATTAATATGTAATGACATTAATTGATCATCGCAGTTATGTACACAACTTAAGCAGCTGTAAAAGTAAAGCCTGAAAAAAAAACTCAGGCCTGAACAGGATTCGAACCCATGACCTCTGCGATACTGTCATACAGTCATTACAAATCTTTTACTGTTTAGAAGACTTCTTCTGGTAAGGTCAGTTTTATAGATCCTTTTTGGATTTTTTCCAAGTGAAAGAAAAGTTGGCAAAATTTTAAGATCTGATTGTGGATTCTTGTTTATCAGTGTCTGTCCTCATAAGAATTTTGGTGGGGCTTCATTTGGTTTCAAATTTTGTATTTGATTGTAAAATGCATGTTTGATGTAACCATTTTTTGTTGTAGGTACATTGTTTTTGCCTGCCACGTCTGTGGTGGGTGCAGGTCTTCAATCCATTGCCACATACGGTGGTCTTGTTGTTTTTGGAGGATTCCTTTTGTATGACACACAGAAAATCATACACAATGCAGAGTTTCATCCCACATTTGATCCAAGACCCTACGATCCTATTAATGCGTATGTATTGTTAAAAATTTTTGTAACTTATTTACCCCCAAAGTATTCAGGTTGTAAATTCTCTGTATTAATTAACCCTTTCACTCTCAGAAGTGATTAAGATGAAAATTCCTCTCACATAACAGTACACTGCAAAGGAGAAGAGTTAAAAAAATACAGGGTGGTTGGGGTTGGGGTGGTGGTACAGCCTGATGGTGGGAGTGGAGGTGTTGGTAGGGCCTGATGGTGGGAGTGGGGGTGTTGGTAGGTCCTGATGGTGGGAGTGGGGGTGTTGGCAGGGCCTGATGGTGGGAGTGGGGGTGTTGGTAGGTCCTGATGGTAGGAGTGAGGGTGTTGGCAGGGCCTGATGGTGGGCGTGGAGGTGTTGGTAGGGCCTGTTGGTGGGAGTGGGGGTGTTGGTAGGGCCTGATGGTGGGAGTGGGGGTGTTGGTTAGGCCTGATGGTGGGAGTGGGGGTGTTGGTAGGGCCTGATGGTGGGAGTGGGGGTGTTGGTAGGGCCTGATGGTGGGAGTGGGGGTGTTGGTTAGGCCTGATGGTGGGAGTGGGGGTGTTGGTAGGGCCTGATGGTGGGAGTGGGGGTGTTGGTAGGGCCTGATGGTGGGCGTGGAGGTGTTGGTAGGGCCTGATGGTGGGAGTGGGGGTGTTGGTAGGGCCTGATGGTGGGAGTGGAGGTGTTGGTAGGGCCTGATGGTGGGAGTGGGGGTGTTGGTAGGGCCTGATGGTGGGCGTGGAGGTGTTGGTAGGGCCTGATGGTGGGAGTGGGGGTGTTGGTAGGGCCTGATGGTGGGAATGGAGGTGTTGGTAGGGCCTGATGGTGGGAGTGGGGGTGTTGGTAGGGCCTGATGGTGGGAGTGGAGGTGTTGGTAGGGCCTGATGGTGGGAGTGGGGGTGTTGGTAGGGCCTGATGGTGGGAGTGGGGGTGTTGGTAGGGCCTGATGGTGGGAGTGGGGGTGTTGGTAGGGCCTGATGGTGGGAGTGGGGGTGTTGGTAGGGCCTGATGGTGGGAGTGGGGGTGTTGGTAGGGCCTGATGGTGGGGGTGGGGGTGTTGGTAGGGCCTGATGGTGGGAGTGGGGGTGTTGGTAGGGCCTGATGGTGGGAGTGGGGGTGTTGGTAGGGCCTGATGGTGGGAGTGGGGGTGTTGGTAGGGCCTGATGGTGGGAGTGGGGGTGTTGGTAGGGCCTGATGGTGGGAGTGGGGGTGTTGGTAGGGCCTGATGGTGGGGGTGGGGTTGTTGGTAGGGCCAGATAGTTGGGTTGGGGGTGTTGGTTGGGCATTATGGTGGGGTTGGGGTGTTGGTAGGGCGTGATTGTGGGAGTGGTGGTGATGGTAGGGCGTGATTGTGGGGGTGGGGGTGTTGGTAGGGCCTAATGGTGGGGGTGGGGGTGGGGGTGCTGGTAGGGGTTGATGGTTGGGGTTGGGGTGTTGGTAGGGCGTGATTGTGGGGGTGGGGTGTTGGTAGGGCCTGATGGTGGGTGTGGGGGTTTTGTTAGGGCCTGATGGTGGGTGTGGTGTGGGGGTTTTGGTAGGGCCTGATGGTGGGGGTGGGGGTTTTGGTAGGGCCTGATGGTGGGTGTGGGGGTTTTGGTAGGGGGTGGGGGTGGGGGTGTTGTTATGGGTGGGGTACTACCTTTGGAATTTAATACGTTTTGTTTGTTTCAGGTCCATTGGAATCTACATGGACACAATTAACATCTTCATCAGAATACTCACTATCATGGCGACCTCTAACTCACGAAGAAAGTAGTACAGGCAAATAGACAACAGTAACAATAACCAGCAGAAGACTGTTATGCTTGCTGGGTCTTTGTCAAGGGTACTACTTATGCTGTATAGCCAGGACAAATATTGTACATTTAGTAATAATACTGTTTAGCAGACAAATCCTGCAGATTCACGTCAAAGTGGCACAGACGTTGAAGCAGGTATAATTATGTTTCTGCAAGATGTTCAGTGCTGTGATAAATTTTGCAAGTCAGGGCTCGAAATGAACTTTATTAGGCGCCAGCTGGCGACTAATCCAAAAATTTTGCTCGCCAGATCTTAACTTTCAGTCGCCATTTTTTTCACGAATGCTTTTTTATTCACAGTATTTTTCTGATGACCATGTACAAACGTAATCTTCGTGATAGTCCTACGTTTACGTACAAATAAGGTTATAAGATGGGCTCGTAAAACATTACGTATTACGAAGTAAATGATCAATGTGAAAGCAGCTTCAGTCACGTTTCCTGTGCTTGCTCCATTTTAATGAAGTTTCCATGTGAGAAAGCTTAAATAAATATACAAACCTGAACATAAAGGACCATTTACAATCCCCGGTTTTCCACATTTTGAGCACTAAAAAGCCTTGCGTTCGTCAGCGATTTGCGATCGACAGACGTATCGTTACCAGGCCCTGCGGCAAGATTTCCGCACAGGTCCCTACTTCATTATGCATGCTGTAGTTGAATTGTCTTGGGAAATGCGCGTGCAAACATTTCTTGTACGGCTACAGCATGCATAATGAAGTAGGGACCTGTGCGGAAATCATTCCGACCCTGCTCTGCCACACTGTTGGTAGTCGTGCCAGGCTCCGGCCGATAGCAAGACGTATTTGATATTTAGCTACTTTTAAATACCTTAAAAAAGCCACTGAATCAAACTTGGCGCTCGATTATGAAACATGGCGATCGAAGAGTCGTGGGTTTGTTTTGTTATATCTGTTCGCATAAATCGTGCATTTTATCCAAAAGGACGATTAATTTACCTTTGAGGTTAAAAGGTTGGAGAAGAAAAGGTGAAGGTGAGTCGCCCACTGGCGACTAGCTCTAACAATCTAGTCGCCAACGCGTAATTTCTGGTCGCATTGGCGACCAGTGAGTCGCAATTTCGAGCCCTGAAGGGTATGACGTGGATTATACATGATCTGCCTAGTGTTTCTGTTTAGCTTAAAAACTAAATTGGAAGTAGTAAAGTACAGCCACTGTGTCCTGTGTTACGAGACAACAAAATATATAAATAAGCCTGTTCTCTGTCCGTACAGAAAAGAGTGACTTTAATAAACAACAGCCTACAGTTCAGTATAAAACATCAATAACTAAACACAAGCAACGCTTACAACAACCTACAGTTCAGTATAAAACATCAATAACTAAACAAAAACATCCCTAACAACAACCTACAGTTCAGTATAAAACATCATCAACTAAACAAAAACAACGCTAACAACAACCTACAGCGCAGTTGGACTCGAAAAAATAGCGGCAATTTGAAAAGAATGTAACAATGTGATGCGAGTCTAGGTGGTGGGGAGCGGGATTGGGAGATGTACTTAAGCCTCAGGTGCCTGTGATTATATACACTGGATGTAATGTATTGGTGCGAGAGAGAGATTTTGCCCAACATGAATCCATGATGCACTTCTACCTTCCTGTAATACGGCGTCCTGCGTCAAACGGTGCAGTCTGGGTTGGGTGGCACTGTGTGCAGTCTGTTTGTTTCTGGTTTTTACTGATAAGCAGCATACGGGGAATTTTAGGTTCATATGTCCCGCAGTATTTTAGTGTCGAGTTGGCCTGGTGATCTCCCGTGTTTTTTCCCCACTTTGTGGCCCGCCTCCTTCCATTTCTTTTTGTTCTCCTTGATCTGTTTCGCGTACGAATCTGCAGGTTGAGGATGCCACCTAACAAGCCACACTCTCACTGGCGTCCTTCCTTTCTGTCTTCACTCGTATTGTTGTAGGTTGTACACTTATTGTCGACGTTTTTTCCCTGAGGCACAAAATTAAAAATGCGTCACCCTCCTTACAAAGCTGATTAAGCGGCCCTTGGCTTTTCATTCAACCAGTATATAATTCCGCAGGGGTCAACTTGCACTCGGCAATGAAATGAAATTCATCGACATATAGATGGGGAAAAGATGGGAAAATAGAAACAACATCTGTTCGCGGCTATATGATCGTTGTTCCCATTGGACTGGGAATGAAGCAAGGAAGCAAATCACTAAAATTTCGAAATGATAAATGAAACATCTTCATGGATAGAAAGAAATAGTTGAATGACAAAACGCTCACCTCATAAACGAATATTTCGTGCGTAATGTGATCTTGATACTTTCTCCATATTTTCGCCACCACAGTTCCACCATCACAAGAACCAGTGAGACACACCCCCCACCGGCTAGCACCAGGTACACACCCACCATACTCTCTAACTGAATGCGTTTGCTGTCACCGACAGCTGATGGCACAGTCAAACAGCAAAATGGAAAGTCAAAAAATATGAATTACTGATTAATGCAGTGTTGTACGTTCGAAAGCAAGTTATAATAATGAGAATTTTATACAATTATTGAGCGAGTGGAAAGGCTGCACAGGACGATATTTGACTCAATGTTTGACCTACGTCCCCCGCGCGCTTCTCTTCTACTCATTATTTGTCGTTAGATAATACTCTACGAGTTGTGTAGTGTACTCCCGAGCCCCGCAAGGACGGTGGAAAATGCAAGCAGTTAGTAAACTTGTCAAGCCTTCTCTACCAAAGCGCTAAATCGTCTATTTTTTCACTTTATTAATTTTATTAATTTTCTAAGAGATTTACCGTGAGATATGCAATTGCACCGTATAATAACGTCGAACATTTCGCGCGTTCTCTTGACCTTATTTGGCTGGTTCCTCGATAGGGCAAGGTGAGTCGAATCCTGAATTCTGATTGGCTATCCGAGCGGGAATGCTGGACCAATCAGTTGCCAGCTTGGGATTGCCCACTTAATTGTGCCGCAAAACAAAACAAAATGCTTGGAGCCGGTTTTCATATTTCGCAAGAATTTAAAATGTATTATGCTTACCTGCGCCAGACTTTCCTTTAGGACACTGACTCTTGTATTCCCACCATTTCCGCCATAAGGTGTCCAAAACACTGGTCTCCTGAAGTCTGAGCACAGCCACAGACATATTTCTGATATAAGGTGTGTGTTTGGACATGGCGATGCCGTAACTTCCAGCACCTAGCAAACCATTCACTGAGATAAGGAAATAAAAATAATCATGTAATAAATATCTCTTACTAACCGAGATCGAGGTCCGTCCTGTAAGTTACGGACCGAGTTTTTCCGCTCGGATTTATGGCCGAAGCGCACGAGCCATGAATCCAAGCGGACAAAACGAGGATCCGTAACTTACAGTACGGACCAAGAAAACGAGGTTTGTAAGTTATTTATTATATCTCAAAACAAACTTTTGAATTTTCGCGGGCTGTACAGTAAAGTACGGCCCGCTAAATTGACCAATCACAGCGCGCGTACTAACTGAAAGATATAATAATCCCTTGATCAGCGAGCGGGAAGGAGAAACGTAATCCTACACTAGAATAATTATTAGATAAAAGTTATTTGAAGGATATAAAAGTTATTAATTATATCATAAAAAATTTTACCCATTTCTGAGCACATCTGAGACCGATACAAGCTGACAGGGGCGCCAATTGCTTCTAGATTCTTAAGTGTGAAACGGTCGTGCTCTGGTCACCAGCTACCGTTCAACCAGGACAGTAAACGGTTATGGCCTGGTACAACATTAAGCTCTTACGATTTCTGATCATGATTATCCCAAGGAAAATAAATGTTAGTGAACAATATTCTATCGCGCTGTTAGCTTTCTGGGCCAAACAAAATTAGTTCATGGACAAACAAAAACAAGTAACTGACCCCGACGTGACTTGAACACGCAACCTTCTGATCTGGAGTCAGACGCGCTGCCATTGCGCCACGGAATAATGAAGAGCTAGTTTCAGCCGTATAAAATGGGATATGTAGTAATGGCATTTCATTTTCTTACCAGTTCGTAAATCACATGGTTTTTGCATGATGACGTACTCCGTTGATGGTTTCTCCGCCATAAAAACGGCATTAGGAATGTTCCTTGCAGTACTGTAACCTTCCTCCGTTGAGTTCGCAAAGGTATCAGCAGCGCTCATTCGTTCCCAGAGTTTTCTGTATGTGTGATACTCAGCCACGCGAAAGAACTGGTGAAGAGCGCTATCGCGCATGATATAAAACGGATGATCGCCGTCCACTACATCCTCAAGTGTGTTTATTTGCCGCTCGCTGTTTCGCACGGTGAAAAATGCGGCTAGATTGGCTGTGTACGTGGAAATCCAGATGAGAATACAAAACCAGAAACATCCGGCAAGAACACGACCTTAAAGACAAATATAAGAAATGTTAAGCCATACAAATCATACTGAATTTCCTGAGAGGACAAACATTCAGTCTTACATAAGTTGACATAAATTAACAACATCAGTTGACATAAATTAACACCTCCTTTTTAGATTTGGTTGGTGAATATATTCCCCTGACTGGTTCTCCTCGTATGCAATCGACCCAAATCGGACACTGATATATTACCAGTGACATTTATGTATTATAAGTCTGTAGCTCGTCTAATGCACGACATCAACAAAAACCATTCGCTACCAATTTGAAAAAACCTCAAAAATTCATTCATACAACACACGATCGTCTACTTCTGGTAAAAGCTCAAACCTCGAATTACACATAAATTCCTTCTCTCGTTTTGGCGTAAAACTTTGGAAGGGGCTACCTTGACATATTAGAGATCTCCCTAAAAAGGAATTCACCAAAGTACTTAAGTACTTCAAAGGCATTCAACAGTACAGAATGGAGTTATAAGGTACAAATTTTGGTGTGTTAGACAGAAATCAGCAACGGTGTCGACAGAGTTGAACCAACAGATCAGAATCTCAGAACAGCCTGGGAATCTCATCTCAAACACCGAAAACCCAACCACGAGATTGCGTTTCATCGCCATATTGCGAGCAGCATACAAAACGTTGTTGTTAGAGAGAAAGTCGAAATAGAATATTGCATGATTGTAATAGATTCATGTTGTCTGGTCTATGCATAAATTGATCGTAGATCAATATATTTTCTTGTAATACATCGTTTCAAGTTTGGCTACTGTTGTTTTAATGGTAATTGGTGATAAAATTTTTCCCCCAAAATTTCACAAATTTATTAACAAGCAATACGTTCCTGTTACACTGAATATAAACACAATACTGTATGATTGTAAAAGATTTCATTGTCAAATTTACATAGAAATATGTTTACTTCTTACATGGATATTAACTTCAATAAAATTTTTGAAACATCAAATTTTCAACAGTCGCATGCACAGTATTTATATTCAATACACATCGTCATCATAAACTGAGGTATTCACAAGCGGGGGCAGCTCTAGGGAACACTATTTCTGGTATTACACGTGGTTTACATTGCATAAAACACGCGTGCAGATAAGTGCCAACATCTTCCCCGCGCAACAAAGTACTCTTGCGAGGCCTCGCCATTGTTAAAAGGAAAAGGCGACTGTTCTTACTCTAACATGGCTGCTGACGAAAATAAGCTGAAATGTGTTTTTCTGTTCTAAGCTGTTCTCTGGCTTCATTAAATCAAAGAAAACAATAAGATAAAACTAACCGGAAAACGATTTCGGAGTATGGTCGGCGCCTTGCTGTAGCATGGAAGCGAGGCAAAACCAAAGGCTGTTGAAGAAATCAAACTCTTCTCCAGTCTCCCCATATCTTTTGTGCCTCAACCGGTGTCCATACGGACTCAAGAAGTTGACCAAATACATCAAAATAGTGACGAACAGAAGACAAGCCAGAGTGAGTAGCCACACTGTGGTGGAGTAAGGAAGCATGAAGGTCGTGAGGTCATGGTCACTAGTGTCCATTTTTTTGCTGATTAAGCTCATGGTGAACTGCATGAAGGGTTTGCTAAAATCCAGCACCTGCAGTCTCTCGGAGTTGATGGTCAGCGGCGATGTGGACAAATCTGCGCGCTTAATGGAAATAAGCTTAAGACTCAGTGTTGATAATCATCTAACTTTACTATAATGAGAGGTTATTCAAAACTCGATTAGCAGTAATCTTAGGGTAGAACAAAAATCCAAATAACCTTCCAGGATCTATATCGACCTGCCAGCCGTGTTTGTATGAGGTTATGTAAACACGGCTACGAAGTCAAACCCACCCTCTCACCTAATTCTTGATATTAAATGAATTAGGAAATTGCTGCATTGTTTCATTATCACTAGTATTACTATTACTATTATTATTATTATTATTATTATTATTATTATTATTATCTCATGACGCTTGCGCTCTTGCAGATGTTCCGCCGGGTTTAAACCAAAGAAGCGAGCCATAGCCAATGGCTAAAGGTCGTTTGGATCATTCCTCCGTGTTTAGGTTTCTAAAACCTTTCTTAAGATCCTTGCTGTTCCCAGTAAGGCTTTTCTTCTGCAAGAGTCCTATCTTGATACCAATCCTAACTTTACATGCCATCCATTTAACCTTTTGCTAACTTCTCCAAGCGCACCAAACAACTATCGTTACCACTTTCTACATGTCTGTTCTCCGAAACATTCTTAATTAATTTCTCTCTTTGGCTCCTGATATTTCTCAACCTTTTCACCTTCCTTCTCTTGCACTCTGTGGTCCTACGGTGACGCAATATCCACAATGATTGCCTTGTTATTTTCCTTTTCAGTTCTACAACAACGTCTGGTTTTCTGGCTGTAATGATATGGTCACTCTGAATGGACATGTACCACAAGATCTTATAACTTTCGTTTTCCACAACCTCTCTGGTTGGTGTTCATACCAGTTGTCACTTCTATCTATATCATACTTACAACAGAGTTACCAGTGCACCAATCTGGTAATATTGTTGCGCTTTATCTTGTACTCATTCTCTGCCAGTTTGTTACATTCGCAAATAATGTGGTTAATTGTTTCGTCCTTTTCACCTCACAATCTACAAAGTGGAGAATCCACTGACTTGTCGATGTTGGGCTTGACATAATTTGTTCTCAGTGCCTGTTCTTGGGCTGCAAAAATGAGGGCTTCAGTTCCGATTTTTAAGTCGCTTTTTCTAGTCCATTCCCAGATTTTGTTTTTGTCTACTGCCTCTGGTACATCACCCAGGAACTGGCCATGCATTTTTTCTGTTTCCATACATTCAAGATGGAATTCTGTCTTTGTTGTATAAAGTCACCCTTTTCCTCAACTGCATCACTGTTCAAGATCCCTACTCCCCCGCCAACAATGTCTCGTCTGAATTCTTCAGGTTATTTCCCTTAGTCTTCAAAAACATTTTGTAACTAATTAGCCCTCTTCCTCCTATCCGTCGTGACAGATACAACCTGTGTTCATCACTCTTGGGGTGTAAAGCCCCATATAGTGACATTATCTTCCTGGTTTTTCTATCCAACACGTTCAGTTCTTCGCTCTTCCATTCTCAAACCGGCACTATACCTTAGAAATGCAACAGTCCATGTGTTAACAGCCATGATCTTATCCCTTCCATTCAACTTTGTCTTTGGCAGCAATTTCAGCTTCCGTTTATATTTCTTGGAAACCAAGTCTTTCATTTCCTTCTCCTTCAAATGATCTGCTTCCAGAATTTCTAAGTACTTATACTCGTTTCGTCAATCTCCTTCATAACTTGCCCGTCAGGTAGCACAATTCCTTGCATTTTAGCAATTTTATTTCGTTTCAGTACTAGCATCCCACACTTCTTTATTCCAAATTCCATTCCTATATCTGCTCTAAATATATTAACTGTCTAAGCCAGGAATCCGTAATCCAGTAAACCGTTCGTAAGATTTCCTACAGTTTCAGGTCGTCCATGAACAGTAGCTGGTTTATCTTGCACCCATACCCTCTCCACTCATACCCAGCTTTTGACCTTCTCAGTACTAGTAAGTGGCACCATACAAAATATAAACAACAACGGCGAAAGACTATCTCCCTGGACGATTCCTCTATTGATGTCCACGTGATGTCAGTTCAGTCTGTCACTCATCCATACTGCTAGCGAGAAACTGTCTCACATTAGCCGCAACACCAAACATTTCCAGGCATTCCATTATCCAGCTATGTGGCACCATACCATAAGACTTGCGATAATCGATCCAGGCCATGGAAATTTTCCTGCGCCTTCTTTTGCAGTCCTTAAGAATCGCCTTATCAATCAGTAGTTGATCTTTAGTCCTCCTGCTTCCTCTCTTATCCCCCTTCTACCCTTCAGATAGTACTTCCTCCAGATGCTCATGCATCGCCTCAACAATGACTCCTGTCGTGAGCTTCCACATAAGGGGAAGGCAAGAGATAGGCCGAAGGTTGTCAACTGCATTGCCTTTACTAGGATTCTTCAGACATAAAATCGTTCTCTCGAAGGTTAACCATTTCGGATCTCATACAATCAGTTCAAAAGGAAGCTCTCCGCATCATTCATCCTCGCCTTAGTTATGACCAGGCACTTGTTTTAACAGGTAACTTGTCTACACTGCTGGAACGCTGTACTACAGCTTGCAAACGCTTTCTGCAGTCTCTCTCTGGTTCCTCATCACCGTGTATGTGTAGCTTGCTTCCCGTTAGTGCAGGTGCCTGTCATAACTATAACTTGCGCACTCTCATAAACCAACTAGAAAATAGAAATAGGCTTCTCCGCACAGACAACTTCGTGACATTTAAATACGCCTGTTTTTGCTTCTGTTTTGTACTGTCGCTTATTCTGACCTCTTTTGTAATTTAGCTTCTGCGACAATATTAGAGACTAAAACGTATTATTATTATTATAACCTCTCTAGTTGCTTCAAAGAGCCCGATCTCCTGCTCTGCTCGAAACATCCTTTGCCTATATCCTCTAATTGGCACACCATCCTCATTTACAGACCTGCTACTTAAATAGCAAAGTTTACTCGGCATTGAGGTTGGTGCTTTTAAGGTTCCACAACGACCGGTTCTTTTTTCGAGGTTTCCACTTCGAGGAGGACTGCCAGGCAAGACTAAGAGCTCCTCCTGCCCTTTGTTGTTACCCTAATGGGGGTGGCCAAAGGGGTTGCTAACACTTGCCAAATGTGTCACCCCAGACTCTGGTGGGCGGAAGCGTCCACATTCCCGATTCTCGAAGTAGGCTAAGGTTAAGGTCCCAACCTGTCCTACCCTAGTGCCTATATAATTATTATTATTATTATTATTATTAATGTTGCCACCATCATTAATATTATCCATATTAATATTAAAACTGCTATTAATGCTATCAGGAGGGCCCTTGATGCTATTTTTATTATCCACTAATAGTCTTGTGCGCCACTTGACGTATAGAAGAGATTTAACCCTTTCTTTCACTCCCAAGATCTGAGTAGTAATTCTAAACGTGACTGCCATACATTTGGTTTTAAGTAAGTATGGAGATCTAGAATTGGGTGTCAGATGAATTCATGAAGTGTGAGTTGATAATTTCTGTGATTCTCATTAACAGTTAGCCATACATTGCATTGTTCTTGTATGGACAAGTTTCGTGTTGATCACTTAATTCTGGGAGTGAAAGGGTTATAGGTAAAAGTAGAAAGGATATTTAATAGTACTTACTCCATTCATTATTTCTCCCACTATTCCTGTATAACCTGTTTTGTCGTTCCAGCCGCCATACAAACCATCATGGCTGAGATAAATCTCGTATCGGAATGACAACATCTCTGCGATCTCCTTGATCAAGTCAATACTAAAGCCCTCCAGTTCGCCATCTTTGTTCACCATTACAAACGGAGCGTCCTAATTTGTGAGAAAACAACAGAACTTTATGGCTGTAACGGCTTACTACTCAGTGTAGAAATAGCTGTGGTATCTTTGGATCAAGCCATGCAGTGTGAGCACTCTGAAACTTCTGAACTGCAATACTGTTTGCTATACAATGTGGTCGAACTTTCATGGGTGGATGATCGCATTGTTGGGTACCATTTTGATGTATTTATCTTTGGCTTGATCTTAAGTACAATAAAAATAAAAATCTCATGACATAAATTTAACACATTTTACCTTCACCACAACTACTCTTAGACGCCGATTGAGTTTGTCCAATGGAATTATGCCAGACGACTCTCTGTTCTGGAGAGGCGCATTCGCTATTTTAAGCTTGTCCTGTGGGCTCCACTGACCAACCTGTTGGTGCAGGAGATAACCGAACACAGCGGTGATTGGCTGTGACAGTTCATGTTAAAAACCATATAAAAAACGCCTCGTCACCGATACGCCAGGTAACTTGGTCAGATTTTATAAGCAAATTGATTTAGTCTGGAAAATTTTCAACAAAACTAAATTTTGCACTCGCGCAACACATCAGGTAAGATTTGAAGTTGATACAAATATTAATCAAGATGTAATATGTAAACATTAGATTCCATTTTGCCGTGTACATTTTTTCAGTTAAATATCACACATGACGTTAAAATGTGGTACAAGAAAAAGTGGCCACAAGATCGAGGGGGGTATAAGGTATTTTTGTCTTTTTTTCTCGTGTCGTGAATCGTGATTTCATTAATTTAATGTGACGCGTGATTCAAGTGTTTTTTGTTTTGTGAAATGTGATTTCGGCTGTTATGTCCGTGAATTAAACCATCTGCTACCGTAGAAAAGCTATCTTCCCCGTTCCGAATCTTAATCAATTCTGACTCCCTGTCAGAGGCTCAAAGAATCTTGCCCCATGGCCAGGTCTTGTCCCAGAATTATCGTGTTTGTTACGCATGGCTTATATGACATACCTCAAGGTTATATATAAGCTGATGTTTAGCATGTGTGAAGCAGTAATATTATTTGACGTTACTTTTTAGTTGAGTATTGCCTTACGTTGTCCGAGTCTTAGTGTGTTATCCTTTTAGACGTTACACTGTTCTCAAGTCAGTGATATAACCAAATGTTTGTCCGTTATTCGTGAAAGTACGATTGTTTAGCACGTGAAACGTTATCTCTACCTCCTCTATACCCCCCTCAAGATCGCCAGCCACCGTGGAGTGCACAACCACGTCTTTTTTGTTGTTTATATAGGTAAACAGATACACGTAAACATATTTGTCAACAACCTCAGGTCTCGACGAAAAAAATGGACTCAATGGACGCTGTACTGTGTAATTTTTCGCTAAATACCCTGGAATACGTAGTTATGGAGCACATATGCACTGAGCTTCGTATAAACGTTTCTGTTCTTACCGTAACAAATTGATTGTTCCTTAGATTCAGGATATCCAGACGCGTGTTTATTCTGTTTCCTGTCCTGTTAAATTGTATGACATCTGTGGTGCCTATCAGCTTAACCTACCACAATATCAATACCCAAATATTAGGGACATGGACTTTCCTTCCCCATACATCAGTGCGTCAGATAAGTGAATTAGCCAGTTATAAATTATCTTCAAAGAAATTCCAGATCGCCTAAAACATGCAAACGATCATAAAATACAGCAAAAAACAAGTTGAGTTTTTTATTTGCATTTTCAACTTTACAAGGTAACCCGCTAATGGTCTTCTCGGCATGTATTGGCCTTAATACCACATGTCTGATAACCGTGTTCTTCAAGTGGACACTATACCATTTAATGGTTGTGTTTCGTTACCGTAATTGTATTTCATTTCACTTAATTGTATGACTGCATTTACTACGTTGTACCAAGAGAAAATGAGGAAAGAGAACCGTGATAACCCCGTCTGATATGATAAGGAGACAGAATCTATTTTTTAGCGCGGAATCTATTTATATCTCATTCCATGGCTGCGCGGTTTCCACATAACGCATTGAAATTACAACCACGTGATGAGAAGGACATCAGCCATTGGTCAGTTAAAATTGTTTTCGGATCTAAAAATACATTCTGTCCCCTTATTGTAGTAAGAGATCCCAGTATGGAAGATACGTTCTCTTACCTCATTTTCTCTTGATTGTACATCATGACAATGTATTCCCTAAATATCTGCATTGTATTGTACTACACGCTAGTCAGCGCATTTCTTTTTGTATTTTTACGTTATACTTGCTAGATCAAGATGGTATCTACACCTTTATCTTCTATTCTTCAGTCTCAGTCTAACACAAACGTTAACGTTTGACCTGTTTTTGCACATGTCTTGTGTTAGACTTCTCACCTCTTTCAGACTCTCCAACAGTGTTTCGCCATTCGATGATCTCTTTAAGTTTCCTTGCGTGTCATTTTTCCATTTTCCAGAAGAAATGATCTTGTCTAAAGCATGCGCAATAGTCCAAACGGCATCGTACAGAAGAAGAGAGGATTTCTATTCGATAATCAAAAATTAGAAAGCAAGAGTTTAAAACCATATTGTTAAAGGAGAGAAAAAGCGTTCTAAATTCTCTTTGAACACAAGTGTTGAATTACTTTTTGAGACAACAACATTAACTGACTTATTGGCGACAAGACTGGGTAAGCGTTAGGAGAAATATGATTCGTACGAATTTACAGGTTGAGGGGATACGCACGTAAACGCTACCAACAAGTTGATCAATAAAAGGAGTGGAATTCGACGTATTTTTATAATTACATACCTTTATATTGGCGGATGGTAATTCCAATGCTAAACGCTCAGTGATTGGGTTGTTGGCCTCGTGCAATGTAAACCCAATGACAATCTGAGACGACTGCACCACTAGGCGGGACTTTAACAGCTACGATAAAAATTACAAAGACATCTTACACACGAGGGAACAGAAACAATAGAGTGAAGGACAATAACATGAATATGAGAGAGCGCGTTTCATCAGGACTTATGCAAGGCAAGTTGATAAGATCGATATATGTAATGCTTTCTTGCAAGTGAAGATGGATAAGCATCATATCAAATAACACGCAGAGCGTTTTATCAACTATCCAATGGAACTTGAAATGTTAAATAAAAACAATCATTTTGGTACTCTTGTTTCATGGTGTTTGCTATCTGCTAAATCCTTCTTTTCCATTTTTCCATCCAACAATATTTTACGACATTTTATTGCAAAAATTAGGATAAAAAAAACACGATTACATATATTGCTTGCGCTTGATGTTATGTGCTCCTTACCGTGTCTGCCAATAACCAGTTGTGAGGCTTTTCAATCTTGAACGAACACGAGCAGTGCACCTGATATGAAAAAGCACTAACTAATTAAGAAACTAAAAACCAAAAGCATAAATACATTAATCAACAAATGAAGGATGGAACCAATAAATAAATTGAACCAATAACAATCATACAGTGAGACGGTAAGTGTTCATCTGTGGATGACATCAAGTCGTGTGGCTGACAACAAGGAGCCAAGGGTGTGCGTTCAGTTCCTTAGGGACGGACCATTAGAAAAGTGATGGGGGGGGGGGGAATTTTCAGCTTGCACGAATTTTTTTTTTCGCTCACTGCTTGTGCAGGAATTCTTTTTTCAGGTGAACCCCTCTGAACGAATTTTTTTTTTTACTACGTGTGAAAAAGTTACAATTGGACCTTCCCTCTGCATTAACTTTTTTTTTTACCTTCTTCTTTGCATGAATTTTTTTCTTAGCATTTTCCCTTGCATGAATTTTTTTTTTTGTTTTTTTCCCCACCCTGCTCCCCCCCATCACTTTTCTGATGGTCCGTCCCTTAAACGATTCATCCAGCATAACTTTATTTAAAAAGAGGTTTTACTTGTCAGTTTTCATTTTTTCTTACCTGACGTCTGAGCCACATTAAACGTCTTTCTGGTTAAAAGTAATTTATTACTCCGTATTTAGAGGATATTGCACGGTGGCGTGATGACATGAATTTTATTTTCGAGTGGTGAAAACAATATTTTTCGGGCGAGCGCAGGTAGCGAGTTAAATGTTGTTTTGAACACGAGAAAATTCATATCTTCGCGCCACCGTGTAATGTTCTTTTCATTGTATGGACAAGAAACTAGCGAGAAAATTTTGTTGGGACGCGCGCATACATCCGGGACATTTAGTACATAACTTTTTCATATCTTCACTGAGTGAAAATATGGAAAATACGAGTGTTTTAGTTTCCGGTAAAACACTATTATTCATATAATAAATCTGCGCATTGTATGTGTTTCAAATTCCACGTACCTGGTTGATGATTGCCTCGACCCACTTAAAATCTACAAACAACACAAACGCCTCGACTGGAGCGTTGTTGAAGCCACTCAGCTTTTGTTTCGTTTCATCGCACAGTTCTCCATTACTACACTTGTGGTCAAGCTCTAATGACAACTTCGTCACTTTTACTTTCGATGGAAGGTGGCACGCAAATTCCTGCGCGCGGTGCCTTTGTCTCACTGAAAGATATCGCAAAAGAAAGAGAGAATGATTATCATTAACATCACCATCAATATCATCATCATAATTTATTATGCTATCCAGAACGACTTTTTTTCTTCCTTCTGGCTAACACGGAAAGTACGTCGTTTATCGCATAGTTGAAAAGCTTTCGCGTGCAAGGAGTACAAATTATTTAAAGGGTGCATTTGTTCAGACGTCTTTCTCGTTTTCTTTGTTTCGAAGGGACAAGAAACGTCTGAAGCTAGTATCCTTTACAGATAAACCATACATTGTTGTTAGTTTATTTCAATCCACGAAAAGTTAATTAGAGAAATTTGCGAAAACCGTTTCATTGGGGGTTGTGCCAGGCCATTCCTCACTGTCTGTACCACAGTAGGGACCAGGCCTTGCTCGTTCCCTTCTTCGCGTTTCCACTTAAGGACCTGGAAATCAGCCTTTGTTGTGAGTGACTTTTATAGATTTATATTGTATATTGTATTGCATTGGAACAAGTTACACGTGGGCGCATTCTACTTGAGCGTACTCAAAAATTTCCGGGCTGCACAGTTAACTTACCATCGTATATGACCATCACATTTTTCCATTTATAATGACCAATGATGCCCTTCGCGGCGTCAGCGAACGCACTAGGACTTAAACCCAGTGTTAAGCCATAATTGGTTGGTTGAGAACTGGGTCGAGGATCGGTGGCAACCAATGGTATCAGTAACATGTTGCTCAAAGTCTCATGGGTAGCCGTCGGAAGGGAGTCCATTAACAGTACAATGACGTCAGACCGGGAAAGATTGACCGCTACAACGATAACATATTGAAAGTACTCTTGGATTAATTTATAATTATTCGCCGAAGGCGAAGTGATTATCGGTGAATATTCACCGAGAATCACTGAGCCTGAGGCGAATAAATGTTTTAGTATAAATACACAGGTGATTATTTCAAAAAAAGAAAAGAAAAAGCATTGTGCAACACGAAAAACTGTATTTCATCAAAAGCGCGCGAACGACTGGCAGCCATTTTGTTCATCGAGGTGATTATCGGCAGATAATCCGAGATGGCGAACCAATCAGAGCGCGCGATTTTGTATAATCACCTGAGTATTTATACTAAAAAGGGATATAACGCCTTATGGACCAAGGGGCGATCAAAATACAGTACTTAATTGCAATAAACACCTTTGGCCCAACCAAAAACCTCTCTTTTGCTGCACACAAAGCCCATGGAAACGCTTATCAAACAACTGGCTATGAACTATTTTTATGAATGGCTAATTATGGTGAATCGCTTTTTGTCCTTCCTCAATTACTGGGTTCCAATTTGTCAGGGACACGATGTGTGCAAGGGTGTTGATCCGAGACTGGAACTTTTCATAGTATGACACAAGTGTCATTGAAATAGACAAGCGATTTCACTATAAAGAAAAAATTATAGTTGGCGGGCTCGTTGACTAAAGTACTTCAACATGGCCTAGTTCCTAGAAAACCCATAAGCACTAATCAACGATTAGTCTGTTGCAAAATATGACGCGTACCCCTGAGTCAGCGGTTAAAAGCTTTCTTGCGTACAAATTTGTCTTTGCATAAATTACACATGTATATGGACTCGTGTTTTAGATCAGCAATGGTGTAAAAACACAGCAATTTTAACCTGTTTTGAGTCAAGTTCGAATGTGCCTTACCATACTGCAGTATGCCGTCTTTACTCAGTTCTCCATGTAAAACCTGAATAGATGTGTTCGGTAACATGCTATTGTTAGAGTTCACGTGTTGTACAGCGAGCTGAATCGACCTCATTTCTTGCTGCTCACTTGCATTCAACAATAGACCTGAAATGAGAAACATTGATTTTACACAACACAACATTCCATATTTACAAGGATTCTGAATCTGGAGATATCTCCAAACCAAGTTTTGCTTTTGGCGAATTCTTTCCCAAAAGTACAAAAAATATCTTTTGGAGACAACGTTGTTAAAATTTCTAAAAAAAAATTATTTCTGTAAAATTTACCACACATCTTATCGAGTGTGAATTATTATTAACTTTACTCAAGATAACTATCTAAGTTTGAGTTTATTCCGATTAATAAAAGATATATGATTTACATCGTTGTTTATTTATTTATTGTGTTTTTATTGTGTTTTTATGTATCTCGTTTTGTCGATTCCTACTATTCTACTATTTTTATGGGGGGTTAGGACGGAAAGAATGACAATTGTTTTGACATTTGAACCAGCACGACTCTGCGTAGGTTTCAGTAGTAGAAATTATATGATAATTTATGTTATCAGAAATATCCTAAAGTGAAAATAGGGATTCCACAGAAACCGTGGGTCGTAAGTCTTAAGTCCATTGTCACCAGCTTAAAACATAATATTGTTGTATAAAAGGTTACTATACGAAGCAAATCAGCTCTTATACATTTTTACTGGTTCTGAATTGAATTAAATTGAGAAAATGTTGCCACAATAAGAGCAAAATCTCTTGAAGTCAGATACTAGATAAAGGTTAGAATTACGGAATAACCGAAAAACAAATTGTTTGTTAGATACATACTGATCAAGATTTTTTTTGCCAAATTCTTCTGGCAAAAACTCTAGTTACCACAACAACGGTACTATACAAATATAAATTAAAAATAGAAACCAGAAATAAGACTTCAAAGGTAAGTCTAACTGAGGCTTATTATTAAATATTTTTACGAAAGCCAGGCATTATGCTTTATAGAGGAAACATATGGCGTAAGTATCAAAATTCACATCGTAAACTGTCCATTTATTTGTGAGACCAACTTTCACCCGCGGTGAGCCAGGTGAACATGGAAAATTCAAAGGCAAACAACGTAGGCCGTTGTATTTAGAATCCGTTTTAATTGTCTCATCCAAATGTATGTAATTTTGTTTACCGATATGAATGCGCGAGCCGCGAGAAAAGGGGCCACTCGACACAGCAAAACACAACGCCATAAAAAGCAACTTTTTAAAATCTTAATTAACTTCATAGCTTCAAAAAGGATTTAAACCAGCAATCTGTTTAATTATTTGAAAAAAGGATGTAGATTTCTGAATTGTTATTTTACACTTTATTACGCGCTAAAATTGCTTTTTGAGGTAGTATCCCAGAACTGGTATTAACTCGTTATTAATATTATAATTTCGTTATTTCGAGTACAGAAAAGCATTTAAGTTCTGCTGTGATATTTACTCTATTAGGTAAAGTTTACAATTTCGAAAAAGCAACAAATTCGCCTTACCAATGTTGACGTTCAACGGTGCTCTGTCCGTCGTAGCAAACCTTGTCAGCCATATTGCCAGTAATAACCGAGAGACGCACTCCTTCGTCAAGCAGAACGCCATTTACACCCGCACTGAAAAGTAAATCACTTCACAATGTGAACATGGTCGAATACTGGTCTAAATCTTATTTATCTTTCATAACCACCACAGTACAACACAAAATTTTTAGTTTCGTTCAGAGGCATATTATATGGTTCTTATCGAAGTTCTAACTCTCAAGCCGAGCCCTTTAATGGGGTCGGTTTTCCAACTGGGTCGGACGAGAATAAATCCCTGGAGGCAAACAATGCAGCCACTCAGGTTCATCTTAGAATAATTAGTAATTTATTTAAAATAGACGAAAACAGAGAACACACTGGGTACACAGCCGGCGGAAAATGTGGCGCGAACATGTCGAGACAAATATTACACTTGCTTATGCGCGTACTGAGACCATCTTGTTTCACAACATACTATTGGAGGTGGTAAAAGTTGTGTAATACGTTTTTCGTTATTGAATAACACTGCATTTGAAACTAACACTGTGCCTTAAAACTGATGCATTTTCCAATTTTAAGAAAAATCAATGGTTTTCTGTGAACTCTTTCCATTTCTTTCAAACAGATTTTAACAACAACAAATTGTAAGATCTTTTTGGGCGACTTTCATCTGACTGGCAGGATTTTAAGGTTTGATGCACTACTCAGTAACACCGCGCGGCATAGTAGATCAAACAGTACCACAGCAGAATGCTGCTCAGTAGCTTATCAAAGCATGGTCACACTGCATGGTATTTTAAACGGTTGAAATGCATAGAAATAAAATCTACATTAAGACAGTTCACAAAACAGTACCGCTCATGTATTGCCTTCTTTCAAGAATTCTGCACTTTTTGGTGTAACTAGGCGGGGTTATTTGCCATCTGCAATGATTCATTTTTCTTGAAAACGTGTGGCTCAAAAAGGCTCTTAAGAGCATAGGAATTTTAACAAAGAAGCCATTTGGGCCGCTTTTAGTATGGAGGTCAAAAATAGAGGAAAATGACCATTCGTTAGGCATCGGAACAGTACAATGGTTGACGTTTTAATGTAATCTTTCTAGTTGAAAAAAGAATATGAACGAAAAAAAAGAACTTTTTAACTAACAGACATTTTAGTCACAAAGATAAACGAAAAGAAGGGCAACATACAGGAATACAAGAATGTCCCAAGGTCACGGGCATGTGTTCTTCATTTTAAATATAATAGCTTCTGATGTTGTCTAGCGTTCAATAATTAACTCACTCTTAAATTAAATGGTTCCTATCACTTGATCTTGGTAAAAATATAATTAGAGGTTTCACAGTCAAAGACAAAACACTTTTTGAATTTCTACCACAGAACACAGGACAAGAAAAGATTTCACTTCAATTAAGTTAATAAAACCACAGAAGCAATTTTTTTTGTTACGAAAACAAAATATTCAATAGCTAACACCGACCTTATTAAAATGTGATTTTAAATTCTCCAATGATTAAACTTCTTTCGGTGTTTGGACTATTTGAAAGCAGGTATTTGCTATTTCTTTAAAAAGCAATGCACGGGTTAGGTATGACGTCATCTCCGTGTGTACTTAGCTTGATGGGAACATAGGGCCAATCAGAGCCCGCGTCCTATCGATTTTATTTCATAGATTCTAACGTGTATTCAGTGTTCAATTTAACTCGTAGAGTATGTTGTTAAACTGGTTACGTCTGCTGGAAAAATTATTTACAGGACAAATAATTGAATTACGGTAGTTATCACAGAATCAACAAAGGCAAGGTATAAAGCGCATGCCCAGGACCAAGAAATGATGTGAGGTAAAATTAATATAATTAATATGACTGGCTTATATACAGTTGTACAAAACAGCAATGCAGTTTATATTTCTCAATTCACTGGGACATTTCACAGGCGTCATCTTTTCTAAACTCGGAAAAACAAAACAATCCTTTTTTTTTTTACTTTTTCCGGTAATTTTAGTTCAAAATCAATGCCAATTATCTTAGACATTCACAAATTTCATTTAGGAAATAGAACCGTTAACTATGGTTGAAAAGCATTACTCCTGAAATGGAAGAATTTTTTAAAAAAGGATAGTAAAAATGGAGGCCTGCCTACCGCAAGGGGTACAGTGAGATATTTTCTTAACTACATTTTGCATAAGTACAAAGAGAGTTTCTTTTGTTAATGCGAAAATGTTTTGAAAAATTTGTGCATTACCCACATTATCTCAATCAGTGGCGAATAGTCCTTATCGATGATTTGATTTTTATTTCAAGTGCTTCTCGAAGTAATGCCATTTGTAAGAATATTCGTACAAGTTACTTGTTTTAACATGTTTAAACGACACACGCAAGACCACAAAAAACAATAACACAGCAGGCTTTTAATGCAGTTGCATACATCAATTTGATTAGCCCCTTTTCTCACGACTACATTAGTACAAGTGATTGCAATGGATCGTTATTACAAAAACCATCATGGACTTGAATTTCGGAAGATAAAGTAATAGAAAAGAACTTATTATGCCAAGTCTATCGCAGCAGATATAAGTAACGACTCTGCACTTATCTTGAGTTTCCCGGGCAATCTTGACCTCAATTTCCACGAGACGGACTGTATATTTGTATATTCGTGGATAAAAATCATGCGCGTTAACTTGTTTTTTCTTCACGCGTCCATTTTGTTCTCGTTTCGTTCAGAAATGAGAGATTACCATTTCATGGTTCACCTTGCTACGTAACAACTTTTAGTTTTCTCAGGCAATATACATACCGCTCATTACCTATTCACAGTGTTAGTGCGATAAAAATTAATCATCAAACGAGATAGCATAGCGTAATAAAATTAAAAGCAAACAAAAAAACAACAACTGATTTTCAGGGCTACAGTTAAGGACCATTAATTTTAATCTAAAAAATATTGCCAAGTTTTATTGAGAAAGTCGTTTATTACGGTCTTATCACTTGAGACATGTAACCACAAATGAAGTCCAGTGTAAGCTCTCTGGCATACCGCCCACAATAAAAAACCCACACTAAAAAACTTTCAAGTTATAACGCAAAGCAATAGCGCAGCGTATTGTCTCCAAAAAATGGCCGCAACACGACAAATTGAAGTTCGTATCTAGAATTTATAATCATTCCTTTTACACGTTATGTTGACGCAAAAGACATTTCTTTAGAGTTTTTTATACCAAAAGAGATTTCTTCAGAGCAAACCATTTGCGATTCGAAGTTTTACGTGTATCAATTAAAAATGTTTAGGACACTCTCTTTAGGTGGCGTGTTGCAGAGCACTTTGGTCTGGTAAAAATGACTCACAGAACAGATAAATCGTTCAACGAAGCATGCAAAATGCCCAACAGCAGAGACAAGCATTTACATGAATTCACCATTCGAAAGTATAAATTCAAACTGTCTTATGTGATGAAACGAACAATTGTGGGCGGTCGACGTCGAGATATACAAGTAACTTTGCGTTTTTAACAGCAATAAGAGGTTTGAAGTTAAAAGCTAAACTGATTAACAGATTATTGCAATATACTTACACATAATAGTCCAATTGACTACACTGAGCTTCATACATGAATACACAGACATTTTGAATTTTTGCAATCTTGAGCGGTTCGTACTTCTTTTCGGCAAAATATGTAGAAAAATATAGAAAATAAAGCCACTTGGTGCCAAACTTGCATGCTGGGAAGTTGGTGACATTCATAAACCACAATTAAACGAACAGTATGTGGAGGAGTTTCTGCATTGTTAATGCCATATTCGAACGCTGGATTTTAAGTTTTTTTGTCTGCGACTTGGGAGAAAGTTCAAGGTGAATAAAAAAATGGCTCACAACGTCGCTTTGACAATGTTTGAAAAATCTATCAACATCATCAGTCGCTGCAAACGGGAAATTATCAAAAGCAACGATTACAGTTCACCATGTAATGCAAGGATGATTGCCTATAGCTAATCAAACTTTCTCATAAAACTTAAAATACACATATCACTCAAGAAAAAAAACAAGTTTCGGACTAAAGTTTCAGCCATAAACATTTGAAACGTATTTATTTTGATGATGGTGGCCTACTTAATTCGAAGCATTTAATATTTGAAAGTAATTTGTCTGACCACTTTCTTGCACAATAGTTGCTTAAATGTTTACTGTTTGGCCAGACTTCAAACCACTAAATGCAGTCAACGAATTTCTCCACCAATGGGAGTCGTTTTTAACTTTGGAGACATAATTTTAACTCATTAACTATTCAACTGTTCGGCGCCACCGGCGGTTCTCAAGTATTCTAGAAACTGAAGCAATTAAAAGTCGCATTGTGAAAAGTGAATGTTAAAAATTTCACAGAGATTTAAAGTCTGATAAGCTTTTTGAAACTTCTTATATGTATCGCTTTCCCCCTGTGTGATGATAGCCCCGATTCTTTTCTTTTCTAGATTTAACTTTTTGTCGAGGTATTCTTGACTTGATATAACCCGGCACGAAGATTCCTCAATACCATTTAGCACGATTTGTATGTTAAACATCGCAGAAAATGATATTTTAGAGTCCCGTGGCAGCCCTTAGAGTTGACACACTTTTTTGGCCTTTTGCGAAAATGTTTTATGTCATTGTGTCAGAGGGCATGCAAAAACTTAAAAGTTTCATGTCTTTGACATTTTCATAGATATTTCGACAATTGACTCGTCTAAATACTTCCAGTTCGCAAGTAGGGCTTGATACTCAGACACGAAATAACACAAATAGAAGAGTAAACTTAAAATTACGGCATGGAAAAATATATTGGTTAGGTGAAATGACAACAACTGCTCAGTAATTCCTAAAAGAATTGTTACCAAGTGGCTTTATTCACAAATGGAAACCTTAAAGCCGCACAGCGTAGAAAAGCAAAAAGTGCTCAGTGTAGTACGGAACTGTACTGTAATTTTCAAAGAATGGTCACGATGCATGATTTGATCCAAGATGAAAAAGTTAGAACCACACTGTATAGTAAAACAAACAGTACCCCAGTACAGTACTGTTCAGTAGCTTTCCAAAGAATGGTCACACTGCATGGTTTGATCCACAGATGAAAAAGTTAGAACCGCACTGTATAGTAAAACAAACAGTACCACAGTACAGTACTGTTCAGTAGCTTTCCATAGAACACTAGCTTTCCATAGAATGGTCACACTGCTGGTTTGATTCACAGATGAAAAAGTTAGAACTACACTGTATAGTAAAACAAACAGTGCCATAGTACAGTACTGTTCAGTAGCTTTCCAAAGAATAGTCACACTTTATGATTAGATCCACGTTTAAAAAGGTGAAACAAACATTACCGCAATGTTTAAGATATGTCGTAAAGAGAATTGACTTAGGTTTTGAGGTGAAAAAAGCAATACTAGAAGCGCTTTGAATTTCAGGGGTAAGGAAATTAAATAGTTTGGGGCCTTGAAAAAGGAGTGAAAATTTCCTTACATTTGTTCTACAGTAGGGTAGACAGAAGTAATTCTCCATTCTGGTATTATATGAATGTAGGTCACAGTTTTGTAAAAACCTACCTTTGAAACTTTCAGGAAGAAGTCTGTTTTAGTATAGATACATGTCCTTATTTATCTTACTAGAACATAGTTATGAGAACTTAAGAATTTAACATATTAAGTGGCATCGGTAATAGAAACTGTTCGCACCTTATGATTGGCTAATATGAGGTAGATATGGTGCTTGTATTGATCAGTGGAATAAAATAATTACAACATGATAAATGTTTACAGAGTGGATATCAATTTTTTTAAAGCTAAGTACACAGGTGAAATAAAAAAAAATGATTTAGAAGAGAAACTCTTCAAATCAGATGAAGTGTAGTTAACACAAAGAAGAAACATGCGGTGTAAGGTTCATAAAATGTTAAAGGAACTTGAACTTAAATATTATTAATTTTTTAAATATTCTTTCTTAAACCGTTTCTCACAATTACCTGCACCTTACAAACGACTTATCGAGACATCCAGAGAAGAGAATTAACAAACAAACGGATCGACATTGACAGAAAAACTGACCAATAGCAACTGACTCTTTCCAGCTAATAATATCGTGGCCTTACTGACAAACAGTCAACAACATCACGGCTAAAACGACCAATCACAACGTTTAACAGAGACACAAATACCACCACCTGACGACACGTAAATCATTTGATTCTGATGATTACTCCAGCTCATGCAGGCAACAAAGAAGAACACTGTTGCACCTGGAGTTGACAGCACCAAGAGGTGTTTCCTTGGTGAAAACAGCGGCCCAGCCTCGTGGCTCTTATCATCAAACTGTGCCTGTTGTACCCAACCACGGTTAAAAACAACAATTCTTTTCAGAACTTCTTACACTCAAACGATCAAACTCCACAAACACTGAATACTCTTTAAAGTGTTGATTTCATTCCTCGTGTCTCTTCCATGTGATCTGCCGCGTAGTAAATCACGAAAAACAACATAGTTTCTCTCAATTCACCTTCACTTAAAGAACAGTTTTTAATTCAATTAGAAGGTATACCTTCTAATTGAATTAAACAGATTCTTTCCCCACGCAACGCTCTGTCCCTATAAAAGTAATTTTAAAATCTCAGATCAATATAGAAACACAAAGTGTTAAGAAAGTTTGTTCGCTTTCCGCAGGTGAATAAATAAAACATTTTACCAGGCGCGATGGACAAAATAAGCTCCAAGTTACACTGTTAATTTCCCGTTAATGCGTAAGGGTTAGCAGCAAAGAAATGAGTTAAAACCTTTCTGATTCTTCAAATTACATGAATAACAATACAACTCCAGGTGAAAAGGCTAGTGTTTTTAGTTGCAAGGTAGCTTAGATAAATGAGGTTCTATTTATCCAGCTAGTTTTGTGTTTGTTCATTTGGGATACACGTTTAAGGAAACCTATTGTCGCTATGGTGGATGCGATGACAGTTTAAGTACGCTTTTGTATTATGAAACCGAGAATTTCGATCCTAAACAAACCTGTTCCCTGGGATTTTTGCATAAAACCTTAACCAGCTTTTTGAGTCGAAATTAAACATTTCCGCTCGTTGAAGCCATGTGGGTATAGACCCCGACTGGCATAATACCCAGATAATTTATCACGTGCCATACATTCCATCTCAGTGAGTGATTCTGCTAGATTTTCTAGGATTCACATTAAAAAATTACTTAAGTAAAGCAAATTTTACGTACTGCCAGTGCTAGAAAGAATAGTCAATTCTTGGAACATGTCAGGGATTGTATCGCTCTTTCATTTGCGTTAAAATCGTGCTTTTTCGATATCATAAACAGAGGTTTATAAACAAATTCAGACTAAAGAATTACAAAAACTCGGCCCATTTTTAATTTTGGCTTAACGTAAATCCAAGGAAATGCAAAATAGACTGTTATTTTAAATAACATAATACAACATATATAAAAGAAAATGTAACAACTATAACACATACTACAGCATACATATGTAATATCCGTAAGACATCATACAACGTTTTACGCGTGTGTAACAGACTAACAGTTGTCATTTTAAAGTATTTACATTGCTCGAGGAATTAAAATATTTTGTTGATCACTACTGTATTCCCTGTGACGAAAGCCTAAAGCTTTTCGAAAGCCTTCCACGAAATTTGTACTTCGGAAAGCGTAGAAAATTGGGTTGAAGGATGAGCTACACATTAACAAAAACCAGAGAACATGAAAAATAACTTCATAATTTTCAACCCAAGAGGTTCCACCTGTGAATGATATAAGGAGGAAAAAAACGCCCATTGGAATAAAACAAAGGAAAAACGCTTAAGTGACCAAGACGAAAGTAATTACAAGTCGCTTTTTTTCTTTATTTCTGTGCGGATTTTGGATCGACTCCGAGCAGATGGCGTTAGTAAAGTAAAACCCCTTTAGTAAAGAACCGTAGCAGTACAACAAAATCAAGAAAGGCAAAAGTATTGTGAAAATAACATTGCTTATCATATAGCATCTGCTAACCGCGTTGGCGTAGATGGTCCAGGGGCCGACACACGCCTTCCAGTTTTCGTCATAACGTCTCAAAATGAAATCAGGCAAACAGCACAAGAAACTCAAAAGCCAAATGGCTCCAATGGCGTGGTAAACATTGTCTTGTGAAAGTCGTAATTTTGCCTGGAAAGGTTTCTTCAAAGCGTTGTACCTTTCCACTGCGAGAGTCGTCAAGGTTAAACTTGAGGCAACGAGAAAAATGTCAACAACTGCCACACCCGCGAACGTCTTGCAAAGAGCATCATCTAGTTCGTTCTTAGCACGTTCGCCTCTCCACCAAACTCTCCAGTGAGCTGGCCAGACTATCAGTGTCAGTAAATCGCTAAACGCCAGGTTTGCAATGAGATAGTTGGTTGTGGAGCGCATTTGTCGATTCCTGTGCACTATTTGAATAACCAGAATATTTCCAATAACTCCGGTTAAAATGAACGGAATTGAGGAGATCGCAAATGCGATATCCAGCGACTGGTGTACATGCATTATGATTTTGGAAAATGTATTCTTACTGAACTGGACGCAACGTAAACCTCTAGCACCACCCAAGAAATTACTTATTTGAAAGTTTAGAATCGTTTCGCTTTCTGTTCACAATGGAGTTTATTGATGTGCGCGTCACTTTTTACTGACTTTCTTATGTAAAGAAAACAAACGTGTCAAGAACAGACAGTGGTTTAATTAACATAATAGTTTTTTTTTTCATATATCCATAAACAATAGACAGTTGTTATAACATCTTTCATTTTAATACTCTGATGAACCTCGGCGCTTAAACTATCAATGTGACCGTTTGAGTAACAATACATGATTTTTGAATTTTTCATTAATTGCCCATTTGTCGAAAACCCATTGAAGGCTAAGTTACGTCACTCGATTTTGCTTATTCCACAAGACGTTATATATTTTCACAATGCTGTAATGTGGTATTCGCTCGGACAAAGGTTGAAGATTACTCTTCAAAAGAAAAATGATTTTCTGACAACAAGCACCTTGCACAAAGCAAATCAATTAACACACATTTTTTGTAAAAATTGAATTCTAACAATATTCTTTTCTTCCCTTTCTTTTTTCTTTTTTTTTTCGAACCGCACTCATTTCATCGTTTACTTGTTATTTCCCCTTTACTTAGTTGGATCTACATGATCTCTTGACTGTTCATGTTGAGAACGAGAAACGCAGGCAATATTGAGATGCAAATTCGTGTAAGACAGATTTTAGAAGAATATCCTGTTTTTAATTAGTCGTTTTAAAATAATCGGCAGCCTTAGTAAAAATAATTTTTTTCTCCAAAATGTTTTCTTATTAGTCCATTGCATATGAAAAGAGAGTATATTTATCGAATTACATTCTATGGTCCAATCCATAGCTTCTATATTCAAGTTTGCCCGTAATAAAATACTCTCAAGCTTAATCTCTGTGTGTGAATCAAATGGTGACGAGGGAAATTAGGGAGTAACTTCACGCGCGTTTAGTCCAAAAACTAATGATTTTAGATAAGGCTAGGGAAATTCTTAGGCTCGAAAAATTATTAGATTTTGGACCTGAAAACGCAAGTGCAGATATTCCTTAATTTCACGAGTATACCATTTGATTACCTATAAATATCATGGGTGACAAATTACTCCTTAGTTTTCAAACTTAGACGCGATTTTGGCACCGTACGAGAAGCTGCCATAACAACATTGTAATTTCACATGTGAAATTATAAATTAGTATAGGTAATAGCATGGTTTGTAGTGATATTTGGTATAAATACCACGAGGGATATTTCAAAATTGTTGTACGTAATTTCAAGAGCCGTTAGGCGAGTGAAATTTGAGATAATTTTGAAATATCTCGAGTGGCATTTAAGCCAAATATCACGTACAAATCATGCTGTTATTTGTTTATACTACTACTCGCAAAAGGTTTGTAATTTTCACATGTAGGTATTTCAAATTAAGCAGAAATACCACTGCTCTTAGCCAATCAAATGACAGAAATTTCTCATGTAGTAGTATAACCACTGAAATTTCGCCCCAAAATTAAGGAGTAATTTGTCACCCATGATATTAGAGAGGGTAACAACCAATGGCGTTAAAGACAATATGAGTCCAACCATTATTAGGAATATTTCTACACCTATGTATTCATTATTAATGAGTTACGTTTTAGATTCACTTCAATTTTACTGAACTTGTTGCGTAATCTTCTTCACCCAGGGGGCGCCACCAATAGAGAGTCAATCATTGCACTCTATTCTTGCGATTTTCGGACAATCTCAGCGTATTGCTCAACCTTAAGCATTAATAATTCACAACAATGCTTCAAGCGTGCGTAAAGCGATTCCACATGAAATCGCATCAACTATTATTCACATCACAAACATCGGCCGAGTATTTATGCCGTAGCTATCGTTATACAAGGATTCGCTATATTTGGAGAAATGGGAAAAAGAAGACGAAACAATTGCAGGATCTTGTTTCGTTGCAACTGCTTCTTCAAATAGACATGCTTCAAATAGACATTCTTTATCGACCAAGACGAATAATCGTCTTTCAGGTTTTGGCATTATCCTACAATAGTTTTTTTCATTCTAAGTCAGAACAGCTGGCACAAATTGCAACAAATAAATGCGATTGTCTTGCCATTGCACTGTTGATAATTCAACCTTAGCACACGATGGATGAACTTTGTCAAACAATTTGAGTTAAATTGGCTACCTAATTAAAACTTTCGACAAGATCGGCCAAGAGAAACGATCCGCCGATAGAGCATAACGTTTGACTCACGCCGCCAAAAATTGTGCCTAAAATGTGAAATGGTTATGCAAGAAAGGTGCGAATGAACAAAAATAAAGCACTTCTGGTTTTGCTTATTAAGACAGAAGATGGTTTTTTAATTGTCTAGTGAATACAATGTCTTGTCTTAAATTATCGAACAGCAGCACAGGAAGTCGTTTAAGCCTTGGTAAAACTGCTCTTCCCCCAGCCAATCATATTCAAAACTGTTGAATTATACCTCGGTGCCTGCAACAGCTGTTAATCAAAGTATCATCTTGCCATCTGGTTCAGACATGAAGCTTGATTTGTTAAAACCATGGCTTACAAGCCTTTTCCAGCCTATTTTCCTGTTGCAAGGTAAGCTAATGTGGAAACTCTAGAGCTTTCTACAATCTACCTTTACTGGTATGCGCTTGAATAACATCAGGCAGCCAACGCACTGCCCAAAACAATGATTCGTGAGCTTTTTTGCTCTTATCAACGCCTGTTCTTGCCTTATAATACACGAACTTGTCCTAATTTTCTTGTTTGACGGCAGCACCGTATTTGTTTCATCCAAAGGTTTTAGTTAGTTTTTGTGACAGGGTAACTGGCATTTTAAACTCACATTCAAATTAATTACCGACGGGCCTGTCCTCTTTGGCAAGCAGTTCACATGTAATTAAGTCTGCACTTGTTTCCAGTCATTGCTCACACTTAGAATTTCCTCGTACCCTCAGAGAAAAATTCGTAAAGAATCACTGCTAAAATATCACAAGCAGAATCAAAGACAAAGGTGACGAAACACGGCCTGTTTTTCATTTTTAAATTCTCCTTCCAAATGTATTCGTTTTAGAGCCCAGATTACAGTCTGTGTATCACAAAACAAAGAACAGGAATTCTTTTTTTCATATATATATATTTTTCTATCTTTTACTTTTAAGAATATAGACACGGAATAAAAAATAACCTATACCATACATCGCATAATATACAATTCACAATACAACATCACAAAAAGCTACTAAAAAAAGGAGAACAGGAATTCGTCAAAAATTGTTGGCCGCGCTACGAATTGTTTGTTTCTTCAACTCTCTTTTCTGTGTCTGATATGTGATGAAACACTTTATCTCGTACTTGATAGATTTCTAAAGAATTTTAAGAATATTTTTTTTGTATTTTCCAACAACAACTCCGCATCATAACGCAGGGCTTCTAATTGGTGTGACAGATTACCCATTACGCCAAGCACAAAAAGTTGTATTGTTTTTATTTTGCTTTAATTTATGCAGCGGTATGGCTAACCAAATCTAGTGACACAGCAACCATTGTTACATGGAGCAGTTCCCAACATACCCTTCTGAAACCATCACCAACTCCGCTGGCCTTCAGTCACGTGACTAATGAAAATCTGGTCACGACATCTTCCATGACCACAAGATACAGCACTTACAGCAAGGCGAAAAACACTGATTCGTCAGGTAGAATTTCGCGGAAATTGTCTAGTGATGGTCCTGTCGGACCAGTTGAGGAGAAAAGTTCTTTTCACACAACTCCGACTCCACGTTTGGCAGGAGAGGGTTCTACAACAGGATTGAAAACGTACCTAACAGCTAAGATTAGTTTGCCAACTTTGACGGCACAGCACAAAAGGAGTTCGCGGATTTTTGAAGATACTGTAGGAAGTGTGGAAGCCGCGTATGGCCATAACACACAGATGAAAGGTGCAGTTTCTTCTTATACCACCACTACTTCAAATCCGGCTACCTACAGCTCTGAATCCAACTCAAAGAACGTCTACACTAATAAAATACCAAGAAATACAACAACGCCTTCCAACATGGGGACAGAGTTATCTAGAGCCTTCGCCATCACTTCAAAATCTTTCAGTTCCATTCCACTTGCAACAAAGAACATAAATGAAATGTTCATAGAATCATCTCTAAGACAAGTCGGGAATTCTTTGGAAACTAAACGAAGCAGCGTAACGACTTCGTTGTATTCTTCGACCGCAGACAAAAGTTCAAGTTTAACTGACAAAGCCTCGGCTGCGCCACAGACGGACAACGCAAGCAGTGAAGCACCAAAATACTTCACTACATCGATCTTAAGTAAGAGTATGCTAGATGTAATATTCGCACAAACGAAGTGAAGTTATTAAACATGCCACACTAACAATAGGCTTTCACGTGAATTCAATCATTGCTGATGCAGCAATTCATGATCATTTTGGGTTAATACTGTGTTAAGACAAACGCATGGAATAATTTAACAACGCAGATTGAAAATATGATTAATGTTACAATAAAACTGATCGTGTGAACAATTTTTTCTTTTTAATCTTGTTAGCCTACCTCGGACGAACCTCGATATGGCCAAGTAATTTGATTGGTCAGGACATCACTCCTACGTCGGTTATCTCCCAGCAGTATGTGTCATCTTCATCAGTTACTGAAGCTTCAAAGAAAAGAGGTATAACTACATGAATTCATCAACAAAATAATTTCCTTCAATTAGCGACAAGGACTTTTACTCGAGTTGATTCATTGCATTGCATAGTCATGTATAAAACTCGATGATGATGATTGAATAGTTTTATTCTCATTTAAGATTCATCGTTTGAGTGTAACTTTGAGCGGGATTTGTGTGGATGGGAACAGTCAAAGGATGACTATTTTGATTGGCTGCTGAAATCAGGGCCGACAGAAATAGACGGTACTGGCCCAGAGTATGATCCATACTTCAATCCAGGTCTGTAGACAACGACTGGTCAACTGATTGACACTCCGTTTCATTAGTATAGGTAATCGATGGAAGACTTTAAAATATTGCATGAGCCTGTAGGGCGAATGCAATTTGTTGAAAAATTTACGAGTGCTTGCTTGTACAAAATAGCACTCACACTCACCACATGGCAAAGACTCCCAGCGAACTTCCGGCAATCCTTTGCGAGTCGTGTTCTCAAAAATCGAGATTTTTTCCTGCTATGGCGATATTTTTCTCCCTATAGGCTGGGCCTCTTGGGTGCCCCCTCGGGTTTTGGCCGTCTGGGCCAAAAGCCTGCGGGGCAATTATCCTGTGACCCGTCCGACCCCGCTCACGCAATCCTAAAGAAAACTATAGTAGAAGCTGACGTGTGTAGGGCAGGACTGGTTGACGTGAGCCGGTCCGGAAAAAGCCGTCCGGCCCTGGTGTGTTGCAAAAAAAAGAGAAAAATTACAAGAAAACAAAAATTGGAAAATAAGTCACGCTTTTCGATGAATTGCGAAATTCTTGGTCTGACTCAAAAAAATTAGGAAAACTTTTTATTGTAGAATCTGTTTTTGTGATTTTTCCCGCACACACCAGGCTATAGCTTCCTGTTTAGAATGAATACAAATTTTCGAAATTTTCAATAAATAACTCAGTGGTCATATGATACAATGCTTATTGACTCAGTCAGGTCAGCCCGGACGGGTAAATAATTGGCTCTCGTTCATGAATTATGGACCTCGCTGCGCTCGGTCCGTATGTCATAACCTCGAGCCAAATATTTCCCTGTCTGGCCCTCCCACTTAGTAAGTAGTAAGCCATTTCAGCTAAGTTTGCTCCAGAAAGGACCCTACTTGACAAATTATCAGCATTTCACTGTATAAACAACCGGGCTTATTAACAAATAAACCTCCTATGAAATGAGGAAAGTGCTTAGCAGCATAATCTCAAAGATTTCATATTTATCTCTAGTGTTACGTTTACAGGTCGAGGGTTAAAAACTAAGCTGTTTATGCAGCCTGTTGTAGTCCTATAGTTGAAAGTTTGTTTCTTACGCAGAGAACGTCCTTATCAGAGCTGAGGAAACCATGAAAACATTCGCTCTGAGAAAGGGCTAAATCTCGAAAAGTCAGTACCCCTGAAGAGCTACGGTGATATAACTTACTTCATCAATTTGTTTGATAAACAACTTCTTGTCTGGTTTAATTTTCTACCGAAGCAGCAACAGTTTCTCCCTTTTACTTGAACGCGTTAGTTAACACCAGAAACCCATAACACTTGAAATATGTAACTGCCTCTGAATGTCTTCAAACACAGCTTGTCCACATTCAATCTACCAGCTACCATATTTGGAAAGCAAGAGAAACCAAATGAACCAATCAGTGCCAACAGCCTCAAAAACTGGGGCAAGCCGTTTTCAAATATGGAACTTGGAAAATATTTAATCTGGACAAGCTGTGAACGTGAGTTACACGTTTCAAGTCTTATGGCTTTCTGTTAACAGTGACTGCTGCTTTCTTGTTCAACAGGAAGATATCTCTTGATACTAAGTTACTCACAACACTCTGGAAAGAGTGCAAGGCTGGCTTATAGGAACTTCACGGGTGCAAAGTGCTTTAGGTTCTACTATCACATGAGAGGATCTGCTATTGGTCAGTTGAATATATACATCAATGGAAGTTTGGTGTTTAACAAAGTTGGGCATCAAAGTCATGGATGGGTCCAGGGAGGCGTGTTTTTGAATGGGTCCCATTCCGAGGTAAGAGCAAATTGTAAAGGCACAGATATGCAAACAAAGTAATATGGGTGTTACGATATGACAGACTGATATATAAATAAATAAATAAGCCTGTTTTCTCTGTCCGTACAGAAAAGAATGACCAACGTACTTCCGCTACGAACTCGAAACTAACAACTGAAATATTTCGAGTAGTCCACAAAGAGAGCGATTAATAATGCTAACTTAAATATGCTATCCTTTAACTTTAAAACTATGTAAGTTCAGTCACCACTTGACACTTTAACCTCACGAACTCCTCTGAGATATCTACTTGAGAGCAAACAACTTCAATTCTTCTTCGGATAGCTTCTTCAGTTACGGCGAACGGCGCGATCTCCAAATAACTCTTGACCACTTGAGACTAACTCCGAGCTTCCGTACGTAAGTGCGAAAACTCTGTGATAACGCTCTTTAAATACATTCACAGATAGTTCTAGAATATTCGAAAGATTACAGCAATAACTATTTATAGGTTACTTCATTTGTTTACATCATGTTAGTGTGTTCTAGAATTCTCTAGAACGAAGATTGTGTGACAACACAAACATCCGCATACTTAATAGGTTTTGGAATCTTCTCCTCATAACAATGGGCAGTTGTTCTCATCAATGCCATGACATTATACGATATTTGTACAACATCATGTTATGTCATACCGTTCCATACTGCTTTACATGTCACACCAAACCAAATGAAGGCTACGATTACGACCTTACCACGTTCACTTACGATTACACTGCGATCCCACCCCGACTTCACCACGACCACATCACGATCACACTACGACTACACCGAGACCATCAACGACAACACCGCAACCATCAACGATCACAACACGACTACACCAGGACCATCAACGACTACAGCACGACCATAATGTTATAGCCATAACCATATAATCACCATGCCATAAGCATAACCATAACAGTAACAGTAGCAACAAGAAAAGGAAATCTGACCTCCTACCACCTCCCCTTTCTCCCAAATGTAAAGTAACTGTGTTTTTCATGTAACTGTAAAACACCGTTAACAGTTCTTGATCATGTGTATTCACAGGTTATTGTTGAAGGTGTTACTGGATATTCCTTATTTTCATTTGGACTGACTGTTATAGATGAATTCACTTTAACAGAATCATGTGAAACTCATGGTTCATCAAGTAAGAACAGAAGTATGACTCTCTTGCGTCAAACATCAAGAGAGAGCGAGTGGTTGTTCAAGGGATGTAAACTCGTTAAGCTTTTCGTTTTAGCTTGTGCACATGTACTCAAGTTTTCTTGATAACTTTTCCTGCAGGTTCAAATGAAATTGAAAAGTTGTCGCCGTTCATGCACTAACAGAAGCAGATATCATAGCCTACTTTGGTTGATGTGAATCTTCGCAGTCACAGCTGCGAGACAAAACAAACACGTCACAAATTTAAAAGAGATACCACCACACGGTTGTTTTTCTAAAATAATGATCTGCATCACAAAACTCTATCTGTATGTTTAACATGACAAACAACGCAAATTGCATACAGTCACGTTTTCCAGCAAACTTGCAAGTCGGCTCGCAAAAAAACGACAAATGAAAATGGAAAGAGGGGCTCAGAGTTTTGTCTTATTAATGATGAGTCTTAGCTGTTTAACATGTCTGAATTCAAATGTAGTTTTGACTGTGAATCTTTGTAGATGGCAGTTTGGAGTGTACTTTTGATGAAGATCTTTGTGGCTGGACGCAGTCAATTAAAGATGATTTCGATTGGAGCGCATATTCAAGTAAAGCTCCCTTATACGACCATACATCCGGGAAAGGTAACGATAAGAGTCACGTCTCAGTATTTGATAATCAATAATTAGTAATGGCCTTACTGATAATAAGCCAATAACATCACTACTTAATCGACCAATCACGACATTGGACAGAGACATAAATACCACCACCTGGTGACACGTGACCCATTTGACCCTAATAATGACTTCCGCTTATTGAGATTCCTGGTTTCAAACCAATTTCAATAATTAATTGGGTAAATAACAGAATTACAATGTCAGACAGCATTATGCCTCATATCTGGTGCTAATAAATAACAGTATTACAATGACAGGCAGAATTGTGGCTCATTTCTGGTGCTAATGAATAACAGTATTACAATGTCAGACAGCAGCATGCCTCATATCTGGTGCTAATAAATAACAGTATTACAATGTCAGACAGCAGCATGCCTCATATCTGGTGCTAATAAATAACAGTATTACAATGACAGGCAGAATTGTGGCTCATGTCTGGTGCTAATAAATAACAGTATTACAATGTCAGACAGCATTATGCCTCATATCCGGTGCTAATAAATAACAGTATTACAATGTCAGACAGCATTATGCCTCATATCCGGTGCTAATAAATAACAGTATTACAATGTCGGACAGAATTATGGCTCATATCTGGTGCTAATAAATAACAGTATTACAATGTCAGACAGCATTATGCCTCATATCCGGTGCTAATAAATAACAGTATTACAATGTCAGACAGCATTATGCCTCATATCCGGTGCTAATAAATAACAGTATTACAATGTCGGACAGAATTATGGCTCATATCTGGTGCTAATAAATAACAGTATTACAATGTCAGACAGAATTATGGCTCATATCTGGTGCTAATAAATATTGTTTTTTTTTTCGTCTCGAGCAGGGACCTTTCTATTCACCCAAACTTCCTGGCCCCAGAAGGCAGGGGACAAGGCTCTTCTAGTCTACAGTAACTTCACTGGTTCAAAGTGCTTTACATTCTATTACAAAATGTATTCGTACTATTCATACGATGTAAGCACCCTTAACGTTTACGTTGATGACGTCATCGTTTTCACAACAAGTGATCACCAGGGCTATACCTGGTGGTCAGCGCAGTTCATGTTAAATGGCTCAAAGTCAGAGGTAAGAATATCGATTGAACACTGATCATTATAATCACAAATATCAAAATATCGTGAACAAGGAAGAATGCGTCGAAAAAATGGACGCACTCGTTAACGACAAACAGACTATTCAAGGAGTCGAAAGAGAACGACACCAGCGATTCAAGACAAACTGAATGGCAACATCTTTTCACGCAGAAGACCGACGATATCGACCTCCCACAATACTACCTTCTGCGGTGCCCAGTGCCACAACCACCGAGACTATACAGAGTACCCCAACTACACAAACCCAAGATACCTATGCGACCCATAGTTTTGCTCTGCGGGTCTCCGACCTACCACATGTCCATATACCAGACCAGAGTATTGTAACCGCTTACGGACAAATCTATAGACATAAACTACAAACCACAAAGGACTTCATCGACGTAATCAAGACAAAACAGATACCGAGCGATCAAATTAGGAGCTTTTGATGTGAAATCACTGTTCACCAGTATTCCACGTTAAGGGACTCTAAACTACACAGAGACTGCTATCAAGAACTCGACAACACAACTACCACTACCTACTAACGACATCATGAAATTACTGCAAATTTGTTTGACATCCTCACTTACTACTGTACCAACCTTAACCAGACGAGCACAACTAGTTTGCACATGTATGAAATTCTCGTATATTAAAATTCATTTGATCACAATATTGTTATACACAACAGAAGTTACCCAAGTGACATACTCGAAAATCGGATGGAAGTCTCCACGTTTTCACCTTTAATTTCATTCTTAACATTTAAAATTTTGAGGCGGTGTTCAATTGAAATACAAAAATCTCACAATTTTAACTATCTTCCTGTACTTTTATCCGTGACGAAACACTCATTGCTATGTGTTTGCCATATTACTCAACAGATCCTATGGGGATGAAAATTGAATACCACAATCAATAACTGTATTATTCAATATCAATATTAATCATGGGTTGCATGCTGACGTCACATTATAAAGTTGCTAAGTTCTATGTAATTATAGAAATGGTAAACGCCGTAGCTGTGCAACCACCGAGTTATGGACGCACTTATGAGGTTTGCTAAGCACTCAAGAAGCTAGGGATGCTCGAGGCGCAGCTTCTTCTTTCGTGCTTCGCAACCTATCGCGTGCATCCATAACTCGATGGTTGCACACTGTCCGTTTACCGTTTCTTCATTGTCGATAATTCCGCCGATTTTGTTTCTTTTTTAGATCGTGTTTGAAAGTGTAAAGGTGTCGGGAGATCATGGCAATCTTATAAACCTGGATGACTTCATTCTTACCGACAGATGCAATGCCTCGCGGCTTCTACCTGGTGAGATGGCTTTACTGTATGAACTAACTTGCTCAAATATTCTCATATTGCACTGCAACTGTGATTTAATTCCCTCCTAAAAATATTCTGATGAGACATTAACTTTGAGCTATTTAACACAGTCTTTCTAAATAATAATTCATAATAAAAATTTAAAAGAAAAGTAGACAAAATCGAGATTTTGCCGTGGTTTTTACCCTCGCTTTCAGCGGACCACAATAATAATAATAATAATAATAATAGTAATAATAATAATAATAGTCTTAATTCAATCAAAGGATAAAAATACATATCCTAAGTTACAGTGAAAAAGTATTAAAAAATACACGATAAAATACAATAGTAATATAAGTTAGAATAATACTATACTAAATTATATTTAAAAATAAGTCTATTTACAAAAGTTTTCTTGTATCTCTCCGTTTTTATCTGAGGAAGGTGACACCTTCTCCTACGCAGATTATATACTAATTCTTTATCTTTCTTTATCTGCGCTTTGTGAAGAGCCTTGCTTTCAGCGGACCAGAATGCAATGCGCATTGGTACAGCCTTGCGCCGTGTCGTGTCAGATATCAACTAACTCTTGTTAATAAGCAGAATGCAACGCTAGCAATTCCAGATTTAATGTTTGTCGTAATATCTTCATTTCTCAACAATAAGATTTAGCACCTTTGCCATTTGTTTCCGATTGCACAGACTTTTTCATGCTAAGAAAGCGAGCCATTCTTCCGAGGCAATACGCAATGGTAAAATTAAATTTCCTACAATGATCGTAGTCATAAATTTCCGTAGCACTTTCATAGTCATGGCTACAATAGTAATAATGACCTTTATTTGAGTGTCAATTTGAGTGTCGCCTTCAGGCGTCTTCTTGTTCTTAAACTAAAATCCAAAAGAATATTTTACCTTGAACGAGGCATCATGGTCTAATTTAAATAAAAACAAAAGAATACATAAATGGTGGCCATTTTGGAATAAGGCATACACGATAAAGTTAAGGCTTTTTTATGGGAACAAAACCATTCGAAGTCGTGAAGTGTGCCTATTGTTTTGAACGTTTCTGGATAGTCCTGTCCCTAGTGCCATTACTATATCATAGAGAAGTTACTAGTGTCATTAATATATCATAGAGAAGTTACTAGTGCCATTACTGTATCATACAGAAGTTATAAAACTGTTTTTGGTTGTCGTGTAACTACGTATGTTAAACCACGAGTATTTGTCACTTGGTAAAAAGTCACGGTTTATTTACACATGCGCGGCAAACTTAATTAAGTGGGCGCAGTTAAATCTGATGTTCGACGTTTTCTGGTTGTGCTTGTTTTTTGTTTTTTTGTTTTTATCAGTTAATGGATCGTGGAATGCATGGAGCGAATGGTCCGAGTGTTCACGAATCCCAAGCTGGCCGCCTTGTGGGACTGGGGCTAGACTACGTAATCGCACTTGTAACTGGCCAATAAACGGAGGATATTTCTGCACAGGCCGTGAAACTGAGGAAAAGTTATGCAACTTGACTGTGGCGTGTCCTGGTAATTGTTTGTTTTCACAGATAACGTAAAGTTGCCGGGACTTCTAAAAATGTGTGGCATTTATGGTTTTGTGAGAGGTGACTCTGCTGAATACCCATCATCCTTAGTGGGCTCGCATATCACATTCCAGTTCATATACTTTTACTTGCAAAGAAAACCACAAATTTATTATTTTGACCGAGTAGCTTGATTTTTACATGACGAAACCGGTTTCTGTAGTAATGGAAGCCCCATAACTATTATTACATCAGCCACAATGCGAAAATAGGACACAAATAGGATGCTGCAGGAGCAACCAAGTAAAAGGTAAAAAAAGAGGCACACGAGCCAAAAGGCCAACACGGACGAACTTTATCCCGGACTCACCAGCATGAAGCACCTGGGAGTATTATCACTCCCCTCTGGATGGGATGCTAGTCCATCGCAGGGTCACCCCCAGCATTATATCGCCGGTACCCAAGTGCTATACCTGTAATTGCTACGCGCCTCGCCGACTATTTAGTCATAGAAACCCGATCTCGTCCTAGTCTAATTGCTAATTATGTTCTATGTTTCAGATCATCTCGATGGCTCTATGTCCTGCAGCTTTGACCACAGTTTTTGTGGTTGGGAGCAGTCGCAAAGGGATGAATTGGATTGGCTGGTCGCTGAAAGGAAAGATTCCAGCGACAAATATGGACCTTACAAGGATCATACATCTGGTAAAGGTGGGAACCCGTTCGATAATACAGCAGTTTGCAGGATGTTTGTCCCATGAACCTATAGTTTAATGGCCTTGCTTCCACGAGTCTCCAATAGCTCCTACAGTAATCAGAAGGTCGTGGGGTCGACTCCTATTACGAGAACTCGTATTTGCATTTCCGAGTTTGCCTGCGACACATTCAAACACAGTCCCCACAAGAGATAAAACCTAACTAGGAACCTTAACTGAAGGTGTTTCGATTCCATTCATGTCTGATGGAAGCCCTGTGCTCCTCGATCGGAGCATAGGGCTTCCATCAGACATGATTTTGTGCTGTTCGTTTTACTTGCTCTCATGGCATTTCCAAGCTCTCATATTCTCGTTGGATAGTCCTTTTCTATGATTTCATAAGTGTGCCCTTCCTCCCGGTTCCTTGGGGGTTTCACTCAAGGGCTTGGCGGGTGATGCTAGTGTCAAGCTTGTGCAGAATGTGGGCGATCCATCTCCATTTCCTTCTCCTTATGGTAACTTCTCTCTGTTTTGATATGCAGGGTTCTACCTTTTTCTGGCGTCAGAAGATGGATACGAGACACAAAAAGCTCGGTTCGTCTATTCACAAAACTTCACCGGTCTCATATGCTTGACATTTTACTATTACATGGTGGGAAGTTCTCCTGGAAACCTATGGCTTTCTGTGGATGGAATAGGGCTGTTTCAAAACAGCGAAGGTCAAGGCAAGCAGTGGAAAAAAGTTCAAGTCCAGCTTCAACTGAACAATAGTTTGGTAGGTATAAGGAGTTACTTTCGACAGAGACTGGTGCTACGATGATGGGAACTGGAATTCCTAAAAAAATGTGTTTACGAAAAGTTGATAAAGTAGCGGGCCGAGTGGTTGAAGCTGGTTTTCACTAGCGACAGAGTCGGAGTCGTAGTCAGAAGCGTAGAGCGATACGAGCTAGTGAAACTCAAATCGACGGAATCGGAAGAAAAATATCGAGTCTGCTTACGACTCCGTCGTTTACGATCAATTGAAAACTACAGTAGATTGTCGGTGTCGGAAGCAGAAGTGGAAGAATAACCAATCACAATGTTAGAATCAAGTTGGTTTGTCCTTCCGCTTCTGCTTGCGATTCCGACAATCAACCGACAATCTAGTTTTCAACTTGATCGTAAACGGAAGGAGTCATAAGCGGAATCGGAAGAAAATGGAACTGTTCTGATTCTTCCGACTCCGATTACGTCAAGCTTATGACCCCGCTACGACTCCGATTTTCAATTTTCACTGGGTCATAAGCGCTCTTACGACTACGACTCCGCCTCCAACTCCGTCGTTAGTGAAAACCAGCCTTTAGGGCGTCGGACTTGTAATCTAGTCACCGCCGTACCGGGTTCAATTCCCGCCCTGATCACTACCCGTACGCCCCGTCTCACGACTCTATCTGTAATGTGGGACGTAAAAGAACCCATGGCACTGTTCGAAATGAGCAGGGCGTGTTCCCGGTGTCATGGTCTATTGGTCTGATTGTAAGGCGCCATAGAAATGGAGCATATTATTATTATTATTATTATTATTATTACTATGTAGGTCCTTGAAGTCTTGCTCTTTTCACTTATGGTGCCGAGCTCAATCCATGAGCTTAGGGCAGTCAAAAGTCTGCTGGATTACTTGATGGATAGAGTCCTCCTTAGTATGTGAGCAGTTCCAAGGAGGACGATCTTCTGTAGCTCTGTTTTATTATTATTATTATTATTATTATTATTATTATTATTATTATTATTATTATTATTACCCAGATATGTAATACGGTAATCCCGAGTTACAGATCCTCGACCACGCTTGTAAATAGCCATCTCGTCCGCCTCCCGCCAGTTGTGATTCTTAGCAAAGTTCACGTTCGTAGTTAGAATGCGCGTTGCCGTAAGCTTTCTAGCGTTTATCACCACCGTGGGTAAATAAATTTTCTTAATTTTTTTTTTAGTTGCACCACCCTAACATTAGAGACGGGCTAACGTTTAGAAAGTAAGCCCGAGAGAATGGTAATAGTAAAGGGGTTTCCAAGCTCATTTGCCCTAGAGATCTTTCTTGTGTTACTTCAACATCTATAAAACAATTCTGGTAAATGAGCACCATAGCTTACAATGCAGAGGGATTAACCTTGGAGATCTATGTTAACGAGGTGTCTGTCTTCAACAGAGTCCAGCTACAATTAAGAACAGACATTTAGTAGCTGACTCAAGATTTTGATCATCGGAGAGGTTTTTCTCAAATCTTAATGTTTGTAAAACAATTTATTTACCAAGCGTCAATTAATATCAGGTAGTGATCGGCGCGTATCCAGGTGACGGGACAATTGCTCTGGATGACTTCAATGTAACGGAAGACTGCAATGACAAGAGCGCCGAAGCTAGTGAGTTTGTTTTCATCCGAGTATTAGCTGATCAAATGGTTGGTTACAAAGTAAAGTAAAATTAAAAACCTTTACTTAAATATACAAAAATCTTGTAGAATAATAGTAACGTCCATACCATCTTGCTTACTCTTGGCTTCGCTCAATTGATAACGTGGAGGCTAAGAGTGAACTAGCAACTGAAAAAAGACAAATAAACTGAAGTTTCTTGATCACCGCAATTGCAAATGACATTTTAGAAGCGGGTGGAAAAGTAGAAAAAAAACTCGTCTTTCAAACAACCGTGCACACGAAACTCACGGAGCGTAGCTAGGCTTTTGTATAACATGAAGCAGCCAGCAGTATTTTTCTCCCACTCCCTCCCCTCCCCCCCCCCCCCCCCCCACTGGATGGGATGCTAGTTGATCAACTGAAGATTATATCGCCGTTTCTGATTGATACAAAATGGTGCAAAATTACGTTTTTCTTTCTTAAAAAAAGATAGTACGAAAACGATGATGATGACAGTAACGATGTTGATAACGATAAGGATGATAATGATAAAAGTAAACACAAGCCATCAAGCTGGCTTAAGTTAAGGAACATGTGGTCTGTAGACCAACCTGATAACCACCACACCATCATGCCTCCACAAGTCAATTAATGGGAACTTTTTTACTGTAGTTCAAGGAAAGTGGTCACAATGGGGGCCTGTCCAGGAATGCCTTGCGGGCGAGCCTGCAGCAGAATATCAACCTTCATGTGGTAATGTCGGCAGAGGGTACCGACTACGCACGTGCACAAATCCACCACCATCCAATGGTGGCTCGAGATGCCTAGGATTGACGTTTATGTACGACTCGTGTCAGTTACCACTCTGTCCAGGTAAAAATGTCGCTGAAGTGTTCTTTCACACTGATAATGTAAGTTGTAATACAGACTCTGAAATTAAGTGGTGCAGCTTTGAACTGACACAAAGGCCTTACAAGTAGAAAGGAACAGACCATGGAAAAATCGATCACAGATTGACGTCAATCATTTCTAAGAAACTGCGTTAAAGTTTGCAAACACTCAAAAAGTATATTACGCACCCTCATTCTGCTTCTTGAATGGCTGAGAAATGAAGCTGGGTATATTGTTTGCTATATCTTATTCCATGTCAACAGCTGATGATATATTGACTTCACTATCGAACAATCGTCACCCTCCGGAATAGTCCAACTAACGTTATGGCCGAATCGAAGTATGGGAACAACAGACTCAACTATGTTCGCAACCAGATTTAGTAATGGCTGACTCAATTTCGCTTTGTATTTTCTTAAGGTGGCTTGACCTTCAACTGTAATTTTGATGAGGGTTACTGTGGATGGACACAGTCAAAATCTGACGAATTTGATTGGTCTTGGACGAATACCTCTACTCCGTCAACTAATACGGGCCCAGAGCACGATCAAACGACAACGTTTGGTAAGGGGCTGGTTACCATGGCGATTCAACGGTGATGTCGACTGGTACGCCGCCTAAAGGTGGCTCTAATTAGCAACTCAATTTAACTGCACGTACAAAATGTAAGCTGAGTTATAACATTAAAGACGAGGCTGAAACAGCGATGATACTGGTTCTGTACATTGAATCAACGGCAGAACAACAGACGAAGTTTAGATTTAACTCTTGTTGTATTAACCCTTTCACTGCCAGAAGTGATCAAAATTGAACTTCTCTTTTCTATAACATTAGAGTGCAAGGAAAACTGACTATGAGAATTGAACAAAATGATCAACTCTAAGATAATGAATGGATCTAACACCAAATTCTCAAAATTCGTGTGCAACAAAATGAATGGTACTCACTTAAGAGAATTTCTAATCAGATCCTGGGAATAAAAGGGTTAACGGAACTTTTAGCAACGGCTATTTAGTCTGAAAAAAGAACAGGCTGGAACGGGATTGGAACCCGCGACCTCGATAAAACCGGCGCGAAACTCCACCAGCTGACATAAGCAGCCATTCACGATGAAAGCAGTAACCTGATGTGGTACTTGTGATGTAATGACCTTCATCAATAAATGAATGATGTATTTTTGCTGCATGTCTCAGGCAGACTCTTAAACGAAGCCGAGCCAATCATTTTCTGAGTATGAACTACTTCTAACTCTACCAATGAGCCACAACACAGGAACCGCGGAGACCATTTTTAAAGTGGTAGGGCTAAAACGTCTGGCCACATATGCAAGCAAACGTTAATGTCATTGTTTCACCACTTATTTTGCCATAAAAAAATCCAAGCAAAAAATTGGTGGTGCTATAGCGCTACCAGCCCCTCCCCCTCCATGGTCCTTGCAACAAAGCGAGGTCGTTGAGCGAGATTCAGGGGAAAAATATCCTCCTCAAAACCCGAACCAAAGATTCTCCGAGTATTTACTACTTCGAAAATTCTACCAATGAGTCACAACAAAGCAAGGTCATTGAACCAGATTCAGGGGAAAATCGTCCTCCATACCATTAACATCACTTGTTTATTTTATAATTTTCAACTCCAGGACACTTCATTTTTATCGATGCATACTCTGCTAAGATGGGCGACAAGGCGCAGATGAAATACACTGGTCTCTCTGGAACAAAACTTCTCTCTTTCTGGTATCACATGTATGGAGATGAGATAGGTGAACTGAATGTTTATGTGGATGGTTTTAAGGTTCATACCATAGCTGGGGATCAAGGAAATGTCTGGTGGCGAGATGATGTGTTGGCAACTACTAACAACAGTGAGGTGAGAAATCGTGACTCAAACGAAGGTGAGAAATCAGAAATGATACTCAATTAGCCAGGTGAACAAGTCGGGCTAATAATACTGGGCTCAGTTCCCATGAAGCTGAAAAGCGTTAACTTGGGATTAAGCACTAACTCTTTCCTTTTAGGAATCTTAAGCTGAGAGATTTGTCATAGACATTCTTTGAACTCTGTTGAGTTCTGTTGGTACCATCCAGTTGTCAGTACTTATTTTTCCTTGCAACGGAACAAGATTTCTAAGCTCTCAGCACAGTTGCTACGCATCTGTCCTCTTTGATCAGAAATTATGTCCATTAATATTTTCAATGTATTTATAAGCCAGCAACATTCGATGTTTTTACCTCACAGGTTATTTTTGAGGCTGTTGTTGGAGCTGGTGTTCGTGGCGACATAGCGTTGGATGACATATTCGTTGCTGATATCTTGCAGCCATCGTTGGGTAATGTTGTGAATGGGAGGTTTTTTGCGGGGGAGGAGAGGGAAGGGATAAGTGCGCGACAAAGAGAGGTTCGGAAAAGCGATTGAAAGGCGGGGTTGAGAGCGTGGAGACGAAATATTAAGCAACTAAGCACTGTGCACTTTCATGAAATTGAAAGGATCAGATCAAATCGCGGAAGCCTGAAAAGATAGATACTTCGATGTTTTCCGTGATGAGCAAATAACATACAATGGGCTATGTCTATGGTTACTGTGATTTCATCAGGCCAGCATGTTAATTTTGTGTTTTTTTTTTACAGGAGAGTCAAACGCAACAGCTGACGTCAGCCCAGCAAGTTACCAAACAGCCAAGACGTCGACTTCACGCACTCCCTCTGGACAATCAGGTAAAACAGTTGCTTTGGAGCTGTCTTTTTCGCGGTGCATGACTTACTAGTAGTCACCAAATTCCAAATTTGATTAACAAAGGGTTACTTAAATTGTTACAGACTAAAAATCAAAGTCAACTTCCGTAAGTAAGCTAGTTAGTCAAGGTTACAAACAAATGTAACAATTTACCAGAAGATATGACAGACCAAAAAATGTCAAGTTAGTAAAATATAATTTTAAGAAACTCTACTTCAGCAAGGCATATTTTTAACACATCGATTGACTAATGTGACAAATAAACAGAGTAGCATAATTGGATTTTATAAATGAATTTACAACATTTATAAACGTAATTCTTAGATTTATTTTGTAAGTTTTTGTTGTTATTGGGTGAAATTCAAAAAAGTTCATGCACGTTTGTGTGCCTATGTTTTCAGAAGAACCCACGCCTGAGAATCCGCTCTCGTCAACATCTATAAAGAAAGGTGAAACGAAAAAAAAAAAGAAAATCTACCAGTTGTAACGTTCAAATTAAATTAAAAATGAAAACACTGGTCATAAAAATCAAACATCAAATAAAATTAGGAGGCACTTGGTAAAAGATGAGTGAGTATGGCGGCTGCTGAAGGTAATGAAGTTTATGTTTTATATTCGTCCCATTGCGATTCGCAGTGCCAGTTGCTTCATTGTCTGAGCGAACTGAGTTTAAACGCCAAACGCTTTTTTTTTATTTACATTACACTTTTCATCTCTTAATGATACAAATGAGTCAACATATTCTTTGGTAATTTGCAAGTTTTAAAACCGGGGTCACAAAAATATTTTCTGCACCGCCCCTAACTCCCCCGAACATTAATTATGTTCGTAATTTCAATATTCAGAGGAAATATCTTTCTTCGTTCTATCTAGGACTGAAAAGCTAATGCTAATGAGCATGTCTTAAGTAAAAAAAAGCAACTCTACTTTTGAGTAGCTTTCCAGACAGTGTACCCCTACCTTTATCATATGGAAGAAACATATCTAAATAATAATAATAATAGTAATAGTAATAATAATAATAATAATAATAATAATAATCATAATAAATTCAAAAAAATCTTTAAAAAACAAATTTACCAATGGCCGCTAAGCGGTACTTTCTTGTCGTCTTTTTTCAACAGGTTTAAGTCTGATCACATTACTGACCAGCTTCCTTGGGACTGCTGAGATGCAGCAGTGCATATAACCTTGTAAGATTTTAAAGTTGTACACGCTTTCACTCTCACCGCTGATCGAACAACAACTTTCCCTTACACTTCTAGTATACACTTGAGAACAATGAAGGAGGAATGGGAGTAAACTTCTCACCAAAGGATATTGGTTAAATCTAGAACCAAATATTCTAAAATTAAATACAGGGAAGCGTGTGGGACCCAGATAAGAAGAACCGCCATTTAGGTTTTGAACGAGGGACCGATGATCAATAGAATGTAAGAATTTAGTCCATCCAATTTTAAAAATACTTGGATTTTTCATCTCACATTCTTTTATGTTTCTCATGTTTTGCAGAGATTTCAAGGAGGAGAATAAATACAGCGAAAGAGTAGCTGAACACGAATTGTTTCATAAGTTAATGCGTAGAAATAACAGCAAAAAATGCGTAGAATTTTCCTTACTTGTAAAAGCTCATCACTTTAGTTATTCGTTGGGCACCGGTTTATCGCTACTGAGGATTTCAAGTCGTTCGCCTGAACGGCTTTGGTGCAAACATAGCTCTTTCACAAATAATGCTCGCTAATTAATCTTAAAACCAAAAAAAAGGTAAATACAGGAATGTTTTGAACCCTCATTTATTTCTTGAGTAATAGCAGAAAACTCGAGTCAATAAAGAATGATGCACTGCAGCTTTGAACCACTGACACAAACCACCAATTTGGGGGAATTTTCCCATTTTTCTCTTTTTCACATCGTTTCCTGATAAACTACTATGTTCACTGACCCACATATGGGAATAAGAGGGGAAAATTGGCCGGATCGCAGGTTGTCACAGTTCAACGCGATGAAACATACTGTAGTGCAGCTGGCGCAGTGTTTTGTGGATTATATATTTAGCAATTATTCCACGAAGTCGAGTCGTATATGAGCTAATAGCCAACGAGGCGCGTAGCGCCGAGTTGGCTATAGCTCATATACGACGAGATTGAGTGGAATAATTGTTTTATTATATCTCTAAACCCTCGCTTATGAGACACTGGAAGTAGTTTGTACGACAAGAATTGACTTTGTTATTGTTTTTGAACAGAACCATGTTGTTGTCGAGCCGACATATTGTAGAGCCGATGTGTAAAAAAGTTTCAAACACGAGTCCGGCTCGTTTTTAAACATCTCTTTAATGTACTTGTCAATTTTGTTTCGAGCAAATTAGTTTAAGAATTTTAAAGTGGAAAAAGTAGGCAGAAATAAAATAAAAACTCAGTTTACGGGCTTCACAGATCTTTCAAAATGGCGGCTGTTTGTAAGAGTTTCACTTTCGTTCGTAATTTCATCCCATATTTATTTGCTTCGGTAGTATTTCTTTGGTGTATGATTTTTGAGCTTGACTTGAATTTCTCCCTGTCTAATTCAAGAAATCATCCCTCCATGATGGCCGTTTTCCGTGCCAATGGTATATGAGCTGATATACTATGAGTAGGGAACCAATCAGAGCGCGCGTTTGCTCATATACAAGGGTTGCAGATATAATAATATATATTATTATATTATATGCCTCGATGAAAATGTAGTCACTAACCTCTTTTAAGAAGAACAGCTGACTCGGAGACGCGAGGCCCAGGCGGGAGGTTGGGACGAGTAGCCAAGATCATCAGCGACTTTCTAGTGAAAAGAAAGAAAAAAATAATACAAATAGTGAAACAGATACTCATACCAATACTAACACCATCCCTGACGATAATGATAGTGAAAATGACTGATAATGATAATGGTAATGATGATATTGATAATGACAATGATAATGGTAATGATATTAATAATGGTGATGATGACGGTGTTGTTGATGATGATGATGGTTAATGATAATGATAATGAAGATAATGATAATATTAATGATAATGAAAATGATAGTTCGTATAGTTTGAACGTCCGGGTGAGGGTATGAAAATGATATTGGTAATGATGACGGTGTAGATGATTAATGATTATGATAATGATATTGATAATGATGATAACGATGACAATATTCAAGATGATGATGATGATGATGATTAATGATAATGATAATGATATTGATAATGATGATAATGAGGACAATATTCAAGATGATGATGATGAAGATGATTAATGATAATGATATTGATAATGATGATAATGATGACAATATTCAAGATGATGAAGATGATGATAAATGATAATGATATTGATAATGATGATAATGATGACAATATTCAAGATGATGATGATGATGATGATTAATGACAATGATAATGATATTGATAATGATGATAATGATGACAATATTCAAGATGATGATGATGATGATGATGATTAATGATAATGATAATGATATTGATAATGATGATAATGATGACAATATTCAAGATGATGATGATGATGATGATTAATGATAATGATATTGATGATAATGATGACAATATTCAAGATGATGATGATGATGATGATGATTAATGATAATGATAATCCCCAAACAGCACTGGCGTCAAACCAACATGAATTTCATCCTGGATTAATTTGTAAGGAGCTCATTCAGTAGTAAATAGTTTGTTGCACCTGCTGAGTGAAGGGTCTTTTTAGCACTTGAAGCAACATTTGAACCTACAACAGACAAGGTGAAGATGTCAAAAAAAAGACAAAACAAATCAAGTATTATTGTGGACTAGATAACTGCGATTCAAGTGTGAAAAACATGCAGTTTAACGGATGTTGAACCCTGTAACTTTTCTGATACTATGATGACTCTCTACATATTGAGCATCGAAGCCCTTCCGCGCTGGAAGAAGGTTGACCAAACAGTTCCAATGTACCCGCACGAGAGAGCGATACGTTTCAAATCCCACTAAAGAACATATTGCTAAATTGATTCAAAAGCTGACTGCGCAGGTCAAATTGATCAATATATGATTTATCCCGTTACAAGAGCGAAAGAGGGGTGCTTGAAATTACTAGACCAAACATTAAAATTCTCATTTAAGAAGTCAGGCCATTTTACCCCAGAAAAATCGTTTCTATCCGCTTTCTCAATTGCTGATTGAGCCATCCAATTGCGGAGAACGTAGCGAGGGTTCACTCCTAGAACAGGAAGGAAAACTTATTATGTAAGGAAGGGGACATGCGGTGGGGCCTTCAGCGAGGGGTATGAGGCGAGAGAATAAAGAAACGAGGGAAACAGGGAAGAAGGAAAGTTGATAATAGTGAAAAAACGAAGGAACTACGGAAAAAGGTGAAGGAACGATAGAACATAATGGGTGTGGACATGGAAAAGCTAAGGCGCAAACTAAAATAAAGAAAACCACACACAAAAAAAACGGTATAAACGAATGATGAAACTTGAGGAGACAAAGGAACACAGGGGTGCAGCAACAAAGTAACGAATGAGCAAAGGGACGCAGAAACAATAATAGACTAACACAGCCACAAGGAAGGGGCAAGGGATCGAATAGACATAGCAACAGAAATGCAAGGAAAGAAAGAACATTAAAACAAAGCGACGAAAGAAGCAAGGAAGATATCAAAGGAAAAGTAGTCCCAAAGTAAAACAAACAGGACGAAAAAAGCGAACGACACAGCTGACGAAGGGGCAAAAGAACAGTGAAGTTTTAAAAACAAGTCATTCAGGAAAAAAGTAACGAACAGGCGAGCGAGCACAGCTGTGAACCATGTGAGCCATTGGGCACATTCTCCAAACGTCTACTCATTGATCGTCAATGGCCCTGTAATTCTTACCATACATACGCTTCCTTCTTGCTTTGTCTGTGTTGTCCTTGCCATTCCTGCCAACACAAATGGACATTATAAGTTTTCAGCAGCTACGAAATTGAGGGTGCTTATATCTGAACCCAGGAGAACATAAGGGACGGAGAGGGACACTCAGACAGGGACACTCAGACAGAGACACTCAGACAGGGACACTCAGACAGGGACACTCAGACAGGGACACTCAAGGAATAAGCTCGAATATGAAAACTTCAGTAAAGTCATTTGTAGAAACGAAAGTACGTTTTCCGAGAGTTCCGCATCTGTATTCAATGACTGCTCGCAGCTCTTGAATATGTATTAGGTTCTCTCTGTAATTATGAATTATTAAGGCGGAATTTACAAACAAGAGTCCTACTCGGTAGGTCATGAGTATTACAGTGAGATATTCGGACCTCTCAGAAAACAGACTTTCGTGTCCAATAGGTCTCCATATCCCAAGGGCCGGACTGGAAGTGTCCCTCTATGTCCCTTATGCTCTCTTACTGAACCATAATAAATGAACTGAAATCACTTACAACTGAATCCTTTCGGCGTATCGCGCCAACCAATCTTCCCAATTGTCGTGCGCCTGCAGTCTCGCCAGAGCCCATGAACCAGCGGGAACCCGTTTGAAAATGACATCATCCCGAGTCATGTCGCTCAACTCACGGAAAGTCATTGTAAAGTCCGCATGCATGACTTCCATCATCTAAAAAGAAAGAGTAAAGATCAGGAAAATACCAACTCTGTAGCTATACAGAGACTCACTAGAAGGGCTACTGTCTGCATCTGGATGTGTATCAATTGTTTGGAAAACTACTAAACAGTACTGTACTGTAGTACTGTTTGTTTTACTATACAGTGTGGTTCTAATTTTTTCATCTGTGGATCAAACCATGCAGTGTGGCCATTCTTTGTAAAGCTACTGAACAGTACTGTACTGTGGTACTGTTTGTTTTACTATACAGTGTGGTTCTAAATTTTTCATCCGCGGATCAAACCATGCAGTGTGACCATTCCTTGTAAAGCTACTAAACAGTACTGTACTGTAGTACTGTTTGTTTTACTATACAGTGTGGTTCTAACATTTTCATCTGTGGATCAAACCATGCAGTGTGACCATTCCTTGTAAAGCTACTGAACAGTACTGTAGTACTGTTTGTTTTACTATACAATGGGGTTCTATAGTTTTCATCTGTGGATCAAACCATGCAGTGTAACCATTCTATGGAAAGCTACAGACAGACAGTGTGGTGATCTGTTCAACAAATCGTATAAATGGTAACAATATTAGGCTGCTCTAGTGACAGCTAAAAGAAACAAGGAAATGAGTGAGGTAAAGTTACCAACTAATATTGCATTTATTTGTGAAGAGGAAAAGTACCACTCACCCACAGGAGAGATCTGATTAACATCTCGTCGAGTTTCTGTTCTCCTAAAAGTCCAAGCTTTTGGCGAAAAATGTACAGGAATCTGAAAATGACATTGATTTTTAGCTGGATTTCGCAGACCAATCATTTGAAATATTGATTAAGGGTTTAATAGAGTTAAAAGTTTTATTTGGAACGGAGAGAAGTTTTCTTGGGGAAGCCTGTGAACAAAATGTTTTAAAGTGTTAAAAAGCAAAATCAAAAAATTCGCCACAATACAAACGCGCACTTTAAAGGCGAACCATGAAGGTCGCGAAAAACTTTCACAATACAGTCACAAGCAGTCGTCTCACGCAAGGTAAAGCTTACAGTACCTTTTGTTAAAGGCGTCCGCGTAGCTAACAAGAACATTCTCTGCTCTGAAGCAAAAATGGAGATGACATAATGTTAGCACCAAAATTTAAAAACGTCACATTTGTTTAGTTCTTGCTCGTACTATTTTTCAGCGTACTTTGTCCTGTGATGAGTTGTGTGTTGGCAAGGGATAATGTAAGGAAACTTAAGAGACCGAAAAGTGGCAGTTTTTCTTTCTAGTTTCTATACCACGTTTAGGGAACTCACTGTTTATAGTCCTCCGGAATCAGCAAAGGACGTAACGCCTGTAACAGCTTCTCCATATTAAATAATCCAACACTTGGTTGATTCTTGTAGCTGTATCTTCCATCTTCGTCCGAAGTGTTAGGAATGAAATCTGAAAAAAACATATTCAGAGGGACGTAATTAACGACGAGCTGTTGCGTGGCACACATACTCGGGAAGAATATAAAATACCTACGGTCCGACATAGACTGTTTGTTATGCCTGATGCAAACCAAGATACAAACTTAAGATTCCATATCCCTGGAGCCATATCATCATCTTTTGTTAAATAGTGCATGAAAATGGTGAATTTTGAGCCTGTAGAATTTGTGAACGATGTATTTTTCGGCATTGTCACAGGCAAACTCGGTGTCGAACTAACGATCTTCTGATTAATAGTTCGGGCGCTCTATCACTGAGGTATAGGAGACTCGTGGGAACAGGGTCGAACCGACGATCTTCCGATTACTAGTTCGGACGCTCTACCACTGAGCTATAGGAGACTCATGGGAACAGGGTCGAACCGACGACCTTCCGATTACTAGTTCGGACGCTCTACCACTGAGCTATAGGAGACTCGTGGGAACAGGGTCGAACCGACGACCTTCCGATTACTAGTTCGGACGCTCTACCACTGAGCTATAGGAGACTCGTGGGAGCAGGGTCGAACCGACGACCTTCCGATTACTAGTTCGGACGCTCTACCACTGAGCTATAGGAGACTCGTGGGAGCAGGGTCGAACCGACAACCTTCCGATTACTAGTTCGGACGCTCTACCACTGAGCTATAGGAGACTCGTGGGAGCAGGGTCGAACCGACAACCTTCCGATTACTAGTTCGGACGCTCTACCACTGAGCTATAGGAGACTCATGGGAACAGGGTCGAACCGACGACCTTCCGATTACTACTTCGGACGCTCTACTACTGAGGTATAAGAGACTCGTGGGAGCAAGGCCATTAAACTAGGTTGAAGGGTCATCTTTTAGTGTGTGATGCGTGATGCGAGGTAAAACAATGCCCTAAGTTAAATTATTATAAAATCACCTGGGTTAAAGTCGTCCATGAAACCAAAGGGACCGTAATCGATTGTAACGGACAGGAGACTAAAATTGTCTGTATTACAAACACCTGTTAAAAAAGAAAAGTGATTATAGCGGGTGGTGTGTGAGCGATAAGACTTGTTCGCAACAGGAAACTAAGTCATAACGATGTCAAATAAACTTGGAATCTATCGCTAGGCAACAGTGTGGTGTTGGGACGGAAAAGCAGTAAAGGAAGATAAGGGAGAAAGAAAGAGGAAGGTTAAAAGGAGGGCAACAAATAGAGGAGATGAGAGCAAGGTTGGGAGGGAGAATGAACGGAGGGGAAATGATGGCCAAGTGAATGTAAAAAAATGAAAGACAGAGAAAACTTCGAAAATGGCGGGAAGGAAGAGAAAGAGTATGGTAGAAAGTGAGGGGAAAGCGAGGCAAGAAGAAGGTAGGTATGGGAAACAGAGGCACAATAGAGACAAGGAGTATGACGGAGGAAGAAGATCAAAGAGGATAAGAAGGGAGCTAGAAGGGATTAAAAAGAGGAGAGAATGATAAATAGCAACATGCGGGAGTAGAAAGGTACATTCATTGTTAGGTCAGTTTTGGAGGTAGGTACCAAAACAGTTGTTCGCCATGCTGATTTTGACTTACTTACCGTGAGCAAATCCAACTGATTGCCACCTGGCAATCATATCTGCTGTCATGGTAACAACCTTGGAGAAGAATTCCTAAATGAAACAGAGGCAATTATTGTTCATCATTAACCAATCAGAACAACGTTGAGCTGACTCCATGATTGAGCACTTCACATAGAAGCATTCACACGAAGAATAAATAAAAATACAGTAAATATGCGACAAACATTCCTGGTTATGGTGTTACAATTAAAGAGTATAACATTACATGACCAACTCGGCCTTGTTATGTGAATTTTGTTTCGGTTATTAGAATAACATACCTAACAAACCTTCAATTTGATTCTTAATTAACGAACAGTAAAACTCTAAGACAGATTTTATATACCTACGTCTACTTACCACATATTTCCGTGGTTTCTGAGCGATATCAGGAAAATGCTGTTCAATGATAAAGTTCACAACTTTTCTACAATAGAACATTGACACATCAATAAATATTTGCTCAATCCATGCGACGACACAAGAGGCCTTTGCCTACAGTGCACAACTTACGCAATACCTCTGTCACCAAGCAAACATGTTAAATATCAAGAATAGTTGAACAAACAACCTTTTTTTGCATTGTAAATGCAAGTTCTTGTTCAAAATACATCTGACCTCATCGCATGCCTTACCTTAGGAGAGCGTGTTCGCCATTGTTGGTCAGAATCTCAAGAGAGCCAATCCGGAACCAGGATTTTGCGAGACGAAGAACGACTGCAGCTAAACCCACAAACACACAAGAACATATCAGTGAAACTGAAAGAAGTACAGAATGGGCCAGACCACGAAAATCAACAAAAAGCAGTTTTCTTCCGATTTACTGCGTTCTAACTTTGTCATTTTCAAGTACAACATTCTTTGTTAAGATAATGAACAGTACTGTATTGTGGTATTGTTTGATTTACTTTTAAATGTGGTTTTTTCATCTGTGAATAACATCATGCAGTGTGACCACTTTTTAGAAAGCTACCGAACATTTGTATTTACCATTTAGTCGCTCAATACTGAGCATTTTAGACCGCTGTAAAATTAATTTTTAAAAAAAGGAGTGTTAATAAACGTCTGAAATTGAATTTTTAAAAGTAGCCTGTGAAATAGAGAATGCTGAACATTCCCCTTGGGAGTTGATTCCATTCTGCAATTGTAAGAGTACTCTTTGGAGCGAGTTGAGTACAAATGGCCAACAGGTTGAAGAGAGACTAGCCTGTACTGCACTTAGTACAGCATAGATATGCATGCTACGGTTCCCCTACTTTCTAGAGTCTTTCATTTCAGGGTTGAAAGCATTTCCCGTTAGGCTATCTCCAGTTACGGTCGAGCAATTTAAAACCCAGCGAGCAGCTCTCCTTCGGACTATCTTAAACATGTTAATTTTTTCAGCTTTGCATGGATCCCACATAGATGAGCAATATTCCAGAGTTGAGCGTACTAGTATGCCGTTTCCTTGTTCCTGGGTGGGCAATCTATTAAGTTATACTTTAGAAAGTCAAGAATTTACACTTTCTCGTGATGCGTAAAACGCTACATTTTGAGGTACTGAAATCCATCTGTATCGTAAAGGAATGAACAGTACTGTATCGTGGTACTGTTTGCTTTACTATACAGTGTGGCTCTAATTTTTTTTCTGTATGTTAAACCGTGCAGTGTGACAATTCTGAAGAGCTACTGAACAGTACTGTATCGTGGTACTGTTTGTTTTATATATAGTGTGGTTCTAATTTTTTTTTCTGTATGTTAAACCGGGCAGTGTGACAATTCTGAAGAGCTACTGAACAGTACTGTATCGTGGTACTGTTTGTTTTATACATAGTGTGGTTCTAATTTTTTTTCTGTATGTTAAACCGTGCAGTGTGACAATTCTGAAGAGCTACTTAACCGCACTGTACTGTGGTACTGTTTGTTTTACTATACAGTGTGGTTCTAATTTTTTCATCTGATGATCAACCATGCAGTGACCATTCTTTGTAAAGCTACAGAACAGTACTGTACTGTGGTACTGTTTGTTTTACTATACAGCGTGGTTCTAACTTTTTCATCTGTGGATCAAACCATGCAGTGTGACCATTCTTTGTAAAGCTACTAAACAGCACTGTACTGTGGTACTGTTTGTTTTACTATACAGTGTGGTTCTAACTTTTTCATCTGTGGATCAAACAATGCAGTGTGATCATTCTATGGAAAGATACTGAACAGTACTTAACTGTGGTACTGTTTGTTTTGTTATACAGTGTGGTTCTTAAACTATTTATTGATGGTTAAACCCTGACCACACCTTTCTCTTGCATCGGATGTCCATCATAGAACGGATCTCTCCATATGCGGTCACTGCTTCCAACGAGGGCGGCAGCGCGGCTAGTTGGTATCCCGAGATAGAACATGGCTTCACTGGCCAGAAACTCGCGCACAGAAGATCTAAGCACTGCACGACCATCCCCACCCCTGAGGAAAAACAAAAACTAGGTTCTGTCCTCGTGTTTGTTTAGGAGTCATTGTTTGCATTGTTTGGTCTTTTGTATTGGCTCCTGTGTGGTGGTATACGAGGATAGAACCCAAAACTAAAAGAACGTACTCTCGAACTGCGTTTCATGGAAGTAATGCTTGGGGCATCCCTGTGATGGACTAGCATTCCACCAAGGGGGAGGGAGTGGGGTGTAATAGTTGTTGTTGTGTTTCATGCAGCAGAAACAGGGATAACCTCTGACCACGTGGGCATCATAAAAAGACAACATTAAGCAAAATTGGAACGAGCGTTCATTCCAGCCAGAGCTGGCTATTTGCATACCTTGAGTAAGGAGTTTTTCCAGAACCTTTCAACTGCAACTCCCATCTTTCTCTTTTCCTGGGTCAAATCATATCTTATCATATCATATCATATCATATCAAAGCATATCAAATCACGGTTTTCTCATCAGTACATACTTATGAATTAAAATATATTTACAAAACTAAAACTACGTATAAATTAACTAAAACTCACATACTTATGAATTAAAATATTTACTTACTTATGAAAATATTTACTATTACTAAAGAATGTTTTATACTAAAACTAAAACAACAAATCAATTAACTGCTTTGCATGAGAGCCGTGTAAATTAGGCAATAACGCTAAAAGAAGCCGCTGCAGCCAGGATTCTAGAGCCCCAGTCTGCCGCAAATGAGTTGGCAAACTGTTCCATAACACCGCGCCACTATATCTGAAACTATTCTTCAGAAGTTGGTACGGGGTAGGGGAACAGCAAATTTATCTTTAATTCTGCGAAGAGAATCGTCAGTAATAGCGCTATGCTCAATAAATCTAGAGCGAAGATAACCAGGTGCGAGTCCATTCAGAGAGATTTGTATACCATGCTAGCTTTTTGTATCTGACGCTGAGTTTCCAGCTTTCTCCAGCTCAACACTTGAAAAAGATATCCAGTATAAGTGTCAAAAGTACAAGAGGTCAGGACTCTGGGAGCACGATTCTGTAGTTTTTGGAGTTTATTGGCAACCGTTTTGTCACAGTTACCCCAGACATTACAGTAATCAAAATGAGGTTTTACCAAAGAACTGTAAATAAATAGCAGCGTTTTGTGCGAGAATAAAAGGTCGCATACGCTTCAGTGCCTCAATACCAGAAGCAATCTTCTAAATGTGTACATTTTGGTGCTTGGCAACTGACTTATCGGAGCCCCGTCAATTTTTAGAGAAGGAGAATGGGAAATCGTTTTCAATCTTTGCCGAGAGCCAATTATCATGAATTCAGTTAGCCTACGTGTAGCCGCACCCTCCCTCCGAAAAAAAAAACGCGAGGAGGGAAGGTCGTTCCCTCCTCGCGTTTTTTCCCTCGGGGGGAGGGTGCGGCTACAAGTAGGCTACAATTCAGTTTTAGACTTATTTAGTGTTAGCTTATTAGCAATAAACCACTCATTAAATGCTGGCAAGAGCTTCTTTGAGATAAAGTTCAACACTGTCCACATTATTACCTGCAAACATCAAGTGGGTGTCATCGGCAAACATTCGCGGCTGGGAGTGCATTAGACAATTCGGTAAATCGTTAATATATGAGAGAAAAAAGGGCGGGCTCACAATTGTCCCCTGATGGATACCATAGGACGATACACGATTGCTTGAAAGAGAGCCATTTAGGAAACATTTCTAATTACGTTGAAATAATTACGATTTAAATGAGTCAATTGAGGCTAATCCAATGCCATACACAGATAACTTAGAAATCAGGATATTGTGATCCACCGTGTCAAAGGCTTTCTTAAGATCCAGGAATACTGCAGCGTTCACATTCCCCTGGTATATGTTAAACGCCCAATCATTAGTCGCCTCAAGTAATGAGGTAACTGTGGAGTGGAGCGACCGAAAGCCTGACTGGTGGGTGGAAAGTAAATTATTTACTTATATCTCTCATTTAGTAAGTGCGCTGCGATTGGTCAATTTAGCGGGCCGTACTTCACTGTACGGCCCGCTAAATCCAAAAGTTTGTTTTGGTCGCCAAAAATCCGAGCAGAAAAAACTCGGTCCGTAACTTACAGTACGGACCTCGAACTCGGTTAGTAAGAGGTATATCCATTAAAAAGGTGTAGAATTGATCATAAATGATCCTTTCAATAACGTTTGCAACTGCTGGAATCATAGAAATAGGATGGTAATTGTCTAGATCAGCACGGTCGCCCTGTTTGAAAACAGGTACTGCTTTCGAACACTCCCATTCTTCAGGGTAGATACCAGTCGCAATAGAGGTGTTAAAAATCAAACAAAAGAAATTAGCAATTAGGTCAGCGCAAATACGAAGAAGTTAAGCAGAAATCTCATCCAATCCAGTTTCTTTGGATTTACTTAATTCAGATAAAAGGGAAAGGACTTTGGAGCGATTGGTTGGCATGAGCTCAAAGTTAGTACTATCAGGTAAGGGATTGTTCATATAATGCAGATGCGTGCGACCACTGGTGTTAAGAGGAATCTCATAAGCAAGTTTAGGTCCGACAGTGGCGAAATGATGGCTCAATGCTGTGGCTAATTCTTGTACAGATCGATATACCATTTGTTTAATCTCTTTTGTGGATGGACCATTCGATTTCCGAGAGGTGAGATTGTTAATAACACGTCAAGTTATCCGTAGATTCCCTTCATTACCGGGAAGATCTTTAGTGTAATCATGGTTTATATATGTAGATGTTATGAAACTCGACAAGTTTCTTTGTCTCATGTTTTTGTTCGCCTTTTTGGCCTTGAACCTTCCCAAAAACAGACTTTTTTCAGTAGGATAACCAATCAAAGTTTCGACTAATATATTCGCAATTAACATGCGAAACAAAAACATAAGACTGTGCAGGGTCACGGTCAATTCAACATCTATTGTGACTGCATTTTTCTTGCTTTTGAAATTTCCAGCGTTTCATAACCAGTCCCTCGATTAACTATGGTGTAATACGATTTCTTAGCTTGTCTGATTGCATTGTTTACAGAATTACGACATTGTTTATAATTCAACCAGGCCACAGGATCACTGAATCGCATCACTTTCAGTTTCGCTATCTCCTTCAGGCATGCGCTGCTTCAAGTAAGGCGTAATCCAAGGTGATTTCGAAGCTCTAACACGTTTTGAGTGCAAAGGGGCGTGGCGTGCTCAGGGTGTCAAGGGAGAAATGTCACTCCGAAAATAGGAAAACAGGAAGGAAAGTGGGTGAAAAATAGGCAAAAAATAGGAATTCTAGCCCCAAAATAGGAAAAAAAACGAAACTTCCTTTGAGTTCTGTCCACTTAACACTCCCGGCAACACCCGTTCTAGTGACAGACATAATGGTATGCATCTTCAGTGTATTCACACAAGAATGTCGGATATACCGTACAAGGAAAAACAACTGTTATCACTGATATAACCAAGTGTAACTCATCCTACAATATTAATAGATTTCAATTTTCATGAGATATTTCACAACTGAAACTGATGTCCGGCCTGTAAAACTGTGCGAACAATGACTGGCAAGAAATTGTTTTTTCACAATCAATGTCAAATTTCACTGTCACTTAGTGTATGTCTTTCTTACAATAACATCAAGAAAGGCCTTTGAATGACCAAAAAACCTTATAATGTTTTAGCTCTTTTAGCATATTGGATGACCTTAGTTGGTTTGCCCTTTTTGGGGGCAACATTTGCCGTTGATGACATGGCCTTGTCTAAGAGTTTGTGCTGCTTGTTTGTCAACAGTTTTCTCTTTTTTTCGATTTTCTCGAACCTTTGCATTGCTTGGTCTAATAATGATACATAATATTTTACGAGGAGGCCTCCAATCACCATAAGATGGTTTTCAGGAGGGTCCTCTGAGAAAATAAATGATTAAACTTTTAAATTCCTTTAAAATCTAAAATACAATGAAAAGGAAAAGAACCTATGCGGTAAGCTAACTAAAATAAGAACTAAAATACTAATAACTAGTTAAAATGGTTCAATAAAAACTGTTTCAGTTTATATTTAAAAATAGTTTTCGACATCAGTTTCTTTAAAGCACTTGGTAGTGTGGCCCAGTCGTTAATGGCTTTATAATATGTTTTGCTTTTTCCCCATTCCGTTCTTGGCCTACTGACTTTGGGCATGTAGCCATTTCGGGTATTATAACCGTGTTGTTGGTTCATGGTGGATCTGAATACACCGAAATGTTCGGGGATCCTACCTTTCATTGCATCTTGCACAACACAACACCGATGACCAAACCGCCTCGCATGTAAAGACACCCACCGCAACGACGTCAGAGCCTCTGCTGATGACATTTTCGACTTAACGATCTTCTTCGCAAAGCGATTTTGAAAAGATTGTAATTGTTTCATCTGTGTTGTTAGACCAGGCTGCTCACCCCAGACAATATCTGCATAATCTAGGTGTGGTAGGACAAGGCCATTAAAATATGATGTGAAACGTTTCTGGTCCAGCATATGATAGATTCGATTGAAGACTGACAGGCGATGTCCTAATTTTTGTAAGAGGCTATTGACCTGCATCTTCCATTTCCATTTCTCATCCAATAATACGCCTAGATACTTAAAAGATGAAACACGATTTATTTGCCCTTCGTCAGTAGAAAACTGATAGTCATTAAACGGAGACAACATTGTCTTACTACCCGAAAGCATCAATTTAGTCTTCTTCACAATTAGCGTTAATTTGTTGTTGGTGTACCAGTCGGAGATTAGGGTGAAGTTATCTCGAAGGGCATCATTAAGCTCTTGGGGTGTTGACGCAACAACTATTAAAAAAGCATCATCCGCATACAATATGAGTTCACTCTTTGTTACAGCAGCTGACAAGCTGTTAATGTAAACATTAAATAGAAGCGGGCCTAGGATACTTCCTTGTGGCACACCCAGGTCAATAGGGCGAGTCTCTGATACCTCCCCGTTTATACACACGCATTGCCGTCTGTCTGCAAGATACGATTTAAACCATCTCAGACTCCTTGCTGCTAGCCCTATGTGTTCAAGCTTTCCCAGGAGTATCTTGTGATTTATAGAGGCGAATGCCTTGGATATATCGAGAAATAGCATACCAGCGACTTTTCCATGGCATCAAGCACAGAGTTATTCAGTTGACCCACTGCTTGTGCCGTACCACACCCACGTCAAATTCATACTGATGTTTGTATAACCGGCCCAGGTGATCTAGATAAGCACTCATTTGTGTGTGTATCACTCTCTCCAAAAGTTTACTTAGAACCGGCAACATAGAAATAGGCCTATAGTTTTCAACCAAACGTTTGTCTTCAGCTTTGTACAGAGGGTTTGTTTCTTTGTACAGAGGGTTTGTTTCTTTGTACAGAGGGTTTGTTTCTTTGTACAGAGGGTTTGTTTCTTTGTACACAGAGGGTTTGTTTCTTTGTACAGAGGGTTTGTTTCTTTGTACAGAGGGTTTGTTTCTTTGTACAGAGGGTTTGTTTCTTTGTACAGAGGGTTTGTTTCTTTGTACAGAGGGTTTGTTTCTTTGTACAGAGGGTTTGTTTCTTTGTACAGAGGGTTTCTTCCATCAGTGTCCTCACTCTCGTGTAGGGACTATTTGGATTTAGCCATCTCTTCTTCAGCTTTCTTTATTCTTTCAGCTTCCTTCTTTTGCTCAGCTTCCTCACTCTTCTTCTCGTTTTTCTGCTTTTAATCGTGCCTGATATGCAAAGTGAACTGAACGCTTTAACTCTTTTGTGATCGCAATGTTCTCGGGTTGACCATTCACTGGACCATAAAGCCGACGGCCTCCTTTACAGTGTGCACACCTGTGATTGTTACTTCTCCTAGTGCTGATCTGTCACTGGTGACCACTCTTGCATTTATCGACAAAAACACTGTCTAGGCACAAGTTCAGAGGAAACGGGCTTCAAAGGGCTTCCAAAGGCGTCAAACTGGTCTTTTTGGCATAAAGGTTTCAGTTTTTTGTAGAATTTGTAAATTTTAGTGATAATTTTACTTCAGTTACTCAAAAATGTTTCTGTGCACTAAGTAAAATTCTAAAAAAAAAGTTAGAAAAAATAGGAAATTCATGAAAAAAATAGGAGAAAATGGGAAGCAAGCCAAAAAATAGGAAAAAAATAGGAACTTGACACCCTGCATGCTTATCAACAATACCTAGAAAAATGTTTTTCTAATCAGACCACATGTCATTGGGATTATCAAACATTATTAAGTTATCCCAGTCCTGAGAATAAATGTTGTCACAGAATTTAGTTGCATCAACATTTTTGAATTTCCTATAAGTCACAGTTGAGTGGACCCTGGACTGTACACAAGTTGAACACTTACGATAGGTGTGAACAACGCTATGGTTACTAATACAGCTGGGGTACACACCAGAGAAAAACACTCTGTCAGGACAGGTAGTAAATATTAAATCAATTAAAGTTGACAATGTATTAGAAACTCAAGTGGGTTCATTTATAAGCAGATGTAAATTAAAAAGATTTGCTATGTCATTGAGTAATCTTGAGTTGTGACCAGGCTCAAGTGCACATAGGTTACATTTGATATTGCCAATTATGTAAAATTCAGCACTCAAAGCATCCAGCCTACCAACAAGAGATTCAATTTATCTACTGTCGAGTTTGGTGGCCAGTACCAAGTGATAAGACGAAAAGGCTTGGATTGAGGTTTACGGATTTCAATACAAAGATTCTCAAGTTACATACAGTAAGTCAGAAAAAATTACAGGTAAGTAATGATTTTTATTGTTTTCTGAAGTATGCATTAGTCACCAATTATTGCTCATTGAAGGCAAAGTGAATGAAATAGAATAAGCCATCAAACAAAGTCAATGGGATTCTTTGAACCTAAACATTAAGATGAGGAAGAGACAATTAAAGTATAAATTCTTGGGTGACTATCATTGATCACAAGTAATGTGGGGTAGTTTCTAAAGCAACTGGTGCTGCTTCAGAAGGGAATTGAAACACAAGAAATTGGGATAATCAAACAAGTTGATAAAGTACTTTGTATCACCATAAGTTTAAAGAGGGGGTGCTGATTTTTCGAACGTAAGCCGCTTGTCAGGGCAAATTTGCAACTGCGCTTTCTTTTCTTTCATGAGTAAATGCCTTCTTGAACACCAAGGAATCTGGTGACAGTTGTTGTTTTGAAAATTAGTGCCTCAGTGATAAAATAGCCCTGGATGGCTGATTACAGCAAAATGTTATGTACACATTGACAGATCAGAGCATGACCACCTCTTGTACGTTATTAATTCATCAACCATTTAATCAACAAATATTTTCCACAGCAGACAAAAAAGATGAATACTGTTTAACTCCTGACCTGTTTATGTACTCTCCCAGCAAAACTGCCCGGCCGTCTCCCAACTGACCTGCCCATTCACCAAACTAGGGAGCACAACAATGTAAATTAAAAATACTGCATCAGGGATTGAATCAGGGTTCTCCAGAAAATTCTGAGTAAAAGGAGAGGTAATGAAAGTAGACTGTAGTGGGTTTAATTGTGGGGAGCGTGTTTCACTCGATGTAGGTAGGGTGGGTGACCCCCTCCCATTGGAGGGTTTGGGGGGGAATGGGGCCCTAACTCCAAGAAAATTTTAATGGGGTGGGGGGGGGGGAGGCACTAAATAATCATGCTACCAATTAAGAGCAGAAATTACTAAAAGTGAATCTCGTGGCCCAAAGATATCAGTATGTTTTAACTTTATTAGATTTTTTATCTTGCCACTGTCAAGGATTTCTTTTTATTGAACAAGCTATGGCAGATTTATTGTTAATATCCCTCTTAGGAGCTCATTTCTTTGAGTTAAGCCGATGTGTTTGTGATGACTACCTGGTAGTTTTCGCCAGTCGCTGGAGGTAAAGTTTACTTGTAGCTCTGGAGTTATCAAGTGCTGGGACGGTGGAAACTAACTAAACAGCATTGAAATGTTCACTTGTTAACACAAATAATGGGCTACATTTCTGTATTACCTCATTCTTTTTATGCATGCTATAGCTGTATTATCTAGGATAACAAATTTGCAAAAAAACTTTATTGTTTTCCAAGAACAAAACAGTACGGACACAGCATGCATAATGAAGTACGGGGTGATATGGAATGATATTACATGGAAGTAGCTTATAAGTCTTCAAAATTTGAATACATGATTAATAAAGGATGTATTATTGAAAAAGCGAATGATAACAATAACAATAATATGTATTGTTATATACCTAGACTTTCACTCAACAAAACGAGCACTGTGATTGGTTGATTCTTAGTCAAGTGCCCCCGATCAAATTTAAATGTATCCCGACCGGGATATAATTGTGCAGTTGTTGCCCGCGCGCCAATTGTGCCGTCTTTGTTTGTTTGTTTTTGCTATATTTTGTTTAAGGGAAAGTCAAAATATATAACAAAGCACTTAATGTATGGTCCCTCGGGAAACTAGTCAGTCTTGTTTTCCCTCGAGTTCTGTTCACATCAGGACTCCTGGGAAAACAAAACTAACTGTTTCCCTCAGGACCATACATTAAGTGTATAATGACATTAATTGATCATCCCAGTTATGCACACAACTTAAGCAGCTGTGAAAGTAAAGCCTGAAAAAAAAAAAAAACTCAGGCCTGAACGGGATTCGAACCTATGACCTTTGCAATATCGGAGCACTGTTCCGGTATCGTAAAGGTCATAGGTTCGAATCCCGTTCAGGCCTGAGTTTTTTTCAGGCTTTAATTTCACAGCTGCTTAAGTTGTCTGCATAACTGGGATGATCAATTAATGTCATTACATATTAATCCGCAGTTCAAATATATGGTCTTTCATATATTCATTTGCATCAATAACAATAATAATCTGTCATAAAATCTCTAGAATTCCAACCAAGATTTACTAGTCATCACGGCTTGAATTCCATATCACCCCATACTTCACAATGCATGTTGTATCTCTGCTGGTTTCGATCTTTTTTGAAAACAAGAAACGTTTGCGTGTGCCTTACCATAAACAACACAGCCACAGCATGCATAATGAAGTATGACGTGATCAACAGAAATATAGCCGTGATCACTCCTGACAAAGTAGTACATATACTTCAGTCTCACCTGGTGTCCTCCATAGCGGTGCGACAAAAGAACAGAGTTTGGCAATATATTATTTCCTGCTGCAAATTCTACAAAATCTCGTGATTCGCCAACTGAGGGTTTCATGTCGAGTATTTCTGTTAAAGCGTCCATAGACACTGCAATCAAGAAAGGCTTTTGTCTAAAAGTAACAGGACGCACAGTTGAAAAAACCGCCCCATTAACTTGTCTTTCATAGTTTCTTGTTTCCTTATCTATAGGAAATGCTTGCGTCAATGTGCTTTCATCCTCAAAATCCCAGTGTTGAAAATCCAACAAATCATTTGGACGGCTAATTCTGCTCCCTGAATACGGGAATGTGTCGCATGAACAAACGGAGAAAATACTCTCGAAAATACAACTATCTTTCCACAATCGGCCGTCTGTGGGGTTAAGAAGAAGAAAAAGGAGCCAAGAGAGCATAAGTCTGGGAATATGTGTTAAAACACTGTTTGCCCTTGAATCGTTTAATTTGTCCGCCATATTGTGCTGGGTAACCTGGTCTTGCGTTGTGAACGAACTTGTGTTGCCGCTGACTTCCTAGGACTGGTTAAACATTCGTGCGAAAAACAGTAGATTAGTTACAAGGAAATGCTATTTACAAAGCTGCAAATTATTCTAAAAAACTCTGCGCGCAGTGTGGAATACGAGGTCGGAGCCAAACGCATCCTCCAGCCCACAGGAAAAACATCAGGAAAACTTGACAAAAAAAGAAGAACTTTGGATGCTGCAAAACGCGTTTGTTATATGCTAATTTTCCCCAGAACCTGCAATATTCAGTTAGCGAATGCTGCCACCATCACCTTTACATACCTGCCAACTCCCGGAGTTCAAAAACCTGGAAACTTCTAAAACCGCGCCAACTTTCTTCCTTATATTGTGCAACTTGATTGGCTGATTTCCTATTATGATGCTCGTTAAATATATATCAATTTGTTTGCTCTCTTTCACGTTTTCCCATCGAGAACAGCTCAATAAATAAATAATAGCTCCAAATTCACATCTTATATTATTTTCCTTTTTGACATGTCGAATATAACGAAATAAATGAAAAAAAGGCCACGGTAGGTATTCCCCGGGAGATTTGGTGCTCTGACCGGAGGACCGGGAGATTTGATGAAAAACTTGGGGACTCTCGGGAAAACTGGGAGATTTGGCAGGTATGCCTTTACCACTAAATGGTCCTTTTCTTGTCATGTTTTGTTTTGTTTTGGTGACAAACACGCGGCGTTACATAAAGAAGTTGTCACTTGATTTGCAAAACAAAGTATTGTTCGGTTCGATTGTCCACTGATGTTCATTACTTTGTCAACCAGGAGACCATCACCGCTCAGTAAACGATGACAGAAAAAATGTTAACTGCTTATTTTTAAAGTGGAGATCTGACAAATTGACCAACAAGAACTGCCACTCAAAGAAATTTGCTCTCGCTAGCTAGGGGTTCATTAGCCTTCTTCTCTTACGTAATTTTGTTCACTGTTTTGGCCAGCTGTATGTGTAGTCAGTTTGCCATTACTGGATGAAAATCATAACAGAAAACAACTGACAAAGTTATAGTAACATTTTGAAACATCCAAAGAAGGTTTTACTCGTGTCCACCAGTGTAAGCAACGGTGTTATCTAACGCTTGAAATCTCTGCGGGCCATGCTCGCGCTTAGGATGCACAACAAAATAACCACTCTCTTATGACCACGACATAACTGGCACAATTTCTTTTTTCCTAAGTTCTTCCCACTCAGTTTTCCAACTGTAAAATTGTTTGTTTTGTCCACTCCAAAAGGCATTCTTCACTCATGGTGCATTTTTGTACCTCAGTGCTACATTACTAGCTTCTGTTACCTTTAAAACGCAGGGCTTCCAAAAGATTGGGACACCGCCTTTTATTTTGTCCGTAAAAGGATCATTTGTGGACAAAAAACGCATCGTTACTTTTTCTTGGAAAGCTATGAAACGTTTTTCTGGCTGGTGCTGCAGATAATATTCCGTAAGGAATTGCACGAGCACGAAAACTCTTCCTGGAGAGGATAAAATAAAATATTAATCGCATGCATGTTATATGAACATCAAGCAGCTTCATTTGCATAGAGGAGATGGAGTTAAAACATATGCACCTCACAACTAGTGTTCACTTTTTTTAAAGACGCAATCAACAGTTAATCAAGACTTTTCATTGAAGAGAAGTGGACCAAACAAAAAAAATAATAATGCTCTCTACTGGACAAAAAGCTACACTCCCTACGCCTTTCACTAGACTAAACTGCTCGAGAGCCGAACGTTTCAAAAATAACTGCGGTATATAGCACTTTCATGACCTAACATCCTATCTCGATCAATCACCGTGGAGCCTGACGGCTCTACATGTAGTTGAGCACGTGGTTACTTTATGGGAGACCGAAGACAAAAGGAACGTGAAATGTCTCACCAACTCCTCACAATTCATGGTTGGAGGATCTAAGGCTTAACCGAAAACAGATTTTGTTCAATTTAATCATGTCCCGGTGTAGCTCGTTCCTTGTAACGTAATTGAAGACAATTTCCAAACGAAACAAGTTAAGTACATGCCAAGTTCAACATTAGTAAAATTCCCAAAAGTGCCCAGAAAATAACTGTAGAAGTTGCAGAGGTAGTGGTAGTAGTAGTGGTGGTGGTGGTGGTGCCGGGTGGTAGTGGTAGTAGTAGCAGTAGTAGTAGTAGTAGTAGTAGTAGTAGTAGTAGTAGTAGTAGTAGTAGTAGTAGTAGTAGTAGTAGTAGTAGTAGTAGTGGTAGTAGTAGTAGAAGTATAAGAAGTAATAGTTTTAATGTTGAGGTTTTTGTAGGCCGGAGGGCGAATGGGAGAGATGTGAACAAACATAAAGAATTGTTTATTTTTAAAACAAACGTTTTACAAATGAATGTTCGAATAAATTGAAATGACTTTAATTTTCTCGCAAGCAAATTATATTTTTAAGTCGTTTTCTCTTATTCTAACCGAAAGGGCTCTGCAAATATTGTAGTGATGTAAAAATTAATAATATGAATGAAATGTGTATACAATAATACAACCTTATCTAGGTATTAAACAAAATGAAGGCGCACTTTTAGTGGCGTGCCACACAGAGAATGAAGTTATAAATTGGGCAATCTTTTTCATTTTGACTCAGTTCAACCATTCATATATCTTGCATTCTATCTTGAAGAAATTCAGCATTTTTTTTCAACGCTTCCCTATTTCGTTTCTAATAATTAAATATAAATTGTCTTTTCCATAATTTAGTGAGCATAACGATGGATTACCCTAATGTACCCCAAACAAAGCACAGTCTTGGTTTTTGCGACTTAAATGCGACAAAAAAATATCAAAATAAACTTCAGAAAATGTTTAGATACAACATATACATAAACACTTGATAAAGACTATAAAATAAGTCTCCTTATATATGTGACCATATAAATAACATTACGTCAAACGTCATTCTTTGCAAAGCTTCTGAACAGTACTGTACTGTGGTACAGTTTCTTTTACAATACAGTGTGGTTATAACTTTTTCATATGTAGATCAAACCATGCAGTGTGACCATTCTATGGAAAGCTACTGAACAGTACTGTACTGTGATACTGTTTGTTTTACAATTCAGTGTGGTTCTAATGTTTTCATATGTGGATCAAACCATGTAGTGTGACCATTTTATGGAAAGCTACTGAACAGTACGGTACTGCGGTACCCTTTCTTTAACTACAGAGTGTGGTTCTAACTTTTTCATATGTGGATGAAACTGTGATGCAGTGTGACCTTTCCATGGAAAGTTAGTGATCAGTTCTATGCTGCAGCGCTGTTTGGTTCACTACATAGTGTGCCCTTGCAAAAATACTTACGAATTTATTTAGTTACTGTTTGTTTTACCTATGTACAGATTGTTAGTGGTTCTGGTGATTTTGTTTATGAACGAAGAGTTATAGTGTGACCACGTTCGTTAAAACGAAACGCCAAGTTTAAACAGTAAGTTAAGGACAAGCCGCGGTACCTAAACAGACTATACTGAAACAAATATATACATTCCTGACTACCTATTTCTTCTTTTTCGTAAATGCAAAACAAATAAATACATGATAATTATGCAATGATTTGTAAACTGCAACCCTATCTGTCCTTAAGATATTCCATAGCTCAGAATGCATTCAGTCCTTACAATGCTTTAGCAACAAGTCTTTCATTGCTTGCTTGAGTTTTGCGCATGACCTTCGGAGCCCGGTTCTTCCTTGTGATACAGTCAAAATTGGCGCGATGTCGGTCACGTGATGAAGGACTGGAAAACGCCCTTCCACATTTCTCGCAGGTGTACGGTTTAGCTCCTGTATGCATGTTGATATGAAATTTAAGTTCGTACGACTGCGCAAATGCCTTGCCACAATATTCACACACGCAGGGCTTTTCTTTGGTGTGCGTGCGGCGCACGTGACTATCATGCGCTGCATGTGATGCAAACGCTCGGCCACAGTGCTTACACTTAAATGGCTTCTCTCCGCTGTGTTGACGAATGTGCGTGCGCAGAATGGAAGATGCGGTGAAGGCCTTGATACAATGAGGACATTTATAAGGCCTTTCTCCACTGTGCACTCGCATGTGTTTGTTGAGGCTTGATGACTGAGAGAAACGTTTACCACATTCTTCGCATTGGTGTGGACGGTGTTTCTCGTGTACGTGAAGAACGTGGATACGAAGGCGGTCTCTCTTGTCAAAGGAGCGGTTACATAATGTACAGGGGAACTTCCGGTCTCCATGGTCCACGCAGCGCGTGTACTTAAGATGGCGGTCGCGGTAATATTTGTAGGCGAATACCTTGCCACACCTCTCACAGGAAAAGCTACCCACAACGCCTGTGCAAATAAGTCAATATGAATAAAAATATATATTCATATTGCGCAAATTCAAGGATGATCCTGTATGTTTTTAAATTCGCTCCACAAGTAGTGTTAAAAAAGAAATAGAAAAACATATCTTCTACTTATAGCTTATCCTGTTCAATAAACGTATCTTAGAATGGCAATTTGAAAATGGTTAACTGAATCTGATCTACCACAGGCAACAACACCATGGAGACCGATGTACAATAAAAACTGATTCTTATCTTAAAGAAATGAATATTTCTAAAAAGCCAGGCTTGAGTTAAAACTGAGGTCATTATGGATATCCATAACCTTCAATGCATTCAGACTTTATTTTAGTTTTGAGTTCTCCGTCTATTTAGGTACAACGTTTGTGGGCAATTATGGAAAGCACGAAAAAGCAGATGTTAAACTTGAAACCAAGCCATAAAAATGGTTCTCTTCCTTCTCCCCTTTTTTATCATAATGACACTGCTCTAAGGTATTTATTTTTGAACTCTATTTTTTTTTGTGTGTTTACTTCTTGTTGAAAGAGAAGCTGTGCTGGTTAAAGAAAATTAGAAAGAAATACTAAACTGAAGAGCATTTTTATTAGTTTCATGGCTGTAAAAATACCCGTATCTTGGCTACCTCGTTGATAATACAGTTTATAATTTAAACTAAGGCTTCTTCATCGTAATAAAAGAAAGTTAGAGCATTAGAGATTAGTAGAAAAACAAATTTCAACTGGATTAATCGACTTTTTAACTCTAGATATGTAAAGACCTGTGACATGCCAAGATAAAGTGAGTTACAGAGAAACAAGAGAAAATCGGCCCACCTTGTGCCATATCCCTGCCTTTGGTTTTAAGTTGTAACGTTTTTATTCCTGTTGGAATACCCATGAACAACTGGTAGCGGTTTCCATACCAAACGAGGAGTTCTTCACCGTAAAGGATTTCACGAGATACTTCATAGTACAACTGGTCGCCATCTTGAACCAACACAAGATTTTGTTCATCACTGTGGCGAGCGCTGTTCACGAATTTCATCCAGTTTTCGTGCTCTGTTCGTCCATCAATAAAATGATCGAGCTTCCCATCTGGCGTGAAAACCTTGGAGAGAAGCAAGAGTTGAATTTTACTCATCAGCGTATGCAGTATGAAAATACCGGTTTGTTTGTTAAAGTGTGTGCCATGAACAGATAGCTAAAGCCCTCGCGTGTTAGAATAGAGACATTGTTAACGTGATTTTCTTTTGGATTCGTTGTTGGGAAAGACCGAAAAAAAATGCCAGTTACCAATAATCTCCAAAACATATGATACATTTTATGATTTAAGCCTAAGAACAATTTCGTCTCAACTTAAAAAAAATGGCAAAACAAAATGAAGAAGTCTCCAGAATAGGCCACACCTCTTACTGGCCCTTACTGTTTCAGAATTACAAGGCAGAGGTAGCAGTCAAATGGAGACATAAACTAGCACTAAAACGCTCTTCTTCTAAAAACGAAAAGAAAGCAACGCTATGTCAAAATATGTAGTATTTTACCATCGCCTCTTCCGAGTCGATAGTACCAGATAAAGACTTCTTAATGTCATTGTTTTTCTTCCAAGAACATGCAACAACTGGAGATACTGTAGCACCCGGCTGATACTTTAGCCGTGCTTTAATTTGTCATATTTCCCTCAATTGAGGTATAAAACAAAACATATACTTACTTCCCACATAAACGCGTTATCCTCTCCTTCCCTTATCTCTGATGGTTGCACTTCGCTTCCTCGATAAGGCCCAAATCGAGTTCCTTTGCTGATAGATGCATATTCACAGATGACAGCAATTCGAGTCTCCGCGTTGACAAGACGAACACATTCCGGCAAACGGGAGGGCAGTTCGTTTCTTTGGAATGGACTTTGGTTTTCGTAGCTGAACGAAGGATAGAGAAGGACTGGCGAAGGCAGCGGCTCTAAAAGGGTTGAAAAATGCGGAGGCACCATAAATGAATACTGGTGAGACCGCCAGGGGTAAGCCATTTCTGCAGGAGTGTAGTAGTCAAAAACTACTGTAGAATTCCTTTACAAAAATGCTCTGTTTTACTCAGAGGTATGTTTCTTTCTCAACCGCAGTGCAGTTCGCAGTGAATTTATCACTGGCGGTCCATCAGCACCTGCGAGTTAGGACTGCCGATGGTATATTTCGCACGACATATAATTAGTCTTTTCTAATTTGGAAATTTGCCACATTTAACCAGAACTGGAAGGCCGATAGATACTGCCACACTCATTTAAGTATTTTATCGGCGAAAAGTAACTAAGAAAACTGGGGATTTTAGAAATCGGAGGGAAACGTTTCCATTGCAGTTAGGCGTCTTGTTTCAAAGTTTAAAGTGGGTGTTTTCAAAGACCAATGGCGAAGCGTGGTATTAGTAAATTAAAGTACTGATATCCGAATTATTACACAAAACTTCAAGTCAATTAAAAACACTACAAGAAGCACACGGCTAAAAGGTTGATACCCTAATTAGATTCAAAACTCTAACGAGAATGATGAATGGCGAGATAACGAAACGTGCTCGTCTGTTTTAAGTCTTTATAAATGTCATATTGTGGGATTGTAAGATTATCCTCAATAATTTTGCCCAATATTTTTAATTAGCATGACAGACTTGTTGGATTCATGGTCCTGAACCAGTAGAGAATTACATAATTTTTACCTTATCATGATTACTCAAAGGCAAGGCTTGAAAGAATTGAATCGTGGTAAGATCGCAAAAATATCACAAGAAAAATATTTTTCACTGAAGATCTGTTTTTGAAAAAATTGTTACGATGCATGTTAAAGGTTCCAGAGCTTATCATCTCAGTGGCGTTTGAAATGAAGGACAAAAGTACGAAACGAAAGAAATGGACAGGAAGCACAAATTTCTCCACGCTGCAACCAGATTGTCAATCATTCGATACAAAATTCTGGAAGGAAACGAAAAAAAAAATTTTTAATTTTAGGCAACTGTGTGAAACTTTCCTGATGATGCCAAATTGTAGAATTAATAAAGGTTGAGGTGAATAAGAAGACACGTACTAGTCGTCTTTGCCGACACGGGAAAAATTTTTCTGTGGTATTTTTTTCTATTGGTAGCCAAACACGAGTTTACTGAGTTTTTCAATATTCACTGTTTTTCTCTTTTTGTCTTTTTCAGAACATCAAGTTTTTCAGTTAAGAAGCGAAAATATTGTGCACTTTATTCCAAGGAAACGATTTTTCTTATTAAAAACAAAGCGACGTTCTCTTCTTTCATCTTGAAATGGATCGGAGTAAACTGCGGATTAAAAAATGAAATGATTATCGCCCTGTTTAATCCTTTTAACAAAAATAAGAAAACATAGATCGTCGAAATTTTAATAAAAATTCAATTATTGAAAAGGTTTTCGTAAACTTTTCTCTTCTTCGCCTGTATGTAGCCAGGAATTTTAAGGGGAAATGTAGCACCTCGGATGAAAACATTAGTGTCTGGACCGACAGCAGCAGTTCGACACATCCATGGCGTTGCAAAGGCAATGTCCCTCTTATCACATGGCAGACATATGATAATTTATTTTATCAGGTACGTATAATTGTGTTATAAATGCCGTATTGGTGATAGGAATTATCTCCAAACTTCAAAGTTCAAAACTTTAATTGGAATACAAAATACAACCTGTGTGCTATTTTTGTCGTTGGTTTAAACGCACGTGAAACGAGAAACAAAGGAAAATACCTTCTACAGCCATTGTAGGTATCTGAAAACATGATAAGAGTTTTAAAGATTTGCGCAATATCTATTTCAATTTAATGATCTTAGTAATTTAGTCAATATATAAAAGTGAAATCAAGTTTGATGGAGAATTGAAGGCACTTCAGCGCTTAGAGCTCTTTTAAATATCTCCAAGACGCGGCTTTGTATTTCTATCATGCATTTTTAGGTTTGTTTTTACCAGTGCGGTGGTGAATGTTTCATCGATTTTATTTGCATTATCTTAAAATTTTTGTTGTATCAAAGTTCTGGGCAAAGTGTATGATATGGTGCAATTAAGCTTAGAGAGTTTGCGTTCGCGAGATACACAATAACTTTGCCTAAGCATGCCCTTCGCATGGGTGAGTGTTAAAATAGAAGTGAATAGAAGTGAATAGAAGTGAATAGAAGTGAATAGAAGTCAATGATATGGTGCAATTAAGCTTAGAGAGTTTGCGTTCGCGAGATACACAATAACTTTGCCTAAACATGCCCTTCGCATTGGTGAGTGTTAAAATAGAAGTTAAATCTCCATACCTTATGTTTTAAAGTATCGTCCACACTTTATATTTACAGCTGTATGGTATCTAATGCCACTAGAAAAATACCAGTAATTGCTATCTGCGGTAGTCTCTTCAGACAGTAAAATTGAAGAAAAATGTTCCTTGTTTTTCATGTGATGATATCCAAGGTCAAGGTGTAACCACGAAAGAGAACGTCTTGATCAATTCTTTGTTAGAAAAAGTGGCTTTTATTTATCATACACCGAGGCAAGTGCCTATAATAACATCACCTGTTTTGTAGATAGAATCTTGAGACCAGTTGTCTGCAAAATATATTATAGTTTTTCTTGTTTGCCAAATTTTTCAAGTGACAAGTTAATTTATTAGACTTTGGGCAGCAAATTAAAAGTATTATTTATTGATATGAAGATTATTCACCCAAGGGACGTCTCTCTCTAAAAAACACGCAACGAACAAAGAGCCTTCTCGATACGTTGGTCTGGCCTTATATGGTTCGGGTAATACGCAGTTTATCACAGGGCTCTAAGATTTGATTTGTTTCTCGGCTCTTCAATAGAAACGATCACACATCAGCATTTTATGATTGTTTGGAGAAGAAATTCTAGAGAATTTATCAAAAACTTGTGATTGTAAGATGTACGTGTCCTTTCATTACGATCAGCCTGAGATATTTAAGCAATCTTCTTTTGGGTTTAAGAATGGAGAGGAATTCTGCGAAATTTTGCCTTTCGAAGTTTTACAATAATCTTTACTCTCTCGAAAGGTTAGCCCAACAATTTATGTGAGCAATGAAATGAAGAAATTACTATGTCCATAGTTCAATCATCCAGAGATCTAGATTTCATATTCACGTGGTTATTGGTAAGCTAGTTTTGCAGCCAACTGCACTTCGCGCGATTGGCGAGCGTGCCTTAGAGAATTCAACTTTCCCAGAAAACTAGCAACCAGATATTTGCTCTGTTATGCACATTTTTACTTTTAATTCCTTTTTTCTGCTGGATTTTTTACTCTTAGTCTGGAAAATATCAAAGTGCGCACTACTGAACTCAATCCGGCTTTTCTCTGCAGTCAAAGGATTGTTAGACAGCGCAGGCAGTCTCAAGAAGGATTTCTTTGCGACATTTCGTGCACTGTGATTTTTTTGTCTTATTCAGTTTAGCGGCTTTAGAATACACAGGCAGTGTGTATTCTAAGTAATGAACATTTGATTCCTAAATGCAATTTTCAGGGATAAGTGGCACTGCGTTCTTTAAACAATGAAACAGCAAAATTTTGAGATGACTGTTCGCCTTTAAGTTGTAGCCTCCGTAGTAGAACGTTGCTTCAAATTGGAACTTAAGCTCCGAGACAGAAGGACGCCGGAATTGACGCTTAGCAGCATATGAAAATTTGCAGGCAATTGACGAAACATTGTGGCCTGAACGAAGTCACTGACAATAAACTAGACTGAATTTCACCTGGAATTCTTTTCCTTTTTGATACAAATAAAGTCGTCGACAAAGGTGCAATTCCTTCAGGGTTCTAAAATACGCGGGCTTTGTACAGAGTTTAAACTGCATATCCGGGATTTTTCTAATGGTCAGTTTAGTTTGCGTTGTATTGTATTGAGCGGAAGTCGTTGCATCTACTCGGCCTTTGCTTAAGTCGATCTCCAACTGTTCTTGTTTAGACTTCCTATGATCGTTCTCATTTATATGGAATTAGAGACTTTCACCGCATCAATTATACCCTACAACTCTCACCTAAACGATGCAATGGAAACACCAACTTTACATCGATCAGAACGAGCTTTCATCTCGCTTATTCTTGCGGGGAAAAATTTGTGAAGAACCAGTATACCTACCACCAAAGCACTTTTAACTGTGCGGTTTTTTGGTGGAATTCTAAAGGTGCAAACCACGCGTGTTAGCGGGCTCAAACTGATTACGATAGTTCTCTGTTGGAATTGATCTCAAAAAGGAATTCATAAAAACAATTAAGACAGTAACATCTGAACTCTGTTACTGAGATTACTCGACAAAAATTTTGCATCACATTTTTGAAGCGATCAAATTGTTTTAAACTTTTCGTAGCTAAAGAATCCAAAATGTCACGATAACAAATTGTAGCAAAAATCTGACTGAAGCGTGGTTCCAAACTCGAAACTACCCCAAAACTGCACGTTTAAATTATTAACGAGATGAGAACAAAGGCTTCCTACTGGTTTTGATTACCGCTACACAATTTGACCATCTTTTTATACTTTTTACACGATCGTTGTCTACGTAGAGAATCTGGGGGAGTTAAATACAAAAAAAAAAATCTCTGTGTACATGGAATATCAGAAACGACAACCCGAAAAGTTCCGATTTCATGCGCCCTTTAAATATGGTAAGAAAAAAACTCTTCTTTTTTTAAACAATGGTTGCCGAAACTTCATCAGAGAAACAGATTGACGAGCTTTGCCGAGTTACGCCCCTCTACATCCAACAATAACATAATTCTCTCTATGCACGCGCGCTGTGGTTTCGAAAGCGCCGGTGTTTCCGTTCAGCAGGCTCGGAAACATGCCGAAAAAACCGAGTTATTTTTTGGTTCCATGCAAACCATGCGATTGATCAAACATTTGTATTTGTATAACAGACTGAACTTTTATTAACATAGTTAAATGTTTGTCGGAGTCCCGGCTTAACTGCTCTAATTAGGTACAGTACGAAAGAACAGACGTTCTACGATGACTACAATTACTGCATAGAAAAATCAGCTCGACACAGAAACACAGACACAGAAAAAAAAAACATATATATAGATATATAGATAGATAGATAGATACCCATTTCTGCTTGAACCCTAACCACTACTGCAACCTATATATTCCGGACAAAGTAAGGTTTTCACTGTTAACGTTTAAGTTTGAGTTTTACTGACCTTTTGCGAAGCCTGCATTGTTGAACACAAGCTTGTTGAATTCATTGTGTCTTCTACGCGATCCGTAAAGAAAAGAATCATACACCGCGCGAGTTATTTTGCGAGGCTTCTTCGTGTTTGTTGATTCCGCTGAGGAGGAATTCATTGATAAAGAGCTCATGTTGCGCAAGTATTTTACCTGCAATAGAAAAAAAAAACTAGATGTTTAAACTGACGTAAAAAATATAGGCAAAAGTGTATAACTAAACGACCAAAAACGAAAAACAGTTTCATACTCGTCAGTTTGTTCATAACTTATATTCGCTTTCGGTACTGTCATCAAGTTAACTGTTTTCAGAAAATTGTTATCGTTAAGCATACTAAGAAAAATTATCACTTCAAAAGCGAATTGGTTGTTTTAAGTTGCAAAGTAAAGCGATACAGGTCTGGATATTTACTAGCAAGATTGTCAGCCGTGTCTTTATGCTTTAAAATTAAACGTGATCTTTAATCATAGCCGCGGTTCAAGGTTAAGGTGAAACTTCAGCTAAATATTTTTGTTTTCTTAGCTTGTAAACGGCAAATCAAACTCCACAGAATCAAATACCTAATGCAGAATACTTACTGCAAATTATGGATAGATAACGCAAAAAAAAAAAATACCTATCTGGGCTTTAACTACGCGTTTTAGCTCCTTTTCTTCGCCACATCTCTAACTGGTCTGAACCACTGGACCGTTTCCTACTGTCTCACCACACGTGGTAACGGATTTGAACTTTGCGGTGCGCATCTCTTAATTGTATTACGCATGCGTTTTCTACTCTCTAGTTATCTATCACAGACGTCTTGCTCTCTCGTAACTAAACCTAAATGGCAATTAGCGAAGGACAGCAAAGAAACACAGTGTAATTTTTCATTGCTTAACGAACCAGTTTCACTGGTAACGTGGGAGTGTTCTCACTAATGCCCAAATTTACTTTTTCGAGAAACAGCGGTTTAATTGGCGCAACTAGTAAACAAAGTCCTTCGATTGACTAAATTTGCGCCATTTCTTTTAAGCAACGGCAATGAATTTCACAAATGGAAATTACTAATGAATATAAGTCACAAACATGATTCCTTCAGATTACATTTAATTTAGTTATTAGAGAAAGACCTGAAGCAGAGCTCTAGGAAGAGCTTTTTATATCTAAATATATACACTGTAGCCGGGCTAAATCGTCTTTGTAAAGTTTTTACATTGATACTTCTACGTGAACTGGTGGTGTGTTTTGGAATTATTACTCCGTTAGAAGATTAATTTACTCATTTTTCTCTGGCTAACAAGGATAAAAACATGATCAAACTGTTTCAAAAATCACTATTTATAATCCAGCGTTATGATTTAAAATTGATTCAGTTCAACATAACTCACCCATAGGAATGTCGGGAATTTTTCTTGTCACAGTAGGTGTTATTGCGGCTTCAAGGATTTCAGCGATAAAACCTTAGAAGTTACTGGAAAAGTCAATCACGGAACTCAGAAAAAGTTTTAGAAGTTACAGAGTTCAAAATGCGGCAATTTTCTTTTACTCAGAACATTCCCTCGTCCTTCTAATGCCATGTCTAATTGGCCACAAGATCAAAAGAGAAGAAATTCGAAATAATTGCGAACTTATGGAGAGTACTGGTGAGTAAACGGATAACAAAACTGGGAATCGACCTCCTCGCTAGCTTTCCATTTTCAAATTTTTACAATAATATAAACAATTTGACTCGCCTGCTGGAGACGAGACGAGACCCGCAAACTACATAAAAACATGCGCGCAACTTGAACAAAAGGGCGTCTATGAAGAGAGCAGAGTACATGGAACAATTCAATGGGCAATTATTCGTACCATTAACTGTACTTTAACGTGGAGCTGTTTGTGTTTGTGTGTGTGTCTTTATTTTTAATTATCACCAAAGAATGATTCAGTTTTTTTTCCATCTTTGTTGTTCCTGTGCATTTTTAAGGGAAAATCAAGAGGAAAAACATATTTTGCTTGGCACTTTGCAATTTTGACGGTGTCCAAAGTGCTTTTAGTTGGTTTTATCTGATGGTTATCTTTGATTTCTCCTGAACAAACTCTCAGTCCCCCTTTTCACTATTTTTATTATGAATACTTCTTTAGCATGCAGGTGCATTTGATTCTAAGTCTTGCTCTCGGCATCTATTGTTGCGCGACAGCGTTTAGCGCTGTTGTTGGAACAACGTGGGCACGTGAGAACTTGTGAGATCACGCGGCCACAAAAGACGATTTCACAAAAATACACGACTGAGGTACATTTTCCGAGTTGTTGTATTGCAAAGTTCTCTGTTTATCGACACGTTTGAAATGCGACACAGATTTCTTGGTTCTAAGCGACTCAATTTAAGCTATGAAAATTGTAATTTTCTCAAGAATTCTTCGCTGTTCGCTGATACATATAAAATCTTCTGTTAGGACATATTCAACGGGGACCGGCAACGATATTAAAAAATTCCTCCATAATAGAAAACGGGAAGCATGCAGTTTTAAATTGTTTCACACAGAGCCGCATGTTCATTGGTAAAATCGACTGTTTATTGCGTTAAATAACTTTAACGCTCCATCATTACTTGGTTAAAACTTTAATCTAGAATTCTCTCTTATAGATCAGGAGGAAAGCTAGTTTAAGACCATGCCAACTGATGTATGCAAAAACTTTTACATGTAAACAATTGCATAACTCAATTGGAGGGGTTTTGTACCTGCGAGAAACCTACTAGGCAACTAGAATACACAAATGAGATACTGAGTTACAAAAGAACACCGAAAGAGACGTTGAACTGAATTAGCATTCTTTAAAGGAATACAGACAGTTCATTTCGAGCAGCTGCAGAGGTGAAAGTTTACGTCGTTAAAACTTCGGAAAGGTGTATTCTTCTACTTTCGCCGCTGTCAAATCGACTTTTCCATCCAACGAAGAGTGGTCAGTCTGGACAACGCTGTTTCAGCGAAATATCACAAGCTGCGTTTCAATTTATCTTATCTCGAAACGCTTCAAACGTGATTACAACGCTATTTGAAGTTATATATGTGCTATGCCAGAAATTTTAAAGGGAATCGTTCGGACATCACGCTGTCTTAATCCCATTTGTTCATCGTTCTCCGTTCAAACCCAGTTCCGAGATTAAATACACACAGGCAAAAATTATTAAAGAGAATTATCATTACAACAAAACCGGCAAAAAATGAAGCTGCGACTCTATCAAACTCTAGTTGCGCCAGTTTTGCTTCACAAGTATTGCAGCCCTCGAGCAACATTAATGTCACGACTTTGAGCGTTTGTCAGCAGGACTATTATCTTCAAGTTCGATTTTAATTAAATGGAAAAAAACATATTTGCCATTTAAAACAATGTCTCCCCAGGAAAGAACTACCGAGAAGCATTTGTTTGTTTTTGAAATTCGAAGCACGTTTTCTAGTCAAACATCTACCAGTCATAGAACATATCCTTTTCAAGAAGCAAAGGAGACTGTAACCGAAATTGCAGGCTATCATATTAACAATAATTGGTTATTTTTCATTACACGCGTCTGACCAATCATAAAATACCACTTAAGAGGCGTCGTTTTAAACTGAGAACCAGTGACACAAATAACTGACAATAAATCAAAAAGGCAGACGTATTCAACAACACTCGCTAACAGTAGCTCACTTTGTTTCTCTTGGTGAACAGCGTCTCTCATTTTGCGTGAACACAGCACACTTAACAAAAGACATTTGGTTTATTTGAGTTTAAGAGGGAAATGTTTATTAATATTGCCACCTAACGTTTCTAAGTATCTGGGTGCTTTGCTACTGAGGATCGTTGTATTCCTGTTAAGTTCTAAGCACAAGCTTTGCTTACTAAAATTACCTTTTACTTTCTGTTGTAGCACGGAGAAATTTTCGGCTGAGAATTTCTATACAGCGTTATTGCTATGCCTAGGAGAAAATACATAATAAACGCATCTCAAATAGAAAAGATTTCCCAAATCACCCTCGCTCTTATTTAAGTCTAAAGCATCTTTATGGAAAATATCAATCTAAAGCTAGTTCGCCAGACTAAAGAACAAAAATAAATTCTATATTTTCCCGGACCTCTTAAATATAAACCATTACCTAGAGTGATTTGTGATAACCGTTACATCAGTCGAGTGGCTAGAACTTTCCATATAACTATTGTTAGATAATACTAGCTATTACTGAACAAGTTTGTGACATATTTGATTAATCACATATTCTTTTCGTTTCCCACGTGTTGGAATGCTCTTTTGTTGAAAAGACTTGCAAGAAATATTTGGCCTTTCTCAAGGAGAACCACACAAAATTTCTACCTTAGTTTTCAAGCATTTAAATCTGGAAAATTTGTCTGAGACAAAACCAAAACTGAATAAATGTTGGCTTTTCAGACTTTTTTCAGCGGAGAGGATTAGTAAAGTGACTTGTTTGTAGGGTGGATCTTTGTAGGATATAAAATAAATTTATGAACTGTGAACTGGTTGATTTCTTACCACAGTAGTGATCGCGATGTTCAACCGATGGCTCAAGGAACACTGCTGTTTGATTGGACGTGATTCACAGTATCTAACTCCACCATACGAGGGAGAGGTGATAGAGTGGAGATCTATCCTTAAAGCCAAGAGTAAGGTACTTTATGTTCCGGTTCCTACCAACTTCATCTAGGCAAACCACTTAAGTAATAATAGATTCTCAGCTGGACAAAAGTTTCCATGCGTTACCTTAGACAACTTTCAATGATGTTTGGTTTTTTGCAGGTCAACGCCCCACCCCTCGACGAAACTGTCACTTTCCGAGCATGGGCAATACCTCGAGATCTGATAATTTCAATATGAACTAACTTAACTGAATACTTGTTAAAACCTTAAGGTAATAAATTGTGCGGCTCTCCACAGGAGCACGATACATTATTAGGTTATGCCTTTGAAAGATGCCTTGGTAAAATTTTATTTGGTCTTGACTTTTGTCGCTGAAATCAAAATAAGATTCTAATCCTTGTCTGGTGATGAAATAAATTGCGCAACCATACTGTTAATATTTCACACGCACAACTGTCTAAGGTGTCTATGTATGACCTTAAATTTTCTACTTTATTTTTCCCAGCTAATGATGAAGCGCTTAGCAGTACTGTGTGTGTTGTAACTCTCTTTTGCAAAGTTGATGTTTGAAGTGAGCTTACCACACAGCAGGCCTTTTGTCTCGCCATAGGTCATCCGGAAAAGAGACTTCATTTGTTCGTTACTAAACATTTTCTGTTTTCAACGTGTACACAAAAGTGGAACCACAGCAAAGTTATAGGGAAATTGCAGATTTGTAGAGATTTCATCTGATACACTTAACCTTTTATGTTTGAAGTAAGATCGAGAAAAAAGATTTTTTGTTTGCCACAGTTAGGCTCTTGGTATTAAGACATTGCCTAAGAATAGGACACCAGTTAATACCAATGGTGGTAACATTCTACAGTATAGAGATACGCTGGCCCCGCCCGACACTTAGAACACGCACTGAATCAATTATTGATTAAGCTCCTGTAAAAAGTGTGTTTTGCGCGATGTCTTTTTTTCCTAGATTGCTTAGAAACAATAAGCACAATTCGCAAACAGCTTTATCCCAGCACCTTTAAAAATCGTGTCGTGTATCGCAAGTATTCTCCAATCAGAGGCCTGACTGCACGAGGCCCGGTTGACACCGGGCTTGGAAAGGTTTCCTTTTGTGTAACATGAAATCGCGTTTGCGCTCTGTGTCTACTTCAGTTGTACGCATGGCGCTATTTACTCGAGGACGTTTGTTCTTAAATAATCGTATCAATCAACTGTCAATTGCATTTAACTTTTTCAGTAAGGACGATTTTAATAAACCTGAGAAGCCCTTTGTTCGTACGGATGGTTATGGTGGTAACATTCTCATAGTTGAGTTTTGCAGGTTACACGTAACTCCTCCAAGTCTTCATAGCACTAATGAGTTTCCTTTTTGCCAGACTCTCTTTACTGCGTTCTTTGTTATGTGTAATTAACTCTTGTTTTTTTTTTCTTTTTGTCTAAGAATTTTTCGGACAAATGTGTGTTTTCAAACTTTTCGATCATTCTTCGCTCTACGGCTAGTGGACACCGAACATTAACGTTTTCCAGCGTTTTCAAATTGGGTAATAATACCCCAGTAACTCAAAGTGCTTTGTTCTCACGCGAGAATCAAAAAGCCTTGTGCGTGCGAAACACAGACATTTACGTAATAACGATTTCATTTCACCAAATGACATAAAAAATGGATTGCTCATTCCAGGAGGCATATGAAAACGGTGTTAAAATGGCACGTTATAAAAAATCTCTGTTAAACTTTTCTACTAAGAGGCTAATTGTTTGCCACGGCAAGCAAATGTTACAAACATAATTATAATTCCTTTTCCTTCCTTTTTCTGTTTTAGTGTACGAGATGCTAGAGCACGTTCAAGTACGTTTTTTTTTTCCCTCATTAAACACAAAAGCTGTGGGATGCGACTTTTATCTAACACCAAGGCTGTGAGATATGACTTTTATCTAACATTTAGGCTGTAAGATGTGACTTTTATTCAACAGCAAAGCTGTGAGATAAGGCTTTTATTAAATATCAAGGCTGTGAGATGACTTTTATCTACCACTAAGGGTGTGAGATACGACTTTTGTAAGGACCCTCAGAACGACCTGCTTACACAACTCGGTCGCAACAGATACTCGTTCAGTTAACCTGAATGTGACACGCCCAAAAGGCGTGGTCAATATGAAGTAAAGCATTACGCATGTCAAATAAACTGCCTCGTGTCGAAGCGTCTCTCACGATTGCACTTGCATGAGGGAAAAAGCAAATGTGAATGAGGCTAGGAAAGAGCAAAGATGGCGTCCTTATCTATTCTCCTTTTTTCCCGACGCAGCACTAGGTTCTTCGGAAACTTGACCCGTTAAGATTCTAAAGTGACTGAGGCATCTTCGTTGAGCTCCGACCAGCTCCAGTGGAGTACAAATTCACACCTCAACCCGCAGCCCTGCGCTAGATTTGTGTGATTTCATGATTAATAACACATCAAAAGTTGCAACGCGCTTGTAAAGCTATTGATCATAAGTCACGCGAAACGTATTATCAAAGACGTTTTTGTGCTTACTATTTACACGTAACCAGCACAAGGAATCCATTTGATCTATTGTTTGATTTTCAGTTCAGATTGATTATAAATAAGATTAAAAAACTTATTTTATTGGTTAACACACTATTATAACGCACGGAATTTCCCTTTCATTGTACTAAACTAGGAGCGAATCAACCCGGGGTGATTCGCTCCTGACTAAACCCTTGGAACACGTTATTAACAGCATTGCATTAAGTACACCTGAAGCACACAGCCATTATCCAGAGTCAGTGAATCAGAGATGAGTTACGAGAGTATTTACGGAGTGTTGAAGGAGTTTTTACCGGAGTACCAGGAGTTCTTATGTAACCCTCGGAGTTCGAAACCAACATAAGTTTGATTGTTTATCATTGACTTTGTCACAATGGTATTGTAAATATCCAGTTTGATTATAACATAAAGCCTTAATTTTCTCCTTTAGTTCCTACCGCTTGCAATCATAATATTGGCTCCAACAAAGAAGAGACAACACCCACCCCAGCAGTCCCCTACTGTGAGAAAAGTGGTTGAGCTGGCGCCCGGGGGGTACTGCCATATATGGGCAATATAGGTATGTGCCGCTGTGAAGGGTAGGGTTTTCAAGCAGTTTACTCTAGCATAGGGTATATAAATCAGAGCGTTTGGGTCTAGAATAGGGTATCATTTTTCACGAAACTGACCAGTTGGTTGAAGATTAAAAAAAACTGAACATGTATATATAAATCTTTCTTAAGAGAGAAACAATTGTGGTGTAAGGTCAGATTGTGCTAGTGACCTCAGCTACTCAGCTAGCTACTCTAGGATAGGAATAATTTTGGTAGGGGGGGGGGGGTTAAACTAGTATAGGGTAGCAAAATTCAGCTGAACCAGCTCTGGTATATATAGGCTAAGGGTTCCAGGGTTCCAGCATCACATACCCACCCATAAATTCCTAAAGTACCCTTCCCTCCCCGGGGAGCTGGCGGTCCTGGTTCGGACCTGCAGGTGCAACGCGTAATCGAGAACGTAACAGCGCTGATTGGCTAAGATCACGCCTAATAACCCAAAACAGTGCAAAAATTTGAAATAAAATGCTTGCATGTATATTATTAACAACAATTGACACCATTTGATTAACTATACTAAATGAAAATGATTTTAATCTCTTTTTATACACTGCAAAAAGATGCATTACCGGTAGTTTACATAACATTTTTACAGTCTCTAGGATGAAATTAAAAAATCGATGAGTATATCTTATATGATTCTTTGAAAATAACTATTCACCACCATAAATTTGCTTTTGGAATGACATACATGACATATTTGCTGTGGATGATGAAGACTGCTGTACCTTATCTGCGGGCATATTTGAAAATGGAAAGTGACGTTTGTGTTCCTTGCAGTCTATTTTTGTCATCAATTGCCCTATATAAGGCATCGAACAAAATGTGGCAATCTCAAGTTGTTGTTCACCATGGACACAGCTTGGCTCAATCGCTTCTCGTACGCTATGAAAATCGTCCTAGTTGGCGATGCAGGGGTCGGTAAATCATGGCTTCTTGCTCGATCCCAGGAACTTTACTACCAGTTTCTCGTGGAACCGGACGAATACCTCAGGTACGACAGGAAATCCTTCGCTCCCTCACAAAACTACTCTCCAACGAACTTTCATAGTTACATTATAAACGTAGAATCTCCAAACCTGGGCAATTACCAGACGAACTTTTGGGACACTGGTGGTCGAAGGATCTTCGACTCGCTTCGCCCTTTGGCGTACAGTGGTGCAGAAGTTTTCGTAGTATGTTTTGATATTACCAACAGGGAATCATTTCACAGTGTATCGAAACGGTGGATTTCTGAAGTGCACAAGTACCGGCCGCGATCGCCTGTGCTTATTGTCGGTACCAAGTCGGATCTCCGGAGTAGAAATGCGAGGTAAATATCATGCTTACCCCTCCCCACAGGAAAAAAATACCAGATTCCCATTATATATTTCAGGGTATTTAAAGAAAACCCACGAAAATCCCAATTATGGAAGAGTGAGACAAATCCCAATGGGAGACTTGAATGGGAATTTCCTGGTTGTGACTTGTGTCACTTTGCCAAATAGGGAATTTTGTTTGTGTGTTCAGTAAATACCCTGAATCTGGTATTTTTTTTCTGTGGGCCTCACTCATGGCTAATTTTTGACTTGTAACCCCATGGCCATTCACAAAAGCAAGTGGATTAAAGGCTGTAGGTTGCATTCTGCAAAGCATTCTGACCATCATAAATGTGCTGGAGAAATTTATCAGTGATCGCATCCTTGTTTGTTCTCTTTCTTGCTTGGTTTCCTCCTGATATCCCCAAAGAATCCACAAGTCAAATTGTGAAATGGTGAACATGCTTGGAGAACTTTTGAAAGATGTATTTTTGGCTCTGCCACAGGCAAACTGGGAAAAAGCAAATTCAAGATTCCCCTTTAAGAGAGATAAAAACTTGCCATTGATGAATTTTTTCTGTTTTTTTTTTTCATAGTGCTGTACCTATCTATGAAGCCCAAATTGTTGCCAAGAAATTTGATGCTCGTTACTGTGAGACAAGTGCAGTAACAGGAGAGGATGTGGACAAAGCATTTGAAGCTGCTGTTGAACTGGGCCATACTGCTAGGAGACGAGCTGGAACATATCTACCAGTAGATAAAATGGCAAGCAGTGTTATGTCACTGTTTATTCCCACAGCCAGTAAGTAAATAAAGTATTGACTGTATGGCTTTGTTATGGAATCCTACATATATATTAGTGTGCCAACGTTATTCTGAATTCTGTTGCTTTTTCAAAATGGCAGCAAGTTTGGAGAACTTGCTACCCTTTTGGAAGAGCAATACCAAGAACACCCTGGGGTTAAAGGCGGAGCTCTGCTAATTACATTAAGCAGCATGTTGTTACAGACCCTTGTCCTATCTGACAGAAAAGGCAACTGTACTGTTGTTAACAACTCAATGGCCGTTTTTATACTAGGGGACGCATTATCCGTCTGAACAAACTTGGGCAAACATTCTTAGTTCGTCTGGTTATGCATCTAGTATGAAGATGGGCACAAGACGCAACAACCTTTAGTAATGCGTTGTTCAAGGTGGATTACTAAGGGTAGTTCATCTAGACGCATAATGCATCTTGTGCCCGTCTTTATACTAGAGATGCATAACCAGGCGAACTAAGAATGTTTACCCAAGTTTGTCCAGACAGATAATGCGTCCCCTGGTATAAAACGGTTATTACTAATTTATTTGTAGTTGACAGTTGAAACACTATAACCTGAGTAGTCTACAAGGGAGCAATCGCTTAACATACATTAATAAGCTATCTCTTAACTTCACAACTAAGTAAACTCTAGTCACCACTGACACTACAACTCACGAGCTCCGTGGAAATATCCACTTGAGGGCAACAACTCATGTATACTCCTTTGTATAGTTTCTCCAGACAACTTCATGGCAAACACAATCTCCAAACCTCAATTCTAGACTACTAAAACTGTCCAGTAACATGCCTAATCACAACTATAACAAAATTCTCAAATCTGATTGGCTATCAACTGCCCCGATTTCAGCCATAATAGGACAGTTTAAATAGGCCAATACGCATCATGCCTGAGTAATTGGACAGTACACGCCATCACGCGCACGCTTAAATGGCTTTTTTTCACTGCTAGCATAAAAAATCTTGGAATTTCATGATGTGTTTTGATTTAAAAAAAGAAGTTTATACATCACAAATTATGTTAAAGTTATGATTAATTGGTAATAAGACTTCATGTCGTCCAATTCGGCCTGCAATCATACTTAAGCAAATCGGACTCCAGCTACGCGGTCGTCCGATTTTGTTAATCACTCGTATGATTACAGACCGAATTGGACTCCACTCAGTCCTATTACCATTACTTATATACAGTAACAAAAAATTCTAAAACAATATTCTGGAAGTTTGTAGTAATAACTATTTTTATAGTGAAATTACTTCATACAGTTTACATTGTTTACAGTGTGCTAGAACTCTCCAGAAAAGATATTGCATGTCCAAGCAGATATTTGCACAAATTAATGAGTTCTAGAAAGTTCTCCTTGTAACAGTGTATATTAGTGTCATTTTTCAACTTTTTCCAAGCCATGTTTTGATTGTAAATCACACTTGAGAACATTAGTTTTATGACAAAATTAGCTTAGAGACTTAAGTCGAGATTGAAAATCTTTGTAGGTACAAACAGGAGCTGGATTTCAAAGCCCCAAAATTCCTCTGTCTTAAAGTTAATCCCCCCTCCCCCCCCCCCCCAGAATGGAAAAACCCTGAATGAAAATTTACCTCCCTCTCCCCCCAAAAAAATGCAAGTCTTAGGTAATAAACAATGGCCTTTAGAATACAAAATGTATGCAGACATAATTATTGTGATTAATTATAATTGTCATATCAAATTGTTCATAGCGTGACAGTTTTTGTGTAACAAACCATTCTTTTCACATTGATACCTAAACATCTTCTTCTCGAAACCCATTTTCTCCTGCGGTTGTCACCATGGCACATTCCTTCTCAAATTTTTTTAATTTATTTAAGTACAGTGTATGATCAGCTGTTGAAGTTGATTTCACGATTTATTGAAATGATATTTTGTTTAATCCATTCACTTCCAAGATCTGAGTAGCAATTCTCCAAAGTCAATCCTGTACAAATTTGGTTTGAGGTTAAGTTGGAGAGTTTCTTGTGAAATCAATTCGTCATTGCTAGGTTGATTGCGTTCTCAGTTCTCATTATTAGTTTGGTTTGTGGTGTACCATTTATTGTGAGGGGAAATTCCAGTTTTATCATATCTGGGAGTGATCACGAATGTTATGGTCTAGGGGATTGAAAGTTTGTTGTAATTTCTCAATATTAGCTGCCTCTCCACTGGTTGAAGTCAGCCATTCAACTTATGGAAAAGATTTCAAAAAGATCCTGGAAGATCCAACACATGCTGATGTTGTATTCAGTTTTGTTGATGATGAAGCTGACATCACAGCTCACAGGATAGTGCTTTGTTTGTGTCCTTCAGTTTTCAAAGATGTCTTTCAGGACAGAAACTCTTGGAGTGGATATAGTGAACTTTTTGTTATTTCTGAAAGCTCAAATGAAAGTAAAGAGCATCTGCATCATAAAAATGCCACCAACAAAGACAGGACTCGTATACTGATGAAAAGCTGGATTTCACAGCAGACATTTTCAAAAATACTTGGATATATCTACACCGGAATAGCCAGTATCTCTAAAGACAGTGATGAAAGTGAACTTAAAGACCTCCTGAATGCTGCTCAACAACTAGAGATTAAGTCTTTAGTAGACAACTGTGAATATTTCCTCCAAGTTAAAACTGGCACAATTAAAAAGCTTCAGAAACCAGCTACTGGAAAAAGACAACTCCCAATGTCTGATGATGGACAAAGTCCATTTCTGAGCCAATCAGCTTCTGTGTTCTCTGATGTAACATTCCAAGTTGGTGGCACCTTGGTGTATGCTCATAGAGCAATCATTGCTGGAAGGTCACCATTGTTTGCAACTCTTCTCAGTGGAGTCTTCAGTGATGGCAAAGCTCCTCAGGTAATTACCAACAAATAAGGTATATGTTGTAGTTCAATTTTTTTCTTGGTTCAAATTTTATTTTCCTTTGTTTTCTGGTATGGTAATGTATGATAATGAGTTGGAAACAAAGTAAAATAAAATTTGAACCAAGGACAGAATTGAACTACAACATATACAGTGAGTTATTTTGGTATGACCTGGATCGGGATTCGCGATCACACAGATCATGGCGCATCGAAGGAACCGATGAATCCCTGTCCAGAATGTATTCATTGGTTTCTTTGATGGTTTATGATCCTTTTCTTCAGAGTCAAGTGATTTACCTGGCGTCAGGTGGTGGTACTAATTACGTCTCTGTGGTTGGTCGTTTAAGCTGTGATGTCAATGATCTGTTGCTGTTATTCTGTTGTTTTTTTTTTCAGATACCGTTACATGATGTCGACTGTGCTGCATTTCTCGTCGTTTTGGAGTATCTCTACACAGACCACTGTAGTTCCCTATTCAAGGTGCCTGTTGAAGATGTTCTTGTGTTAGCTGATCGACTGTGCCTTTCTCGATTGCTTCAGATGTGTGAGGTGTACATCTGGGAGAATGAGTTACTCAACATGGTGCAAACTGAGAATGACCACGAGCTTACTCACAATATCCTAGAAATTTTTAAATTTTATGAGGTAAAGTGCTGTTTTTTTTTTTGTGTGTGTGTGTGTTAGTTTTGGTCAGTTGTGGAGACCTGGTAAGGTAGTGGTTAGTGTGTTGGACTCTGAGTAGGAGGTCTCAAGTTCGAGCCCTGCTCATGGCATGGCGTTGTTTTCTTAGACGAGAAATTCTACTCCACCCTGTCTCTCTCCACCCAGATGTATAAATGAGTACCAGTGATATAATGCTGGGGGTAACTTGTGTTATTTCCTTAGACAAGAAACTTAATTCCACACTGTCTCTCTCCACCCAGATGTGTAAATGTGTACTAGTGATATAATGCTGGGGGTAACTTGTGTTATTTCCTTAGACAAGAAACTTAACTCCACACTGTCTCTCTCTCCACCCAGGTGTATAAATGGGTACCAGTGATATAATCCTGGGGGTAACTTGTGTTATTTCCTTAGACAAGAAACTTAACTCCACACTGTCTCTCTCCACCCAGGTGTTCAAATGGGTACCAGCGATACAATGCTGGGGGTAACTTGTGTTGTTTCCTTAGACAAGAAACTTAACTCCGCACTGTCTCTCTCTCTCCACCCAGGTGTATAAATGGGTACCAGTGATATAATGCTGGGAGTAACTTGTGTTGTTTCCTTAGACAAGAAACTTAACTCCACACTGTCTCTCTCTCCACCCAGGTGTATAAATGGGTACCAGCGATATAATGCTGAGGGTAACTTGTGTTGTTTCCTTAGACAAGAAACTTAACTCCGCACTGTCTCTCTCTCTCCACCCAGGTGTATAAATGGGTACCAGTGATATAATGCTGGGAGTAACTTGTGTTGTTTCCTTAGACAAGAAACTTAACTCCACACTGTCTCTCTCTCCACCCAGGTGTATAAATGGGTACCAGCGATATAATGCTGAGGGTAACTTGTGTTGTTTCCTTAGACATAAAAATTAACTCCACACTGTCTCTCTCTTCACCCAGGTGTATAAATGGGTACCAGCGATATAATGCTGAGGGTAACTTGTGTTGTTTCCTTAGACAAGAAACTTAACTCCACACTGTCTCTCTCTCTCTCCACCCAGGTGTATAAATGGGTACCAGCGATACAATGCTGGGGGTAACTTGTGTTGTTTCCTTAAACAAGAAACTTAACTCCACACTGTCTTTCTCCACCCAGGTGTTTAAATGGGTATTAGCGATATAATGCTGAGGGTAACTTGTGTTTCCTTAGACAAGAAACTTAACTCCACACTGTCTCTCTCTCCATCTAGGTGTATAAATGGGTACCAGCGATACAATGCTGGAGGTAACTTGTGTTGTTTCCTTAGACAAGAAACTTAACTCCACACTGTCTTTCTCCACCCAGGTGTTTAAATGGGTATTATATATAACGCTATGTTGGACTAGCATCCCATCCAGGGGGAGTAATAATACTCCCTTGTGCTTCACGCTACTAGAACCAGAATAAGCTGCGGTCATGTGGGTTTTAATGCTTGTGAGCGCCATTTTGGGTTTTCATTGCTGCGATACGTGGCCATGGAATCTTGCGCAAAAGAAGCAGTAAAACCAACACAGTAAAGTGTAACTTTTACTAAATAGTCAAACGCTAAAATTTATTTCTCCATCTAATGTATGAATTTCCCCTTCCTTCACTCCTTTCCAGATTTTCAATGCACATCAGCTAAAGCAATGGTGCCTTCATTTCATGGCTACCAATTACACAGCATTCGATGTGTTGGCAAGGAAAGAGGAATTTCTACCAGTTCAGAGCCAGAACCGATCGTTCTTTGAAGACAACCGCTGGCCACCCCAGTCCTGTGTGATTACTCTTGAAGAATGCCAGCGTCGAGTAACGGCTTGTGGACTTTTGAGAATGAATTTTTATCACAAAAAGAAACGGTGTTTGCCCTACAAGTGTAGTATAATGTAGATAAGATTATACATTTAGTTGAATGCCCAAGAGTCAAAAGTTTCGGAAGATTTTGAAACGTTTCAAACTTGCCATGCAGTGTTAATAAATCTCTTCACTGAATTTCGGTGACGAAAGTTGACAGTAACTGGGTTGTAGAGAAATTTTTCAATTGAGTATCACTGACGGAACGCAAAAGTCTTTCAATTTACGGAACGTTTTTTAAACTTTTTCATCTGTAGATCAAACCATGGAGTATGCCCATTCTTTAGAAAGCTACTGAACAGTACTGTACTGAGGTACTGTTTGTTTTACTATACAGTGTGGTTCTAACTTTTTCATCTGTGAATCAAACCATGCAGTGTGACCATTCTATGAAAGCTACTAAACATTGCTATACTGTTTATTTTACTATACATTGCGGCTCTAACTTTTTCATCTGTCGCTTCAAATCGGGCATAGTGACCGGAATGAGTGGGTGATTTGTGGGCAGGGAAGAAAAAATGCTTAAAAATGTTTTAATAGCAAATAGTATTAATATTTTACAATATTGTTGCTGGAAATTAGGCATTTCGACATATGTACTTATTTTTTACTTTAACATGGACTCGCACATACCATAAATAAAGAGGTCAATTTCTATCAGTGCAGAGAGTAACTGACATGCTGTGTGTGGGCCACCTTTACACAAAATGCCATTTTTTTTTAGGAGTCAATTTCTTGTGCAGTCATGTGATTGTTAATTTGAGTTTTGCGCATGACCTTTGGAGCTCGGTTCTTCCTCGTGACGCAGTCAAAATTGGCGCGGTGTCGGTCACGTGATGAAGGACTGGAAAACGCCCTTCCACATTTCTCGCAGGTGTACGGTTTAGCTCCTGTATGCATGTTGATATGAAATTTAAGTTCGTACGACTGCGCAAACGCCTTGCCACAATATTCACACACGCAGGGCTTTTCTTTGGTGTGCGTGCGGCGCACGTGACTATCATGCGCTGCATGTGATGCAAACGCTCGGCCACAGTGCTTACACTTAAATGGCTTCTCTCCGCTGTGTTGACGAATGTGCGTGCGCAGAATGGAAGATGCGGTGAAGGCCTTGATACAATGAGGACATTTATAAGGCCTTTCTCCACTGTGCACACGCATGTGTTTGTTGAGGCTTGATGACTGTGAGAAGCGTTTACCACACTCTTCGCATTGGTGTGGACGGTGTTTCTCGTGTACGTGAAGAACGTGGATACGAAGGCGGTCTCTCTTGTCAAAGGAGCGGTTACATAATGTACAGGGGAACTTCCGGTCTCCATGGTCCACGCAGCGCGTGTATTTAAGATGGCGGTCGCGGTAATATTTGTAAGCGAACACTTTACCACAACGTTCACAAGAATATTCTGCTGAACCTGAGGAAAGAAAGAACAAAATAGTGTGTGACACGGCTGGTAGATTCGATTAAAATATAGAAATTCATCTCTTGGAAGAAAACACTGTTACTGTTCAATATGCTTATCAAGTGAAATATTAAGCCGTAATCATTTAATGGTGGTCATCTAAGTTTGTAACTATTTTAGGGTCTAGAAATCTCAGAATATTTTTCTCATGTAGGCTCTGCTGACTATGTTGTCAAATAAACCCCACTTTAAATTCTTATAGATTACCAGGTCTCAAAAAACATTGGAGAAATTTGACTGGATTTCATCCGTAAGAAGACTTAACCTTTAGAGCACAAAACATTCATTTTAACTAATGAACCTTTTGTCTTGATAAACTTCAAAAATCAAAATCCCAAAAATTTAACCTCCTGATATAAAATCCAATAATATTTTACTCCCAAATGTTAAACCACAGCTGGCCCAGGCTCGCGATTAGAAAGTGCCGTTTGGTATTTGATGTTGTCCTTGACTCTCCGGCCATTCCAAAGCGATTTTGGTGAGTAACACTATTCGGTTTGCTAAAGCTGAGCAAATGCAGTAGAAAACTAAAAACTGTTGGTCTTGCATAAAAATTCTTTAAAATCGTGAGCATGGGCCACCTGTGGTTAAACTTCTTTTCTCTGAACCCCTCACAAGGCTGCAAATAACAGTCGGTCATCGGACAATTGTCCTGTAAATTTGACGTTTTGACCGGCGAATTATTTGTCTGGTCTGTCACTCTGACCGGGCACTTTTGATCCACATTAAACTTTTAATTATCATACTTTACTCTGAGAAGAGTCTTTTTAAGTGCGACGTCAGTGAAGACTGATCAGTGAACTAATACAACTGTTACAGCTCCTGTCTGTGATTAATATTGTGCAATTAAAGCAGTGAAATAGGTTGTTTTGTTGAATTCTTAATTTTGCTCTTTCACTTGGAATTTTTTTGGTCCGACCAGATTGTTTCCTTGTCAGGTCAGGTCTGGTCTCTGACCTGACAAATGACCTGCCTACGAAAAAAAATTATTTGCAGCCTTGCTTCATGTTATATATTCACAGGTGGACATACAAACCCACCTGTTGATGATTTTGTTTCATCTTCGTTGTCAGCTGTCTTTATTCCAACGGGGATTCCCAGGAAGCAAGAGTAATCACTGCCATACCACACCAAAAGTTCTTCACCTTTTGTAATATCTCTGCAGCATTCATAGAAAAGCTCGTCCCCATCTTGAACTAATACAAGGTTCTGTTCACCAGGATGCCGTGCGCAGTTGATGAACTTCATCCAATTTTCGGATTCAGCTGAGCCGTCTATGTAATGACTTAGTCTACCGTTACTGAACACCTAGGCACGAAAACAGATTAACAACTACTGAAAACAAAACAAGAATGGTCACACTGCAAGGTTTGATTCACAGATGAAAGAGTTAGAAATACACTTAATAGTAAATTATAATATAGATAGGACCCTGCGCGCGCTCTGATTGGCCAAAAACCAATGTTTTATCGGAGTATAAAACATAGAAGCGTGTTTTGTTTTTCGCCACATTACCTCTAGTCAGTGCTCGAAATTAGCGGTTGCCCGAGACAACTAAAACTTCGTTCGGGCAACCATTTTTTAGGAAAAATAAAGGGCTAGTTGCCCGAGAAGAATTCGTCGGACAACCCAGGAAAAAAATTGAAGTACTTCCATTACTGTGATGCGTAACAGAATAAAGAACAGAAGCTATAAACGTGAGACACGAAAACAGGTCTAAATGCGAGGTTTATCTCCTGATACTGATAGATGGATGAGGATCCATGACAATTTATAAAACAAAGGAAATGGAAGGTTGTAACCGTTAATTGAACGCCACTCGTTCGATTCAATAAGCCACGATAAGCTTGTCGTGTTGTCTTCAAACCCAGACCGCTTCGAAATATTATGGCGCATGCGTATTTAGTCTTTTCTGGGGCATTGTGGGATCAGTCCTTACAGATCTTTCAAGCGACGATTTTGATGTAAGAGTAATAATTGTTAGCTTTATAATGAAGTAAATAGGTGGGTTATACTTACTTAGTTTAAAATATTAAATATTATTCGCTGTTCGCAGCACTTCGAGAACTATGAAAACAGAGGCATTCTGATAGCCGGGGTGTTATTTTTCTAGTCAAACCCCATAACTAGGCAAAAATCATAGAACATGTCAAGGGCAACCAAGTCCTTATCAGGGCAACCAAAGTCAAGGGCCAGGTTGTCCTGCATTTGCCATAAGGACAACCTGGATTTTTTCTAATTTCGAGCACTGCTTCTAGTCGACATTTTTGTTAGAGATGGCGGAAGACATTTTCTTTGAATAAATTCATGATGGAGCTCTCTACGAAGCAGCAGAAAATTTTGAAGCTGAGATTAATAGAGCAAATAAAAAAGAAGAAGCGAAAACATTCGAGAACTTGGTATTAAGTGGCGTCAGTTAGCCAATCTGTGTGCTTCGTTGTTTCTACTTGCGGCGTGTAAAATCTGTCTCATAAAGCAAATGAAGAAGCCTAAGCCGTGTTTTACACTGTGATAAAACACTCCAGACATTTGAGAACACTCGAGAAATGTAGAAACACTCGCCTGTGGCTCGTGTTTTCTACATTTCACTCGTGTTCTCAAAATGCCCGTCGTGTTTTATCACAGTGTAATACACGGCTTAGACTTCTTTATTTGTTAAACAAACAGTACCACAGTACAGTGCTGTTCAGTAGCTTTCTCAAGAATAGTCGCACTGGATGGTTTGATCCATAGATGAAAAAGTTACAACCACACTGTATAGTAAAACAAACAGTACCACAGTACAGTACTGTTCAGTAGCTTTACAAAGAATGGTCGCGCTGCATGGCGTGTTCTACTAAAAGCTACACGTGAAGCGTTAAAGTCGAATGTCATGAATCAGTATGACTTAGCATTTATCATAGCTGCTGTAAGATCGCACCTCCCACATAAAAGACGTTACTCTCTCGTGGACTTCAGAAGGTTGAACCACTGAACCTTGATATGGTCCATATCGTGTTCCCATGGTGATGAGAGAATGACAGCAGAGCACAGCATAATGGGTTCCAGACTTCAAAGTTGCACCAATTAGCTGAAGTCCCTCGGGAAACTGGGAAGGAAGTTCGACCTTCAGGGGCATAGCAGGTCCACAGATAAATCTTACATCAGAATCACTGGGGAAGCAATCTGGAAAGCAAACAGCTCGCTTTTAATGTCATGTCTATTCATTGGAGAGGTGGCGTAAAATCCAGGCGTTCAAAAACAAGGGGGAGGGGTGTGCTAAAGACAAAAGGGCGACAAACATTACGATGAGAGCCATTTCAATTCTCTGGCGCCGCTCGTTTATACGAAGTCCCGCCCGAGGCCACAGATTTTCATTTTGAAGGAGCAGGGATGGAACTGCGGCAACAGCCCTCGCATCTCAAATACCTGGCCAGGCTTGGTCGTTTATTAATCGTGGTCTCTCCGGAGACTTCTTCGAGTTCTCAAGGTTATCGTTACTTATCCTCCACAAAAATCATCATTTACGCCGTCCTAGTTATAAAAACCAATCAAGGCTGAGTTTCCTTCAGGGCTCAAACGTAGCTGTTTACTTCACGGTATTTTATTTATTTTTGTTTATTTATTTTTTTTTCACAGACGCGTCTTAAATCCCCTCTAACCGACACAGCCTATTTGAGTGCGCCTTGTGATCTCTTCCCGGTGGCGGCAAACGGGAAACCAAGAATTAGCTAAAAGGTGGAAAATTTTTAATGAGCTACCGCGCTGGGTCTCAGTTCTTGATGTAGTTAGCGCGTGCACCTGTTTTGAATCAGGACCAATTATCACAAAATCAAAAATGGATACAATTGGAAAGGAATGAAAAATCATGTCACGTTCGCACATCTCAAGGGCAACAGATTGTTGTCATGCCGGAAGAATAATGCAATAAAGGAAAACGGTGCGGAAATATCCTGAGGGATAATTATTGAATCTTTAAGGGAAAAGGGAGAATGATAAAACAGAGTACGACTCTAAACACAAGAAAACACAAGGAACTTAGGTTATTACGACTTTGACCTAGAGTGGGTTCAATCAAAACACAGACACATACCTCTCAAAAATACAACAAATTTTAAATCTCGGCCAGATAGTGCGTTATATTTTCCAACGGAAAAGTCAGTCATTAACGCCGGAAGTCCAAGACTCTTTTTATAGTATTGTAAAAGGAACAAAGAACTCTCTGAGACAATAATGACCATCTACATTACAGCTTTCATTTCATGTTGCTTAGTTTTATCTTCAGTGTTACGTTTCCGTGTCACCAAGAGATGACGAAAGATAATGCAAAAAATCAAAAGATCTAGACTAAGTGGCACGTCGATCTTCATCCACCGTGTATGACGGTTTTCACAAACGCCATTTGTCCGCCATTGTTGACCATGTAAGTTTGGCAATTAGTTTAACGAGAAAACAACGACGTATTGACTTTTAAATGGCCCTCAACGCCACTCTGCAGCCTTTAAACAATAAGATGAGAACACTAAAAATATTAAGCAATGTTTTGAACCGAATCTACAACTAGACTTGATTAGTAATTATATAGTTTGGTGCAGCACTCTGGCGTAAATATGGAGACTAAACCGGCCAATCAACCGGCTAATGCTCTTTCCACTGCACTTGGGTATTTTACCCGAACCCAACAGTATTTTTACTATGATTAAATTTAGCAACTTTGAAGCTCAATTTTCCGATATACTTTTTCGTCTAAAGTTCAAACAATATGGATTACAATTTCACAGCTGGTCATGAGCAAACATAACGATTCTGTGCGCGTTCATAACATAACTAACAGGTGTGGAATTAACAATAAGCTACAATTCACAGTCCATGATGCCCAAGCCCAAAGTCAAACTCGATCAGCACGAAAAATGAAAAAGTTCTAAAATTAGAAGGATCTAATTAGCTGTATTAAACGGGCGATCAAGTGTTCTTCCAAAAGCTGATCGCAGGTTATATATGGTTGTCTACCATTAAGAAAAAAATTCCGGAAATTTCGGTTGGCAATTTTCGTTCGTGTGTCGTTTACCATTTGACCAAAATTTCCGTTTTGTCCCGTTTTCCGCTCGACCAAAAGCCTATAGGTCTGAAACTAGTACTAAACATGAGAAACTTGTAAATGGTCAACGAATTTCCATTTGGAACGTCCCAACCTGGAAAACAGGACTACCTTTTCAGAACTCCTGTTTGTCCCGGGAATTTTCCAGTGGGACCGTGAAACAAACAAAAAAAAAATTAAAAAAAAAAAAAAGGTTATCATTTACAACCCAACCGGAATTTCTGGGAATTTGTGATTAATGGTAAACGACCCGCATATCAGGAGCCAACGGGCTCCTGACTGTTAGTCTCTTTGTGGCCAATGCATTCCTCATAGCCGACCATCCGTTTCACATAAGAAAATTTCAAACTAAATTTTCGTTTTTCGTAATGTGATGCTCGCAAAGGGAGGCGAAACCTACATCAACAGAATAATATCAAGATAAAAAGCGGGAAAACAATTTCATAAGTTTACCAAATACAAGGATTAACCTAAAAAAATGTAGTGTATAGTGTTATCTATGCAGTGCCATGCACTGTGACCATTACTTTAGCGGAAACCTACTAATATTCTTGTGCTGTGGTACTGTTTGTTTTACTATACAGTGTGGCTAACTTTTTCATCTGTAGATCAAACCATGCAGTGTGACCATTCTTTGTAAAGCTACTGAACAGTACTGTACTGTGGTACTATTTGTTTTACTATACAGTGTGGTTCTAACTTTTTCATCTGTGGATCAAACCATGCAGTGTGACCATTCTTTGCAAAGCTACTGAACAGTACTGTACTGTGGTACTGTTTGTTTTACCATACAGTGCGGTTCTACCTTTTTCATCTGTGGATCAAACCATGCAGTGTGACCATTCTATGTAAAGCTACTGAACAGTACTGTACTGTGGTACTGTTTGTTTTAATATCACGAACATGACAGATTGGTTCCGCATTTCTTATTAGTTGTTCAAACGACAGAGTGTGTACAATGCTGTGCTTTAACGCTTTTAATCCCGCTAACTTTTCTTTCTGTAAATAAAAAACATGCAGTGTCGTGAGTTTGTCAGAGCTATTAGGAAATCTAATTGTAAACGTCTTAATAAATCTGACTGCAGGCCTGAAAGACCAGTTAAATTCGGGCTATTTTCAAATGAGATATTTTTGTACATTTGGTGCGTTATTTAACTCCTTTGCTGCCACTGATAATATCGAAGAATAATCCTTTTTATTGGGGCCAAACACTCACTTATGTTCAGTTCCATGAATTTGGCGTTTCTTCTATCTAAAATACCTGGGTAGACAATGTAAGCATTATTCACCTTTTTTCTGGTTATTGTGTCAAAAAATACATCAAGTAACAGTGAAGAAAGCAAAAAGGAGATGTGTGAGTTTCAGTTTTCCGAACGTTTAAAATTGTGTCCAGTGGGACTACAGCTATCAGATTTTGGTGACATGTTCAAGCAACAAGAAAGTGCTGAATGAAATCCAGTACTTTGTTCAAGTTATTTCTTGTTCAATACGAGAAATAATCGTTTGTAATGAGAGACTTAAAAATATTCATTTCGCTAATTTTATACTGAACCAACGGTTTTATTTTTGTCTTTCCAGTTACTATTTTAAAATGAGCATTTCATTTCATTTCATCGTCGAGAATTTTTGCATCCCGAAGGGCTCGGAATTTCCTGCACAAATGTAGATAGACTACTTCATTGGTGAGCAAATTATCACTGAATTGTTTAAATCCGCAATTTCAAGGTATTTGAATTAAACTGAAATTGTGATAAAAATGAAAACATATTTTCATAATCTGTCTCCTACAAGCACGTTCAACTGTCGAGAGTTTGTTATAAATCAATGACGGGTATCTATTCCAACTTTCTCGCAACAAAAGCGCAAATAGCGAAGACTTGAACCACTTTGACCTTTTCGTTATAAGATTTCGGATTTGCTCCATGCAATTAAATAAAATCTGATAAACGTTGCATAAAAAGAAAAAAACTTGGGCAGGTATTTTCACAAGGTAAACTTTGCAACTCCAAAACTTCGTATTTTTATTATTTCTGACAACATGAAGTGTTGTCTCACTCCAGTTCAGAAAAAAAAAAAGTTTTTTCTTGTTCAAATGAAAGAAGCGTTAGTTTTCGTTTTTTCCTTTCCAGAGTCTAACATACCGCGTAATACACTCTCACTTCGGTCCTAAGCAACAGGGCTTATTCACTAGAATGTCGCTTACAATGAAAGCAGAAGTGCATACAGAACTTCCCAGGAGAGAAAAGTACGGGAAAATTTCCATACGCAACACAATAGTTCGTTACAGAGTTTTGGTTAGCACTGCTTGTTATGTTCCTCCTTGATTAACTATTGTTTGTCGCCAGGCAAAGCCCAAGGTCCTGGCAATAATTACAACATAAAAAACAAAAGAAAATCAACACAGTTGTTGTTCATGTTGACAATGCCAACATGTTTCCTAACTTCGATGGGCTTCCCTAACAAAGAACGCTTTTAATCCTTTAAAAACAGAGGACATCAACAAAAACTTGCTCAAAAAGATTTCGCCGCTTATAAGCAAGCAAAAAGTCACATGTATAAAGTATATAAACTCACCTGATGCAAAGCTTCTGCCAAGCTCTTTGTCTCCCGAAGTGAAATATCCAAAAAGCGAGAAGTTCAAATCGGCTGTGGTGAATTCCCATGTGGTTGCTGTAACGCTCGTGGCATGTTTCTCGTTGTTTTGACAGTCTTGTTTTATCTTGTTCATGTCAACTTAAAATATATTCTACGAGAAAGAAAACGGTCAAAATCATAAAAAGAGCACTTACCCGCAAATAACACGTCAAATTATCCTGCTTTAAATGATCCACCAAGCCCACGTTTTTGTCAACGCCAAGTTAAAAAGAACAGTAATTTGCATTCCATGCAGTTTATTTCATTATAGCCGTTCCCGTAATAGCAAAATCCCGACTCAAGACTCCAAAGAAAACCATTCAAACAAATGAGCTGTGTGTCATAACGTGTGTAAAACTAAAGGCAACAGTACAGGCAAAAGATGAATTATTTTTCACGGTGTTGGGTGCTAACCAAGGTTAATTGTTTGGACTGGCGAGTGGTAAAGCTACATTCATTTGCGCGTGAGCTTTAAAATTTGTGATTTAAAAATACTGTTTGAAATGCTTGCTAAGTTAACTGTGTTGAGCTGTAGTGCAGAACTCTGTCAAATATTAAACTAAAATAACCAGAGTGGTCGTGGTTTGAGATAGAAGAAGAGTTTGTCAAACTGCCAGATTCTGGTACAGGCGAGCAAGAGATGAACAGAATTGCATAGGTTTGTATACTAAGAGTCTAGTAACTAAGAATGACGTTTGTTGCTTGCATGGCTGATAAAAAAAGCATTTGGAAATGACCATAAAATGACAAACTAGCGCAGCTTCAAACGTACCCTGTACAACTCGTCTCAGCTGGCCTGTTTCTGCTTGTGTTCTGCAAGGTTGAACTGAGTTGGCGACTGTTAGTCTCTAACTTGTTTCCAGACCAACGCTCAGTGGCGACACGTGTGACAATAAGGCGCGAATTTATACACTTCCCGCGCCTGCGCATTTAAAGGCCTCCACGAAGCTTTATTGTTATTATGGAGGTCCTTAAATAAACATCAAAATTTTTGTTGCTTTTCGCTGAACACCGTTTTCGTGGTTTTGTGAAAAATCTCTTTCTTCTCGTCTTCTAGACACTAAAGAGTAAGAAAATAAGGCTGCTTTTCCTCACATAGAACCCAAATAAGATGAAAGGAGCCAACAAGTTCTGGAATTCGATACTACGCTATTTATGTCTGGAACCGAAGAGTATGATTTAGCAAAAATTTGAGACGAAAAACTGGACTTGTTTCAAGTTTCTGCACAATGCATTGCATCTGTTGAAAACAGCGGTCTAAAAACAGCACATATCGATGAACTGTCCTGGGTATTTTCAATTGAATCCGACAGTTATCGATCCTTGGACCTAAGTTTTCAACAACAACAACAACAAAAAAAAAACTAGGTTTTGTTTTGTGGAACTAGAAGAGAACGATGCAATAAATATCGAGAGACGAACCGTTGGCACGACTTTATTTCCCTTTTACAATTTAATTTAATAGGACACATATCAAGCTGACTACGAACAGTTTAATTTTCGGCCAGATATAAAGGTCTCAAAAGTACAGTATTGGGGATGGAAGCGGAATCATGAATCATGGCTGAAAAATTAGTAGGAATCATGAATTTTCGCGTTTAAAAACTTGGGAATCATGAATCACGAGAAATAGTTAAAAGAAACATGAATCACGAAATAATTATGAATCATGAATCGTTGGGGTAAAAAAGGGCAGGAATCATGAATATCAAAGGTCAAATGATTCCGCTTCCACCCCCGATACGGTAGTCGTCAGTAGTAGAGTACGCGCTTGCTCGGAGTTCGAACTTATAAATCGTCGAGAAACTGATCGAAGCAAACCTTAAAACTGGCTTACTAATTGAAACGCCTTAAAAAGTCCAGGAAAACGACTTTTCTTTAGGGCGAAGGGACTATACAATCCGGACGAAACGACTTTTCGTTGGGACGAAACGACTTCAGTTCGAGTGAACTGTTTTCGGGCGAACTGACTTCCGGGTGAGACGACCGTAAACTTTCAGTTCTCATCCGTAGCGCAAATATCATTTGTAACAAAGCCCAAAATTCGATCTATAAATTGTTGATTAGCTCAAATTCTGTGCGTCGTTTGAAGGTCTAATATTTCGTAGTTGTCGAAGTCTTGGATCGCAAAAAAAGTCCTTCATGTTTACTGCCACTTTATACAAGTTCAAGCACTTTATAACTTCACAAAAACTCTACCCACTCCACAATACCATAGATTGTACATGTATCAACAATTGTACCCACGGGGGCTATGGTAGGGTGGCTTTGTCACTTGTCAAACACATTCCACACCGGATTTTCTGGTTGCCTGTTAACAGTGACTAAGTGAGTGGGATTAAAGCATTGATGTTCTTCCGTCTTCCGTCCCTTTTTTAGAGTGCGTTTCTAAAAATACCCGAAACTTTCCGTGTTTATTTCGGGTGCAATAACCCACGACGGAACTTCTCCCACCAAACTATACAAGAAGACAAGATTTTCTTGTATTAAACACTCCTTTGGAAAAGTGCTTTGTAGAATGAGTGCTTCATAAGTGGTAATTTGGCTTTTCGGACCCAAAATGTTTCGGGTCTTTCAATAAAAGGACTCCTGGCCTATCTTATGGTTCGCAAGTGGCTATACAAACGGCGTAAATGAGAAAATATTTCGATATAACGTTCAGGAAAGACTTCGTTGTACTGACTCGAACTCTTTGAAAGACACATTGAACACCGATGTTGCTTTTACGCTGTGTTCATTGAGAGTCAAGCTACAAAAAATGCGTAATGTGGGGTAGTTTCTAAACAAACTGGTGCTGCGTCGGTGGGGAATTGAAACACAAGAAATTGGGACTATCAAACAACTGGATAAAGTAAGTTATACCACCACAAGGTAAAACGAGGGTGCTAAAGTTTCGAGAGTTAACCCTTCATCAAAACGAAACAAATGCGGCTCACCTTAGTTCCATACAAGGTTGTTAAAAATAACCGGCTTTCTCTCTTAGTTCCACGGCTACCTTTTCGATACACTGACGCGATTTATGCCCCGCGGCGACAAATCCTATCGCTCATACGAAATGCTCTAGTTCAGTTTTACAGAACTTTGCAGCGTCCAACATTTTAGCCGTCAAAAGACAGAAGAGAAACGATGTCTTTCATAATGGCGTATTGATTTCTAAACAGAGCATCAGTCTTCCAACACGTTTCACACTCTCTGCTTTTGGTCGCCAATCAATTTTAAAATCAATTAAGTAGTAAACACGCAAATACGACATTTTGGGCAGACTATAGTTAGATATTTAACACGGCAGAGCTGGCGCTTAGGAACCAATCTTTGATAGTGTTAGAAAACACGTAATATTTAGAATAACTTCCCTTCGTTATGAATAAGTTAGAAGCGCCGCGAAAGAAATTGAATCATAAGGTGAAATATTTGAGGATTCAAATAAAATTAAAACGTGCTGCAATTAGACAATTTTCCCCAACACAGACAACGAGTAATTTATCTAACAGCCTACTCAAAAAGAAAACAAAAATCAATCATTGTTCTTGAATACTGTATAAAGTACTACGGCGAGTCTTGCATCCGTAGTATCTCGGAGAGCCTAAAGTTTCATACACTGGCCTTTCGTCAGAGCAAAATTAGAAGATTGTTGGTCGCTTGCAGTCCATGAAGAGAATTACTTCGACACTATGCTACTGGTGCACCCATAGCAACATGTGAACGGAAATACTATGGGGAAAAATATAACCACTGGACTTCAGTACTACATGTTTAGTTGTTAAAAACCTTACTACTGTGATAAACTAGATATAGAAGCAATACAAAGTGATCAGTTCGATTTTTCCACTTCCTTATCCACTGAAATCAAAGGACCGTTCACCGGGGGCTGGTGTGTTTTGGGCAGCACCATTTAAAAATGATCGGGCGGCCAACGGTAGGAAACGAACCATAGCGAAATTAAAACGAGTTACGCACACACGCACGCACGCACGCACGCACACACGCACGCACGCACTTTCAAGGGCGATAGCATAGTGGCTTGAGCCTCTTATGAGGCACCAGCCACAAAAATTGCATGACTCCCTTCAGCTTGCCAATTTTTTCACATGACCTCCCCCCGCCATCAAAAGAGAAGTCAACGTCGAATTAAAACATTATGACATAAAAGTATTGCTTAAATATTTCACGTAACCCCCCCCACCCTTTCCCTAAATTTTTTTCCCATGGCCCCCCAAATGCTACCAGCCCCTCCCCCCCTCAGTCGTAAAAAGTGAAAGGTCCCTAATGTGTACATGTGCGAGACACGACATCAGCATTAATTCTGGAAGACACAACGACAAATTGAATATGTTTAACATAATTTAATGAATATTCTACAAAGTAGCTGTCATTAGCTGTAAGTAGATGCTCGAACTTAACCACAGACATTACGATAACCTCCGATTATAATTTAAGCCGAAAAATTTTGGAGATTTGATTGGTTGACAGTATCACTATTTCCACGTAACGGTGGTATAACTGCAAAAATGGATTGCATAAAACCGTTACCATGACAACACTGAACACAATTACCTTCCTGCTTTTGTTTTGCCAAAAAAAAGTGGCGGCAAGATTTCAGGAATTTCCGATGAGGACATAGCTCGCTGAAAAAGCAGTTAAACAAAAATACGGTCAAAACTATCAAGACGTCCGGATGAATGTTTGGAAGTCGTGGGCAGAAAGCCAGGACGTCAACGTCGATATTGTCAAATATGAAGCGAAGATTTCTCGGCTTCTATTATAAACGAGTAATAGCATGACTTGTAGTGGTATTCGGCAATAATACCGGCTCGTAATACTTCAAAAATCTCCAATATTTTGGACAATTTTGAAATATCACTCGCGGTATTATTGCCAAATACCACTACAAGTCATGCTATTACCTATACGAATACCACAATAACCTCTGAAAATTGCGACTTTCTGGTGACCGACCATCATCGACAAAGTCAATTATCTTGTTCATTTATACACTCCTTCTTGCAATGTCCTCTTCATGAATAGTTCCGTTGTGCTGCCGATGATTTTCCGACGTTTTTCGTTTAGAAGATATCGCTGTCGTCGGGTGCATCCAAGTCCCTGTACTGTATAATCTGCCTAGGATCTCTATGGAAACCTCTGTTGAAGGCGAACAAACACATTTATTTAACAACAGTGGATACAACCCTTAACATACAACAGATCAGTCATGATATTGATGGTTAACTGATCTTCTATAAGAGAATTAAGACCTCAAAAATACTCCGCTGCGCGTCAAATTTTCACCTCTCTTCTCGGAGTTTAATATGTGATGAAAGACTGTAACTCATTTTTGATAAATTACATCCAAAACTAGGTCAACAAACATACAACAGGACGACGACATATCCCCTCCCCTCCCCTCCCCTCAAATCCCTGAACTTCTAGTACAATATCACTGAACAAAATTTAAACGGCTTCTTACTGTTGGATCAAACCACAAAGTGCGACCATTCCCTGGAATGAAACTGAACAGTACTAGTGTAACACTACGTCCTTATTGACTGAGTGGTGCGGCCGGACGGGAAAACATTGGGCTTGGCACGTACACCATAACCTGGAGCCAAAAGGCATTTTATCATATCACCACCGCTTTTCGTATTTTGCAGTTTCTGCACCTCGTGGGGACGTACACTGGGCCGTGTGCCTTTTTAGGCCGTGCTCCTGCCATGCCATACGGCCCTCATACGGGGATGTTTTATACTGTTTTTCAACAGAACGGCGCGCGGGGCCGCACTTCATTGAGGCAACGTTTGTGTTGCCATGCACTGTATCACCAGGGATGAAATCATGACAGCGTTTATATTCCAACTTTTAAGCAGCAATGTACGCCTCATAAACAGGAAAGAGATAACACGTGTGCGGGAGGGGAGAGTAGGGGATGGGGCGCAAGTTTGCCCGCAACAGAGTTCTTTGGGGACTCCCCGTGAATTTGACGATCTTCACCTTACTGACCTTTCGCTCGGTTTGTTTCTTCCTCCACCGTACCCAAATCTACAACAAAACACCAATTTCAATTAACCCTTTAAGTCCCCTTTATTATATGACCGTGCCTCACAAGGACTGGGAACTATCGAATTCACGAATTTGATTGGCTGAAACCGATATTGAAGGCGGTATAGATTTTCCCATCTAGACCGGCATCTAGACCGGCATCTAGACCGGCATCTAGACCGGTTACATTTTGCGGCGAAAAGTTGCAAAGTATAATATAAAAATATTGACTATTTTCTTGTAACCATATATATTCAAGGAAGTGCCAAAAAGCCTGATGAGAAAGAGGACGAGCAAGCCTTGGCGGAATTAAGTTCGGCTCATCGCCGTTCGCAAGGAAAATATCAGCTAGTGCAAACCAGTTACATTAAACGAATTAAATTGTTCTTGTTTGTCATATAATAAAAATCTCATTAACTGAGCTTTGTCGGTCTCTATGGGAGAACCTTGACCTCGGTCGGGTGTACAGACCTCAATGCCTTCGATCTGCACTCACGACCTCGGTCAAGATTCTCCCATACAGACCTCCTGTTCGGTTAATAAATACTACTTATTAACCGAGAGTGAGGTCATTACAGGGAAATCTAGGACCGAGACCATGATTCGAGTTCATGCTCACTGAACAGAAACACGCAAGACCATGTGATCGAGACCAGAAGTGACAGATACAGACAGTTTCTTTGAAAATAGGACAACTTTTGTCCAAATCAAAGAAAAAAAAATTTTGCCCGGTCATTACAAGAAAATCTTGCCCGCCAAGCAGCCAATCAATGCGCGCGTTATTGTAGCCATATAATAAGAGCTAAGTAATGACCAGCATCCAATTTTTCATTACAATTCACTGTTCATCAACCATTCATGCTATGAGAATAACGAAAATGATCACAAAAAAGGGTACTGATATCTAAACAAATTCTCCTCACTAGTACCATAACAAATATATGAGAACAGTTAGGAGAAAATGAATATTGATATTGGGGCTTAAAGGGTTAACAGTGCTCAATAAAACACGGTGCATTTTGTGCAAGTTCCCTTTCGGAGGTCGACCAGGCTCGGGTCATGCTATTGGTCAAATAGTGAGCTGACGTTATAAGACGTGTGATTATTTAGGCCAATCATTAAGACGACCAAGCGTCACGTGAAGGACTTTAGCCCTGAAAAGTCAGAAATGTCAGAACCAACGGCACCAAGTTTTCCAACGGTCGGCAGAGGAAGAATGATTTTCGATTTACCTTGTAGTGCAAGTGATAATCAACTATTAGCCACTAAAATTAACAACATCAAAATCAAAATTGTATCGCTGAACTGTTCGAATCTATTTCCATTTGAGAATAAAACCACGTATTGTGACACTAATAAAACTTTTACTGAGGAGTGAAGAGTTGACCTCGAAACGTTATTAGCTTTTGCCTGAGAAGTCGAATGCGGTGTCCGTGAGTAAAATACTTGAAAAGGCACTAAACAGTGTACTGTGGTACTGCTTGTTTTACTATACAGTGTGGATCTAGCTTTTTCATCTGTGGATCAAACCATGCAGTGTGACCAATCTTTGTAAAGCTACTGAACAGTACTGTACACTTTGTTTTACTATACAGTGTCATTCTACCTTTTTCATTTGTGGAGCAAACCATACAGTGTGACCATTCTTTGCAAAGCTACTGAACAGTACTGTACTGTGGTACTGCTTGTTTTACTATCCAGTGTGGATCTAGCTTTTTCATCTGTGGATCAAACCATGCAGTGTGACCATTCTTTGTAAACCTACTGAACAGTACTGTACTGTGGTACTGCTTGTTTTACTATCCAGTGTGGATCTAACTTTTTCATCTGTGGATCAAACCATGCAGTGTGACCATTCTTTGGACAGCTACTGAACAGTTTTGTACTGTGGTACTGTTCTAATTTTCTAGTGTGGCACAGCATCTATAAATGAAATTTTGCATAACGATAAATGTACCGTTCGCCATTGACCCTGAAACTTCTCATATTAGTTATACGTTTCTTTTTCCTGTTAGATTGATTGACTGTAATTACTTCAGTTCAGGATTGCCGTCGATATCCAATCAAAAGCCTCGGTTTGTAAGCAGTTAAAAGCTGATCAATAGGAGCTGATCTTACCGTCGAGGTTTTGGCGGATACGTCTGTCCTCTGCCATACATCTCGCTCCCATACCCTCCATATGCTGGTGGTGTGAAATGTCCGCGGGGACCTGGCAACAAATGCACGGGTTAATGACACGGGTTATTGGGGGTGGGGGTGGGGGGGTGGGGGGTGGACCGGGGCTTCGGAGGGGATGGTCCTTAGTAATTATTTTTTTACAAATTGGGGAGGGTCAAACCTGTTTTTTTCTCAACCGGGGGAGGGACCCAAAGATTTTGGTATACACAAGTTGCTCCATCTGACCTGATGAAATCCTCGCATCAGGCACCACAAGCACATTTCCCTCTTTCTATTCCTCGTACATTTCACCGTACAATCACACGTCACGCAATCAACTACTTTGTGCGCAGATGAGCGCACTTACATGAGTGACACTTCCAGTTTGTTGTTTTCGCTTCCGGTTATTCCGGTGGTGGTGGTGGTGGGGTGGGGAGGGACAGATGTTTTTGTTTGGGTACTTCTGCAGGGTCATGAATTAATCCATTCCAGGAAGTGGGAGAGCCACGACTTTTTTCACAAAAAAATATTAAACACACCGGCCCACCCCCTCAATAAAAAACGTACCTTCCCTGAAAGGAGGAGTATTTAAATTCAGGAAAAAATGAAAGAAAAAAAATACTTATACTTATATCATACCAATACTTGGTTTGTGGGTTATTTATTTTTTGTATCTTTTATTTCCTCCATTCACTCTAAGACATAAATTTACTATATAACATGTCAAGCACAAGATAAATGGAGAAGGGTAAAATACAGGTAGACAAACATGCCCTTTTAATAAATTTCGTTTCTATTTAGGATAAAAGAGAGAAAATATACGATGTGGGTGCAATTGCCTTAAGTACTTTTAGGCACATGGCTGGCTCTTTCACCACCAAGCAAGTCAAAAATTGAAGACAAAGGAGCAGCTTATCTGCTCCGTAAGCTAACTTTGGCTGCAATCGACTTTGCTTCCATTTCGTTCACTTACCGTACATCATCATAGGGGGTCTGGGTCCTCCCCATCCCATCATCCCTTGGGCGTGCTGTTGACCGTACATCTGTCCCATCTGGTTCCCAGGTGGTCTCTGATTTGGAAAAGGGTCAGGGACCTGGGGACGTTTCGGATCTGACAAGTAACTGTTGAAGAACTCCGCCTACAAAAGGGAACAAGTCATCAACAGGGGATACAGGGGAAAGTTACGACGCTTTTTCGGAAATATGAATATATTCTTTACACTGCCGTGCACCATACTACTATTTCGGTTTTTTCCTAAATTTTTTAAGAAAATGATAGTCACACGGGGCTCCAAAAAGTCCTTATCCGACAAGATATAACACATGTACACGCGTTTGCGAGAACGACTAGTAATTCTTTTTTTCTTTTAATGATGATATTCTAGGTGATGACATTCACACTTGACGTTTTTGAAGTAAGTGTCAATTTCAGTCTGCTACTGTGAATAGAGCGGGTTTACGTATTACCAAATCTTCCCTACCCTCCCCTCCCATTCCGTTCTTGGCACCATGATGTCATGTCCCTACAATTTAGTAACACAGTCAGCATGACAGTAAATGTTATGACCGTGAGTTGCAAAGTTGGTTTCAATCTAGCACAGGTTAATAATCAACCCGAGACTGAGGTACATATCAACCTCGCCTGGTGCCGCCTGTGCATCGCGACTAACTTAGTTGACAAGTCCTTCAGATTGTAAGGCCAGACGACGACGACGACCGACACATTTTCCCCAAAAAATGACACTGATTTATTTCCGCCAGTGCAATCTTTCCATACAATAGCGCAGTTTTCAACTGAGTGTCTAACTCAAAGGAGTTACATAACGTCAGCTCCTAGCGCGGGAAAACACAAGTGAGTGGTGACCATTGGTTTTACTCTTTCTCCTGATTGGTTGAGAGAGTGTAGAAGAATTCTTTACCCAACCAGTTCTCGTGCGAAATTGCTCTCAACAGTAGACTGAAAGCATCTCTAATTAATAGCTCTCTATCATGAAGCAAATGGGAGAAAATATTCCCGAGACAAGAAACTCAGTGAAAATAGACGAATTTAGCAGCTGAGAAGCTCTTACCTCCATTCTCACTGCCTCTACTTTGTCCATGTGTTTATTGAAAATGTGTTTACGCACGAAATCTGGGCCACGGAATTTCTTTCCGCTGAGCGGACATAACCACTTGTCTTTTGCCAATTCTTGAGTGTTTGCTTCCACAAACTTCTCTGTTTCAGTGGAAAGAGTTAAGGAATGTCCCAATCACTCAAAACACCTCAGTTGTACAGATGTTTCACCATTTGTTGTCGTACCAAACGACTGTTTAATTTCTTCACATTTAGTTCATACAACCGATTAACTACTAGACAATTTTGTTACGATTGGTTGTTTTGTACATGAGAGAAGTAGGATGAGCGAAAAACCGCGCAATGTGTACCCTCACACCCTCCCCCGGGGCCCTTTTAGTTCACTTTAGGTCCACTGCCCATTCTATAACCAGAATGGCGAACATTGCCAAGCTTGAGTTACATAAAACATTTTAAAGGATATGCTTCGGGATCTTTCCTTCCAAGTTTAATGACTTCTTCCTCACTGAGTGCTTCCTTTTCTTGTAAGAAAGGTTCAAGCTTTTGGTTTAGACTTTTCTGCCACTCTTGAACTGAAAAATAAAGACATAAGTTTCAGTTCTTCAATTCTAGCAACACCTGACCCCCAACAAGTTGCTCACGACTAAATACACAAACAAAAAAATCTAGAACACACGAACAGTAACGGAGGAAAATCAAGACATCCTATGTTTGATGGAACTCATGTCCGAAAACAATCGTTGGTTTTCGAGAGCTTTCGGTCGAACTTCGTAACATACCTTCAGCTAGAGTGCACTTTTCCGGAGTCGCTCCTCGAACATGAATAATCCCGCATCTATTTGGCATCTCGTCTTCGTACGGATAATCAGAGCCATTGTAATAATCTAGTGAGTGAACAACTCTTAGGTACAATATCAGCTTGTCCAATACTCTCAATAAACTGCTGTCACGTGACAAATCCACCTCGGCCTTGTCACCAGACTCTCCATGCGGGGGTGATGCTTTTCCCAAGAGCTCCATTTCCTCGCCTTCTTCCTCCTCGGTTGCGTCTTCTGAGAGCGAGGCTAGGATGGGGTTATCATTGGGGAGGTCTGGGACTTCAGAATCATCAGTGGGTTTCGCTTCGCATTCTTCGCCTTCTTCTGTCTTCTAAATAGACAAACGGAGAGAAGCTTGCTAACGTTTACAAAGTCGTTACCAATAAGGTTTACTAACAAATCCCGAGAAACGTGGATAAAAAATTGTACTTATTATTTTGGTAGGTTAACAGCTGATATCACATTGTCTAAAAAGACCTTGATACAGAGATGAGTCTTCGATGGTAACTTGAAGAGTAAATGGCGGAACAATTTTTGTGGGCGCCGGGAGGGGAATGAAAAAAAAAAAAAACTCGCTCGCCAAAAGGTATCGCAATTCACATTAGGTTGAGACAAACAAGTGAATGTCAATCGTAAAACTCAGATATACAGAGCATATTACACGGTGACAAGAAGATAAGAATTTTCTGTTCGAGTAACAAGAACAATATTGTTCTTGAAACCACAATACAAAATACATATCTCCGAGCTAACGTGTAATTCTCTTTTTATCATATCGACAAAAACACATTGGGACCAACACTAACCAGTAACCACACCAACACTAACCCCACCAACCTCTGCAGCCTCTTTCTCAGCTTTCTCTCTCGCCTCCGTCTCTTCCTTACTCTCTTTCTCGTATAACGCGGCTCTCTTGTCAAGAACCCGGATGAGCTTAGCAGCCAGCTTGATATCGTCACGGATGACTTGTTTGGCTGTTGTTACGGCAGCCACAGGACGCACACGGCGTGACAAGTCTCTGTTAACTACAGGGCTTAGTTCAACGTCCTTAACCTGGAAAAAAAAACGCCAACGGTTTTAGAGGAAAGAAAAGGTGGCGTTACACTACTTCGCCAATCACCTAGAGTAGTAGTAAGGCCAAAATTAGCAACTGAAAAATTGTGGAGGATGAATCTTTCGGCACTGTCACAGGCAAACTCGGAAAAAGAAAATCCGAGTTCTCGTAACCGGAGTCGAACCGACGACCTTCCGATTACTAGTTCGGACACTCTGCCACTGAGGTATAAGAGACTCGTGGGAACAAGGTCGAACCGACGACCTTCCGATTACTAGTTCGGGCGCTCTACCACTGAGGTATAAGAGACTCGTGGAAACAGGGACGAACCGACGACCTTTGGATTAATAGTTCCGGCGCTCTACCACTGAGGCACAAGAGACTTGTGGGAGCAAGGCAATTAAACTAGGTTCATGGCACAAAATACGTAGCGTAAGACTGGATGTGGTTACTGCTGCTGAAAGAGGCATAACAAAAAATTGAGAATAAATGGTGTGTTAAACGAGTGGAATAGTGTGTTTGACACCAATCATATTAAAAAAAATGTCAGATAGTTACTCAGGTGGTCTTGTTTTTCAGATAGAAATATTTCAAACAGAATTTCATATTTCATTTTCTGTTAAATCATCTTCTTTATAAAAACATTTCGTTTCAATTCTAGATTCTCCCTGCAAACAGGAGTGGGTTTTGCAAATGGTACATGACAATCCCTACAGTGGGTACAAGAATTTCCAAATTTCGAACTTTGTTGACTATTTGCCAAAACCGTATTGTGGGGATAGTTTCTAAAGAAACTGGTGCTGCGTCGGTGGGAAATTGAAACACAAGAAATTGGATAAATCAAACGAGTTGATTAAGTAAGTTATACCACCGTAAGGTGAATGGGAGGTGCTGACGTTTCGAGCGTTAGCCCTTCGTCGGCCAAAACCGTTGACTGACCAGTTTTCCAGTCAAAATAGTTAACAACCCCAGCACCCTTTTTCTGACTATTGTGTGTATAGTTTTTGATTACACACAGGATGCCGTTGTCATTATTATTACCGCTGTAAACATGCTACTTTAGAACGATTGCGTGATTACACAGGAATCTCAATTAGGACACAACAATCTCATTTCCATTCAGTCCCCCCCCCATCGCGCCACCCCCCCCTCCCACCCTTCGTAAAAAAATGAACGGTCCCTGATGGTAATGGTATTAAATAACAATAATAATAAACTTTATTCATTAAAAAACCAGTGGTAGTCAGTGGCACTAAGGTTTTCTTTATCAAAAATTGTTGATAATTAACAATTATTCGCCGAAGGCGAAGTGATTCTCGGTGAATATTCACCGAGAATCACTGAGCCTGAGACGAATAATTGTTTTAGTATAAATACACAGGTGATTATTTCAAAAAAGAAAAGAAGAAGCATTGTACAACACGAAAAAATTTTATTTCATCAAAAGCGCGCGAACGACTGGCAGCCATTTTGTTCGTCGAGGTGATTATCGGCTGATAATCCGAGATAGCGAACCAATCAGAGCGCGCGATTTTGTATAATCGCCTGAATATTTATACTAATGTTAGTTATTATATCTCTCAGTTAGTACGCGCGCTGTGATTGGTACTTCAGTACACGGCCCGCTAAATTCAACAGTTTGTTTTGGTCGCCAAAATGTTTCCAGAGATAAAATAAATATCTTACAAACCTCGTTTTCTCGGTCCGTACTGTAAGTTGCGGATCCTTGGTCCGTAACTTACAGTAAGGAACTCGAACTTAGTAAGAGGTATCGTATCACCACAAGATTAAAGTGGAGCCAACCTTTCAAGCTCTAGCCCTTCGACATAATGGACGTACCCTGATGTTGTTTAGTTCCCAACATATTTCTTTAATGCTCACACTGCGGTCAAACGTTATCCAGCCTCTTCTGTAGAACCTTTTCAAAAGAAGAAAGTAAAGAGGAGAAAAGAATTAAAATGTACTCACAATCTTCAACAGGACACACAACCATATCTGATCAGATTTAACCTTTAAAGCCCATCATTTAAGTGGTAATTCTCCTTACGGAGTCTCAAACACTTGCCCATATGTTAGTGTAGAGAATTTGTTTCGTGGTTCTAATGCAAAAGGAGGGTAGCGCTAACAATTAAACTGTATTGGAGATGAATCAAAACAAAAGCTTGGGATTGTCGAACTACGTAGTTCGTACTGTATAAGTGCGCAGAGTATTTTGTGCATTATCACCTTAGGCGCGTTTCAAACGTCAAACTTTTTAAGCGCCAAATTTAATGCAAATTACCTAGAACAAAAGATTTAGCATTAGACTCGGCAAATAATACCGCTGACCATCATGGCGGTTGGTCGTAGGTTTTCCTGCTCTCCCAGGATTAATGTGTTTTTTATTTGTTGCGTAATTTCTAATGGTTTTCTAAATGAAAAGACAAGTGTAAGAAATTCCAATATGCATCAGTATTCTGCTGGAGGCATCAAAGATCTCGAGAAGATTCAAAACCTTCGAGTTGTATCGTTACTACGTTTCCGCCATCTTGGTCTTGATTTTGGGACACGATTGAAAGGATACTTTACTGCGGGAGTGACTCGATATCCAAACTCTATTTCTACCTTTAATGTTTCAAGACTGGTACAGTGTGGAGATATTGAAATAAACCCCGGACCGGATCAATTGATTTCCACAATCCGCAAGAAACCCACATGGAAATTCCCTTGTGATGTGTGTACGAAACCTGTTCGCTCAAATCAGAAGGGCATTCCTTGTGACGGCTGCAACAAGTGGTTCCACTTCAAATGTGTTTCTATGGACCTTAAGACCTATATTGATTTAGGTTCTTCCGATGAGCAGTGGCTTTGTGACAAAAACTGTGGCTGACCTTTCAACTTCACTGATTCATTTTTCGAGTCGTCCCCTTTGTCAGAATCTAATCTGAATTTAAGCTCTTCTAGTACAGAAGTTTCGGTTGAATGTTCGTCTCGTTCCTCTAGTGGTTTCTCTAAGTGTTTATTGTTAAACACAAGGAGTGTTCGTAATAAGATTTTTGACTTGAATGCGCTATTGCTAATTGACTCCTTTGACATAGTCGCTTTGACTGAAACCTGGCTGGACAGTAATTTTGATGATCGTGAACTTCACCTTGAAGACTATAATATCTTTCGTCGAGATAGAAGCAATCAGTATGGTGGTGGTGTGTTGCTAGCAATAAAATCAGACCTACACTGTGTTCGCAGATATGATCTGGAAGTTAATACTGAGATGTTGGCTTGTGAATTAAGGATAAGTAACACTAGATGTCTGTTATTTGCAGTCTTCTATAGACCTCCTGGCATTGGAGAGGGATTCTTGGAAGAATTCAGGAAATTTCTCAATAATGCTTCCAAAACAGGAATAGCTGACCTAGTAATCACTGGTGACTTTAACTTCCCTTATGTTGATTGGTCTACTTGCTCACCAACTACAGCTGGTTTCCTGACTGAAACTTTTTGTGAAATTCTTGATGACTACTTTCTTACACAAACAAACTTCAATGTAACTCGTCCTAATGCCTCAGCATGTATTACGTCACATGGTAATATCTTGGATCTTGTCTTGACAAATAATGAATCATTGATTGAAGGAACTACTACGTACCCAAATGGCTTTGACTCAGATCATTTTCCAGTCTGTTTTGCTATCAAAAAGAAGTTTAACAGGCTGAAAAACAGTCCAAGATCAGTATTTTGCTACCATAAAGCTGATTTTGATGGTCTTAGACACACCCTCTCTCATATTTTATGGGATTCTTTTATATCTTGTGATGACATTGACTCTAGTACAGCTAATTTTCAAGATCTCGTACTGGCAGCAGTCAATCAGCATGTCCCAACGGCAAGGCTCAGACGCAATTCTAGACCACCATGGATAGACAATGATGTTTTGAAAATGGTAAAGAAAAAGAAAGTCCTGTGGAAACGGTTGAAGTCCAATGCTTCTGCTGATCTGACATCTAAATTCAAGCTACTTAGGAAGGAAACTAAGAGCCTTATTTCCTCCAAGTATCGTCAGTATTTAAAGTCTTTGTCAGAAAAATTGAAGTCAAATCCTAAAAAGTTTTGGTCCTTTCATTCACTCAAGACTAAGACTAAAAGATTGCCTGAGGTTATCACCTACAGAGGCAAAGCCAAGTCTGCTAAAAACCCCCTTGAGAAAGCTTCCTTGTTCAACGACTTCTTTGGATCTGTGTTCTCCGCAAAAATATCAGACCTGAGCACCGTGGTCCCTCATGGTGATGTGGTCAATCCAGACCTTTTAATGGAAGTTTCAACATCCAATAATAGGGTCAAAGATATCATCAGTAAGTTGGATATTACCAAGGCTACTGGAATAGACGGTATATCTGCAAGGATTTTGAAAGAGTGTGCGGAGGAGCTATCATATCCTTTGACTCTGTTATTTAATCTGTCTTTTGGGTGGAAGTGGGAAGGTTCCTTCCTCATGGAAAAAGGCCCATGTCACTCCTGTACATAAAGCAGATGCCAAGGATGTCGTAGAGAATTATCGACCTATTTCCCTACTGTCCATACCAGGTAAATGCCAAGAGAAGATAGTACATAATGCCATATATTCTCATGTGGCTCCCTATTTAACTGATTGGCAACATGGGTTTGTAAGAGGTCGCTCCTGTGCCACCCAGCTGGTACTTACACACCATCATTGGACCAAGGCCTTGGATGATGGATTACAGGTGGATGTAGTTTTCTTGGATTTCACTAAGGCCTTTGACAGAGTGTCACATGATATACTTTTGCAGAAACTGTGTAACTTTGGTATCTCTGGTAGTCTGCTGAACTGGTGTAAGGATTACTTAACTAACAGAGAGCAAAGGGTTGTTATTGAGGGATTAAGTTCTTCCTGGACTGTCATCCCATCTGGTGTACCACAGGGTTCCTTGTTGGGCCCCCTGTTCTTTGTGATATTCATCAGTGATTTACCTGATGTAGTTATGGCTGGTAACACAATTGCCTTGTATGCTGATGACTGTAAAACATCAAGAGTGATAAATTGTCCGTCCGACCACCAAGTTTTTCAATCTGATCTGGATAACCTGTACTCATGGAGTCAACAAAATCTTATGGACTTCAATGTGAAAAAATGTAAATTGATGCGTATCACCAAGAAGAAAATGCCTTTTCACGCTGACCTTCGGCTCAACAATAACACCTTGGAGGAAATATCGGAATTTCGTGATCTTGGTCTAGTCACTACTAGTAAGCTGTCTTGGAATGCCCATGTCGATAAATTATCAAGCAAGGCAAACAAAATTCTAGGCCTCATCAAAAGAACATGTAGGGGTCTGAATGACGTAGCCACCTTAAGAACCTTGTACTGTGCCTTGGTAAGATCCCAATTAGAGTACTGTACTGTTGTCTGGTCGCCTTATACAGCTAGGTGTGTTGACAAGTTGGAAAAAATTCAACGAAGAGCTACCAAGTTTATACTGAAGACTGATGACGAGTATGATACTAGAAGAGAAAGACTGAACTTGTTATCCTTGAAGGACAGACGCTTTTTGTTTGATGTTTTGTTTTTTTATAAAATTTTAAATGGGTATATCAACATAGATATCTCTTCGTATGTTGAATTTTGTTCAGACTCTGAAAGGTACTCTCTAAGGGGAAGGGATGAACTTACCTTGAAGAAGAACTATGCAAGGACTAATACTTTTAAGTTTAGTTTTTTTAATAGAATAGTTGATATGTGGAATGCATTACCACCATCTGTGCGTCTCGCCTCAAGTATCTCTAGCTTTAAAAAGGGTGTAAGGGATTTCTTATTGTCTAGAATTAAGTAACGAATCTAATATTTCATTAGTTATTTTATTTATTTCTTTATGTTTGTAAATGGTTCTTAGGAGGGGTTTCTCAGGTGGTCCGCCTTGTATGGAGTCGTCGACTCTTTTGTGGACTATCCTAATGGCTCTGTTTTACTTTCTTTTATCTCTTATGTCAGTCTTTCTCTCCTTTCCTCTTATCTCCTCTTGCTTCCTCTTAATTCTTATAACTTATTTTTAGAGTACCATCTTTATTTTATTGTAGTGATTTTGCCATTAAATTGTAATAAATAAAAAAAAAAAAAAAAAAAATCAAACGTTCGACGTTTGAAACGGGCCTTATTTATCTGTCGTACAAGGAGGGTGCTTAAGTATTGATTGCGACATTTTATTCTACATAATAATAATAATAATAATAATAATAATAATAATAATAATAATGAACTTTATTTAAGTGTCAATGTATTTAGCTGATATAGCTAATGGAGGACACAACAAAAATACTAAATATAAAATAAACACTTATGATATAAGATAAAATATACAATATAAAAACTACTCTAAAATTATAACTATAATTAGGACTGTTAAAATTTTAAAATTATTATAATTATTTTATGTTTAAAATGGAATAAAATCCTAACTATTACATATGAAGCACGAAGAGCAATTATTATGTGCAGTTATGTTTTGTTTTTAAACAGCCCAAATGACAGCACAGTTTAAGGTAGTATAGTGAGTCGACCCTTACTTTCTGTCCGGGCTGGGATCAGACAGTGCAACGCGAAGAAACCCAGCAAATCGTTTACACACCTGGAGAGAAAAACAGCGATGACTGTTAAAACAAATCTGCAATAATAATTTTGTTATTCCGCACTTTGTGATTAACTGGTTCTATAAAGTGTGATTTGCTATCAATCTATTTTTTGACTCACCACTGAAATTTCAGCTTTGGAAATGTTAGGAGGAACACTTCTCATGAACAACGAAAATGTTTTGTGAAGAGCTCTTGGTTCCATACTGAGCTGTACTGTTTCTCCATCCCCGTGTTTTTGCTGTCCATCTTCTGTTGTGTCCTTCTCCTTTTCTTCAACTTCGTTTTCCTTTTTCTCTTTTTCAACAGATTTTTCAGGGCTTTTTTCTTCCACTGCTTCCTTTTTCTCAGCGAGTTTGTTGGAATCCTCTTGGTTTTGTTCCACTTTGTTAGAATCAACTTCTACTGTACTCTAAATAAACACAAATAAAACAAGTCAGTGGCACATCCCCACAGTGTGGCTCTTTGTCCATCCAACATCCAGTGGTAGTACTGTAAATGTTTTTGAGCCCAGGAGTCTCAGTAGTTGTTTGTTGAGTTTGATCATCTGGGTGTAAGTAGTTCTGAAAAGAACTGTTGTTGATGATATTGACAGACGTTTCGAAAACCTGACCGAAGTCATCATCAGGATCAAATGGGTCATGTGTCATCAAGTGGTGTTATGTCTCTGTTCAATGTTGTGATTTAGTGGTTAAACTTTAAATTTAACACACAGCAAAATTTTCCTACCTTTTGTTTAGTTTCTGCCGTCTCTGGTGCTGATGTTTTTGAGCTCTCGGCTTCTTGACAGGATCCAGTCGGTTCTTGCAGCTTCTCCAGTGCATCGCTGCTTGATTCAGGTGTCATCTCTGCATCCTCTGCCTTCTTCTTTGTTACGCTGAGGGCATTATCAGTGCTTCCTACTTGATCTGCATCTTTTTCTTGAATGAATGATGACGAGCTTTCTGCCTGCTCTGCACTGCTTGTGTCCACCTGAACAGTCTTAGAACTGTCTTTAGAGTCTGGTTCTTGGGTTGAGTCTGCTGCTGCCTCATCTACAAAATGAAATTACAATTAAAGTTAGTTAAATGCTCTTGATTTTTAACCCTTTCACTCCCAAGAGTGACTTTACAGATTTTACTCTGTCTAACGCCAGACGATTTTACTCGTCAAATGGAGACCCCCCTTGGGAGTGAAAGGGTTAAAAACTATCTCCCTTAACCCTTTCACTCCCAAGAGTGACTTTACAGATTTTACTCTGTCTAACGCCAGACGATTTTACTCGTCAAATGGAGACCCCCCTTGGGAGTGAAAGGGTTAAAAAATATCTCCCTTAACCCTTTCACTCCCAAGAGTGACTTTACAGATTTTACTCTGTCTAACGCCAGACGATTTTACTCGTCAAATGGAGACCCCCCTTGGGAGTGAAAGGGTTAAAAACTATCTCCTTTAAGTCTCCTTTTAAATAATAAAATAATACTAAACAACAAGCAACCTCACTTCATGAAATCTGGGGGACTGCAAGGATATGATGCCCGCAAATAGCACAGTTATCTTTCTTTTCTTTATTATCATTTTTTATAAACGGTAAATGAACTGATTTATCACACATAGTTAAGTAAATGAATCTAACTTGAAAAGGTACAATTAACTGCCTTAGTGTTTCCATACTCCTGCCTAGTGCGTTCTACAGGGATGAACATAATGTTCAACCAAGTGGTTTATATCAATTGATACTAATTGATCTTATTTTCAGGATACAGCATTGGTCTAGTGGGTGTCCTGTGCTTCCTGTTCTCAGCATTGGTCTAGTGGGTGCCCTGTGCTTCCTGTTCTTTTACCTTTCACTTACCAGACGTTTCCGGTTTAGAACTGGTTTGAACTGCCGCTGACGCGCCCTCAGTCACTTCACCATTACTGCTTGTGCTTGTTTCTGGTTGGCTGGAACCAACAGCTGACAGACAGGAATCTGTACACAACGAAACACATTCATGTACAATATGTCTCCTTCCTCTGCCATTGTTTAGAAGGTTACTGAATGGTACTGTGCAGCCGTGGTGCTGTTTGTTATTAGAGTACTAGAGTATGATATCCACTATTTAATCTGAGGGTAAAAAAACATGCCGTGCAGCCATTCTTTGGAAGGAAATGCCTTTCAGTAAATTGTTCTTGACTCTTTCTTATATCCAATTTCAGCCTATTATAGCAAATGACTCAACCTCACTTACCAGGTTTATTTTCATCTTGTACTGCAGGATGCTTGTTGGCATTTGAAGAACTAGTAGGGAGTTGTTCACTGGTCTCTGCTTGACTCACCTCTGATTCATCCACACCTAATTAAGACACAAGGCCTCCAGTGTTACACCTTTAAATTCAACTTTCTCAACCTGACAAAAACATTTTACCATGAAATGAAATCTGAATGGCTACACAAGAGGACAAGGTGGGTCTATAATGATAAGTTAGTGGGACATTAAAGAACCCACACATTGATCGTAGTTCCTGGTGTATTGGTCTGACCTTTAGGTTGGCGCTTCACATAGGGATAACCTCATTGTGCCTTTCCCCCTTGGAATGAATGGTCCAAGAAAAATAAGAATGTTTTATGTATGTTATGTGTGATAAAAAAAAATTTGGTACAATTACATTGGTAACCAATATTTAGATGTATTTTTCCTCAAGTATCTAAGCGGGCCAGAATCCTAAATCCTTGAATTTGATTGGCTAATCATGCACATGTGGATGGTCCAGCATTTTAGGATACAGCCTATGGGCCAGATTTTTCCCCACTGTAGCAATTTCCTATCTCTTTTCTTACTTAAAAAAGGAGACATCCACGAAAAAAATAAGTTACATACTGGGCAAGGTCAGTCCATATAGGAAAAAAAACTGTGCCCTTTGGTCTTGAGTACTCAAGACCTCAGGCACAGTTTATTCCCATATGGACCTTCAACCCAGTAAATAAAATATATATATTACTGTATATTAACATTTAAAGTTTACAGAGTAAACGGTTAAAAAGTATTAAAAAGCTATTAACTACGATTAAAAACAGTACTTCCATAATAAAAATATGCCTTTTTAGTGCTTTTAACCTAACAGAAGGAGGTAAGGAGATTTGCTTGTTGACTTAAGTCGTCTGGATGTATGCAGTTCTGAGAAGCACTAGTGTTGTTTACAGTGATTGAGTTTTTGACAACCTGAGAAGAAGTACAGCTAAAGAAAACTGATCTGATACCAAATCCCCCAAAAGACTATACTGGGGTATCAATGGCACTCACAAAAGAGAATTACTACTCAGATGTCGGAAGCAAAAGTGTTAAGGGATTGTCTCATGATTCCTCAATATCAAAATATGATAAAGTTTCCTGGTTTACATGGAAGCAACACTTACCAGGTGGTAGTAACTTTTCTTCTGTATCTGGTGCCTCAGCCTCCACCCCTGGGGGCAACAGATCATCATCTCCACCTGTCTCCATTGGTGACAATTCTTCCCCTGGAGGAGCAGGCTCAGGTTCAGAGTCAGAGTCCGACTCACTCTCGCTTTCATCGTCCATGGCATCATAGTAGTATGGTTCACGGTGACGCCGCTTACGTTTCTTTTTAGGCTCATCCTCCTGTTAATGATATTATTAATAATCTGGGTGTAAAAACAGAGTTGGCTAATTCAAGGTTATAGCTCCCATTAAATTCACCACGAGGGCACATCATAAATGTACAGGAACATGTGACAGACAGCTCCCTTACTTGAAAGAGGATTTTAAAACCAATTTCATTACAAGACCAAAACTAAGTTAAGTGCCTTTCAATGTCTCCTATAATCAATGATAGGTCTTGTTTGTAGCTATATCAAGCAATATTGATAGTGTGAGTGGCATTCCCTCATTGCAACTCTCTGGTGAAAGTAGACTTGCACACAAGTCAACTTTTGGACACAAGTGCAAAGGAGCGATGCAAGCAACTGAGTCGTGAGAAGTCAACTTGTCTCACTTACAGGGTTTCAAATTTTATTTGCATATTTGTTGGTGCGAAGATGTGACAGTGACGTTATGTCACTGAAGGAAATGACTTGCGAGTGTGTGAATATTTCCTGATTGATAGGGATGACCCAACAAATGCGGCTTATTGGGTTACCCTCTCACCAAATGCAAATAAAAAGTTTTGTGTGCTCCGTGCAGAAAATGTTTCAAACCCAAATTGTTGAAGAAGGCTTTTTACAGGATTGAACAAATCTCAAGCGGGCATAAATTTGGAGATCCTCTAGGGCGGAAAACTCAACAGAGAAAGCTGTTTGACAGATATAATTTGTACAAACTGCAGCAGAAACAATGATAATATGGTTAAAAAGGTCCTAGAAATTAGGTGGCAGTTTTTGTCATCACAAGAACAAATAAAGGAAGACTGAGGATGCCTGGAGTCGGTAAAAAGGCTAAATTAACGAAGATTCAAGTGATCAAGTTCACCAACCCTGCCCTCGGCTTTTACTACTTTTTGTTGGTTATCTCTAATTCGAAAAAACGATGTCTTCAACATAGCATTCTCTGACTGGAGTTTAAACTACCACACCCCTGACACACCGCCAACCTGATATCAGGTTGGTAAAAATTGGTGCTCCGCAGACGAGATAAATCTGTTTCCCCACGACTGCAGAACCACACAGAAACAGACTTCGAGAAAGTCTACGGTGAAAGCTGTCAATGCTGTTAAGATTTCTGTTCCATTACTTAACTTTGTCGCTGGTTGCTGTGACACTTGCGCTTGCTGAGGCTTTGTTGTTTGCGGCAGTTGTTGGGTTTGTTGATACTGTTTGGCAAACTGTTGGCTTTGTTGGGGGTCATATCCTGTATAGTACTACAAAAAAGCAGCTAATAAGCTATGTAAAGGTAATCATACGGTTTCGAGTTCAATTTGGAATTAATTTGCACGAGTGAGTTTTTCAAAAAGCTGAAATTGCACGAGCCGCTTCGGCGAGTGCAATTTCAGCTTTTTTAAAAACTCACAAGTGCAAATCAATTCCAAATTGAATGAGAAAAACCGTATGATTACTTATTAATAATATAAACAAGAAAAAATTTGCCTGCAGGAAGTGCCAGAAGATCTCATTGCGGACAGGACATGAGCATTTGACGCGGATTTAACACTTTATTTACTGATTGGCTGATGAAGATCAACTGATAATGCCACGAACTCAAAGCGGTTCGTTTAAAAATAAAGAATATCATAATCCAGAATTTCGATGTGTAATTTGCACTGGTGTTACACTTTTTGCACTGGTGTTACACGTTTTGCACTGGTGTTACACTTGAACTGCACTGCTCTCAGCCAATCAGAATCGAGTAATATTTTCATGTATATTATTAGTAAAATAATATACATAGATGATACATATATACAGTGACTATTGGCCAACTCTATGTAATAATTATTCTCGATAATGTATTGTAGATACTGTACAAGTAATAGGTCGGTTGAAAAATAATAGTAATAATAATAATAATAGTAATAATAACAATAGCAATAATAATAGTACTAATAATGAACCCTCATTTCTCATATTATGTTAAAACCATGCATCCTACATGTATGCTATTCTTTCTTAAAAATTATACATCACATAGTAGATATTAAAAAACTAATTGCTTAATAAAGGCCTCTATTATAACCTAATCATAACTATTACAAAATTCTCAAATCTGATTGGCTATCAACTGCCCTGATTTCAGCCTTAATAGGACAGTTAAATTGGACAGTACGCGTCATGCCTGAGTAATTGGACAGTACGCGCCATCATGCGCACGCTTAAATGGCTTTTTTTTCACTGCTGCCATAAAAAAACGTGGAATTTCATGTGCTTTGATGTTAAAAAAAAAAAGTTTATACATCACAAATTTTGTTAAAGTTATGATTAATTGGTAATAAGACTTTGTGTCGTCCAATTCGGTCTGCAATCATACTCGTGATTAAACAAATCAGACTCCCGCTACGCGGTCGTCCGATTTTGTTAATCACTCGTATGATTACAGACCGAATTGGACTCCACTCAGTCCTATTACCATTACTAACTATCCTTCACTAAAACCTATTTACAGCATGAGACGAAGAGGTCACTGTATGTACCTGTTGTTGATAGTAGAGTTGCTGCTGATGGTAGTACTGCTGAGCCTGCTGCTGAAGCTGCTGCTGCTCAGGTGTTGGATTAGGGACGGACATTACCTTCATGTCACCATCGTCATTTTTCTTGGAGCTGGCTGCTGCTTTTACAGAAGTGGGTGGGGGTGCAGATGGCAGGGGAACAGATGATGGGGAAACAGGTCCAGTCTCTGGAATTGTATCTGGTGGAGAATGAATAAACAGGAGACTTAATGCTCACAGTAAAATGTACAGTTTGATCTAATAACTTGTATCTAAGTAACCATAATCCTTGATTGCGGCTGAGGTAACTTACCAAGAAATCAATTCATTATCCTAAAGGTGACTGCTGTCTCAGCGAATTCTTATGATTCGTTTTCTCTATGCTGCATCAGAATTGTAAAGAGCAGTTGCATGTTTACAGCTCTATAAAGAGGCAACTTTAACTGAACACTGACACTCAGTTTGATCATCCAAATGTGGCGTGTTACGCGTAAGACCACACAGTGAAATATTAAATTTGCTACTAGTAATTATAGTTTTTTTTTCTACTCAAGCAACAACAGCTTAGTTTTCGACTTTGAATTTGTCTTGCAAGAACTTTACTGAAATTGTTGGCATATTAAGCTTTTGAAACAATGTTGGTGATCATCATAATCAGATTGAAAATAGTCACTGCACCTTCCTTAGTTTTTGTAACTGCTGATGATGAAGCAGTAGAAGGACTTGCATTATCCAACTTCTTCCCTTCAGCAGATGACTCTGTCATATCATCGTCTCGTGGTGACATCAATGGATTGGACGTGGAATGTCTTCTCTCAGGTGGGGGGGTAGCAGGACGGTCCAGTATGGCAAGATCATCGTCTGTGCCTCCCTCCAGCCTTAACACAACTAGAAATGGATGACATAATAAACAAAAATATGACTGGATGAGGTTGAGCATGATATTGAGAATTATTGAGGTCAAGATTTGAGTTCTCTACCAAAGGCTAAATCTGAATCCAATAATTGTTTTATCATGCACAGAACAGTAGATACAGGGTGAGACAAAAATGAAAAGATCAGGTTGCCTTTCGGGCAAGCTGTTACTTGAGGTTTCTAGCCCAAACCTCTGAGGAGCTAGCACGAAATTAAATTGTTTATAAAGAATAATCAGATTTAATTACACAAAATACAAATACTGATATCAGGCATAGATATAAACTAATTCTTCGTAGTACTTTACATTTTACCCCCGTTGACGGTCAAAAATATTATAAATTTACAGAAATCACAACACAGGTATTTTTGTGAATGTCATGAACGTTGCGATTGGTCAATTAAACTAGCACTGTAATCTGAAGTCTGTCGTCATTCAATGAAGTAAATTCTCTTCAAAGCTCGTCAAGCTCACAAACTCTATTGCGGCAACTGAAATGCGGCGCAAAACGTTGTCACGCTACTAAAATTTGCTCTCAAAATGTTATCATTTTCTCCCAGGAGCTTTCTGCTAGACAATTTTTGGTATTAAGGCTCAATTTATCGTGAGAAAAGAGGAACCAACGGTGCTTGCCCGTTGCGCAAGATACGATAAGAAAACACTAGCCTGACAAGTCATTCCACTAGCCCCGGGCTACCGGACAGCACTTCCGTCGCACCCTGAGATATGTAATTATGCTGTTTTAACCACTATCAATATTGTTAACATTGTCATCATCATCACTATCAAAATCACCATCATAATTATTATAACTATTATAAAATTCAACTTAAATCTGAATTTTCAAAGTTCACCTGTGTCAAGTAGTTTGATAACAGCCTCTGCATTATCAATGTCCAAAGAAATGCTATCAGCCCTGCCAGACTTCAGCAAGTTAAGAAAGACTGAAAGTCTCTTTCTCATCGCCTTTTTCACTTCCTTCTGTCGCAGGGCTGCATCCTTAGGGTGGTACTTTGTCCTGAACCTTCATCACAGAAAAGCACAAGACTACCATCAACTTGGCTTTCAGAAGAAATAAAGTGAGAAAAATACAAATTGTACACGATTACCCATCCAAACTTACTCACAAAAGGCTCTGCATGTTTTCCTTGGATCCATCATGTGATTTTCAACTCTTATCTCACAATATATCATTTGCTATTTCTATAGCATATTTGCGAGTGAGACTATGCTGAGATTATACAAACTGAAATCAAGTCATATCTTGGGGAGAAGTTGCTTGCCCATTCTCAACAGAAAGTAACACAGACCTCAAGAAAACTTTTGCTGACTGCATTGTGCAGTATTATCATACTCTTGTGTCATGGTGAAGTAATAGTCGGCTTTGAGCCGCATGCAAGGAAAACCGAAGGTTGGTTAAAATATACGAGGTACACTACGCGTCCAGCATGGCTTTGTTTGGCATGCATGTCTCAGAGAATAGCAACACAGTTGGCTGTGAAGGAAAATTACCATTGGCTAGTTAGACAAAAAAACAAGCAAAACAAAGTAATAGCACATTCACTACATAAACAACTCAAGGACTGCACAATTAAAAATTATGACAAATGACAGGTCTATGTACGTTGTGATATGTAAACACAGGAGGTTGTACAGATGAAGCAAACTGAACATATGTTGGCATTTCCTTCGCTCAAGCAGGCTGCATAATGGCAAAAAGACACTCTTGCTTTTAAGTTTCTTTTTACGTGGGAACGCAAAAATTGTTTTACAACACACAACACTATCCCAAGGTTTGGCTTTAAAGTGCCTACATGTAACTGCATGATGGCTTTGCAAATTGTAATTAATTCTGTTCCCGCAGAAATTTCCTCTTATTCTACAGTATGTACAATTGGGAAAATGCAGGTTTAAAAGGAAAAAACATATCCATATCAACCCACCACTTGCGTAAGTCCTCCAACATCCCTCATAGAATGTACTGCTACAGTTACACCACAGTAACGTTAAAATATTAAAACACAATACAGAGTCATATGCAACATTATACCATTCTTCCTCCTTGTGCTGTTGGAAGAAATCACTCATTTGAGTCTTTCTGAATTCTAGTTTATATTCCTGGTACTTTTTGACTGCTTCTTCATCACCGATATTGTCATCCTGTGCATTCAGGAACTGTTTGAAAGTCATCATGGCTGGAGCGTGGTTCATTGGACCCTGAGAAGCTTGCGCTTGATCAAAGTCAGGTCTGAAAATTGGAAAATAATCATCACCATAGTATACTTAGGCTGTTTACTTTAACAAGTCGGCAATTATGGTGAGATAAAGCCTAACAATGTTTGAAAATGTGAGAACTTATAACTGCATGACAATAATGTGCTGTTGAAAAATTTAACAATGTTGGATGTTGTAAAAGCACAGGATAGGGTTTGAAGTAATCTTACAATAATGTGCTGTTGAAAAATTTAACAATGTTGGATGTTGTAAAAGCACAGGATAGGGTTTGAAGTAATCTTACATGGTGTGAAGCTTCATTAAGTCTAATTAACCAACATGTAAATAACAAAGAACAGTACTAAATACTATAAAGTGCAAGGGTTGGAGCTGAACAACGGAAACAATGGGCTTTGTAGCAAAACCATTGGCTAGATTTCCATATCACCTCATACTTCATTATGTATATTGTACAGTAACTGTACTGTTTCATTATTCAAAAGCAAGAATCCTTTGCATCTTTATCATCCTGGGAAATACAGCTGCAGCATGTATAATGAAGTACAGTGTGATATAGAAACCAAATCATTCCCTATTAAAGGCACCTTTGTTGTCTGCCTTCCTGTGGAGCTGCCTGCATCTGTTGCATTTCAGGGTGTGCCCATGCGTTATGATGCGCAGGTATCCCACTGTAAGGGGCACTGTATTGTTCACCCCCATGATATGGGTCATCCCTGAATACAGTGCAAAACATAAGGAATTGTTACAGTCAGTTATCAAATTTTCTACACAAGAATCTCACTAAGTGGAATTCATTGTGGCTAATGTTCTGGTTATGTATAAAAGTAGCTGGGGGGTCAGACTTGCAGTACCTTGAGTGACAGCCCTGGATTACTCTTCTGACTCCTAGTTGTTTGACTGAAAAGAAATTTTGATGAAAGGATTTTCTTTTTTGGTCACCTTGGCAAAATGAAACACCAAAATGCCTTCACGATAGCAGATTTGCCAAAAATATAATTCTCTAACCACAATATAACAGGATTGAACACCTGCCTGGAATAAGAAAAAACTTTGCTTAAACCTAAACCTTTTGCGGCTCATGCATGACACCTAAATTCACTGATCTCTAGATTCCTTTGTTCAGGTGACAGATTTTGCTGTATGCGTCTCAAGTCATCCAAAAATCTGACTTTTTGACTGACATTGCATTGATCAACTTTTGTAAGTATTCTCAACCCTTCGCTGTACCACTTTACTTCAATTGAAAGTAAAAAGAAGTTATGTGCCAATTTTTCCAGCTTAATATATAGCCCGTGCGTATTTGCGATACCTTATGTACCATTCTACCCAAGAGGCAGGGCACACTTTATTATAAATGTCGTTTCATTACCAATCTCTTCGGACTCTTTTCATAGGAGGACTCATCTCGTGGTGTCTACCAGAGCTATCCCTCCTTCCTCGTTCAAATTCTCGATAATCTCCTCGGCGTCTGTTTTCCCACGAGGGATCTCGTCTCCTTTCAGACCAGTCATCGCGGCGCGAAGACCTCTCTTCACGCTCGCGTCTACGATCGTTATAATCACTCCTCTCACGACGGAATTTGTCCCTTGCTCGTCTCCTGTCGTATTCGTCGTCGCTATCTCCCATAGTAGGAGTTTACAAGTCAAAACTTTGACACAAAGAAGGACTGTAAAAAAAACAAAGATGGAGAAAATGTGGTTCAATGCGTCCCATTAAGCTTAGCGCTCGGACTATCCCCAGTTCTCGTCGGCTATCGGGTGAACGCCTGGTTCATTTTCTTACTGCGCTCCCATTCGCAAGACATTTTAATGATTCCAGAAGTAGTTTACTTGCTCTCTTAACTGTTGTCAAAATGAAACCTTCTTAACAAGTCTATACAAGATGACACAGCGTTGATCAGTTCCAGGACCAAAAAAATGTCCGGAGCACGTGTTGTTTGCTGGATGAATCGCGAAGAATGGTTCCAAGTTTACCAACAGCTGTATAACTTTGACGACCCAGCAGAACAGAGAAAAGGTGTCGACAGGGTAGCAGCATGGACCAGCCGCAGTGGAGGAAAGCTTCCGTTGGCGGTTGAAAGTACAGCTTATCTAGTTTCAGCGCATTTAGGACTGGCTGGGCATGGTGCGGAATCGAACGCGCAAGGGAGATTAATGCTCGCCATGGCGCTTGTACGTTTCGTAAATGGAATGGTTGATCAAGTTCAAAAAGGAGTGTTTGCTCGCACGGTGCTATCTATTGCTGAGGAAATTGGCTTACCTGATTGGTTAGTGGACTTGAGGCACCAGGCGACTCATTCCAATTTACCGTCAACGGAGACACTGTATTGCGGGTTGAGAATTAGTTTGACTTGGCTCCGAGATGAATATTGGGAGACACAACTGAGCATGCATAGAACCAATACTGAAAAACTGTCACAGTTGTTAAGTGATTACGTAGACAATGCGCTGAGCCACGTGTTGCGCAGGAAGAAAAAGGCCAAGTTTAAAAGCAGTGGTGAAATGACAGCGCTGGCCACAGAGATAAAGAACTTAGTAACAGTTAATAATCTATGGTAAGTAAAATAATTTTAGAACATTGCAGGCTATCCATTTAAAGGCATAATGCCCAATAGCCTTTTCCACCCCTTTCTACTTATGAATAGCCATTTCGCAGATGGTTTGAATCAGAAATACAGCTTGTAGTTTGATGCTACTCTGGTTTAAAATAATGACTGTAACGCAAAAAGTTACAGATAACCAACCTGACATTTTGACAACTTCTGTCCAGTGTCTTCTCCAGGGTTGATTAGGTTTGGCTGTGGAGCTCTTTTTATACCTGTGAGGAAAGGCATTGCTTAATCACAAGGTGAAATATTCTTAAGTGTCTGGTAATAACCTACCATCACTGTGGTGCAGTAAGATTTCTGCACAGGTCCCTACTTCATTATGCATGCTGTAGATATACTACTTCATTCCTCCAAAATATGTAAAGTTTGCGCGTACAATGCCCAAGACAATACAGCTACAGCATGCATAATGAAGTAGGCACCTGTGCAGAAATCTTACCCTGTGGTGTTATGGAATGTGGGTACTATTGATATGCCAAGCTTCCAACAATGTTTTTAATGGAAGTGGCAGTTAGTGTGAGAATTTAAGAAACATCCCACGTAGTAGTATAACCATGTGTTGGTGTTCTCTTTGAATCAGTTGACAATAATCACACTTGATTGATTGACAGGTCCGTTTTGCTAAGCTTTCTATCACAAGAAGGAAGACTAGTTCCATCTTTTGAACAGCTGAAGAAACTAAATCTGGATTGGCTAATAGAAGCCTTTCCTTCTGGTGCATCAGTCCCTTCCATTCCCATGGAAATTGTTTACATGTGGAAGACTTTGCTGGAAACATTGGACAATGCTTCTTCTGGGTTCATGCCTTCATTATCAGCTGACTTCTTAGGAAAACTCTCAGATGCCAGTAATGGCAAAACAAGTCGCAGTTCACTGTGTTGTGCTGCATGGGTTCACTACTGGCTACTTGTAGCATCAAGCAAAAGACACCATGAGTTGGTTTTAACACAAGGCTTTCCCTGGGTGTCACTGTTGGAGATTTCACTGGCAAGACCAACATTATTTTCATTAGCTTTCATTCCACTAATTTTAGAGAACATGCCAGAAATTGGTGTGGATTTGAAGCAAAGAATTGAACATTTGGCTTTGCTTTATATAAACCCATCTGTTTTAGATGGCAAAGATCTGTGTGAATCATATGCATGTGAAAGTGATTATGATATTGAAAAATGGATGTCAAATAGGAAAAAGAGTAGAGCAGAAAAAAAGAGTGATGAAGCCATGTTTCAACAAGCAAATTCAAGCAAGTTTAAAAGCTGGTCAGTCTGTCAGGGTTCAACTCAATGGAGCCTGATACCTTTTGGTGAAGTCCTGGGCACCAAGGATATATCCCCTGACAATCTTGCCCTGGGACAGAGCATTGCTCAGTTGCAGCCCGTGCCAGACTCAGTTGATGCTGATGGCCTATCAGAGCATCGTGATGTAGGGGATCAGTGTACAAGAGATGATTACAGTGTATCTGGCTTTCGTAGTGATGAAATGTGTTCTGATTACCATGGTGATACCGAAGATTCTTGTCTTGGATTGACAGATTGTGAGCAGCAATCTGGGAAGAATTATTCAGATGATGATAGGGATTACCACAATATAGTGACTAATGATAAGACTGATTATTGCAGTGATGCCATCACACAGCAAGGCTCAATTTCAAACCAAATCTATATTTTTTGACTTAATTTTTGTTTTCAACATAAAATTTGTGTTGACTCTCTGGTTGATGTTGTTGATGTTTTAGATGCATACAGACCACAGGGAAACCCACAAAATATGGTCCTAAATTTTGTTACCAAATCACACACTTGCCCCAACCTCATCCCCAATCTCTACTGAGAGTTAACCTGCTCACCATTTTTAAATTGTCAAAAATCCCATAAAATTCATTGTAATGTAGTTGTACAGTCATGGAGGCAAGAAAACACGCTAAACTACATCACATTTTTTTATTAATTATTTATTTTTATAAAATAACTCAGATGCTGCGCACATGCTGATTGGTCAAAAACCTATGGGTTATTGTGCCGGTAACCCATAGAAAAGAGAATCATTTTCTGTTTTTATTTAAATTTAGTTTACAAAAGCAATAAGCTGCAGTTTCTATGGGTTTACCAGTGTAATAAACCACTTGGGATGTTAAGAGAACACTGGAAGGGCTTGTAAATCCCTCGCCTGCAGGTCATGATTTGCAAGCTCTTCTTGTGTTTTCCCAACAACCTGCATGGTTTATTACACTGGTAAACCCAAAGAAACTGTGGTTTATTGCTGAAGTATACAACACCTTCCTTGCAATAGTACATTAATAATATTTGCAACATTTACTTACAAAACTACATAACTACAGTTCTAAATCACTTACAATAAATATTAGTTACTATACTGACACGAATCACACAACTGATGTTATTTTCAGTGCTAATAGTAGCATACAATTTAACTTGTGGTAAAAGGCTAAGGTTTTTGCTGAGAAGGTAAATTTTATATCATAGATACTGAGATTTCCTCACGAAAAAAAGAGTACCTAAAAATGATACGTAAAATGCATTAGCCAATAGGAAACGCGAACGATGAAAACTCACTAGTGAAAAAACGTCGTTCGTCCAATCACAAACGCGAACTCGACAGCTGATCTCGAGCGCGGTGTTGTTGGGCAGCAGATAAATTATTCACTGACCATGCGTCATGTGTTGGCAGTACGTTTACAAACTGTAAGAATGTTCGAGTGTTAGCATTGGAAACATAATTTAAGTTCCGTTAAACGTTAAATATGGAGTCAAGTCAACAATCACAAAGTCAAGGAGCTAGTAAGCAAGCAATGATTTACATCTGTGGAGGTAGGAAGGAGTCCCAGTGTTTCTTACCTTCCAATTCGTGTTCGAACTCACGTGCAAATGATGGTCTCTGCTCAATGAAAGCCATGAATAGGGGAAAGTGTATGCTACAAGACATGTGGCTGATTTTGTACGATTTTCTCGGGAAACAAATGCGAAGAAGGACTGTTTTCCTGATGTTCACTGTTCGTGTTTTTTTTTTCGTTATCAGAGTGTCACACTGAAAACGAGATAAAATCTCGGGATCCAATTCGCTGTCGAGAGTGTGGATACAGAATCATGTACAAGAAAAGAACCAAAAGAAGTATCCTTTTTAACAACTTGTTTGCTCCTTATTTCTTATTTTAATCTTTGGTACAAAAACTGGCTGAATTTCCATATCACCCCATACTTCATCATGCACGCTGTGGCTGTTATATGTGATACTACATGAAGTTGTTTGTAGGTTACCCATAATTCAGAAATTAAAAGACAACATGGCTTCGTCTAGAAGTGTGCCTTTCTCCTTGTATAAATAGCTTAGCCTCAAGTGTATAACATGGTGTCAGGAGTTTAATGAACCACCAAGCCCCCTCGTTTGGCGCTGGTATTCCATAACAGGAACGATTTTGTCACAGAAAGTTCGCTGTTGCAGTATTTCAACGCTCGTTCAGTGGAGCACGTGGTCGACTCGAATCGCCATATTGGATTTTGTCTGCGAAAGGAAAGCATCTGAACTGTGAGTACCGAAGCATTTCACCCGTTTTAACATGCCGTTTTATCATATACCACCACCATTGCCTATGAATGTCAAAGATGACGTATCGACAAATTGGAAAATGTTCAAAGAAGCTTGGCACTATTACGTAACCGCTACCGAACTTGACAAGAAACCTAAGCCAGTACAGGCTGGAGCGTTATGTAGTGTTATGGGTATGGACTGTATAAAGGTTATGAACAGCCTTACGACTTTATCTGCTGATGATAAGAAAGATCCGGAAAAAATCCTTGATGCCCTGACCAGCCATTTCATGCCTCAAAAACATCTGTTGTTTGAACGAGTCAAATTTGGCTTTGCTAATCAAGCAGAACATGAAACCATTGATCAGTACGTAGTGAGATTACGCCAGCTTGCTGAGTCATGTGAATTTGAGAGTCTTTGTGAGAGCTTGATTCGTGACCGGTTAGTTATTGGTACCAGAGACTCTTCGACTCGTGATCGGCTTCTGAGGGAGCGCCCTGTTCCAAGCTTGGCTAGGTGTATTGAAGCTCTTCGTGCCAGTGAATTATCCAGAGTCCATAAAGAGCAGTTTAAGGATGTGGCTGACCCAGCTCCTACAATCCATGCATCAGACAAGCGTAGGTTAAAAGAGAAAAGGAAAGGAAGTGGTGAACATAGCCATGGAAACACAAGAAGTTCTAGCAAGTCAAGCAAAGGAAATTCAAAGAGTTCATGCAAGTTTTGTGGTACAGACCACCCATTTGACAGAGCTAAATGTTTAGCCTCGGGGAAAGACGTGTCACAAGTGTGGTAAACAAGGCCACTTTGCTGTGAAATGCCATAACAAGATGCAGACGCCAGTTAAAGCTACAAATAAAGTTCATCAGTCAAGTGGAATCCATGTGGAATCAGCAGAGGATGGTGATGAATCAGATGATTCTATCTTCATCGCAGAGCGTGTTGGAGTTGTCAGCAGAAATGTGAGCAGATCTACCTTTATGGTTCCCCTCACCTTCCATACAGAGTACAGTCCTACAGTGAAGGCTCAGTTAGATACTGGAGCAACGTGCAGTGCAATGTCGTATACAGATTTGTTGAATATTTTACAGAGTGGAGAAGTCCAGTTGGATCCGCCTGGAGGCAAGATAAGATTATATGATGGTAGTATGGTTACTCCATTGGGATCCTACACATTTACAGTTAGTCAGAACAGTGTTTCTAAATGCAAGATAAAGTTTGACATCTTGGAGAATGCACCTTGGCCCATTGTCGACGGTGAGACGTGCATCAAACAAGGCTGGATTTCCTTGAGCATGGTCCAGTCTGTTCATTCAGTGAACAGCAAACAATATGAACCACTGGCGCTTGATGAGCTCATGAAAGAGTATGAAGATGTGTTCACGGGTTTGGGTTGCCTGCCAGGAGAATATCACATTAAAGTTGATACAAACATCGCACCAGTGCAGCATGTTCCTCGCCGTGTACCTGTGCCACTGAAAGCAAAGCTGAAAGCAAAGATTGAAGAGATGGAGAAGCAAGGAATAATTGTCAAGGAAACTGGCCCAACAGAGTGGATTAGCAGTCTTGTAGCAGTGCAGAAGCCCGGAAAGTTAAGAGTGTGCATTGACCCGCGAGATCTAAACAAAGCTATTAAGAGGCCAAAGTATCAGATGCCAACAGTTGATGAGGTTCTGCCAAAGCTTGCCAAAGCTAAGGTGTTTACAGTTCTGGATGCCAAAGATGGTTTCTATCAAGTTAAGCTTGACAAGGAAAGCTCACTTCTTACTACATTCTGGACCCCATTTGGAAGATATCGTTATCTGCGAATGCCTCAAGGAATCAGTAGTGCACCAGAAGAGTATCAGCGTCGTCAGAATGAAGCACTAGTCGGTTTAGATGGTATAGAAGTCATTGCAGATGATATCTTGTGTTATGGCAGTGGAGAAACTATGGAGGAAGCTTTAGCAGATCATGATCAGAACTTAGTGAACTTGCTCAAGCGTGCCCGCAAAGTCAATTTGAAGCTTAACAAGAAGAAGTTGAGACTGCGACTAGACCAAGTAACATACATGGGACAGTTGTTTACGTCCGATGGTCTGAAGCCAGACCCCATGAAAGTGGAAGCAATTGCAAACATGCCTCAACCAAATGACAAAAGGGCAGTCCAGCGTCTCCTAGGATGTGTCAATTATTTGTCCCGATTCATGCCAAGGCTCTCAGAAGTGTCAGAACCACTTCGCAAGTTAACTGAGAAGGATGCTGTGTTCATATGGGAGAGCCAACAGCAAAACGCCTTTGAAGCAATCAGAGCCATGATTAGCTCTGCACCAGTGCTCAAGTATTACGATGTAGGCAGCGAGACCACAGTCCAATGTGATGCTTCAGAGTCCGGGTTAGGAGCCACTTTACTACAGGATGGACAACCCGTAGCATTTGCGTCGCGATCATTGAGTGCAGTGGAGCGTCAGTACGCTCAGATAGAAAAAGAATGTCTATCAATTGTATTTGCCTGCAGTCGTTTTAATCAGTATATTCACGGCAGAGATTTAACGACAGTCGAGACAGATCACAAGCCGTTAGTCCCAATTTTCCAGAAGTCCCTTCATTCAGCACCGAAGAGGTTGCAAAGAATGCTCCTACGTTTGCAAAGATACAACCTGCATGTGAAGTATCTTCCTGGTCCACAGATGTTCATTGCTGACATGCTTAGCAGGGCCTATCTCCAGGCTGACCACACCCAGTGTAAGGGCACATCAGAGTATCAAATATTCCAACTCGAGCAAGAAGAACAACTGTTTCAAGAGATAGCCAATATTAATCAAGCCGACTACATGCGATTATCAGAGGGCACCTATCAGCAGATCAAGCAGTGCACCCTAGCAGATGTCACATTACAGAGCCCGATGAACACAGTTATGACAGGATGGCCAACCTCGAAAGAAGAAGTTCCAGTTTGCATTCGGGAATATTGGAACTACAAAGAAGAACTGACAGTGCAAGATGGAATACTGTATAAAGGAATGAAAGTCATCATCCCTGTTTCGATGAGATCTCAGATGATTTTAAGAGTCCATTCAAGTCACCTAGGACCTGATGCTTGTACGCGTCGAGCACGTGATGTGTTGTTCTGGCCGGGTATGACAAGTCAAATAAAGGACCTGGTCCAAAAGTGTGCAGTTTGTAATGACTTTCAAGCCAGACAGCAGAAAGAACCATTGATGACGCACAAGATCCCAGACACCCCATGGTCAAAAGTTGGTCAAGATCTTTTCACACTTGGAAATGAGACCTATTTGGTGACTGTAGATTATTACAGTGACTATTTTGAATTAGACCTGTTGCAAGATACGACTGCCGAATCAGTGATCAGTGCAACAAAGGCCCACTTTGCCCGCCATGGCATTGCTGACATGGTTACAGACAATGGTCCCCAGTACTCAAGTGCACAGTTTGCTGTGTTTGCTCGCGTATGGGAATTTCAACACACCACCTCCTCACCCTTACATAGTCAGAGTAATGGCAAAGTTGAGTCTGCAGTGAAGATTTCTAAGACTCTCTTAAAGAAGGCAAAGAAGGACAAGAAGGATGTGCAGATGGCTCTTCTTGAATGGCGAAACACACCTGACAGCAACAGCTTGAGTCCTGTTCAGAAGCTCATGTCAAGAAGGACCCGAACCACTATCCCTACAGCCGAAGCATTACTTAGGCCAGAAGTTGCAGAAGGCGTGCCTGAAAACATCAAACTGAAGAGACAGCAAGCTAAAGTTGCCTATGACAAGCATGCAAGACCATTACCGGAACTCCAAGTAGGAGAACCAGTACGTCTTCAACCAGTTAACCCAAAAGCACCATGGGAGAGAGGGTCATGTGTAGCAAAAGTCGGACCACGTTCCTACCTTATAGAAACAGAGAGCGGAAACCTGTACAGACGGAACAGAAAATTTGTTCGCCAAGATACTAGTCAAGAACTGAAGCGACTGTCCACCACCAAGAGCAGCTCCATTGATCAGAGCTCATCTAGGTACAAGTCAGCAGACAAACCACCAAATGACATAAGACCAAGCCCGACTATGAAACAGTCTGAATCTACCATGACTGATGATAGGAACAGCTTGCAACCACCTCAGTCTCTAGTTACAAGGAGTGGCAGAGTCAGTGTTCGTCCTTCCAAGTTCAAGGATTACGTGACATAGGTTTATGCCTTATGAACTTACATGCAGTCCCTGAACTTGAGACATTTCTAGTTACCTTATTAGAGTTTATTTGTGTTTACCCTTTCGATAGACTAGACAGTTTCTAAGTTTTCCAAGTTGATTTTATTTTACTGGAAAAAGGGAGATGTTATATGTGATACTACATGAAGTTGTTTGTAGGTTACCCATAATTCAGAGATTAAAAGACAACATGGCTTCGTGTAGAAGTGTGCCTTTCTCCTTGTATAAATAGCTTAGCCTCAAGTGTATAACAGTAGCTGAACTGTTTCGTTCTTCGAAAACGTGAAATGTTCGCACGTGCGTTACCCAGGACAATGCAGCTACAGCATTCATAATGAAGTATGGGTGATATAGAAATCTAGCCCAAAAAACATGGCAACCTTAATGCTGGAACATTGGTTGCATAGGTTATAAGCCCATACTTCATCGTAACTGACAGCATGGGCCTCGAACTAGGTTAGTAAGATGTACATATGCCAGTCAGAGTTCAGTGATAGGTGCAAGAGTAATTTGATGTCTGGGCAGCCATCTTCTTGTACATAGCACATAGCCTAAACATACCTTCCTATGCTTGATACTGTGGCTATATTTCCGTATAACCCCACACTCCATTATCCATGCTTAAGCTGGATTGTTGAGGGTAATGAAAGAGAAAAGATTACTTGTTTTTTGAAGTACAAAGCAGTATGACTGCAGCAGGTTTATGAAGTATGGGGTGATTTCAAAATGTAGCTGGTACATTCAGTATGCCAGATCCAGTAAGCTTGTTAGAGGTCAATGGTACACAAGGAATGTGAAAAGGTTGTATGTTTGTGTTGTGGTTCAATTTTATCCTTGGTTTAATTTTTATTTTCCTTTGTTTCAAACTCATTACATTACATTACCAACTAACAAACAAAGGAAAATAATATTTAAACCAAGGAAAAAATCGAACCACAACATATGTAAAAGGATTATTTTGTCTAAGAAACTTGGTACTTGCACATCTTCCCTAAACATAGCTTTCCATGCTTTTGAAATACGTGGAATATTTGGGTTGCTACGTTGATTTCCTTAACAGTCATTCTCTGTAGTGGTGGTGTTTGATGCCAGATAACCATTCATCTGTAACCTTAAATGTTACATGTATCCAAGGAAAGCCCAAACTTAAGTAATTTTGAAGCAGAGCTCCCCAAAAAAACTGTCAGTTGTCTGTGGGATGACAGACAACCAACTGTTGGCTGACAGTTGGCTAACGAGTAGTCATCTGTCTGAGAAAGTGTTTGGCAAAAGTGTCAGCCATCAGTTGGTTATCTGTTTGTTTGTCGTCTGTAGCCTGTCAGTAAATTATTGGCTGAAAATGTCTTAACTATTTACCTGATTTTTCACCCTCAACAACTGAATGAAAGAAAAAATTAAGTCCTTTGATAAGTCTGTCTTATTTTTCTTGTGATTACATTGCTGGCTGCCATAAATTGTAATTTTATGTACCACTTTATCTGAGGCCGAGCCCCCCTCAATTATTGAGTCAAGATATTGGAAATGTTTTTTGTGTGTTTTTTTTTTTGGCTTTTCTTTTTTTTATGAACTTTTGCAAACTTGGCAGCTCCTAAAGTAACCGTTTTGTTTGTGTATATCTTTAGTCGTAGAAGCGCTCTTCAAATTTCAGTTTCAGCAGCTGCAATGGTATGTTTTACATTGGTGGACTGTTCATCACACTGATAAGCTAACTTACCTTTTGGATTTTGTATTTATTTTTTGTTATCATATTTTACAGTTGAATTGATGCGGCCGTAACCTGTCGGTTACTTGTTGGTGAACTGTTGGTCAACAGTTAACCAACAATTCGCTGACAGTCGGTTTGGGGAGCTCTTCTTCAAACTCATCCACACTTCAGTCACCGAAAAATACAGATATTTTAAATGCTGGAAAGAAGAGTGATGTTGACAACAAAGTGGTGCAAGCATAGATGTAGACTTCCATTTTGCCATTTGATACATAGGTTTTGTAATGTTTTGATGCTTTGTAATATGTTTTTACTTGTAACCGAAATATCATGAAAAACAGCAGGCCAAGTTGTAGTTCTGTTTCACTGTCACAATACTGTTTTGCTTAATCACTGTTTGCAACAACAGCATAAACTCAATAATGTATTTATTGCTATAATAGAATTAAGAAATAAAGTATTGTACTCAATGATATAGGGGCTTTATGAAATGACAAGTAAAGTACCCTGTTAACCAATTACAGGTATTGCAATGACAAATTAAGTATATTGTTATATTGTCTTGTACAAACTGATCCAAGATGTTTGCAAGTGATAACTCTTCAGTCCAAACAAGAAGCAAGCCAAGCTTGTACAGTAAACTGTGTTAAATGTCAAATTGAATGTAATATTGTTGTATCTAACAAAATGCCTATACTGTGCTAGGATTGCAACGAAATCAGAACACAACTTCTGGCAAGCTGCAGTTTCAGCCATGTTCATCATCTGTCAATAATTCAGTCTTTAACTGACTTGTATGGAAGAAAGGTAGCACAGAAGGTGAAGGGCAGGGATCCAAATTTTTAGTCTCCAAGCTGAGCTTTCATCCATAACTATTACTGTTTGCAATCTGCACTTCTTATAGTAGAAGAACCAATAGTAGAATAACAATACAGTTCACAACCATGATTGGAACCACATATTTTGCGTATCACCTGCATAAAAAATACAGAGGTGAATGCCAGTCCGTAGACTGATTTACCCAATTATTTTTATACATGTAACACTGTGTTTTCAAAGGAACTTAGTACCATGTTTCATGTAACATTTCATGTCATGCTTGTGCTCTGAATACCTATGGGAGAATTCCATGAAGTTGTGTGGCAGCTGATTAACAGGATTTACCAATGTTGAAGATATTGGGGATTTTTTCAAAAGAGGTGGATAAGTTGAACCCAGGTTAATTGGACAAACGTAATCCAGTGGTACCGATTATTGCCCATAAAACGGCATTCTAGAATTAGTTGTCGTTTTACAACATTTTACTCACAGAAACTCACTCTAACAGAAGGAAAGGTTGCAACCGCTGCGAGTTTCACTGTCTGTTGCAAAAAGAAAAATAGTTACATAATATGCAAGCTTGAATACTGTACACGAGTATATGCGCATTATCAAGGACAGAAAAAAAATAAATTAAAGGTTATGAAAGTTCAGTGAAAAATGTAAATTAACCACATAGAATGTATGTCATGAAGAATAGCTTTCATAGAGGCAAAAATGAATATGTGAAGTTTTTACATGTACACAAAGTAAGTTCCGTGATTACTTGGCTACGCCATGACGTGATATATATAGTTTTCTTAGCCACTGTAAACTCAAAATCGGCGGTCGTAAAGAAATATCCGAAAAGGTGCTCCTGTTTTTTGGCTGTTTAACTATTAAGAGTCATAATCATTTTACCTGTAAGTCGGTCTGTGTCATTTAAAATGTGTACTGCTTCGGTATTTACTACTTTTCCCCGGCTATCTTCCATTTTGTTTTCCAACACGAAATTCCGCTGACAGGCAGGCTCAGCTACCGGGCTGGTCGTCTTCCTAAAAGAGCAAACACTTGAAATCACAAGGAATTGTGCATAGAGATTATACAGAGATTTTATCGCAACCCGTCCCCAGGCACCTGATCCGTCCCGATAGATTAGACGTTTTAAAACAATGACATCTAAAAAAATCAGTTATCGACCCAAGCGACAGGTAATAAAATCTCTTGTCGGCTGCGAGCCCACTGTTTGTTAACAGGTATTGTCTAAATCGCGCCAGGGTCACTGATCGGACGGGCGGCCTGTCTTGCCATGAACGCCAAGGTAAATTTCGTGTTCGCACACAAATGTACTGACACAAGGACCGGAAGTGTTTGCCATATCAGTCAAATCCTTTCGTAATCCGAGCCTTGTTTGAAGAAGCGAGTTTGCTTGAGGTAGTTACTGATGTGTTGAATATTTCTGTGTCATGCTAATGAGATGGTCAGTTATCAGCGATAGCAAAAGAACTTGTCGAGTGTTCGGATTCAGTTCGGCGCGAAAGCTCTCTTTCGTCGCGTGGCAGTCAAGGGATTCTGCGCGCTATTTGCAAAGAGGTAACTTTTTATCATAATTTCGTTTTACATTTCGCATGGTTTTACCACTATGTGATCACTTGGTATTTGTACAATTTTCAAGGTTGAGCATCGTGTAAATTTCTTATGTAGTTTGCTGAAATAGATGTGTTAATGACAACGAATGAAACTTGTGTGCAGCGATATATATATATATATATATTTTTTTTTTTATCGTAAATCCACAGGTTGAAGATTTTAAGGTTAAGAAACAAAATCCGTATACGAATTAATATGACAACTTTTCCTTCCTTTAGCCTGAAATTTCTTACAAAGAAGCTGGACGAGTTTCAGTTACGGTTACGGAGATTTGATGACAAAGCCACTTGGATAGTCAGTTTGTAACAACGTCAATTACCCTCGTTTCTTCCAATGCGCGCACAGCAAGTCCTATTCAAAGTAACCCGTTGAATGGCTTTCCTGTGTCCTTCTGTTATTGGCAGGAAACCCGGGGTGTCCGGTGAATTAAAAGGTAACAGTTTTTTTATCGCTCATTTTGGCCGTTTTATTTTGCAGCATTTTTCATTTGCATTTTGGCTGTTTCTAAGTAGGAAATCAAGTAAGGGCCATTTTTGTAGCTCGGCAGGCAGGTGACCACAAATATAACTAAGACGGGTGAAATTTTGTTCTCTTGTACAAGTGTTTCATTACTTGGAAGGACTGTTTGTCAATTTGTCGTCCGACTTGTAAAGGAAAAGCAGCGGGATATAAAACTTGCATGTGATTTACCAAAGAGGGCAATTGAGAAAACTTAGTTATCTTGACGACTTATTGAAATCCAACCCGCAACAAATTAAGAACGTTAACTTTTATCATGAACGCAACTTAAGTTCTATTTTAAATTTAAAATCGCTAAGTAAACAGCCTTCGATGTCTGAAGTGTTCGCGCTAAAAAAATCTTGCTCTTGGACGATATCGTTGAATATTCCATGTGGCATTTACAACTATCGATTGAGTTGAAGCATTTTCACATTTATAGCTTCTCACTTGTGGTTTCGAGCTGTGCGCCTTCAATAGAAATGTACAATTACAAGCGATCTTGTTAATTAACTCTCTGAAATAAACACCTAAGGATTAGCTCTCTTTCAGCTAAAGCATAAAGCGTATCCAAAACAAAACAGTTTGTTTGCAACTTCTTGGAATACGAAAAAAATGAAACAAGATCATTGATACCACGGCTAGGTTTCTATATGGAACTGGCCGAAAATTTGAATACGTTGGGCTCGGCAATGACAATAGGCAGTTATGTTTTTCTTGTCTATTTTTTTGCATTCAACTGCACCAGTTCAAAACTTATATATTCTTGTGGCTCCTCACTTGCGCCGACGCGTCTTTATCTTTATCTTTAACACTCAGAATTGATGAAAATATTACAAGCATGTCCTCTACTCAAAAGTTGACGTAAATGACTGTATATTCTAACTAGTCTGTCCTCAGCATTCTTTACTCTCTCGACACGATGTTTACTTTAAGCTGCAGTTCTAGGATTTTTGCATAATTTCGCATCCGTTTTACGCAAACGTTAGCCAAAGATGTTTGCTAAGATAAAAAGAATCTTCTTATGAGCGGATAAGGTTTTACAACTGTTCGCGAAAAAATGTCAACAGGGCGACGCAATAGACAAAAAAAACATAGAGATGAAAGTCCTGATAACCAAGGTGTTTGGGCGAACCGCGCACTTCTCAACACGACGTATCAAACGCACAGTAGATTCCCGCCATGCAGTCAAAATCTCTCGAAACGCTTTAGTTTGTTCTTTCACACACGAGGTCGTATCTGCGAAAGATACCTAGGTACATATTTATTTTCTCACGCTGTTGTAATTTATTGAGACAGCTGCGGAATTCACTCGCGGGAAGATTGACAGCTACTTAGTTTTTCTTCCCCAAAAAATTGGGTAGGGGCTTGCGGCTCGCTTACCAAAACCCTCACCCTATTTATGACCAAAATCTGTGATTTTCCCTTCCCTGTTTATGACCTGACCCTTAAATCAATAAACTGTTTCAGACCTGCTTTATAATTATTTCCCTAGTTGAGACGAATGTTAACGCCAATGTTTATCTGCAAAGCGCGGATGGAAGGAGGGGGAATGATGAAGAAGTAGTTTCTTCAAAAAAAAATAAAAAAATAAAAATAAATAAATTCAAGACTAGAGTGCAAAAATATTTATTACCAAAATAGTGGCAAAATGGCTGAAATCGATACCCTAATTATGACCAAGACGGCTGAAAAACCATACCTTTTGGGGCCGCACATAACTGTATAGCCCATATAAGGGAGTACCCCCCCCCCCCGGTTTACCTTGTACTCCATTGTCATCGTCCAAGAGAAACATCACATGTTCTCTTGTATCGTCCTATCCTAGTGGAGGTATGTTACTGAGATTGTCAGTGTGTTGGACTTTTGACCCGCAGTGATCGAACCCAGTGCAGCAATCTGTTTGGTGACTTGGGCAAAAAAAGAAACCAAACTCCACACTCTTTCTCTTTCTCGGCTTTTGCGTGCCTTAATTTCTCAGAATGGTTATAAGCGAGCGACGGAAACCGAAAACTTTGATAAGCCCAAAACGGGCCGATCTAGGTTTTGCTAGCATTAGTGGCCTGATTTAATAACTCCTAGCGTGCACTTAAACCCAAAAGAACATCCGAGCATGTTGATAATCCCCTCGAAAACCTTCTTTCGGGCCAGACGACGCTATTTACATTACACCCAATACCAAGCTTTATTGTTTATAATGTACTCATATTCTTCCCTAGGAATTCGATCACCGTTTTAAGACAATTTAGAGGCAAGCTTTATCGACTCTTAATCAGGGCTAAGCTATTCTAAGCTATTGTCGGCATGAAACTCCAGGAATCGTTTGGGTTTGCGCTGTGTATTTGAGGCATATCACGTTCATTAATTGCAACCCGTGATTGCAATCTATTGCTACTTGTCCTATCTTGAATGTACTCAGTTTTACACCGCTTTGTTTAATCAACCGATACCTTTACCATTAAAAAAAAAATCAAACTACCAAAGGTGGATGTAAAGTCCTTTTGACGAGCTTCAAAACAATTTCTTTCTTATCAGATACATGCAAGAAATTTCAACGCCCTGATTGGCGGAGAGCACGTCAACTAATCCTAAACAGTGCAGAAGGTTGAAATTGAGAGAAGAAACTTGAAATTAGATTTTTGCATGTACATTATCAATAAATAATCGAAATGATTCGGCGAGTGCAACTTAGTATAAATGAGCATTCGTTTCCCAGTTTTGTACGCACTTTTGTTCTTGTCAAATTAATGCTTTTGTTGAAATGGATAGCCAAAGCTTAGCCATTTCGTGTTATCACAGTGGTTGACCTAATCGGGACGCTAATTGTCAATTATCAATATTAGTATGTTAATTGAGATTAAATTAAGGTTGATTAACATGCTATTTGTAGAGAAAACGGAAACATTTTACTAAGACTGTTATCATTTATTCTGGAATTTATTTTTAGCGGTAGATCCGGAAATGTATCCATTTTTAACCAATGCTAACAGCGTTTGCGGTTTTGAGGAGGGCAGACCGCGACAAAAGGGTGGTTTGTCCAAACACGGAACTGTCTGTCGTGTTTGTCTGCAGGAGTAATGGCCGCTTTTATCTGCTAAAACAAGGGATCTGTGGTCGGACCTTGACCGATAAGTTGGTTTTCTGTGTGAATTAGCAATTCTGTTACAATTTAACTCGACATCAATGTACGTTGATGATCTACGCACGTACAGTCAGGTGGACTGTATTTGATTTTTTCTGGCTTACAACTTTAGTACCGTTTTCTGTCGATTCTGTGCAAAACGGTTTGCACATCTACGAGGGTCTCCCAGGGGGGGGGGGTCCTTGTTCCCTTGTTCCCTTCCAAAATTGCCCTATGTTCCCATGTTCCCACACATTTTCAGAATGTGTTCCCACACATTTTCAGAATGTTTTCGTACTGTAATTTTTCGAATTTTATTCCCCTGTTCCCAAAAATTGGCTAATGTTCCCTTGTTCCCTTCGATATTTTGCCAATGTTCCCTTGTTCCCCAAAATCCCTGGGATACCCTCATCTACGATCATTTGTTTCCAATTTCGGACTTTTCCGTCTACAGTAACGAATAGATAATTTAAATGCCATTAGTTTGTTTCCGATGATTTTACTTGTGGCTACATTCAGCACGTGCTGCTAACCCGTATTCCAACATTTCCGCCCATTTCATCTTCCTTTGTCATTACTTTTGACATCTGTTAGAAGGGTTGTTAGCTGAGTTTTCAGACGGTTGCGGTATTTCCTTTCCACAGTAAGCTTTTACAGTACTAAGATCAAGCATCTTAACATTCAGACCAACTTGAAGCTAGAGAAATAAAACGAGGCACTAGCGGTAAGACTGAAATTCCCTTTTTTAAGTGAAGCGCAACTTTGAAGTTCGTAGCTCTTTTAATTTTGATAACAAAGAGTTGATTAACTACGATGTTAAGCCTAGTTTTGCTCAGCCTATACAAATTTATTTTATATTATTCTGTTTCGTTTTTCTAGTTCCATTTTCTTCAATTTAATTCTTTGTCAGACTCTGGCATGCCTTTTTTGCTTTCTCAAAATACCAGAACACTTTTCGTCCCTGACTAAGAAGACAACAGAAAACAATACGATGATTTCATTCGCAAATTTCTTCTTTAAGATGTATGTAAGAGACTGAAAACGTTTTGATTTGAGCCGAATCGAAGCATTATTTCCAAACTGTTTCAGGTGAAGTATTGCACGCGAATCTAGCTGGAAAATGTTTGGGCCATTGACGGCTCTTAATAAATGAACGTCTGTAGACAAATAATTTGTAAAGCTGCATAACTCGAACAATGCTTGTTGCTCCTCTTTTGATGTTAATAAATGTGTTTGATCCTCTAATGTCAAAACGACGGTGTTGGAATCAACTTGTATTGGAATACGCTCTCGGGGGAAAATTTGGTTGTTTACTTTTGCTTGAGTGTAAATTAGTTAGTTTCGTAATAGTAGAGGGACCTTATTTTATTATTATTTTTTTTTAAAAAAAAAAAAAACTCTTTTAGAGGGAGTGCCATTTTCCCAGCAGGACGGAAAATATATTCTCGTCACAACAAGTTGAAAGGATTTTTTTTAAGTGTTGAATATTGATAACCTTTTCAGGACGCTTTGCCGCAACTGAGGGAGGAGACGTGAAATCCTTTGAACAATAGACAAAAGGTTTTGGTTGACAGAGAATTCGTGTGTTTGGAATTAAAACAGTGACTTTCTTGTCTTCTTTGAAGCTCCACGATTATCTTTTGTTTCGTTATTCAGAGAAGAAACAATGGAAAAACAAAGTTTTCGGATCCAATAAGTTAGTTAGCTTTACAGAATGACGTCTTTTGGTATAATTTAAATTTTAATTGGTGCAAGAGAACTAGGTTTTCCTGTTGATCTTCGCAAAGAGGAAGATTTTTTATTATGTATATATTTAGACTGGACCTTTTGATAGAGGTAATATCTCTTGGTATCGATTACATCTTTTTACTACTGAGTTTCACTTATAAATACAAACTCGTGTTGGAATCAACTCATTCGACGACGTACTGTTGTTGTAGAAACTCAAGTAATTAAGATTGAAGAGAAATTATTGTATTTTATTGAAACTGATAAAGAAGAAAAGGAAAATGAGCCGTCATAATCCGTCAAGGAATACAGAATTACTATTTCCCCCATAACAAAATGGCCGTCAATTTTGCAGCCCACTTGTCACTGTAACCATGGCGACGAGTGAAGATGTCAGACACGCGCCAGTGTTGTATAATGACAGCTAATTGGTTTCCCACCTTCAAAGCGCCCGGTCGAATTTTAAATAGCAGCAAAGCGCAAAGCGACCACCCCCAAAGTTTTCTTTTCAATTTCGAAGTCGACGTTAACCGGTGACATGGAGTTTGATGATGGTGGATTTGATGATGGTAAGAAGAGCTTTTATAATGCGATCAACATACAGGAATTGGTATTTCACGTTTGATCTACAGACGCGATTAATTGTAATTATTCGTTTTGCCGATCAGAATACTCTACACTCTTGTATTAGTTGGGTAGTAATCGCGCGATTTTCTTGAATCATTGATCTCCTTGATTGACTAATATCTTCTTCCCGACGACTGCGTTTCTTTCTCGTGCAGTTAGAGAACTCCTTACAGTCTTGAATCTACTTTTCTTCGATCTCTAAATTTCAACCCTAGTTTAGATCGTTGTTCATTTTAATAACGCTGCCTTGATAAATCAAGTACACCCTAATTTTGTTGTTTATTCCCAGAGGGAGACAATCAACAAAGTACTTCGTTCAAGAGCTGTACTTGACTGAAATGTCATCGAGTATTTTACTATATGTCTATAAATTTCGGTCAGGACATAATCGACAATTGTTTTTTCAAGTCCTCTTTCCTTGTGTATATCGTACGGCGCGATGGTAGCGTATTTGAATATATGCAGAAAGGTTCGCCCCAATTTGTTTTCATCGTGAAAAAAGAAAAAAAAAGCGAATTTGAAGTTTAATTCATTGCGAATTTTCGTTATTATGAATTTATGTCATCTACTTCAACGTGAAAACTTCAATTCTATTTTTATTTTCCTTCGATCAATTAGTTTAAGGTAAGCGCAAAACAGGAATGGGCGTTTTGGTATCGTTGAATAGCGGTATTACATTACAGTTTCAAAATTTAAGCGAAAATAAAATGAATTAATTAATCATACATGTACCATTCTTCGTCATCTTCTTGTCTGATTTTGAAAATATGTCTCGTTTGTTTTTTTCTTGGGTAAATTAAAAATTTTCTTGATCACTTACGCTACCCTGTGTTCACTAGCGTGAAAAATACGTCACAGAAGCATTCCTATTCATAACGTTATCACGACTGATCACGCTTTCACCGTAGTTAGAACGGCCATATATTCAGGCTACGCACGTTCGTCAAAATGAAACAAAGAAAATCCTAAATGAGTACGAAACAAAAATGCCCTAGTGAACAAAAGCTGTGTCTGAAAAGGGAGCATTTTTGAGAGTTTTTTGGCTTCTTTTGAACGTATTTCATTTTCGATTTCGTCCGTTTTCACCTGATGTGTTATAGACCGCGAGTTAAGCATGAACAGCATTCCCGTTCAAAACCAAAACAACTTTGTGCAGCTTAATTTTATCAAATTTAATTTACCTTGTTGGTTGTGAATGTGAATATATGAAAATTTCATACATGTAAACTACGGAAGAAAGATTTAATAAGTTAAAGATCGTCGCAGTTGTGTGAGAAACTTCAGCGGTTGGAAGGATAAGGCCCGAATAAAATTCAGGCTTGAACAGGAATCGGACCTTGTTGGCTGCATTCATAAGGTTATTTCTCATGCCATTTAGCTGCCCTTGAAATTTTGGATCAGGCTAATAAAAATTAAGGTTAATTTTGCATGAAAAAAATTTTTAGTGGTCTTCATCCTACGTGAAAAAAAAGCATTGAAATGTATTGGAGAGTTGGTTGATTAAATCTTTTATTTTTAACTTTAGCTGTCCAAACCAATAATAGATTCATTCTCTCGCTTCCGATTGGTGACCAATTTTAACAGCTCCATAACACATACAAAGTGTCCATTTGCTCTTGACCCTATTTTTAGAAACTGATTCACATTTTAAAAGCGTCTTTCTCGCTGCAATGTAATTTGATGTCTGACAAAAATACTGACTAGTTTTTTAAAGTTAAAACTTTTTATTTTTACCTTGGTTTCATGCCTAGTTAGTCCCTCAACAGCTTAAATAAGAAAAATTGTATTGTACAGCTGAAAATTGTATTATAACATTGTTGTTGCAGTGTACGCTTTAAAGAAAGCGAGAAGAAGAAAGCTTCAAACGTTAAAACCTCTTTTGCCCGGTGGTGGTGAAACGAAAGTGGAAATCGACCAGGACGACGACGATAGTGACAGCGGAATAAGCCAGGTGTACAGTCCAGGAATAAGTGGCTGTTTTTCTCTGCCTGATATTGCTAAAACTGAGTTAGCAGCTCGGCTAGCGTCCTCCACACCGAGTAACCCATCATTCATTGGAGCGCGGGTTTTATGGCAGTACGAAGCCGTTGAAACTTCAGAGCTGTCAGTAAACAAAGGAGAAATAGTTCAGATTTTATACAGAGAAAACAGCAAAGTTTATGCGGTGAACACCAAAGGACAAAGAGGATTTTTGCCGTTTAATTACTGTACAGTGCTTCGTAAGAACGATACAATCGCCAGTGGTGTTGTGCGTCATGTTGAAAGTAGACGTTTGAGGGAAAATGTTCCTGTTAAAGTTTACTCTCACAAAGTCACAGAAACAGAAAACGCGATATTGCGAAACTCTTCTTCTGTATGCCACGCTACCAGGCTGACTTATTTGCCAGGTTTGAACGGAAACGTTCACCGAAGTCGAAGCGAAGAATCCTTAGGAACACGTAATAGCCGAAGACACAAATCAAAATCTCCTGAATTATCGTCGTCACTCGAAGACCTAACAGAGAACAATCGGACAACTTCGGTAGTTTCCGACCTAATTCACTGGAATCGAAAAGGTCCGGAGACGTTTCGGCGTCGGCAGAAAGTTCAAGTGACTCATTTCAGAAAGTTTGAGAACGATGCAGTGCTGGTTTTGTTTGATTTTCAAGCTGCCGATGAAAATGACGTGAGTGTTACTCGTGGAGAAATTGTGACGGTGACGAACAGGGATGATAATGACTGGTGGTGGATTCGGAGAGATGATGGCCAGGAAGGGTTTATTCCGAGCTCGTACGTGTCTTATAAGCCTCTGCAAATGTCTGCATCTGCAGGTATGCTGAATGTTGTTAGATCGTACCGAATATGAGCGATCATCGACTTAGATTTACATTAATAATGAAAATAACGATAATGGTAACGATAACAGGAACGGTAACGATAACAGTCACGGTAACAGTCATGGTAACGGTAACGATAGTGATAATGATAATGATAATAACATTATTGTTAAGATCAAAGACGTTTCAACGCTTACGTTAAGGATCCTTCCGGGGGACGGCTGACGTGAAGTCTGCTTTTTCAGATAACGTTAGTGAGAAAAACGTTAGTGAGAAAAGGAAGCAAACGGGACTTTTAGAATCAGTAAGGAGGGGTGGTGGTATGTTGTCAGAACTGTTGGGCCAATGATAAATATTTGAGTTGTAAGATCTGATAATTTGTTCTTACTTCTTTGTAGATATTACTCCCAGAAGCACAGATGGTTCCACAACCAGCTCTGAGGGCAGCATCAACCAAGTTCGTTTCCAGGATCCACTCTGTACAATACACAGCTATGAAATTGAAGAATCTAACACAGACTCGGAATTAGATGAAGCACGTGACATGCAATACTCAAACTCCGACGACGAGTCTGATGACGAGTTTCTAGACTCAAAATGGAGCACATTGTGCTAACTTGGCATCACAGAATACGCGTTCAATTGACAGAGCTACCAGTCAAATATCCACAATTCAAATTCTAGTTATTGATAAGCCAATAATTCGTGATCTGACAAGAAGTGAACCGGGAACAAGTCGTATTGTGTGGCTAAATTATCCCGTAGTATGAAGGGTGACTGCACAATAGAGAGTGTGTCTAGAAACCTGTGTAAAAACCGTCAAGTATAAGGGACCGTTCATTATTTAACTGGGGGGGGGGGGCTGGGTGAGAAATCGTTCAAAACATAATTTTTTTCCAAGCTCCCCTCTTTTAATAATCTGCGTATTTGGAGGCCCCTTCTTCAGATCCAAGCATGAGTTTCGATACCCCCCACCCCTCTTCATTACACATGAAAACCATTATTCTATACATGGTGTACAAGGAGATATCTCAATATAGTACGCATCTTTCTCTTACCTACACGAATGTATTTTGTGAACCTGGTGATTCGCAATCTTTTGGTAAAAAGGCCTATTACATATTTCACTATCTAGAACTTTCCAGACCTGGAATCGTTACAAAATTCCAGGGCTCCTCCTTTATTACATGACAAGTTTTCGCCCCTCCCCCCTTTTCTTACCCACCCCCCTCCCCCAGTTAAATAATGAACGGTGCCTAACTGAACCAGAACCAAAGCTATCTTACAGATTTAAGATTTTTCTGCTTTCAACACATGTTTTAGACTCTTTCCAAATCAAGAAAGGACCGAAATCTTCAGACTGAATGAAATTTGACTTCTGCATACTTTTTGTACTTTAATGTCTCGCATGTACAGTGTTGGTAGCCTACTTTGTGAAAGGCAAATTACTTCTGTAAGTTTGTAAGCATAATGTCATTCACTGAGGGGTTGCCTCTTTTTGTATTTAAACTGAAATGCTTAACTTCAAGCCATTCCTTGTTATAAAATAAGGTCACTTATTAAATTATAAAGTGTCAACAAAAAAAAAGTATGCAAACTATCAAGAAACAAATCCCGCTACCTTAAAGAAATTCCTTCTGACTTTGCAGCAAGGTGACATTATTCTATAATGCTTTGCCTAGCAATATTAACTCATTTCTGTCACGCAAGTAAAATTTGGGTACATATATACCCAAGGAAGAAAAAAATTCGCAAAAAATTGCGTTACATCCGATTCCCTCCATATTTGGAGAACAGGGAGGTTATAGACTTAGCCAATCACCGAGCGATTTTGGGCTAAAACACTTAAATGTGCCATACACGACGAATTTTTCATTTTTCACTTTCCGACCGTGAGTATGGCGTCCGTGTCGAAGAGAGCGCGAGTCGAGTATGTCGATCCAAATGACGTTCTAGAGATGATTTTGGATGGCGATGAAGATCCTGGTGGTATGTCTAGTGGCGAGGAAAGCGATTTAGATCGCCAGCTCGAAAATCAGAGCGAAGAATCAAGGTAAGCGATCAATAAACTTTCGAACACGAGGCTTCCCCAAAGTGACGCAGTTGCCCAGAGGTTTTTGAAATGCGAGGATATGCTCTTTAGCATGCCTTTTTTGCGTCTGAATTCTTGCCTATGTCATAAAAGATATCTATGAATTCATATACGGGAGTACACAGCTCAATAATTTTGGAGGAAAGCTTCTTTTTGAGCGATATTTTGGTCTAACAAAAGGGGACGCGAAATACGAGCCGACGCTAAAGTGATGTTGTGTTTCCATGGAGAGATGCGATCGGGTCGTGTTGCTTGATTTTGTTGTGTACGCGTTTGTGAATTGGCATTTGTTTTCTTATTTTTTGTGTGATTAAATTTTAAATAAAGCTAAGTAAAAACAAAGTGTGTTTGTAATCATCTTAGTGCTGAAGAAGAAGAAGAACATGAAGAAGGAGAGCGTGTAGTAATTGAAGAAGATGAAGAAGGAACGCAGGAGGATGCCCGTGATACAGATGTTCCTGGTGTGTCAACTATTTTTCAATTGGCATAAATTTAGCCTAAATAGTAGAAATTTGAAATTATTATATAAAATTCTTACTTTCATTTGCACATTTGCACATGATTCCAGCATATTTATTTATTTACATGGTGATAAAAATATTTCAATAATTATTTTTATGTTTCCATGTAGTCCCCCATGGCTTTGCTACTCCTGCTCCTGCTGGTCGTGGTCCTGCTAACCCTGCTGTTCCTCCAGGTCAGTATTTGAACTGTATAAGTACTATTTATGCAAGAGAAAGTTTATTTTTTGGCCCATATCAGCATATCTGTGGATTATACACACATCCAATTATAATATTATTTTATATTTGTATAGTACCCCACGCCCCTGCTTCGTTTTATGGTGATCCCCGTCCCCGTCCCCGTGTCCGTGCCCCAGTTGTACGTCCCGGTGCTCGTGGTCGTGTTCTTGGTCGTGGTCGTGGTCGTGGTCCTGCTAGTGCTCCTGGTCCTGTTCGTGGTGATGCTGTCCCTGGTCCAGCACCCAAGAGCTATGATGACGCAGATGTTGGCAATATCCTCCCTGGTTTCAACCCTTCGCGCCCACCTGGTATCCACTTTGGCCGACCTCTTCTCCGGAATGCTATGACAAGGGCTGTTGATTTTTTTTTCCTTTTCTTTACAGTAGATATGATAAACACTATATGTAATAATACTAACAGTTATGCTACTGAGCATATAACAGAAGGTAACTTTCGGTCTTATGCTCAGCCTGATGGGAGCTGGTTAGACGTAACACCTGATGAGATCAAGAGGTTGATTGCTATGTTGATTTATTTTGGTCTTGTCAAAATTGGAAATGTAGACAGGTATTGGAGTGTAAAGACCCTGTACCATGGTCTCTGGGCACGAGCAATCATGTCTAGAACCAGATTTAGAGCCCTTATGGCCCTGCTACATGTTGTCGATCCAGCAACTGAGGAGACCGGGGATAAATTACGTAAAGTAGAGTCATTTATTGGTTATTTTAAATCTAGATGTCTTTCTTTATATCAACCTAGACAAAATGTAGCTATTGATGAACGTATGGTAAAGTCTAGGCATAGGTCTGGTATACGGCAGTACATCAAGGACAAGCCCACAAAATGGGGAATCAAACTCTGGGTGCTAGCAGACAGCTCTAATGGCTACACTGTGGACTTTGATGTCTACATTGGTAAAGCAGCAGGGCAGACTGTTAGTGCAAATGGGCTTGGCTTTGATGTTGTTGTGAAACTAATGGAACATTTCCTAAATCAGGGCTACCATTTATTTGTTGACAATTTTTACACTTCAGTGACCCTATTTAAACATTTGTTTACAGTAGGGGTCCCTGCCACAGGTACCATCATGGAGACCAGAAGAGATTTTCCTCCTATTCTGAAGAATGGCAAGGCATGGGCCAAGAAAGAAAAAAGGGGAAGTATGCGTTGGCATAGGGATCCCCCCTGTTTAGCATTGCAGTGGGTGGATAATAAAGTCGTTTCAATGTTAACAACCATAGATAATGCTAATGATCAGGTGCAGGTGTCCCGTAAATCTAAGACTGCTGGTGTGTGGAGCACTAAAGTGGTACCACAGCCCAAAACTATTAGTAATTATAATAAATATATGAATGCAGTCGACAGATCTGATCAGATTTTAGCTACCAATAATGTCTTACGTAAGTGTATGAGGTGGTGGAAAACTTTGTTTTTCCACCTCATTGATATAGCTGTAGTTAACAGTTTTATTCTTTTCAAAGAGCACCAGGCTAAGTTTCCTGACAATGAAGCCCTTCGTAGGTCACCTGATTATTCACTGGCTCAATTCAGGGAAGAGCTTGTAAGACAATTGTGTGATTTCCCTGAATATGATGTACCACCTGTACATGGCACAGCGAAACCAGCTCCTCCTCCTCCGGGGGAGTTCGAAACTGTGCATATTCCAGTTTTCTCCAAGGAGAAGAAACGCTGTGTCGTGTGCTACAAGAAAACCAAGGCTGACAATAGGGTGTATTCTTTTTGCAGAGCACCACAATGCAACAAGAGCTACATGCATGTGACGGGGGATAAGAACTGCTTTGCGGAGTTTCACACCAGGGAGTATCACAACACTTAAATTCATAGTTTATTATCTCTATTATGCATTGTTCTTGATATATAAAAATAATTAATAAAAAAATAATAAAATAAAGAAATACCAAAAAAAATACTGTAGTTTATATGACTTAGGTTAGTACCAAATTAACGTTATTGTGAGTTAGGTGCAGCATTAGCAGTGGGGCCTGCCAATGATTGGCAGGGGTGGAGGAGGGTCCCTCGGGGGGAGGGGGGGCCCTTTTTCCTTTTTCAATGCTTTCAGACCCAGCCCTAAACAGATACACCTGCAAACAACATTTTCCAAAAAAAAAAAATTTTTGCCGATTTTCATGTACTAACATGGTTGTATATAAAAAATCATATCTAATTCTAGATTTTATCTTTTTCAGCCAGATTTTCAGGACACTCTCCTGATATGATGAGGAACATTTTTCTTTTTAACAGTTCTGTACAATAACCTATCATTCTGGAAAAATTTCATTTTTTCCACAAATCTCATGAATAATTATGCAAATTTATGCTAATTAGGATTTTTTTACTGAAATATTATTGGATGTCATGATGAGATTCTTTTTTTTATAAGAAGCCCATTTTATCCCCTTTCAATTGAGATATAGTAGTCCACATTGCTGTAAATACCTGTTGAGATATTAAATAAAATGTCCATTGTGGTCAATTTTGTGCTTTTTGTGCCTGACAAAAATGAGTTAAGATTAATCAGCAAATCTTTTGCCATAAAACATCACGTGAAGTAGTATTTGTAGTAGAACTATACACCGCGGTTCAATTCTAAAATAATTAGACAAAAAAATTCGCCGTGTGCTGTCGCCCGCTTCCTGTACCTGCATAAGAGTCACGCGCGCCCTGAACCAGCTAGCAAAGCGTAGAAGGATCAATTAACCTTAATCATTTTATAAAATCTTTGAGAAAGGAAGCGATAGTTTCTTTCTCAAATATATCTATAATATATATTTCAAAAACTCACCAACAATTCATAAAGAAAACACAAAGGAAATAAATATTTCATGAGTGTCTATATCTGAAAGAGACACAGCTAACATCTGTTCAATCTTCTTGGTCAAAATAAACCAAAATCCAAAGTTTAACGCACCAAAATTCAAAGAGTAATAATGAATTGGTCTAAATGAATAATAATAATAAGAAGAAGAATAATAAAAACATATTGAAGCCGTTCAATAAGCTCGCATTTCGTGCTTTATCATGTATAAAGCACTCGGCTACGCCTCGTGTTCTATACTTGATAAAGCACTCCTGCTCGTTTATTAAACTACACATAAATATCTTTCTCAAAATATGTCTCCCAGAAGAATGTTTATTTAAAACATTATTTATGAAATAAGTATCAATTTCATTTATTAAGATTCTGTTTTAGAAAGGATTGTGACAATGATTGCAAAACTTAAATCACTTTGAAAAAAAAGGCTAAAAAAATAAACCGGCATAGAGTAGAGTATGAAAGGTTAGGACAAAGAATAAAAAAAGGAGAAAGGAAAGGTGGAAAAAACACGGTGTGTCAGGAGTGGGATTCGAACCCACGCCTCCATTTGGAGACCAGAACGCCCATCCCCATGCATCATGGGAAGGTATTATCCTTGAGTCTGGCGCCTTAGACCGCTCGGCCATCCTGACAACTGATACAAGAGGGGTGAGTTTTAGCTAAATATATCAACTTTATATAATCGTTTTGAATAACCACTCTAAAATTAATTTCATTTCATGAAAAATCAATCAGATATATTATTTTGGCTCCAATTAAGAATTGATTTGCCATCGTAGGCCTATTGCTTTTAATCTAATCAATTTGCAGTGTTCGGTCATTTCTTGTTCTCAGTTTCTCGAGCTCGAAGAAGGGTCGCGGCTGCGACACGGCTCAACGTTCCTGGGAACTCGGCATTCAGGAGGTCCGAGATTTTCCTGGATGGATGTTAAGTAGCTCCTCTGTAGATACAGATGCGAAGAAATTCAGCTCTTCATGATCCATGGACAGCCGTAATTATTGCTCAGTTTAATTGTCCTTGTAGAACGCTCGAGCTGGTGCTCAGCGAGAGGGTAAAATGTGGTGTGATTATAAAGAGGTCTGCTCAAGAACGTGGCAAATTTGGCTTGGTACTGAAAGCAAGCCTTAATATTCATCCAGTATTCGGCAGAATTCTATGGTTTGAAATTAACCGATCTCAGATCTTCGGTGCGCATTTAGCTGCCTGGCTGTTTGATCAATGGCAGAGAATGGAGAAGAGTACTCAATGCGATAGTACGTAACTAGCCGTAGAGTGAATGTCTGTGTTATTTTCCTCTTGTACTTTCTACGAACATGTCTAGATTACATGTCTGTTTTAAACCGATTTTAAAGGAATTTAAGGAGTTGAAACGGAATGATTTCCGCACAGGTCCCTACTCATTATGCATGCTGAAGCTGTCTTGTCTGGTTCAATGCACGTGCAATATTTCTTGTGTTCGAAGAACGAAATAGTATAGTTACAGAATGCATAATGAAGTAGGGACCTGTGCGGAAATCTTACCTGTTCGCTGCCCACAGATAGTTCTAACGTGATTAAACAGATGGCTTTGTAAACTCGGTCTAAGCCTTGTCTGATTTTGCTCTGCGAGTCAGGTATTTAAATATGGTATCTAAATATGCAGTGTCTTGTCACAGCACCAGCACATTGCCAAGCAACTTAACTTGAATTTAGGTTTAGCAGGCTGTCACATTCTCCAAAGTGACATAGGAGAACTTGAAATGACAGTCACAAAGGAATACAACTCTGATTTTGATATTAAAAAGGTCTAATTATTTTGCTCATTTTTGTGTTCTGCAAATGGACCCTTTTAAAAATTTTGAAATATAAGATGTGAATACCAAGAAAGATATTTATTTCACAAGTTAACTTACTTTTTTATCTTTTTTTTTGCAGGGAAGGAGCCTTCTTCTGTTGTGACGCACATGGCACGGTTTGGTGAAATAGGCTCTCTTGTCCTGAACGGATGCCAAAGACAAAACATGGACTTCCCTATTTGTAGAATTTACACACACATAAATCTTCAACCACTCAGCTCTCTATGTATAGAACCTGATCTTCGATGGTAAGCAGTATTATCGGTATATATTATATGGCTACAGCAGCGCTCTGATTGGCCGCTGAACTGGCAAGATTTTCTTGTAAGGACCGTGCATTATGAAAATTTTTCAAAGAAAATTTTTTTTCTAAACATTGTCTCATTTTCAAAGTAACTTTTTTTTCTGTCACTTCTTGTTTCGATCACGTGGTCAGGTGTGTTTTGGTTCAGTGAACATCACCTTGAATGACTTCTTGCATGCGCAAGCAGAAATCGAAAAACCCTTCCATTTTTCTTTTTCCTATGGACATGTAATAAATGACTTTATTAACCTTGTCTGTTCGGTCATTACAAGGCAATCTCAGATCTTTGCCATGACTGTATTGACCTCGCTTATGCTCGGTCCATTCATCAAGGCTTGCAATCACTCTCAATTAATAAGTAGTATATATTTTTTATGCCAAAATCAGTTCTCTGCTAGGCATTATAGGGATTCTGAATCTCCTGCTTAACATATCTACAGGTCCAAACAACTTCTTCCTCATCTTATAGAGTACATTCAACTTCAGGATGTGATGGCTTGGTTGTCAACTTTAGGAGGAGCATATTCATCAATGGGGGACCATCTCTACAGCCATGTGCGTACAAGACACTTGTAAATGCAGTCTGTTGACCAGGCATGAGGCTAATATGGCTGAATATTGCTGGAGATCTTATTTACACTTGGTTTAAACAGAGATGCACACATTTGAGGACCATAATACAAAATAAGATATTGAGTCCAATATCCAGCCATGAGTTGTGACATGATGTTTGGTCAATAAATAAATTATTTCCTATCCCAAAATCAAATGCCATTCTTGCAGGAAGGTATGGGAAATCCCTGAAAGGTGGGCAAGATTGTTCCATTGTTCCCATTTGTGCAGCTAGTCAATGCAGGGTAGTGAGCTTTCTGGAAAAAGTTATTGTTAAAAATAATGCATTTGTCATAGCGTTGTCTGCTGAAAGGCTAATGCTTGAAATATCAACTTTCCTTTTTAACTTAACAGTTGTACAACTTACTATTAATTATCAACTTGATTCATGAACCAATTTTTGGTGTACTTAGATTGTCACTAATCTTACTGATTAATTTGTATGAATTTGTTGCAGTCTGAGAAGGCTGGACAAATATCTCGACACCAGCTTCTAGTTGCCACGAGAATGGGTAACCCAATTCTTGCAGCACAATGCAAAGTCTTTGCAGCAATGAGCTTAATACAAAGAGGACAACTGAAAATGGCATCTAGAATCATAAGGTCTGTCAGTCATGTGTTTATTGACAGAATAGAACTTTCCTACCCGTCTTAGAGATCTTTAAGACCTAAAGAATGGATAATGATTTTTATAAAATAATTCTTTTATTATTACAGGAAGCAGCATTCCTTAGCAACCAAGAATGGCTATGGGAATGACACAAAGGTATCCAGGGTGTGATAATAACAGCCAGTGAAATATATTCTTTAAATAGGTTATTAATATTAGTAATATAATAATAATAATGATAATAATGAATGTTTATACAGGATAGCCCTTCAGTGCAAAAGTACTGTCAGATTCAATGGGGTCCTGTTTGAAATAAAATAAACTTTATAAATATTATAAACATTATAAGGACAAATGCTAAAAATGCTAAAAATTCAACAGTAAGTAATGGGTAATATGGCGTGGTATTGTAAGAAGTCACTTTTTTTTCGGGGGGGGGGGGGGGGGGGTCGGTGTTGAGTGCTCAGCATGATTATAAAACTTGCTGCTGCTCTGTTCCAGGGTGTTTTCCTCTGCTGTTGTGTTCATTATTAGTTAAAAGTAAAATCATGCTGTCTGATCAAAAGAATTTTTAACATTTTCTCTACTTTATAGCTTATATCATCATGTAAGGTGGCATGGTCTAGGATACAGCACCTAAAACAACAGCAGCAGGTGTGTTATATGGAATTCTTTATGATTTTCTATACTAAAGCAAAGTTAGCCCTTGGAATTTGACTTTCCAAACAATGAATTCCTAGTACAATTCATTTAAGTCTGAAGGTTAGATAAGCAAATGCAAACAGTGAAATAATTGTCTGATCAGTGCTAAAAGAACAGTTTTAAGCTTCCTCCAATTTAAAAGACACAGAAAAGAGATGCAGATGCTGATGGAAACTTTAAAATCATGTTTGTTAATGGGGACATTTTGCTGTTTTATTGTCCACACGTTTAGGCCAACAAAGAAAGAGAGCAGGAGTTATGCAGCAAAACCAAGGATATTCCCTAGAAAAAACGCTGTGATTTATTTACAATCTACCTATATGTAGATGTGAACCATTTCCTTGCGTACCTTTTCACAAGAAAGTGAAATTCTCTATTTTAAGATTGAGATCGACCAACAAAAATGTCAGTGAAAAAGTGAGGAAGACGTGAAGTGACCATGAGCAAACGACCTGGCGACATGGCCTTTCAGCCCCTTGGAGGTACATCCAATACAAGGTTTTGCTAACCTTTGTTGTGGTCTATTTATACCTAACTGATGCTGTGAGGTCTTCACCATCATCAATCCTAAACTGTTCTCTTCATGATCTACAGTATCACTTACCCAATCCTGACTCTTGGATTATTTGTACATTTACGAAGAATAAAACATCAGATGTGATCAACAATTCTTCCTTGACTACTGTTCACATAGTACGTAGTAACAAATTTATTGGCTTCCTTCCCTCTGACAGGGTTCCCTTGAACGTGTTTGACAGCAATGTACTGTCAACACCCCTACTGCCTGTCCATTCAGGGATATACTTGTTAACCCTTTCCCTCCTAAGAGTGACTTTATAGATTTTACTCCTCAAAGGGAGACCCCTTAGGAGTTTAAGGGTTGATATATTGCAGGGGTACCTTGGAAAACTGTGTTTACTTTAGAGGGTCTGAATGGGGTTTAATGTTTGGTGTTTTTTTCCCATAATTTTTATTGTTTGCTGTTAAATTGGCCAATTTTTTAATGTTTACTGTTTCCAAAGAAAATACTGTTAAGAGTTTGGAGGATTCTTCGGACCTCTTCGTTAGCGTTTGAAAATGTTCGGCAGCCTTCGGAAATCTTCCGAGATAATCCGGAATTGTCGTAAAATGGCCAAAAACTCCTTAATATACTAAACAAAGTAATATTTGCCTTTTGGAGCCGTTTTTGCTTCTTTCTGAAAAAATAACTGTTTCACATATTTTTTTTTAATGTTAGTGTTAAAATGCCTAAAATTTAACTGTTTCATGTTACAAAGCCAAAAAAAAAAGTGTTTATTATCGAGGTACCCCCATTCAGACCCTCTAGGAGCCTTGAAGGCAGAAATAAGCCAGTCATTTTTAACTCTTTCTGTCGTTTTCTTTGATTACAATGAAGCGCAACTAAAATAAACAAACAATTCAACCCAAGAAAGCCTATCAACGGGATTGGTTCCTATTTTAGTAGGGGTTTACAGGGTTTTCGTTTGACGCGGTAGCCCGGTCGTTTCCCATTGCATTTTCGGTACTTTGAGACCAATATTTGAGGGGTTTCGGAGCTCCCAAGGTGCCTTGCGGCACCAAAAACTGTCACGTCCGGCGCCGTCAGCCTTCTTAAAGTGTTCGTCATTTTAAAATATCGACTCGAATTTAAAAAAATTATCAGTGAAGACATATAGTGTTTATTCTCTTCTATGAGACGTTGTGCACGGACGCAGTTACAAAAGTTTATTTACAAGTTTTGAGGAAGTTTACAGTCAACCCTGCGAACAGAGGTACCTCTCAAAGGACATCCCTGTGAGATCCCCCGTGAGACCTTGGGAACAGATACAGCAAGATGGACGCGGATGCAAGACTCCCCAAATTATACTTCATGTAAACTTACACGAAACATCCTGCACTTTCCTCGCGTGGGACAACAACTCTTACATGAACATGATCTTTAGTTCAGATGCGGAGTGACCAAAACTTCAAGACCCTGTAGGTGGGGGGGGGGGGGGGTTCTGTTTTTCATTTTGTGAAATAAAGGATTCAACACACCAACCCAAGTCATGGAAATTTGTGAACAGGCAATACATGCAGTATGACTAATACCGAACTTCTTTCTAACCTATCTAAGGAAAACAGATAGGTCAGTAAAGGAGAAAAAGGATTTTCATCACTAAGAAACTTGATTACACTCACTTATTCCGTCTAGTGTTTCAAAAATAGATTATGAACAGTAAAGAGAAACTAGCGGTAGATCATGGTGTAGAAAGATTCAGCGCTGCAGTGACATATTTATTACTATGCTCCATTTTCGACTCACTAAAATACTTTGTCCTTCCGTGTAATAAATTACGTCTTAGAATCGATAATTTTTTATATACAACAATACAAAGTCTGTTGCTATGTTGATATGTTACAGTTTAAAGTTCAGAAAGTAACATCTTTCCAACTTCGGACCCCAGAATTTCCGCCCGGGTTTCTGCTTCTCACTCCACCTGAACAAAACCCTGCAGAAAGTCACGATGGTTTCTATCGCGGTAGTAACTTACTTTCATTATCCAAACACCTTTGGAAGAAAACACAGAGGAGTTTTTAATACAAAAGCGGTTTTTGTATTACGGAAAGCTTCTCCCTACTTGGGTCCCAATATTGGTTGCGCGTAATGTTGACTCGTATAAGCTTACACAAAGTGGTTCCTTTCCACTCAGTGGAAAACAACTGTCGCAATGACAACGTGGCTAAATGACCAGAACAATGCCAAACGACAATATCATTTGGTTCGTCGAACGTGCATGCATTCTTGAAGTCTTTCCTAACAAATGAACAATAACTTAACGTATCCATGCATCTTAAACTTTTCAGCCAATGAAATAATTCGTTATTACAACTAGTTTTATGTATAGTTAATACTAACCGACATAAGGTTCATATATCTTTGTACAAGTGAGCACATGTTGCTTTGAAGCTTCGGTTACATACAGAAAATCACGTATTTAAAACATCTTTAGCGTAAATGAGATCACGTTAGTCTTTTTATCTCCAAGTCACATTGTGACCGAATTCATGTCGTGAACACCTTGTGATAAGCACGTGAACACCTCGTGATAGGAAGGTTAATACCACGCAGTGTGCATCAAAAGTTAAAGTAGTGATCACGTGGTTTGACGATCCACTCGGCGTGCGGATTGACTTTTCTCAAGGCTTTGACGTTCGTGTCGTGGTCCAAGCATCGTTCACCTGCAAGAAGTGTTGTAAAACAAATATTAGGAAAGGGTCTGAAAATTTTATAAAGCTAAGATGTTGACAATACACTTCAGCAAATACCATTCGAGCTATGAAATATACTCCGTTTTTTAAAAGAACCTTTTTTATACGAACGTCGAGGCCGAGACTAACCAAAATTTTTAAGAACGTATTAACACTTTCACTCCCAAGAGTAACTTTATCGATTTTACTTTGTCTAACGCCAGACGATTTTAGTCGTCAAATGGAGACTCCTTGGGAGTGAAAAGGTTAAAAACTATCTCTCTTACAACACTATCTCCTTTAAAAGACTACCTCCCTTAACCCTTTCACTCCCAAGAGTAACTTTACAGATTTACTCTGTCGAACACCGGACCATTTTCCTCGTCATCTCCCCTAAGAACATTCCTCAGGCTGAGAGTCGATTAAGAACGTTTTTATTTTGCTACTCTGTACATTAAATGACAAGCATAAAATCAAGGTAAAAAGTATAAATTAATCAAAATAGTTAATAAGGGCATGTTTTGTATAACATTAAAAATGGTGGCGTACATCTCGGGTTTATCATAATCAGCAGTTCTTATTTATAACTGTTCCAAAATACCTTCCACACCATCAAAGGCATCAGGTGATACGAAGTCTAAAGAACATCTTAAGAACGTTTTCAGCCTCAAATCGCCAAAAGGTATAAGAACGTTCGGCTCCAAAATTAGACGTTTTTATAAAAAAATAAAAAAAATAAATAAAAATATTTTTTGAGCGTGAGGAATTTTTGAAAGATGTTTTTTAGCACTGTCACAGGCAAACAAGAACAAACCACAAGTGAGTTCTTCCCATAGGACCCGAATCTGCGACCTTCCGATAACTAATTCGGACGCTCTCCCACTGCACAAGCTATAGAAGAACCGTGGGAGCAAAGCCTTTAAACAATGTTCATGGGGCTAATATCCTGCATACTGTTAGGATTTGATTTTCAAAGGGGAAGGTTTGTGAAATAATAATTAACAATTATTCGCTGAAGGCGAAGTGATTATCGGTGAATATTCACCAATAGTCACTGAGCCTGAGGCGAATAATGTTTTAGTATAAATACTAAGTATAAATAATGTTTTAGTATAAATACACAGGTGATTATTTCAAAAAAAAAAAAGAAAAGAAAGAGCATTGTACAACAGCGCGATTTTGTATAATCACCTGAGCATTTATACTAAAAATGGTATATTCGAATTTTCGTGCTTTTTAAAAAGCCGTTTAAGTTTTGGGAGTTGCAACTCTGATAGAAAGGTACTAACGAGTACTTTCTGTAAACTAAAAATAAAAAATCCAGCGCTTGTCAGCAATGAACAACGCATGCAAACGAAGCCTTTCTTACCAATATTGCCGCCTGCCTCGAAGAGGAAATAATTATCCGAGGCAAACCTATTATTGTCGTGAGGGTTCAGACAGTTGCGGTACGAGTCATCCAAAGTTGATTCGGAAGAATCTCGTTCCTTTATTCGATCCCCGATTAGTTCGTCGGTAGGAGACGGCCATCGTCGGAATTTCGACACAATGTCAACAGCTCTCATACCGTCGGTTAGTTGAATGGCCATCAGAACTTTGTTCAACATAGGAGCTTTCACTCGTATGATGTTGCTTTCGTGATCAGCCTGTAATGAGAAGTAGAGCGATATCATCCGGATATGTACTAGTTTCCAGACTACGCCCAACAACAATCTTCAACAACCTCACACGATGTTACATAAAGTCAGTTGTCCAATTAAAAATAAAAACAAGAATTAATGCAACCTGAAACCTTCTACTCAATGACAGAATCAAGGCCGCTGCCTTACCAACAGCGAGGTAGTCAAAGGTGCCTTTGCGCCTTTACAGGCTGTAAACAGACCACACTCTCTCCTCGCAGTAGCGAAAGCTAATTTAAGTTAGTATCGAGAAATCTTTTGGTTCTCGCTACTGATACCAATAAAAATTTGACAAACAAGCTTAACTCGGTGGAGTCCTAGACACCAAACACTGGCGCCTTCACTGACGGGCGAGGAGAGTTGCATGACTTACCTCTATGAAGTCCAATGGTGGCTCCACTAAGGAATGTTTCTTGAGAGGAGTACCGCTGATACCATCGCGGGCTCGCTTTGCAAGCAGCTTTCTCACCTGAAGATAGGCAAAGGATTGCAAATCAGTCAAGATCTTCTTCCACTTCTGATTGAAACGCACACGAGTAACTACTAAGGCATCACCGTCAAAACTGTAATTGATCTGTGAGAGGGGCCACAGTTGACCCACGCTGTTGGTGCATGTCTCCAGTTTGTTATGACACACGCAGGATTATCCCTGGGTGGGATCCTAGCACTATGTCGCTTGTTACGCGTTTATACATTTTGGTGGGGAGAGACAGGGAAAAAGTGGAGAACAAATTAGATGGGATGAAGAAAGGGATGGGGCAAGGGAGTGGTGACGGAAGGATGGAGATGGGCGGAGGGGAGAGGGGACGGGAGTATAGGGATGGGCGAAGGGGGTGGGGACGGGAGAATGAGGACGAGCGAAGGGGGTGGGGATGGGAGGATGGGGATAGGAATTATGGGAGGGGATGGTTGTGGTGGGGTAATGGGGCTAAATCAAGGAATTCCTAATTTACATTTATAAAAGCGTTTACACCCACAAAACCTCTACTCCACGAGTAGCAGGAGTTCACGATGAGCTTTCGTCCTTACAAGTCTAACATACCGCTTTAGCGTCTTTGGCCTTTTTATTTCCCTCTGCTTCGTATAAGTACCGAACTTGCATGACCATAAAACCAGGGATCTGTAAACAAACACAAACATAGCATCACAATGAAATTAGCTATTTCATAAGCAATGCGTCTCGACGCGCGCCATCTTGTCTTAGTGCAATAGAAAAAATTATTGGACTGACTTAATTGTGGGTATTGAGTGTTGTTCAACTGTCCATGTTTATATGAAAGGCCCACACACCCCTGTAATTTTTTTACGCACGTAACCCCAGTCTAATTCACGCCTATATGTGCATGTACGTTAAATTTCCGCAACAGCAGTAATCCACCCTTACTTACATCTGTTGTACTCACCGTCCAAAGGATGGCTTGGTATTTAATCAACATTCTGACGATATTAACAGTGCCTTGTGCTTGTCTGATTTCCTGTAAGCTGGGAGGTGACTTGTTGGTGCATAAAAACAGATTTGGTGCCATAATCATCGCCACACTGTTCAAACCCATCTTGTTCTGTTTTTCATGGGCGCAAACTCTACTCAGGAAGTGAACGAGTATCTGAAAATGACGAGGAACAAGTGTGAGTAACCAAATGATGACGGGTGAAATTAGGGAATAATTTCACGCACGCTCTGTATAAATTCTAATCATTTCCCGAGCCTTTAAGTGAGTGAGTATACCCAGGGCTAAAAATTGACGGTCGCACGGTCGCCAGTGGCGAGTTAAAACTGACCAGGGCTACCAAAAGTTAAGGTTTGAACGCCCGATGTGCGACTATGCTACAGAATTTCGAAAAGTTGCAATGTAAGTTATGCGAAGTACAAAGTTAAAAAGATATGTAGTTTAATTGGACTAACTGTCCCTTCGCTTCTTTGCCTGGACTCTAAGGTCATCCATTTTAGTGAATTTTTAGTTCTGAAGTGGAAATTTCGAGCTGTTTTAACAGTGATTTCGCGAGCGATCCACATTCGCAACATATAGATGCCATTTTAATTTTGTTACTGCCACGTGACTCTCAAAAAAAAAAGTGCCACTTAATTTTGGGATGGGCCACTAAGAATTCAAGGAAACTGACCCGACTGGCCACCAAGCACTGGAGTTAATTTTTAACCCTGTATACCATGTGATTACCTATTAATATCATGCGGCACAAATTACTCCTTAACATTTTCAAACCCTAGACGCCATTTTGCTACCGTAGGAGAAGTTACCATAACAAGATTGTAATTTCCTACGTGAAAATATAAATTAACGCTGAACTTTCGAGCAAAAATTAAGGAGTAATTTTTCACCCATGATATTAATCGTGAAACTTCTCACCATCAACCTGAATGTGTTTCATTTTGTTTAATCAGCTCAACAATCTACCCGGAAATATAGAAGTGAACATATGAAATTCCACATTTTGAATTGCGAAAGAAAGATTCAACAAGCGAAAGATCATCGCAATTAGTTACGCAACCTAACCCTCCCCCCCTAAGAGTGACGATTTTACTCATCACAGGGAGACCCCTTAGGGCTTAAAGGGTTGAAAAACTCTCTCTCTTAATAACTATTTCACTCCTACTGAGTGACTACAGATTTTACTCTGGCTAATGCCAGACGATTTTTCTCGTCACGGGGAGACCTCTTAAGGGTTAAGCTGTTGTGAAAGTAAGAGCTGAAAAAAAAAGAAGGAAAAAAAAATACCCCATTCAAGCCTCACCTTTTTCAGGTCTTACATTCTTAGCTGCTTAAGTTGCATACATATAGTTTTTCTATTGTAATAAATTACATGTAACAGTCCGCCAGACTAAAATAACCTCATGTAACTAAATAAAAATCACAGAGTGAAATGCGAACAAAGCTTGTTGCTATACGTCGAGAAATAAAAAAATAAATGCTTTTTTTATTTTCATAACTGTAATGATCCTTGACTAGTTAAATCTACTCGGTAAAGGGGTACATTACCTTCAAGCAATCTCTGTGAACAGGCGGCAGTAAAAGAATCAACAGGTTCAACGCTTGGAGCTGCTGCTTTCTGTCGCGTATACCTGAATCAAGAAAGCAACAAATAAATATCGCAGTTTAACTGCGTTAACTTATTAAGTTTCCTTCGTCGAGCCAATAAAGTTCTCAACTTTTGGTCAACTTATCCACTTCATGTATCCCTGAGTCTCTTATTCCTGTAAACAGTGCGCAACCCGTATCCCGTTAGTGAAGTCATTTCACGTTTTCCGTTACCTTCCGCCAAGTTTATCACGTTCCCTGTCTTAGCAGTGTCCCGTTTCCCGTAGAGCGGCTATAATTTCACGAATAGGAATATGAAGAAATCAAACTCGGGCCGTACTCAAGACCAAGGGCACAGTTTTTTCCCATACGGACCTCCCGCCCGGTAAATAACATGTATATATGTACGGTACATGCATCACTTACTCTCCACTGAAGCAAAGGTTGATTGATATTCATGCGTTAAAAGAGGAAACGGAAGTTCTCTGCGAAAAAAAAATGAAACAGAAACTCCAGTATTAAAATACCATAATTCAAAAAGTGTGATCATTAGTCCAGCAAGACTAATGACTAAAGCACATCTCCAAAATGATACAATTTGCCATGAAAGGCAGGGAGTTTTCTAAAGAAACAAAGTCACCCCAGTAAAACCATTATCACTATTAGTAATCTATTCCAGCAGACTTCAGTACAACTAGAGAGACGTGAAATATTGAAATATTGAGCCCGGTTATTAAATCGGAGTGTCGCAGGTTAGACATCGGTTGGGAGAACATAGATTTCCTTTCCGAGTTTGCCTATGATAACCTTAAAAAAATACATTTTTCTCGACTATCATAATGAGATTTTTATTTCTAGGCAAACCTTAAGAACTGTTTTAATAGAGTTGCACAGTCATGTGGTCTTCTGTCCTCCCACGTGAACGTTCCTTCGTTATATGTTTCTTCTACTTCTTCTCTGATTGCCTGACAGATGACCAAAAACACCACACAAGTTATGTTTGGTTTAAGGATAGCCATATCGGAACGCGCCCTTAAGTGGATCAGTATTGACTTTAAAGTTGAACAGATTCAAGGATCGCTAAACTGCAGCGGTACATGATAAAGCACGCGGCATAAAAACATGGCGTCACCAGTCAGTTACCTTGACTCTCCCCGCATTACCAGGGACTCTGAGAAGACCTTCTTCCCTTAAACCTGAAGGAAAAAATTATCACACTTAGAACTGCACTGTCCTGTTTATTGATGAACAACAGTTCAATTAAGGGGTAACTTAGTAAAAAAACTCTCAAGGAACAAGGAGCAAACCGCGTACAGTACGTGTAGCTGGTAAGAGGAGATTATATTAGAGAAGTACATAGACCAATAACAATAGCTACAGTTCACACAAACTCTATTATCTGTTGTAACATTTGAGTAGGACAAAAATACGTGCAACGCCATGTATTCAGTTCAGAGAGAGAGAGAGAGAGAGAGAGAGAGAGAGAGAGAGAGAGAGAGAGAGAGATGTGTTATCAATAACGGAAAGACACCTCTTTATTCAAGTTTGTAGATATATTTAATATAGCTGGATTCAATTTTCTATAATAATAACTATAACAAAATTTTCAAATCTGATTTCAGCCTTAATATGACAGTTTAATAGGACAGTACGCTTCATCATCATCATCATCATCATCATGCAGTAAGCGCCATCACGCGAGTGATTATATTAATTTACAAATAAATTTAATTTTTTTTCACTGCTAGCAAAAAAAAAGAATCTTGGAATTTCTTGTGTTTTGATTAAAAAAAGAGCTTTATATATCACACATTTTGTTAAAGTTATGATTAATTGATAACAGAACTTCGTGTCGTCCAATTCGGTGTGTAATCATACTCATGATTAAACAAATTGGTCTCCCGCTACGTGCTCGTCCGATTTTGCTTATCACAAGTATGATTATAATGACAAAAGAAGAATTTATATTATCATTACAGACTGAATTGAATTCCACTAAGTTCTGTTACCATTACTTACTATTATAATTATTATTATTATCATTATTATTGCTCTCATTATTATTTATTGTTAAGAGCTAGTACCAGTACCACTGTCATGAATGTCTTGGCAGGCGTACTTCAGGATAACGCGAAAATATTTCTAAACGATTTATTGCTAAAGTCGATTACATGTGCTAGTAAGAAAGCCGCGACACAAACCGTGGTTACAAGCGAAAAACTGAGATCCCATAACTATTCTACTTAACTTTTGCGCGCTGCATGTAATATCAAATGAACTGTCACCGTACAAAAAACAAAATAAACGTTCTTCACGCCACAATATTATTATTAACAATACTGTAAGATTTGACTAACAAAATTTGAGTGTGCTTTCCAATTACAGGTGTCACGTGTCTTATGACATGGACAGTTATGAGAAGAACGCAGTGTTGACTGGGTACACTGCATTGAGCAACGTTACTGATATACATCAATAACTGTCAAAAACGTACGACTTTTACCACTAAAACTTACCTCTCTCTTCTAGAACTCTCACAAGCTAAAACAGTAAAAAAGAAGTGACTGATCAGAGTGATACCACAGTTGAAATGGTTTTGCCTACAGACAAATAAGTTAGGACAATGTTGTTTAGATGTGTGTTCTACACTGTACATGCACAAAAACAAACAAACCACTACAAAATACAGTTCATGCAGTAGCTTCACAACTGTCACAATTGGTACACTGCATGCTCGACTTCCACACAATGATTGTACAGGGGAAAGTTTAAGCCTGGAAGACAGTACAGCACATTTACCTCAAGATAAAAGAGTGGTATTGTGGTATGTGATTGTACAGGGGAAAGTTTAAACCTGGAAGACAGTACAGTACATTTACCTCAAGATAAAAGAGTGGTATTATGGTATGTTCATTTTGCAACTTGTCCTCTTGAACAAGCTGGACTAGTGGCACTCCAAAAATCCCAGATTCTATGAAATCAAAAGAAAGCTTGTTCAATAATAATAATAATAATAATAATAATGATGATGATGATGATGATGATGATGATGATGATGACAACAACTCACTGCAAATAAAATAATAAATAAAAAATAGGAATATTTTACTGGAAGCAAACTGTGATAAAGGCCAAACACCCTAAATGTCAAACACTTTATTCTCACATGGTTGTGTATGGATTAATCATTATGTACTAAGTCACGAGGTATCTGACCTTTCACTTTTCTCTTTACTGGTTTTCTTCTATGAAGCGCCAAGCCATGAGAGTCAAAAAGTGCTGTGAGTTCAATCAATGCCAATGATCGCACTTTCTCCATGTCTTCCTGGGAAATGTCTTGTACTGTTGTCACCCCTAATTCATCTTTTGTTAATGTGAAGTTCTGTGCACAAAAAGGTACAGATTCAGTTTATGGCTACTGAACACTTATCAAGAAAAAAAGAGATAAAAAGATAAAAAATAAAGATAAATAATAAAAATGAAGAAATGCTGTTGAACCAAATAAGGTAACACAATGTAAAACCAAAGGCTCTCAGAAGACATATAACCAGTTACCATTGCATAAAGTACATGCAACAAGGAATAATGTTAGTTTCCCTTGATTAGGTGTTAGTCTTTATAGTACCAAGTTGTACAATAACATGTAAGTGGAAAGAAACAGAGTGGAGTTACTAGCCCACAGAAACAATGCAGCAAAATCATGCCAAAGCCACAGGGGAGAGGTCAATACTTTATTCAGGCTTGATGGAAAACCAAATTGAATAGTTATTTCTTATATAAAACTAAACAAAGCAAACAGTTGTAAACATGCATATAAAGGCCTCTAAGTTAACACCACTAGTTACAGTACTTACAGGTAGACGGGGAAATTGAGGTTCCCTAAACGGTTTATTACCATCAGGGTGCATCCTACCATTCTATAATAAACGATAAACAAAAGACCATGTAAGACCAACAGTTAACAAGATGAATCAACCTACGGTGGAAGCATGCATACCTTGACTGAGTCTCAAAGCTTCAAGGGAAGAAGAATAAATTGAAATCTGAGGCATTACAGTTTGCAGCATTTAGCCATATACATGTATTTTCCTGTTTCAAAATGTAATGGGAACTGCTAGCCAAGGTATAGCTACTGAAAATGCAAATGGCTAGAGATTGTTATGGAGAGAGTTGTTAGGTTACTTCTGTCCAGTACTGTAAGTTTAGCAATCACTCCCTTTGTAAACTACTCAAATTTTCAGTTGTCAGTTTCAAATAAATACTTGAGTCCGTAGCTGAAGTACATTTGTCACTCTTTCTGTATGGACGGAGAACAGGCTTATTTATTTACATTTGTCTGTCTCGTAACACAAATATCCTGCCTAAGTTTGATACCACCAAGAAGCTCTTACAACTTACCCGTACAGGCTTCCGACAGGTTTCTGGGACATCAACAGGAACCTCATCAGGGCAATCTACAGGTACTTCATGAAATGAGTCAGGAATTGTATCAGGTGGCGAGATACTAAGTGACTTTAAGTCAGTGTCATTTATATCATCTACAACTGACTCTTTAGTTTTCTCCGCAGTATTGAAGAGTTCCTGCTTTGTTGTTCCGGTGAGATAAAACACAGAACCTCCATGGGGATGCCGTGCTTGCTGAACACCTGTAAAATGCAACAAGCACACTATCAGGGCCTCACAGAATACCACTTTTGTGATGTAAACCCCCCGTATAAAGATTGTTATCATTACAATTGCTAAGTAAATGTATAAATAGTCTACATCTGATAACATAAATTTGTTTATTTTGCCTCACGACAGAGTCACTTGAATGTTGATCTCAATGTTTCAACTGCTTACTGCTAGTCTTCTTCAGGCGATAGGTTTGACAGGTTCTGGTACAGTATTATGTACATGTAGTCTAGATCTCCTGAACAAGAGCTCACCTTTCCTTATGCAAGTTAGTTTGAAGAATTTACACCCCTCCCGATTAATCAGAGTACACCCCCTTCTGCAAATCAACTGCAGACTTCAAAATAATACTGAAATTTATGAAGATATGGTGAGGCTCAAAGGGTATGATAACACAGTTTCTTACTGCATACAATGCACATATGTTACAGGTTAAAGTTGATTTCAGATTAAATTTGATGTACATGTAACCTAGGTTGGTTTTTAATTTCTTTGTCTATATTTATGATAATGAATACCAGACACAAAGAAATTACAGACCAACCTTGGTTAAATCAAAATTTACCCGTAACACATACAAAAATGGTCATATTGATGTCAGGTTAAATTGGATTTAACCCAGGGTGATTTGTTATTTCTTTGTCAACATTTATGATAATGAATACCAGACACAGGGAAATTACAAGCTAACCTAGGTAAAATCAAAGTTAACCTGAAATCAAAATTAACCTGTAACACATACAAAAATGGTCACATTATAAGACCAAAATAAGGGAGATCTCACCAGCTCTTGATCGCACTTCCTCACTTGCTCTTCTCTCCAGATTAGCATTCTCGGGGTACAAATAAGATCCTGTATACTTATCCTCAGTGACCTCCGATAGCACAACAGTTGAATGTGAAAATTGCCTGTGTCTTTTATCATTGTCTTTTTCCACAACATCAAGTGCTGTCTGCTTCAAAATACTCAATCCTTCGCTGTGAGATTTTCTAGTTAATTGTGGTCTAGTTGGTCGTGTTTGCTCAGCATTACTGGGAAGCCCAGTAGTTTTAGCAGGAAATATGGTCCTGACATCAGCTGGGTAATATGATTGTTTGGATGGTGCCACAGAGACTCCAAGCTTCTTTTTTAAGCTTTGGTTGAGGGTGTCAATACGTTTTCTTACTGCCTCTGCCTGTTTTCTTGTCAAGGATCCAGTAATGTTCTCAAAGTCAACATCATTTGGATCAATTTCTTTACTATCTGTAAAACAAGAGAAATTGAACCTGCATGCCCAATAATTACATCAACATAACTTCTAAGTTACCTTCCTCTGCAGTGTAATAAAGCAAGAAATCAAATACAAATGTTACAACACTCACGGTACCATTAGTCTCAATGTTTAACACACTGCCTAAAAATAAAAAATAAAACATTCCATGCCAAAATCCAGAGCTTGCATCCCGATAAACAGAATGGGTCCAAACACATCTTAAATCCAAGATGCAGGGAAAGCAAAATCACTGCACCAGTAACACTTGACTTTGATGATGACTTCAGCCTTACATTGTATGTCTGAATAGTTCTTTTCAGAACTACTTCTGCTCAGACAATCAACTGCTGATCTAATTTGTAAAATACCTTTATACTTCTTTACAATGGCATCAAATCCAGCTTCTCTGAGCCACTGAATTTCTTGCTCACATTCTAGGAAAAAAATATAAGAGCGAAACATAATAATTATGGATGAATAACTATGGCAGTGTGACTCCGAGGATGACTTGTAGATTGTAAATGAGTACGGTTTTTATGCTGATTTAGTGTACTGCAAACATATTTACACAATCATATTTGTCATGCCTTGTAAAAAAGTCTGCATATTATTATGATACTGTGGAAAAGACTCATACAACAAGAAGCACAACGAACAGAATCATGTCAACAGTAAAGACACTGAATAAATCAAGATACATTTACCAGAAATCTGATCTTTATGTCGCCACTATTTGAGCGTGTTCAAAACAGAATGTAGACAAATGTGAAACATTTACAACAGGGTTGTGATGTGGACAAATTAAGCATTTAATAATTATAGTAAAATATATGGTTTGCACTGCTGATACTGCATTGTTTCCAGTGCAAGCAAGGAGGAGGAAAGTGGTGCATGACAAGTGTTAAACACACCAGCCTGAAAAAGATCATAGCAGTCTCTGCGTCTAACAAATCTGGCAAATTTTTCAAATGACTCCTGAAGGTCAGCAATCTTCATGCTGAATGACATCTGGCAAAACAACGCTTTTCTTCAACAACTGCCTTCCCCAATTTAAATTGCCAAGCACATGTCTGAATGTTGTAATTTGTGCTCAAAACAGCACCTGCACAAATGAAGCATTTAGCTCAAATATTGCCCTGAAAGTTCAATGACAAAAATATCTTTCTTTCCCTGTGTCTCAGACTATCTTATCAATTACATCATCTTAGAAAGTACGTCAACTGCAGTTGAATTGGGCAATGTATACTGTTCTTCTTTGCAGTCAACAATCAAACAATGTTGTCAAGAAGTTGTCCTCCTAAAAGCAATTGCTGCTGTACATGTGAGCTACCACCAAGTAACACATCCATTCTAAATTCATTGCATGCCATAGCGATATACTCCTTCTCCAAGCTTGATTCAAGGTAACTTGCTCACTGAAGTTTTCCTCCTGAATTGTTTTTCCTACCACTAGAAGGTAACATAACTCTTTTCTTTAACTCACACTGTTTACTTAGACTCTCACATTTAAAACATTCATGAAACACGAGCTGCTAATGGTCTCAGATATCAATTTATGAAACCAAGAATTCAAGTGCATGTCATAACCTGCATAGCCAGACAGAAACATATCTGAAGAGTATCTTCCTTAAACAAACCTTGTTTTCAGAGGATGCTGAATCTCACTGATTTCAACACAAAGCCCAGTACTACAGGCCATCATCATACAACGGTATCATTTTCAAACCTTTCATGTAGTTTCAAATGGAGTTTAAAAGAACTGACATGCTTGTCTTCTTTAATGGATGGCACTGACTTTATTAATTTTAGGTAAATTCAAAAGCAAGTCCACATAGTATTCTCTACAGAAAGATAAATACTTGTTTTAGATTTAATATCATAACTTCAAAACATTTCAACCACTGTCTCTAAACCATGCATTTACTTTTTAAATGGATCTAATTTTGGCACCAACAAATTACAAAAGGTAGTTCAGATATTAATTATTCATTTACATTTACACCATACACAGCTAAGACCATAAGGTTATTCAAAATTATTTTGTCCATTTATTTCTGTTGTCTAATTGTCACAACAAAACACATGACTATTAAAAACAGGTTCAAACGTTATGAAAAAATTCTTTCTCTTCAGCACCATTGCCAATTAAAGACACTTATATTACTGCAAGGTAGCAGTGAAGATAACCCACAGATATTCTTTTCTGTTCTCTTTAGTTCATTGTTAATATTCAATAAGGGCTTTACATTTTATCAATCATTTCCATTTCCTACAAAGAATCATGCCTTTATCTACTAAGCTGAGTGAAACATCAATAATAAGTAGCCATTAGTTAAGGGTTTTAAATCGCTGATAAAATTATTAATGAGTATGGAAACAAGACCCAACAGCATGCTGTGATTAATTTTTAATGAAGTTACAAACGCTTACTTAGCTCCTTCTCAAAAACTGCATTACTGTATAGTCAAATGAAAGGGCAGTAATTTTTCATGGAATGTCTGCACAGCACGTAGTCTCTGGTATTTTTAAACAACAAACACAATAAAAACTTATTAATAGAAGGAATAACATATCCTACTTTATTATATGGCTGTGTCTCAGAAGTATTGTGGGGATAGTTTCTAAAGAAACTGGTGCTGCGTCGGTAGGAAATTGAAACACAAGAAACTGGGTAAATCAAACGAGTTGATTAGTAAGTTATACTGTCACCATAAGGTAAAAGGGAGGTGCTGACGTTTCGAGCATTAGCCCTTCGTCGGTGTCTCAGAAGGACTGGGAACTACTGAATTCATGAATTTGATTGACTGAAATCGATATTGAACACGGTCTAGATTTTCCCATCTAGACCGGCATCTGTAGACCGGTTTTATTTTGCGTTGAAAAAGTAGCAAACTGAAATACAAAAATGTTCACCATTTTCTTTTATTTTCGTCTCAATTATTTATGGAAGTGCCAAAAAGCCTGATGACAAAAAAAAAGTAAAGAAGACGAGCAAATTTTGGCAGGTTTAAGTTAAGCTCATTGCCGTTCACAAGCAAAATGTCAGCAACCCAGTTACATTAAACGAATTAAAGTTTCCTTCTTTGCCATATAATAACCATCTTATTAACAGAGCTAAGTCGGTCTGTATGGGAGAATCTTGACCTGGATCGTGTGGTTTCTGGCAATAATACTGGCTTGTAATATATTGAACAATTTTAAAATATCACTTGCAGTATTGTTGTCAAATACTACTACAAGTCATGCTGTTACCTATACTAATATCACGGGTGACAAATTAGTCCTTAATTTTGGTGCAAAGTTTCAGCGTTAATATATTTAACATGTGAAATTACCATGTTGTTATACATACATATATACATACATATAGTGGCTCGTCCCCACAGGGCTTTTCAGAGTCACTTTTTACATTAAACACAATACAACATAAACTCTTTGCTAAGAATCCCAACTGGCGGAAGGCAGACCAGTTGGCTATTTTACAAGCGTGGCCGATGATGTGAAGGATATGAAACTCGGGATTACCGTATTACATATCCAGGTAGTGATCAGGACGGAAATCAAACCCGGGACCGTGACCAGATTACAAGCCCGGCACCCTAACCACTCGGCCACGCTGCCTCCATTGTTATGGCAACTTCTCCTTTAGTACGCTGCTAAAATCAAGGAGTAACTTGTGACTCATGATATTAACATCAAATGGTATACTTGTGTATTGAATTAGGGATTAATTTCACTTGCACTCCTCACCATTTGATTACACATACTAATGATAGTAATAAAATTGTATCTCAACCCTCCAAGTTAACTTTTTTCCTAAGTGGCCATTTCGCCACTGACTGTTCAGGTTTGGTCGCCAGCAAAATTTTAGTCGCCAAAATATATGCATTAATAATAAATAAATAATAATATTATTATCTAACTGTATTATTAATAACATTTTCCTTGAACCACCAAGTAAGTTGAAGTACCGTTCAGTGAAAGAACTACCTAATCTTTTGATTCAAATATGCTTTTATTGGAATGATTGATGATCAAATGGAACAGTTTCCGATCACAATGAAAAAGTACTATATTATTGCAAAAAGCATGAGCATGTATGAATGAAACGTATGTTTACCCCCATTTTTCCCGCGAAAATATTTGATGAAAATTATGAAAAAAGTCACTTCACAAAACACAGAAATATTTGTGTATATCATTTATAATTCACACAACAGAAGAGCAGTGCAAACGACACAGATTATGCCAAGTTAAAATAAGATAGCCTCATTCACAACTGAATGGCGGAAACTTTTCCAATGTTTTATTCAGTTTCCATTTCTGTTGGTTAAAATCCCACAACAACTAGCTTCGCAAAGGGAATTCTTAATGCTCAGAACATTTTTTTTCACTCCAGATGATAGTCCACTCAAGCTCCTGATGCATGGGTCATGTTAATTTTAGTCGCCAAGCTGGCGACTTGCGTTCTAATTTAGTTGCCAGCTCCAAAATTCTAGTCACCATGGCAACTAAAATGGTCGCAACTTGGAGCGTTGTATCTGCAAATTATAAGTTAATGAAGAGCTGTGTGCAACAGGGACATAAGTGGTTTTGGCCAATATTTAATTTTAACCGCATTGAGTCCATTTTTCCTATGTGGACTTGCTTTTGTGTAATAAGCAACATCCTGCAATTTTTGAAAAAAAATTTCACCTTGAAGGTACATGGTAACCTTAAACCTTAATTTTCCTGATCTGCTTGACTGAAAACAGATTGATATTGTAAAGCAAAGTTCCATATTGATCACTCTAAGGAATGAAGAGATCAACAGCTTAGCACTCTGATAACATTTATAATAATAAACATGCAAAAATTTCAACACCCTGATTGGCTGAGAGCAAGTCATTTAAACCCAAACAGTGCAGAATGTTGAAATTGAGTGCAGATTGTTGATTCAAATTAAGTGTAGAAAGTTGAAATTAAATTTTTGCATGTATATTATTAACAAGTAATCAAATGATTTTGAGTGCAATTTTGTATAAATAAGCACTCATAAATTTTTCAAAGACTACAAATTGCACCCATCTTGCAGTCTTGTGCAACTGTTTCAGTCCTCGAAAAATTTACTTGTGCTCATTTATTCCACATTTCACTAAAAACCATTTGATTACCTTGATACAAATAATGCCATATAGTTACGTCTCACCTCCTGGGGGTTCTTTAGAATGCTCATCATCATGATCATCCACAGATACAACTGATCTGCTCTCCTCAATGGCTCTGTATTCCTTCCAGTATATGTCATACTCCAGCTGATCAAGAGCAGGAGCTCGTCCTCCTTTTAAGCGCAATGCCATGAATGCAAACTCAGACTTTGTAGGTCATTTGTAACTGCAGAAGAAGTCATGGAAAATTGTCAATGCGAACTGCTTGTAACTTTTCCTTGAGTTGTTGTACAGCGAACTTCCCAGTCTAGGGCAGTTCATAACAGGGTCACAAATCCTTTAAATAACAGAAAAGCAGCTTATTTTACATCTTTTAAGGACTTTTTTTCTGTGTACATGTATTCATTTTACATCTGCACAATATCACTGAAACTTATCAAATGAACACATTAGCTTGTCTTTACCCAAGAGAAGTTCACCTCATCCACTTCATCTGACAAGATTAAAGATTGTCAACAAAAGTTGTGTTGCAAAATCAATTTCAGAAATCATATTAGATCATTAACAAATCAGTTTACATACAGAGGACACTAGGATTAAACTGCTAGAGGATATGTAAATACCTTTTTAAATGTAATTAAAAATTTAAGTAGGACTTACTTGCAACTACAGTACATATTACCAACTAAACAAAATGCTAGAATTATGAACCTTAACAAAATTCCATAGAAAGACCGTGCAGAGTAAATGCACAAACTCTCAACAAAAAAGCAACCATCTTGAGTTTGAATGAATAAATTGTAATAGTGCTTTATATTTTTCTTTTTCGTTATTGTAATATTATTTTTTGTAATACCATGGACAATTAATAACACAATGCAATATCTCATTTACTTATTAATTTTACCAAAACAAGAAATAGATAATGCACATAATGCAGCAGAAGTTACACATAATTTGAGCCCTATACATTGCATAATAACTCCCAAAGATATTTAAACACGAGATGGCTCTTTTGAAAAATTATGTACCCACACGAAAGAGACAGTTTGCATAACAACAGAAAAACTGAACTCTGACTGGCTTTATTAACACAATATTTTCTAGTCTAGGACAAAAATGACGTAAGATAAGGATCTTACTACTAGAGACGCTGCTCACGACAACTTCATGCCTGTCATTGAGCAATGTTTGTCCTTGTATTAACTATTCTTTTGCAAAGTAATTTCAAGAACATCATGAGTAATTTAAAATGCTTTGACTCTGCTCATCAAGCTCAGATTCACAGAACAAGATTAACAGAGTCCAGGCTGCCATATTATTTTTTAAAAAAGAGGTATCTTTTTACAAATGATCAATAAAATCGTCCTTAAAATAGCAAGGTTAAAAGGTGTGCAGTGGACTAAAAGGCACGTTTCTACCGTGATTGCAAACATCAGTGGCCCGCCATTCAGCAAATTTTGGGCGAATGCATTTTGCTACCCGTAGAGTCATGACAAAAGATGCAAAAAAACGCAATTTGTCGATTTTAGGGTCTTAAATACAAGCTATTAATAAACAAAGCACAAGGATTTTTAACATGATTAGTCAATGAACTTATTGCACACTCCATTCATATTAAGTTTGACTTAACTAATATCAGAGACCAGAACAAAATAACTTATTCTTAACCGGTTACTTAAGTGGATGAAAACCAACCAACCAGTCAAACAAAGTAGAAAAGTTCGAGCCGAATTAAGACTATAACTCCCCGTAGCGATCTTAAGGCTTCAAGCAAGACCGCAAATTCGTGAAGTACTCAACAACAAATTTTCATCCGCAGAGTCGGTGGTTTTTGCAGTACAAGTTTGTAACTCCGGTTTCCGAACTGCTGAGTCCTCGAGAAAGCATATTTACCATTACTCTACAAAATTTCCGAAAGTAAGGGCTAGAAAAATGCTGTAGTAGCAGGCCTCTACGTTAAAGTCAGACCTTCAAAACAACATGTCACTTGAAACAAATTCTTAAACCGCAAAAAAGCTTTGCTCATTATACCTTAAAATAGCTGTAAAAATGACAGGACTACTACTTGAGTAGCTATAATGAAAAACAAACCACTGCTTCGTAGATATGTAACGGACACGAGATGGTTACATTTAGAAAGCGAACGACAGTAAACATACAAAGAGACTACGGTGACTAGAGAATGTCGATTTGGGTTCGAAACTGAACAACAGAACGACAAAATTCAATTAGCCAATGACTAAATAGTCATAAACGTATGGAAATCTTCTTCTCTGAGACTGCATCAAACAGGAAAAATTGAAAACTGCAGATTTTCCAGCAGTTTCATTGCTAGCGCGTCTTCGGCAAATTTCCACGTTCATGGTCAGATCACTTATAATTTCGAAAATTCTTTAGTTACTCACCTTGATACACCTCTACTCCAAACGAAGATCACTTAACAACTATATTTCTGTGAATCCTAATTTCGAATTCTCCGAAAAAAACTCGGCACTCGACGCAGGGTTACCAGCAAAGAGCATAATTTTTCCCAAATGCAGAAGAGGAAGCTGAGAAAATGGCTTCCAAGCCACGTGACTAAACTGTATACTGTCCTGTGGGGGTGGGCCTCCTATCACTTCGTTGTACAGGAGCCTTGAACTAAAGTCACAGTTTGAAGCATGAATCTCTCGCTGAGTGAATTTACGAAGTCTAAGCCCCTACGTAGAATTTTACCGCAAGTTATCTGCTTTAACCTTAGAGCATTACTCGGAAATTGTCCAAGAAACCAAATATTTTTGGGCGGGAGTTGTCTAGAATAACCGGAAGCTGTGATGCTTACGTCTTACTCTGGAATGTTGAAGTCAAATTTTAAATTTGAGACAAAAATCGTTACCAGGATGCAAGTCTTGTCCATAATCCTACCAAAACAGTCCTTTCCGCTTGTGGTTTGCTGAAAAAAGATTGCTTTTGTCAAGATCCTATGTCTTTGTCGACAGCGTCGACATTAAAACGCGTTGCCAAGAGCAAGAGAATTTTTGATGTCTTCTCGTGACGCACATAACTGAAATAGGTCAGGTAGAAAGTGCTGTTTTTTATTTACCAAAACACTGAGGGTCCATTTGTCGTAGTTATCTTTTTATCCGTCTACTAGGGAATAGTGGCCTGGCCGTGATCCATACCGGCGATCACTGGGAGCCCCGTCGCGAGCCCGGTCGAAGAGCTCTGTAGAGTAGCCGGATCGGGGCCGGGGTTCGGTCGGGGAGTTCGGTCGATCAGTCTGGCACTCCGAAGGCGATTCTGCTGGTTACTTCTTTGACAGCGTTAACCTTAAATTTAATTTAGCAAACTTTTTTACTGCGATTTTTTTTGCCCACAAGAGATATTGGTCATGGGTTCGAATCCTGTCCCATCATGTTCTTTTCCAAGGCCAAAACGCATTTGCCTAAAATTGCGTAAAACAGTGCGACGGTCAAAGTTTCTAACTTCTTTCCCACCAATAATGTTTACTATGATTTATTTCAAGTGCTTAACTTAGAAATAGTAACTGTCACTGACAGAGGAAGGATGCGAGTAGAGTAAAGATTACTAAATATACTGGACTTTAGGACCGACAGTACTTAGGTCTAAGGTCCATACACAGATAAGAAACTTTACACCAATTAAATTTAATTTGTCTTTCAATTGACACAGGTGTTTAATACTGACAGGGGTCTAGATATGAGTATATATCGACGATATCATTCTGAGGATAACAACTGGTGTCCCAGTCAAGGCAAGTAATTACTAAGGCGTTATAATACTAGATGCTTCGTACAACTTAAATTGACAATAGCCCTGGCCATTTGAGTCTTTTTGTGTGTCAGTGCGATTTTATTTTTGCTTTATCAAAGTCGGTCCTGTAGCCTTATAGGCGAGCATTCCTAATCTAATGATTAGACGTTTCTCACTGATCGACGAGAAGTGTAACGGCTAATCAGCCAGGACACACAGCACTGGCTTCAAACAGCGGCGTCTCTAGGTATGAGTTCAGGGTATTCTCGGCTTTGTACTCGCTTATGTGTCCAGCCTTTATAAAGTCAAAGTGGGGATTTTGGTGTAAGACATATTCAACATTATTATATTGGAAATGTTTTTATTTCTACCTAATTTGCCTACTTAGAATTAGTTAGCACTTTGTTGCGATATTATAACTGATCATTTACTTATTCCTTTATATGTAAGTATGTCAATTAGCCTTTCTTACAAAGTTAGCACGTGAAAAACTGAACTTAAGTAAATCCTTACATTGAAAAAAAATACCTCAGCCGGAAAGACTACTGATTAATGTACATAGAACTGAAGAACTTACATAAGTTAACATGTGGCTATCATGAGATATACTTTTCAAGTTACGGATTCATCATATCCTGAAGGTGAATAGCTTTTAAAACAAATCAGTACGCTTAGAAATATTAGCTTCTCTCATGTTAACGTGACATTTGTGTTTATCTTCAGCCACGGATACGATTAAAATCATGCACCACAAGGGTTCTCGTGTGCCAGGGCCGTTTTAGAAGCCTTGGGTTTGAACTTCTCGCGGAAAATCCAGAAACATTCGGGGCCGAGTTTTAGTGCATTAACTTCCCTGCAGCAAGCTCGGAAGACTTTTCACCATTAAAGAATGATTTATAGAATGATATCTTCATATTTTCGCGACTGACTTTTCGAGCACAAAAAGCGGATCCGTATAACTGTTGCAAATATCTGCGTTACTCATATAGGTCCATTTCGGGTGTAGTATATCTTTCAGTAGTGTGGGAACAATTATGTTTCTGCGTATTGATCAGTGAACGTTTTTGAAAGGCAACATTTTCAGTTCAGCTTCGTAAAGCGAGAGTAAAAAAAAGTAAGACTGCTTCATTTAGTCTGAATTGAAAAGACACTAAACGCGCAATAAACTGGTCCGTCAACGTACTGGTTTTGCATTGTTTCTACTAGCCGTCACCTATCGCAATTTTTTTCACTATCATTGATCAAGTTAACACCAGATAATATGTTATGTTAAAGCTCAGATCATGAGGCATTTTAGCTTCGGAAAACCTATTTTTCCAGTCAGCTATACACGGGGATTTTTTACCCTTCTGACCCCTTTTCAGAAAACGTGGTGTTGTTTGTTCTTTTATGACCAACACGTGAACAGTCAGATGTGGTAATTCTCTTCTCTGGCGCAGTGTTGTTGTTTACCCTATATCTTCAACCATTGGAGGCATTCAGTAAATTCTGGGGAACTTTTTGTAGCGGTAAGTTATAATCTCATTAATTTCTGGATTTTATCCACTTTGCTTGAGAAAACATGCATAATTCTTGCCTCTTTTATAGGATTATTTCTTGTTTTCAGCGAAATTATGGAAGACATGTGAATATTTCGAATATGCCAAAGCAGCACATGTTTTCTTCCCTTTTTGTATCGATCACTTTATCACTTAAGAACCTTTCTTCAGCTCTTGAAATTCTTTCATATCTTATAAATTCCTCTTCGTTCAGGGATGTTTTAGGTTAAGCTTACTACGAATTGGCTACACTTTAAACTGAGCTGAAATTGTCAGGAAGTCCTCAAGGTTGAACTGAAAAACTCAACTGGGTATCAATCAAAAAGCCATGTTTGCGGTTCTTCCGTTCATCACGCGCAAACCACAACCACAATTCCTTCTCAAGTGCCACTGGCCAATCGTAACTCTTAGTGTGACCAGTATTACAAGTCCCATTCATCTTATGTTCCACAAAACTAGTTTTGCCTTCAGTTATTACCTGTGACATAGCATATCCTTTAAGCCGTTACGTTTTTATGTTGTTTTTTTTTAGCCAAGGTGGTGATTCTCTAACTTCGGGCGTTTATGATAAATCGTGCCTATGTTTAAGAGTGGGGTAAAGGGGTTATTGTGTGATACGTGATTAAGTGTTTTTAATTGTCGTGACGGGTGAAAACGCGAAATTAAAATCCGTGAACTGTGAATGTTTTACCTGTCGTGATACGTGAACCTTAAAAAGCGTTTGTCCGATTAAACGTGATGCGTTATTTCTACATTTTAATGTCCGTGAAACGTGCTTGGGACCCCCTCTTTACCCCCCCCCCCACCCCCCCCTCGTTTAAGGATCGGACACCGCAAAACGTGACCGGTGACAACGGAATGAGCTCTAAAACAACAAACCTATAAAAGTGTGAAGTTATTAAAGATGCATATCATTTGTAAGAACACAAATAAGACGCATATACTGAAATTGTTTTGGTAAATTCTAAAATCCATAGATGATTCAGTCAACTAAAAGCCGGAGAAGACATCGATATAAGTTCGTTAGTTTCACAGTAGAACCCAGCCCATCCCGTATTGAGGGGTTCCTGGTGGAACTCCAATAAAGCCGACACCATCGGGACTCAGTTTTCTAGTACTGGCGTCCGCCAGTTTGATGGGCTCCTAGGTCAATTAAGTAATGGTCCGGCTAAAAGGTAGGCAGGTGTACGGCAAAACTCATTAAAAAGGTGCGAACAGTTAATTGTTAATTCCATTGAAATCGCCTCATCTCATTGGCTAATACCAAAAACATCCCGAAAAAGCAATGAAAAATTTCAAAAAAACGTAATTTTTGGACCTTGTCTTTTCCATATCCTTGTTTTCTGTCTCTCGGCCAAATTTGGCTCTTGTTCTATGCGCCAATTAGCACCACAAAATTAACTGACATATTGCCGAACGCTATTGTTTTTCTGCCTGCTTCTTAGCCAGACCATTACTTAAAATAGAGGTTTCACTGATAATTGAAGAATTTCATGGAACCCTCCTTAGGCGAATGCTATGGAAATCTTCCCTGGTGTCCGCTTGTAGAAAGTCACTCCAGGGGTTTGAATTATAGTTATTAATTATTGATGAGGCTATTTGTGGATAGTGCATTTAAGTTTGTGAACGTAATACATAGGCTCAGGCATGGGGTGAATAGAGCAGAATATTTTTAAAGCCACTATTCACCGAGATTGAAGACAATTGTTGTTAGGGTTAGGGTTTTTACACTATTCCCAGCCAAAAAAAAAAGACAGAAAAAAAAAAGAAACGGAAAATTTGAAACCGCAACAAACAGGGTCGCACTAGGTGAGAAAAATATGTTAGTGATAACACTTTGCAGAACTTAGATAAATAAACCATTCACGTTTATCCATGATTGTTTGTTATACTAGTCTTTGGCCTGCTTGAATCGATCGGCAAGGCACTTCATTTTTTTTCTGGTAATTATCTGTTGTTTTAGCTTCTTGGTACCGAATTTGTCATTTATTTTCTTGGCGATGTCGTCTACGCTTTTCAGCAGTTAAAAATGTTCGGCCCATAGTCTTAGCAGCATTGTTTCTTCGTCGTTCGACCAGCGAGCGTACATCTTTCTTTCCTTAAAATTGATGTCCTTCCATGATAAAGGCATAGCGCTAACTGACGCAGATCTTTCGCGCTGTTTGATTAGTTTTGTTGTATATTTTCTGTTTACTGTTCAGTGACAAGTGAGGACACTTTCCGCTCTGATTCCTATTGTTTAGCCCGAGTTTTCCGAAATCTGTCTGCCCCACACAAGCACTAAGGCGCCTTTGATGTTTTTGCCGATTTCCAAAAAAATTCCAACCATTAAAGTTCGGTTCGCACTAGGAAAAACATCTCGTTGACAGATTTTGACCTCAAAGTAAACAAATTCTCGCAAATCTTTGCTAACTGTGACCTATGCCTTATTTAAAAATATATATAATGCCGTTTAAAATCATTTCTCTGAAAGCAGTAACGACAATTAAAGTGAATTAAAATTCGATTGAGGTTTCATATGCGTCCTTCAGTACACTCCAGCCCTAATGTATTGAAAGTAAGGGAACTCTGATACGAGCCAAAAAATTTCTTTACTGGACTTCGATAGGAGTAAGCGCTCACACACGACTTCCGGAATAGAGCTGTCATCGCACTTCCGACTGAGCTACGCGGCCAGACGAAAGAAAGAGTGGGTGGTTACGATGGTAAGTGCGGTCGAAAAGCCGAGATGAAGGTGAGCAAATTTAATGTTCCATGTAGCCCTTTACTTCTAGGTGACAAGTTTGTATGATTGAACCCGCCATCTCCAGATCCGCGCCTACTACAGAATCGCTGCGGTGGGTCAATATTTTTACTTTTGGGTGATGTTTGCAAAGCATGGTGACTGGACGAAGTTTTTTTTCAACAAGTGAAAAGCAAGTGGTTTGAACGTTGCCTTTTGTTAGTATGCATGTCTTTGTGGTTTCTGTTGATGCAAATGTACATGTTTCGTTTTTTCAGCAATTTTATGAAACTGAAACAAACAAAACATTGTTGATCAAACGAATTGATGTTGTGCCACTCAAAAATTAGGAGGCAGAGGTATCGAGCGTTTTCCCCTCGTTACATGAAAAAGGAAGGATTGGACTCTGGACCGGAAAGGACTTGACTGGACTCTGGACTGGACTGGACTCTAGACTGGACTGGACTCTAGACTGACGGTTATTTTCTTTTGTTTTGCTTCTCCAACTTTTTATGGGGGTGGAGGCGCCCAGGCTAGGGTGTCATTTTTTGAAATATGACGCACTGTATTTCTTTAACTTAATTTCTGCCGTTATGTATTGAGGGTGCAGCAAATTCTTTGTCTCAAATGCAAATGTAACTCGTTATAAACTTCTGTCCTTGCAGTGTGAGAGAGCACTGGCAAACATCGACTTTATGTTCTTACGCTGACACCTGTAATAGCGACAACTCGCTACACTTGAATAGATATGTTGTGCTGTCAAAAGATTTATTCTCGATCAGTACTTTGACTTACGCTATCTATGCGAAGTTATTGCTGCTTAAGATATGGAACTTTCGTTGTTTAACTGGGGCTGAATTGTGGAAAAACCAAATTTAATGTGACCGATTCTTGCCAAGAAATCTTTTTGCCTGCATCATTTGAGCCCTGACATATGTCAAAAGACACAAGAGTTTTTGTTGACAGCCGGTTGCATCAGTGTCCAAAACAAGTCCGCTCCCTTCCCCTTGAGAAACACAAATTGCCCCATATGATACATTTGCAGTTGAGAGAAATCATTTGGTGCACAATTAATACATAACGACAGAAAGGTAAATGAATACAGTCAGGAGCCCATTGCAGCCCGTATTTCTGAAGACAAGTTGCAAATAGTTTTTTTTTTTTTCCGAGACTGAATGACACACTAGCATGGGCTCCTCCACCCCGTCAGAAGTTAGAGAAGCAAAATAAAACAAAAGAAACTTCAGTCCAGTCCAATCCAGTCCAGAGTCCAGTGCATATGTTCCATCTGGTCCTTCGTTATTGCGAATGACAAAAGCCAATATCTTATCCAATCTCGTCTCTTATCTCGTCTATTAACAAACCCACTTTTGTGTCGTCACATATGTTCATGTTATAAAACGGAAACCGCAAAGTTTGATGAAGGCAAATCAAGATGCCATGCGGGTCATTTTTTAACAGGCAGTTTCCACTTACGCGGAACTGGCTGGTACGTGCAGTGAATTTTAAAATTTCGCCGGGGCCATAATTCTGTACCGCAACTGCTATGATGAAAACGAATCAAATTACGGAATTCTGTCACTGAGGGAATAAGCTAACAGACATCTCTCTAAGTGATGCCTGAAAACGTGACCATGAACTTAGCGCATTTAGTCGGTAGATGATACACCAACGCTCACTTTTATGTGACAGCAGCCAAGGTTTTAGCAGCTCAGCCAATCAGCTGTTGGGTTCTGGCTTGTATTTCTCCTTCGTGATTGGTTTCTAAGGATATGAAATATAGGACGGAAGATTCTTGGAAGTTTATTGACTGGCTCGCTTGCTTGCGAGCGCTTTATATGCTTTTCTATGAATCACGTTTCACGGACCCGGACTGTGATGAACATAGATTAGAGGTAACAAAAATTAATTGCGCTACTCTAATTCTCAAATTTTGCTGCGAGTTCTCTTCAAATGGTCATTCAAATGATATCTTAAGCCGGCAGCAGAATTTGCGGCCTGAAACACATATACCAATGTACCAGAACAGAAAAATGACTAGAAACGTTTGTCAGTAACAGTATTTTAACTTCTCCTATAAGAACCCGGCTTGGCACTGTGTGCAAAAGAGCTCTTAATACTTTTCCTTTTCCTTAGTTAACGTAAGTTATCTTGTATGGCAGCTTGCGGTCTATTGGCGTCTGTTGAAAGACTTCCTTTCAGAGTAAGTCAGACAGACAGACAGACATGCCGGACAGCTTTTCAGTGTTAGTTCGTCATTAATGAAAGCGGAGCTTTACGCAGCCTCATTTTTAAAAAAATCGACTGAGTAACAGAGTTCAAAACGTATATGAACGGGCATTTCAATCTGGTTTTATTGGGTCTCAAATATCTTACGTCAGATACAAATCCCTTCTCACACTGACAATTTTGCCTTGAATAACGTGACCAGCTCTCGTTAGAAACTACAAACAGGCATCCTGTATCCTGTAGATGCCGAGTCAAAGCGATGAATGCCTTCGCACGAACGTTCTTTGGCCGATTTGCGTTTCACTAGACTTGAATGTTTGCTGTCTTTAGATACGTTTAAAAAGCCGGCATTGCGATCGGGAACTCGTTCTTTTGTACTTCCGTTGGAAAAGACAGCTTAATACACGATTAGTTCGCAGCATGTAGTTAAACATATCAGTACATCTGCGGGAGAATCGTATTATAGTAGGTCACCAAAATATTGTAATGCTAAGCAGCCGGTCGTTTTTCATCAAGACATTAATTAATATTTAGAGTTGCGAGAGTCGCGAGCACGCAGTGTCATACAACAACCACATCAATAAGACAGTGATACCCTTATAAAGCTTACCAAGTTCCAAGAATTCCAAAATATTAATCAATTTTTGACTAATACCGTCTGGAGACAGGAGAATGAAAGTGAAGTCAATATGTAAAGGAAGGTTTGTGATGATCCGTCAGCGGGAAAATTGGAAAGATCAGGAAGTGGATTAGATTCTGGTATTGACTTGTAAACGTTTGCATAATTATCGGAGTTGGCTGATTTCGTTTCGTCGCATGCAGATTTAGCACCTGAGTAATTTGACTGCTGCCTTTGATTCTTAGTGTTTCGATGTTCGAGTCTCCGGGTAGTCATTTCAGTAGAATAAATTGTTCTTCGTTTTGCGACAAAGAAACCCACACTCATTGAGGCGCATCTTGAATTACCGCGTGACTGGCAGTTAAGTGCTTAACTCAGTTCCCGATACACATATTATAAAAGCGCGGATGATTTAATCTTTGCCCAAGCTCGTCTAACTTTCCTACTCAGTTTCAAATAATATCCTTCTAATCTGCATAGTTTGATGAGACGTTACCTGTATAGAATTATTGCCTTTACTATTGTGTTACCAAGAGGAACTGAACTGCCAATTCAGTCAGTCACTGGTTATTCTGTTTTCGCTCGCTTGTAAATGTGTTTCTGTCTCTAATGAATGGTCCCCACTGTATGGTTTCATCCAGATATAAACTATAAAGCGGTGTATATGCTCAAAAGTGAAGTTGTTGCTTGAGTAGGGTCCCTTTTACTTCACAGTCTTGTCATAAATAGCATACAAAATGCGCGAAATACAAGAAAAGAAGTTCAGTTGTTTCTTTTGGAAACTTACAATGATAAAAAACGCAAACTGAAATGGATGCATTATTGAGTAGCTTCTTTGCAACGATTTATCGAATGTATACTATGACTAACTTTACCAACCACCAATGAAACCGATAAAATCACACTTTCTGGCTTGTAAAACAATACCACAGTGAATCAGCGGTTACGCTGCATGGTTTGATCCACGGATGAAAAAGTTAAAACCACACTGTATAGTATGTAAAACAAATAGTACCATAGTGCAGTACTGTTCGGTAGCTTTCCATAGAATGATAACAATGCAAGGTTCAGTTACCAAGAGACGAAATATTTGAGTCATCAGATACGAATTCTGGTCGCGAGAAGGTGGGGTATACCGGTAGTTGCCTTGAAGCATTGCAAACTTGCACGGAATTTCAAAGTGCATATTAATATTAGCAAATGGCAAACGCCCAAGTTCTGGTAAGGCCTCCTCTTCCGCTTCATTAAAGATTAGTCCTAGTAAAGTTAGGCTGCTTGTTAGTTTGATCCAAGAAAGGTTCTCTGATTTCAAGGTTGAAAGCACGATCCACGTTTTCAATGCTCTTGAACATTTTATGACGACTGTTTTAGGTTTGCTTTAGCCGTTGAATATGAGTCAAGCAGGCCTCAAGCTGAATCCGAAACAACGGATTCAACGTAAGTTGGCATGCTGTAGTGTCTATCCATTGGATAAATGGCCCAAAGAACGAATAAAATACGATTTTATTCCGTCGTTGGACGCTGAGAGTTACCCTGGTTCCAGATGGTTGTTCCTCCCTTATCTTACACTCGTTTTCGGCGCATTGCGAAGGCAAACGACTCCGTCGCGATTTTCCTCGTTTTGTAGAGAAAACAAGGTGTCAAAGAGAAATAAAACCATTCGGGCCAGGGAGTCTGAGAGAAAGCTTTCAGTTACTGCGTGACATTGCTTAAGCAGAATTTTCTTACCCAGCGGATAACACTTCTTTGTAAGCTTAAGTCTGTTAACTCAGTTTTCTAGGATAATAATTATGGGGAACAAACCTAACGGGTAAACAGGCCAATTTGTCGGTACTTTAGCTTAACAACCGGAGAAATTTACAAGCTCTGTTTTGCCGTGATAACTATATAAAACAATCATTAAATGTACAACTACCTGACTGAATAGTCAAACAATAGCAAATGCCTTGTGCTTTCCATGCGTGTGTGCATGTGCCTGTATCAACCGATAACGCAGCGACGAGCAACCGGCGTCAGTTATACTGAATACTCAACGCAAAACATAGATCGGATTTAAAGTAAGTCGAAAAGCCCTTTTTTGTTCGAAACTCTACACTCTTTTCAAATATCTTCCCTCTTCTTGCTTTTTGATGTAATTTGCTCTTATTTAAAGAGCTGCCGCGATATTTGATGAACTTCTTCCCGTTTACAGCCGTGACTTCCTAAGCTACCGTCTGGCTCTATATTTGTTTGCTCTCCTTTGACGAAAACCGTTGTACCGTGAGATTTTGATGTTTCCTGTGGCAACATAGTGCAGATCGTGGTTGGTAAGACAGCACCTTCCGTTTTCAGTGAGCAGTGGGGCTCTTAGTGTTATCCGATAGAACTGTTTATCGTCATTACTGGATTGAACCCAAAGAAAGAGCTGTTAAAAATGATCTCTGCTGGAGTTTGTTCATCCGTATGTGGAGTTTAAAAGCTGAACATAGATTGCCCTTTTATATAAGTCTAGCGACGCCACATCATTGTTCCCTAATATGGGTATGGCTAGTGAAAGGTTAGTGGGAATTGATTAAGGAGTTATCTGAATTAGAGTTAATTATCTGTGCCGCCTCATACCAAAATATCACCCACGACCTTCTTTCGTTTGGCTTTGTAGTTGCGACGGGGGAGCAACGATGCATCCGATCCAAGTTTCGATGTTCGGATTTCCACGGAAGTCAAAGAAATCTATTCTTTTGACTAGTACTGTTCTTCTTATTCTCAGTACTAGGGCTAATGTTTAATGGGAATTTCAGGATTGAGTTTTACCACTTGCGGTTGTTTCTTATAATTTCAAAATTGCTTGATGACTTTACAACGACCCCGTGCAGCTGTATTGCTTTACATAATACTTCAATACATTAATAATTCATAAAGAAAATACAAAGGAAATTAAGAGGGAATCCGTCAGGAAATTGAGTAATTTCATTATTACTGTGGACAAAAACCTTGTACCAGAATAATTTAAACAACATCGACTTCTTTTTTAGACTTTTCAAGGGCTATAGATATGAGTTATCTGTAATAACACCAAAGACAATTTCTCATGGGAATCGAAGAAAATGTAAATATCAAATTTCACTAGAACTGTGAAAACACGGTAAAATTCTGAAAATTCCGTGTGGAAGATGCCATTTTGCTCAGCCCATAATAAATTGTCTTTGGTGTTATTTCAGGTAGCCAATTACATCTACAATGTATAGCCCTTGAAAAATGTAAACAAGAATGTGAGATTGTTTAATTATTCTGGCACAAGGTTTTTATCCACTGAAAACTCAACTTCCTGATGGATTCCCTCTTAGTATTTAATGAGTGTCTTTGTATGTGATATAGACACTGCTAACATTTGCCTTCAATTTTCTTGGTCAAGATACACCAAAATCACCGTTTATGTCTAGCTTGCTTTCCGTTAGTGCAGGTACCTGTCATAACTATAACTTGGGAACTCTCAGGAACCAACTAGTAAACACAAATAGGCTTCTCCGCACATGCAGACAACTTTCTCACATTTAAATACGCGGAACACCTGTTTTTGCTTCTTGTTTTGTACTGTCGCTTAATCTGACCTCTTTTGTAATTTAGCTTCTGCTACAATATTAGAGAATAAACTTATCATTATTATTATTACAAAGTTAAAAGTAATAATGAATAGGTCTTCATTAAACGTTTTTGAAGCCGTTCAATAAACTCGCATTTCGCGCTTAATCAGTATAAGATACTTGATAAAGCACCCTTATTCGTTATTAATTTACACTTATACTTTCACTGCTACAAAAAAAGTCATTCTAAACCTTTTGTTTTCCCGCTCGACAGTCGAGATTTTCCTAAACAAACACCCAACCTGGAACTCATTGACTGTTTGATGGGGAAGCCGGTCGTTTCGCATACAAGTCGTTTCGCATACAAGTCGATTCGCATACAAGGTCTTGGTCGATTCGCATACATCGAAGTCGTTTCGCCGACACGATCTTGGTCGATTCGCATACATCGAAAAAGTGCAAAATACATTGAAAAAGTTCTCATAAACACTCTAACAAGATAGCTATAGGACAGAGAAATAAACTTAACCTCAACCCGGCGATATGCGCGTGTTGTGCATCTCGCGAGTTTAGAAGGCATTAAATACGTTTGTTTACACTATAAAACTGTTATTGCGTGATTTTAACCTTAAGATGGTTTAATAGAATTTTGAGGGGGTAAATTGACCAACTTTTAAAGTTTTAGTTACATGCTCAAAATTTTTTTCTGTTTTTCTGATTACTGTTTGCAATGCATGAATGCCAAAATAAAAATAAACAACCAAGCGCTCTTTGGTGTTCTGAAAATTAGCTTAAAGTGGATTAGGCTTGCTGAAAAATGTTTTCGCTTTTTAAGAGTTGCTTGACCATTTTTTATCAACGCGAGCAATATTATGTTGGATATTTTGTGGCCGGGTTTAGTATCAAACCGCGAAAAGCATTTAAACAACATAACAAAATTCTTCTAGATATAGTGCATGGCAAGTTAAACTTGAACTTAGTCTACGCGCTGTCAACGCGTTCGCTGTGCCGAACAGAAATAACGCACGATACATAATAACAACACGTGCATATCGCCGGGTTGAGGTTAAGATTTCTCTGTCCTATAGCTATCTTGTTAGAGTGTTTATGAGAACTTTTTCAATGCATTTTGCACTTTTTCGATGTATGCGAATCGACCAAGATCGTGTCGGCGAAACGACTTCGATGTATGCGAATCGACCAAGACCTTGTATGCGAAACGACCTCGATGTATGCGAATCGACTTGTATGCGAAACGACTTGTATGCGAAACGACCGACATCCTTTGATGGTTTTCCCTTATAATTCAACGCGTGACATCATATAATGACGTTACGCCAATCAATGACTGGTGAATCAGCTGTCCACTCTGAGTTGACAATGTCACAAGATTTCGATATGATAGTTATTTAGTTCCTGTCTTAGCGGTCTCCAGCAATAATGAGCTCTTTGTTCTCCGAGCAACCAAGCATCTAATATACTTAAAATCTTCCCACTTTGTTTGACAGCAAGCCCTAATTTGTATTGCAATACTTTGTTGAGAGCTCATCTGTTCTTAACTGGCTTCTTACTTCTAAAAACCCCTGTTTTATCACTAAAGTCCAGTTGCGAGTTGCGAAACCTTTGCTTGTCGGCGGGTTCTTTGAAGCCGTGCCGCAGCGATCAAAATGACCTGACGCAGAATCAGCCGGACAGAATTCGTTGAAATGATAGCATAATAATAACGACGAAGACATAATTCCAGGAAATAAATTTCATTGCAGCGCTCTCTTGGAAAGTAAAAATCTTGGGATTTGCAAAGAACATCCGAGAAAGTACTTTTATTTTCCACACGTGAAAGACGTATTTAGATTTCCTTTGATCCAACCTTTGCTGTTTTTTTTTTATTATTTCTGTTATGCGGGTTTTATAACGTTCTGAACATGACATCTTTAAAACTTGTACATCTTTGCTGCGGACGAGTTCCCATCTGCTTTTCTGTGTCGGCCAAACTCACAATTCTAGTTAACTGCGGATGCTAATATGAAAGGTTATTCCGGGTGACTGGGTTGCCTAGTTTTCAACTCAAGCCGTGCTCGCCCCACTCAGCATCAATTGTACTTTTCCCAACACGTGTGGAAGTCCACGCACATCGGCGGAACACTTGCATTTTTATCTTTTCCTCTAAAAAATCGCCAAATTCTATATATATATATCTTTTTTGATACAAGTGAACGGTTCATTCCATATATCGAAATATTCCGAGAAATCCTTTCCACGACGAAGTTAAACTCTCTTATGTTAAACTTATGTATTTTCGTCACTTTCCTTCAGCCCTGTTTCGACGAAAAAATGAAACTAAAAGAGTTTCTTTGAGTTGATTCAGAGTTTAGAATTAAACCCAGTTCATTTTGAATTGACGGCTACTCGTTTTACGCGGTTTGTACGTCGCGCTGTACGCACCCTACCTGACGCAGAAAAATCTAGAATAATAGCCTGACGTCATTGAGTGACAGCGGACGTGAATGGCTCATGCGTATTATGGTTTATATTTGTACCTGACATCTTCGAGAAGGGGTCACGAAACTGGCTTTATTATTACTTCCTTTCAGTGAGAACTCGGGTAAAAGTCTTGCTGGACAAAGAAACGACAAAGTTAGAGTGCTTCTAAAGCAGATTATCACCTTTGTGGATAACAAGATGCCTAAGGTAGTCGAAAATGACGTTACTGAAGAGTTTACAGTTGAACACGGGAAAAGGTCCCTGGTTGCCAATGCGTTCGAAAGAATACGCTTGCTATTTCAAGTCCTCGTCGCATTTAGTTCGCCCGAAGCCAGCGCTTCAAAAACGGGCTTCCAATGGCTGGCATTAAAAGGAGAGAAGGAGAAAACAACCAAAGCGAAGGTATGAAGTCTTTTACAAAAAAAGCTACATTTGAAGGATACATTTTATTTCACGCAAGGCGTACTTTGTAGTCTGGGAACTTTTGTAAGTAGACATTTCGTATAAAAGAAATTTAGGAACTTCCTTGTTCCTTCTTATGTTATCTGTCTGTGAATGTTAAAGCAGACTTACTGCCAATACATTTCCCAACCTGTATGACTCATACAAGATGAGATCTTCGAATGATATTGCCTGAATTATACAGATGTACTTTTTCCTGTTTGGCAGTTAATTATGGTGAAGTTTAGGCTTCCGCAGGCTAAAGCTCTAAGAATTTGCGAATTTTTTCTCTATGCCAGTGATATTCCGCCGAAGCTCATGAATTGAGGGAAATAAAATTGCTGTATATTGTATATGGCTGTTTCGAAATATTTACACAAGATGAATTAGGAGTGCAGAATGGCCTTTGGATTTCTAGATTGATGCAATCCTTTAGCCGTGGCCGTGAAAGAAGTCGCATGGAACGGGGGTTTTCTGTAATCGTAGTTCTCGGAATCACTCTATCATGTCTAACGACAAGTTCTTTCCCCGTTTACAGGAATATATCAAGTCCTTATGTAATCCCGAAATGGAAATAACTGTTCCTTTTGTCGAATCATTTTACGCTGTGATTTACGGCTCTCGGGACGAACTTGAAAGAACCACCAGAGCGGTGGTGAATTTTCCTTCGAGAAAAGAATGCTCTGTACAAGGGAACGCCGAGGCTGTTATAATGGTGAAGAGCGCAATCGAAGATAAACTGCACCATATGAACTCGCTACCCTCACAACAAGATATTGATCCGTCTTTGAGGGAATTTGCATTAAAACTTGGTTACTCTAAGCAAGTTATTGATCAGGCTGTGAGAAAACTCGGAAGCGATGCTACACAAAATACACTTCTCAGTGAACTTTTGAACACTAAAGCTTCGCAGCCTCATCAAACATGTGCTACATCAACTCAGCCAGTTGTGCCAGCACATACTTCTCTTTATCTCAGAAGAGAAAACAGGGATGTTGTAGCTAGGGGTGCTTCAAATGGTCACCCTTTTACTCGGGGAACAGGCTTTGAAAATTCTGGTGAGCTTTATATGGAAAGGGGTGCTTCCCAGCATAATGTGTCTTTGAGGAAAGATAACCGAGATATATCAGGACATGGACATGCAATGAGAGCTGGTCTTGAGAGGCCTGCAGACATCTTAGTGAGGGGCCCACCCATGATGAAACCATCAATGGTACCTGTGGGTTATGAAGGTAGCAGTGATGTTTTGGAAAGAGGTGTGATGCGTGGTACCAAGAGGGGATATGAGCGCTCTGGGGACATGGCAAGGTCCCTCATTCCAGGAGCTTCTCATGGTATCCATGATATGCACCAGTTTCCTGGAAGTAGTGTTGTAAATGAAAGGATACTGCCAGATCGACAGGAAGAGCATTTTGTCTACCAGCAGATTAAGAGTGTGCAAGAAACTGTGACAGATCGTTCCTCTGATCTACGACCAGTAGTGATAGATGGCAGTAATGTAGCAATGAGGTAAGAACATTATGTAACAGATCATTTTTTAGATGATTTTTTACTGGTTGAATTCTGTGCATTGAAATGATCAAATCCAAAGAAACTTTGCTTTTGTGTTCCCTTATATTGGAAGTACTGTTCCTCCTGTGTATTTGATACAGAGTGTTATGATATATCATTTACAAGGGAACTATTTTTCACTTAGGTTAATTAAAATATACCAAAGTGTGCATATGTTCAGTGGAGAGAGTCCTTTGTTGTTTGTCAGAGAGCTGATTTGCACTGAAATCCCCAGTATCTGTTTAGTTTAGTTTTACTTGTTTCTTTTTTTTACTTTTCAAAAATGGCCCAGAAAATATGTGGCAATAGACGGTCGACTCTGAAATAAGAGAATTTTGTTTATTTGAAACTCTAACCTCAGACAGGAAGTCTTAAGCAAATGAATTATCTGAGCATGAGCAGTAGAGAGCTTGCTGACACAAGGCCACTGAATGGCACTGAACAGGAACTTGCACAATAACTTACAACACTAAGTTTTATTAAAAAAATTTTCTTTTTAAATAACAAAGGGAAACAAGAGGATTCTAATTTTTTTTTGGCTCTGCATGTGTCCAGTTTGGGGATTGAGTAATGAAATTACACATAGAATCTGATATGAGCTAAAGAAGTCAGAAGCCCCTTTGTCTTTTGAAAGTGTTTGTTCTGCTCAGTCAGTTGGAAATCAGTTGCTATTTTAAGATATGCTTGACATTTATTGCCTAATATGATGATTACATTGGCAAACTGGGAAAAATATGTACTTTCTTCTTTCATCATTAGTTACAAACATGTTTTTCTTGAAGTCTACATGTATGACAGTGAAATCTTCAGCTGTTGATTATTTGTTGAAACTTGCCCTTGTAATTTTATATTTCGTAAATGTTCAAATTCCTAATTTTTCCAAGGTATTTTGACCGTTTTCTGCAAATGAGTTTGGTTCAAAATCCCATTTCCTTCTTCTTGACATTTTTGGCTTGAAGCTTCACTCATTAATGTCAAGTGTCCCATTGAATATACAGTATTTCTTGTTTCCTGCATTAATGAATAAATAGTAAATAATTTTAATTCTCGTTTTCAGCCATGGACTCCAAGAATATTTCTCATGTAAGGGGATTCAGCTTTGTGTGGATTGGTTTAAGAAGAAAGGGCATAAGGAAATCACTGTGTTTGTTCCTCTGTGGCGTAAAGAAGCATCAAGGCCTGACAGAAAAATTACCGATCAAGACATTCTGTACAACCTTGAACGTGAAAGGGTGCTAGTTTTCACCCCTTCAAGGAAAATTAATGGTCGTAGAATTGTTTGCTATGATGATAGATTCATCATCAAACTTGCTGTGGAGACTGATGGTATTGTTGTATCTAATGACAACTTTAGAGACTTGACTAAAGAGGGTCCTAAATGGAAAGACACTATTGAACAGAGGCTTCTTATGTACTCTTTTGTTGGTGACATGTTCATGGTTCCTGATGATCCGCTGGGCAAACATGGACCCACTTTAGATGAGTTTCTCCGAAAGGGTTCACCGACACATCCTAAAATTTGCCCATATCTCAAGAAGTGTACATATGGGTTAAAGTGCAGATTCTACCATCCTGAGAGAGATCAGGACAGGAAGTTACAAGAGTTACGAAGCATTTTTAGTGAATCTGTTCCTGACGCAGTCATGATCCGAGTATTGAATGACAATCCAGCAGCTGATGTTTCTCTATTAGCCAATCAGCTTTGTGATTTGGGTTATGGACTGGGAAAACAGTGAATCCCATATTACAGGATGTACAGTAGATGTTATTGTGAGTCTCAGCCACTGAACTTTGTGAAGACGGATTCTTTAATTTGCATAGACAAAATTAAACAGCACTTCTAACAGCTTTTGCTCCCTTGTTTATAATAATATTATAGCTGCACTGTGCTTTTCTTTTCTGCATCCTAGTTTAGCAAAGCTTGATTGTTAAGGGCAATGTTCAGTGTTGTTAATACAGATTTTGGGCAAGAACCTCTGGAGATGAACCATTTTTTGTGGCGTATTTCTTCCTGGGTTAAAGACCTTCCATTTGGATTTTGACTGAATTTTGTGGACGTTGTGGTGTAGTAGAAGGTTCTCATTGTCTCACAGGTGTTTACATACTGTTTTCAGTGGCTGAGAACTCTTTATGATAATTTAAATTAGAGTAATATTTTGTTTCTGTGGAATGCTGCTATATTTGCAGGAAAACAGTAATTGCAACAATATTACTCTGATGGTTAGGTTAATTTTTGCCCAGCTGGATGCCTTGTTTCCGTGTTGAGGAAATAGGCAGTTTTACGTGAAAAATAATTATGGTTTGCTGTACAGGCCACTGTATAGCTAGCAGTACTCTCTGTGAGAGCTTTTATAAAAGCTGACAAATATTTGAAGGGTTTTGTGGAGAGTTTGGTGTTTTATTCTGTTTTTATTTGTTCGGAAACCAAAACTCAAGTAATAATAATGATAATGAGCATCTTTTTTAACTGTTGAGTAATTATTACTCACACTAGTTGTAAGAGATGTTCACATTCTAATTAAGCAGTGAAGGCTAAAGGAAGCTACTGATGTGCTGGTAGCAACATGTTACTTCTGATTGGCTTAGAAAATTCCACAAAATTATTCCAGTCATTCTGTAAGTTGTAGTGATACAAAGCCAAAGCAGTCACAAATTAAGTTTGACCATTTACTAAAAACCACTCCATGCTTACAAGATGAATATGGTTTCAGTGGTAGGAAAGGCTACATTTGAACAAAAATGTCACAAGATTCTGAACAAAACCCCTCAATTATAAATAAGTTAATGGCATCTCTAAGAGATGCAATTTATCTATACCGTGAATCATGTTAACATTTGTGTCCTGTTACACTGTAATAGGCTCCGTTAAGCACATTGAGTTCATGACCATAAGTTGGTACTCTGTTTTTTCAATTTATGTTGTGCTGTCTTTCTGTCTATCAGTAGACAACATGAAGAACAGCTCCATTTTAGCACTTCAAAGAAAACAAGATGAGATTTATGTATTGTTAGCCATGATGGAAAAAAGTGAGAACAAATATGGAGAAACTCAGCTGTCTTGCAATAGCATCCCATACCGTGTTGTAAAAACAAGTATGTATTAAAATAGATCTTAAGAAAGCTATACATAAGAAAAAACAAAAATTGTTCACCTGCTAGCACGGTTATGCTGGTGAAGTGTTAAAGTAATGGTGAACAGAGCTAGGAGCATTTTAATTACAGTAAATCAATGCAAACATCTTCTATCCTTCGCTCGTTCTATTGTGTTGATCAAAGAAGTTTATGCAAATTGTATTTTCATTAGCTGAGGCTTCAACGATCTTGCTGTATCCAGTTTGTCAAAATACATGTGCAGCTTTTAGCTATGCGCAAATTATCGTTCATCGCCAAGTTTTGTAGGAAAAAAAAACAATGCATTTATAACATGTTGGTAGTAACTCAAGATCTGTTATTTAGTTAAGTTTAAATAAATGTGTTTTAAAGAACCTCTGGAGTGTCTCGTGTAAATCCTAAGGATATTTCCAAAGCTTTTGATGAGAGCATGCAAAGACAGAGCTACTCACTGGAAGGAAATGTAGATGTGTTTACCCCCTCCCCCCACCCCTCCCTCCTCTTATTTTGAAGCCGTTTCCTCTCCCTTAGAATAATAAGGTTTTTGTTCTGTTCTTAACAGCAAGGCTTCACTTTAAAACAGTACATAACAACAAAGAGCAGGCGACATTTCTGATTAATTATGGCGTGGTGAGCGTTACGCTTTATTTATGGTAAGAATGGTAAGTCTCGATCGAGACAGCTTTTGATGGCTTAAATACAAGAACATGAGACTGACAGAGTTTCGGGAACGAATCCGCAGAATACTCGGAGGCCAAAAAAACCTCTACAAAAAAACCCGCCCAACAGCAAAGAAAAAAAAAACCTGGGTAGGAACCAAGCTTGAAACTCCGACGACCCTTCTTTCGAGGTCTAAAGTTTTAAAAATAACACGAAGTTCTATTACAGTTTGACAATGGCGACAACATTGGAAGTTTGTCTTTTGTACACTGGCAAGTGTAACGTCGAAGATCTGACTCGCACAATGAAAAACCTTCCTTCTTGTACAGGTATACATGTACATAAATTACTCTCTTCATGAATACATACTGTGTACAACACACAAACAGCTAATACAATAGTGAATAGAAATCTATTCTCTTCTTATGATACGCAACCGAAGAGAATTTTCAATCCACCTCAACATTCTATGGGCCTCTTATTTAAACTGTATCTAATAACTAAAACTGCTGTTTAACCCTCCCAGTAGTGACCAGCATCCAATTTCTCATTACAACATTCACTGTTCATCAACCAAAAATGATCACCAAAGAAGAGTTGAATTAATATTTGAACAAATTCTCCTTACTAGTACCCTAGCAAATACAATAGAACAGATAGGAGAAAATGAGTATTGATATTGGGGCTTAAAGGGGTTTAAGTAAAATGTGGGTGGATCGAAATTGATCAATTAGCTGTAGATTTATTGAAAATAATTCATTTTTAGTGTGGATGTATGGACAACTTTCGGGTGTGGTACAAACGAGATTGAATGGTTAAGTTGGAGCAGCTCAAATCGATGGGCTTCTTCTCATCAAAGTAGACAACGGTTTTGTTGAGTAAGTTCTACGCCTCGTTTAAATAACCGGCCTTATGTGTTTTGTCATCTACGATGACGGCTGCAATTAATGAAAATACTTGTATCTTATATACAAGGCTATAAGGTTAAAAAATGTAAAATTAAAAAGTTTAAGCCAAACGTTTTCGGCTGTTTGCCATCATCAGGGTGAAAAAAAATGACTGTCCACACGCATGTATATATATTTTATATAATTCCCGTTGGGAAAAGTTTGGACACATAAGAAATGACTTTCTTGTTCAAGCTGGGGCAGAATTGTTGGATCATTAGCCCCTCAACGCTCCTACGCTTGTGGTATGTCTGTGCTGACGGGGCCGGAGAGACCACGCCAGGTGAAAGAATGTGATGGGTTTTCTCGCAGGTGTTTTGCAGGTTCGGAGGTGTGGGCAGGATTTGAATGTTCCGCAATTCGCACTGCTAAATTTCTCACAGTCTCGCCAATGTAATCTGCGCCACAAGAACAACCCCTTTGTAAGCAACTTTGGATCTGTGAGTGTTTTTATCCTTGTTGTTAAAGAGGCTTTTGATTCGCCTTGTTTGCCATAGGATTATAAACTGATGAAATTGAAATTAGTGAACTTGTTGAGCTTTTGATAAACGTTTTACTGAAAACGGAAGCTTGATGAAAACTTTCTTACGTTCTTCGAAAAGAAAATCCGGAATGATGTTGTCGTCTGGTGATGAGCCTGTTAGAAAGTTGTTTATTGTATGCGAGATAAAACGTTTAGGATAACCTGCTTTGATGAAAGAAGTTTCTAAAGTTCTAATGTCCTCAAAATCGGTAGAGATGCGTTTGGCTCTGTGGAGCGCGCCAGTGATGCAATTTCTTTTCCATTTGGTAGGGACCTCAGATTTTCAATGTATTGGTAATTTCCCCGGTTTCTTGAAGACGCTACAAATGAACTTGTTGGTATAACTAAAGGCAGTATCAACTGGTATCAATCATGTTCGGGGTTTTGATGATGGCAAACAGCCGAAAACATTTGGTTTAAACTTTTTAATTTTACAATTCCTAACCTTATAGCCTTGTATATAAGATACTTTTTTATCAAGCGAACATTATGGACATCGAAAATACTTGTAATCGCTCACCCACCCAGATGGCTATGTGTCTGTGTGTGATGGGTGCGGCTCGCTTCTCCCATTTTAGCCGGTCCGCTCCACCCATGTGAAGGTTTGGGCAGCCTGCGTAGCAGTCTTTTCCGTTTCCTCTGGAGCCAACGGGAAGTCGCGCGAAGGAATGAGGCGAGAGCAAAACGTTAGGGACGGGGGGGAGGGGGTTCCCTGCCTCTGTGCCCCGTCCCCTCGCGCGACTCCCGCTTGCCTAAATGGAAATGGAAAAGATTGCTACGCAGGCTAAGGTTTTGGTAGCAAAATGACATCTTCACTCGTGATCTTATATCTTCCCTCGTCGTTGTCATTTTAATTAACAAATTGACGCCCGTTTTTTATGCGTCTGTCCTCTTATTGATGATAAATTGCGTCATAACATTGTCAAAGTGTTGTAGATCCACGAGCCGATAGGCGAGTGGATCTACAACAAACTTTGACAATGTTATGACGCAATTTATCATCAATAAGAGGACAGACGCATAAAAAACTGACGTCAATTTGTTTTTTACAATAACAAAACGCGAAAAAGGTCAAATGAAGACTTAAATGAAAAGAAAACGCAAGTAAACAGCAAGTAAACTCGAAAAATGCTGAATTTTATTTAAATTGACGCAATCAGGGCGCAACTATTCTCAATAACTTTTCTCGCCTTCTCATTGGCTTGTGACAACACGTAATACAATTTGATTGGGTAAAAATCTGACTGTTTGACAGCTCACTTATCACGCGAAAAAACCTTGCATAAATTAAAATTTTATGTGTCTGTACTCTTATTGATGATAAAAATTAGCCAATCAGCGCGCGAGAATTCGCTCAGTTATTGTAAAAATGCGTTTTGATAGTTTTGGTTGTAACAGACGCCGTCTGCACCATCTGGTACCATCAAGAGAAAATGAGGTAAGAGAACATATCTTCCATACTGGGTTCTCTTTTGCAATACTGTAACTCATTTATGGTCATGCAAATAAAGCATTCGTTGTTGTTGTTGTTACTATGCTAAGGGACAAAATCTTTTTTTAGATCCGGAAACTATTTTAACTGACCAATGGCTGATGTCCTCATCACGTGGTTGTAATTTCAATGCGTTATGTGGAAACCGCGCAGCCATGGAAAGAGATATAGATTCCACGCTAAAAATAGATTCTGTCCCCTTGTCATATTAGACGGGGTTATGTTCTCTTTCCTCATTTTCTCTTGGTACCATCCATGATGCCCTAAGGCAACGTAACCTCCAAGTAAACAGCTCAGGTTTACTACAAAACAATGCTATTCAAACTTTGTAGTGTCCTGTTCATCTTTTGGATATGTAAGTGGTAAAAATGGTCTCCAACATGAGTTGGATTATTCCTAATATAGAAATTGGGATAATCAAACAAGTTGATAAAGTAATTTATACCACCGTAAGGTAAAAAGGAGGGTGCACCCCCTTTTACCTTTCGGTGGTATAAATTACTTGAACTTATTTGATTATCGCAATTTCTCGTGTTTCAATTCCCTACCGACGCAGCACCAGTTTGTATAGGTAATCACATGATTTGTCTCGTGCAATTTGGGATAAATCAGCAGTAGTCTTTGAAAAATTTACGAGTGCTGATTTATCCCAAATTGCACGAGACAAATCATGTGATTACTTGTTAATAATATACATGCAAAAATTTAATTTCAACTTTCTGCACTCAATTTCAACTTTTTGCACTCAATTTCAATTTTCTGCACCGTTTGGGATTAATTGACGTGCTCTCAGCCAATGAGCATGCTGAAATTTTTGCATGTATATTATTACTTTAGAAACTACCTTCACAATATTCCAATTCTAGCTGTTTTCGGTTTCCGCTTAGCACTGGGTATAGACTGTGAGGTATACATACACACATACCTACATTCTTTATTTCATACAGCAAGTTAATTAAAGGCAGCAAGAGGCTGATGTGGATATGCGAAAACAACTTAGGATGCCTTTTTCAGGTTGGCAAAGCAAATAGAGCCATTGAGTACTGACCATTATTTCCATTATATGTAGCTTTTTGTTTCCAGCCCTCACCGAGTTAAATCTCCACCGCTCCATTACCGAAACCTTAAGAAAAGTCGGCTTGCATGTTGATATAGTTCATCATGGGCGAGGAAAATAATTTTCAAACTTAACTATTTTGGAATTAACCTGAATATGCAAAACGTGATTGGTAAATACATAACTTGATATATAAAACTGCTGATCTTGATACTTCGTCACATTCGGACGAGCATCAAAAGGGACTATAGGAAATGACTATGAACTTGAGGAGAGTTCTTAGCGGCCGTATTGCTTTTGCCAAAATGCACGAACCGCGGGAAAGATCTCATGTATATACCCACCACGATTCCCCAACTACGTAACACACGTTAAATTATTCAATTTTCTATTTGATTACGTCAACGTACCATTCAATTACATACAGGGGACTCGTGCTGGGTATATACTGTACATGAGATCTCTGCCCGACCAGCGGCGGAATCACCGTCACTTCGCGGCCTAGACGTTTGTTAATTTTAACGAAGTCTATCGAAAATCGCGATCGAGAATAGCTCCTAGTGATGGGTTTTTGAAATTGATTATTTTTCATAGTACGCTACTTGGGCAATCCTTTGCAAAATACATTGAGTGTCAGGAGAACAAACAGCGTGACCTGACCGGGGTGGGGGTACTCCCATTCATTACCTATACGGGTATGTGCCGCCCAACGGGGTCGTAATTTTGAAGCTCCTGATTTAGAACGGGGTATCCATTTCAGAGGCGTTTTCTAGAACGGGGTATTATATTTCGAACGCACGAAAGCTCCAGTTTTGTAAGCAGCCATTTGAAATTTTTCAGGGACAGATTGCTTTTAAAAATACGGTTCAATGCGTTAGTATATTAGCTACCAGACAAGAAATGATAACAGTTTAAAGTCAGAACGTCAGACCATGCCTTAAACTTCCCACAATTTTTTACCGTTGCCTTTTTGAAGTTTTGTTAAGACTAACGGTTACAGCTGTTAAATTTAAAAGCCTAACAGTTAGGTTTGTTCAAGTTTGCCGTTTAAGTTTGCCATTGAGAACATCATATTAAGGTTTCAGTTGCCACTACATCAATAATTAATCAAACTTTTCTTGATCAGAATGTTTACTTCATTGCCATTGACGTTTACTTGGCTCGATTCGAATAGAATCGCATTGGTTGTCTACGACGGCAAAACAAGAAACTGTTAGATAACACCGTGTTTGGCCTGATGTTGAGACCGACAATACAAACAAGAAGGTGCATGGAGCATTTAAGGATCTCTCCGATAAACAAAGTATTATAATATATACTATAAGTAATTTGCTTGAATCTACATTGTGGTTTAGTAACTTGAGATTCATCATTTTTTTTTAATAAAAGTTTTTAACAATTTAATAAGATGCGAAGTAAAAAAGTTGTGGATCACGGCTTTATCTTCTGCTTAAAATTGTTGCTGATTATGAAGAAGCATTCATTTGATGTATAAGTCGAACAAATAAAGAAATTTCAATTTACAAACTTTCTAGAACGGAGTATAAAAAAGTGGGCCATTTCTAGGACGGGCTAACAGTTTTAGGGCGAATTCCAGAACGGGGTATTAAAAATTGGCCCATTGCTAGAACGGGATATCAATTTTAGGGGAAATTGTTTTTAAAACGGGGTGCCAATTTGGAGTCCTGGGCGGTGTCGAGTTATTTGGGCTTACGATAGTCTTCAGTGAACAACACGTGTTTACTTCAAGACGCCATCTTTAATAACCAACATGCATCTCGCACGTAACCAACTTGAACAATATTTCATGTAAGCTAACACAACATCTCCCCCCATTGTTCAAGAGTATCTAGGGAACGAGCTGAGCGTGACAAGTCTGACAAACAATACATAGAATCTTATAACATAGCGTCATCTCAGACTAAACCTAGATTCTCTCTAACTTTAAGCGATGGTTTTATAAGTCTCTTAGGCCTAGTAGCAAGAATGGGTGTTACAGGGGGTGTTTGAATGTCTCCCTTTGTAACGGGAATGTCCTTCCGAACAAGTGTTGTCGCTTTGTCCTCTGCGTGAACTTGGTTCCACATTGGTGTCGGTCGCTCAAGTTGCTCCTGCTGATTTGGCCCAATGGAGTGATGAATGTTGTCAGTGGTCTTGATTGCCACGATAGCTTTATCTGCCAGAATCCTGAATTCGCGTCAATTTTAGAGAACACTCTAGAACCTGCCAATCTTCCGAGAATTGTGTCTACTGCTGGAAGAGGATGGTTCTCCCTCCTGACGTACTCATTCAGCTTGCTCAGGTCGACGCAGACCCTGACCTTGCCATTGCTCTTCGGGGTCACCACCATGGGAGCGCACCAATCAGTGGGTTGGTCAACTCTGGATATGACTCCTGTCTCCAACATCCTGTCTAACTCTTCTTTTGTTTTCTGGTACAAGGGGAAGGGTACTTTCCTTGGAACTGACACTTGGAAAGGTTTAGCATCTTTTTTGAGTGTGATACGGTAACTGTCCTTCATAACACCTAGCTCTTTGAAACACTTGGGGTATTTGTCTGCTACTTTACTCTTGTATTCATCACTGCTCAGGCTGTCAAGTCTGCTTATCAGCTTTAGAATTTCAGCTGGCTTTCTTCCTAGCAAAGGTCGCTCCAAATCTTCTATTACATACACTTGCTCCTTAGCAACCTTATCTTGCACTTGCAACTTTGCTGTAAAAGTTCCTAGACAGTTCAGTTTCTGTTTACACGGACCCATGAGTAGCCATTGGTGGTCCTGCTTAGTGATGGAACTGGTTGCAATTCCCGTAACTTGACAAGATATAGTCCGACTGTGATAAAGGCTGGGTGGAATTACTGTTACATCAGCACCAGTATCCAATTTAAATTCTGCTTGCAGTTCATTTAATGAGACTTTAACTTTCCAAGCGGGAATCTCCTGTACTTCCTTGGGCAGCAGATAATTCATTGAGTTCACCTAAGAAGAACTCTCCCTCTTCTTGTCTCCCAGGAAAATTCACTTCACCCACTCTCTTGTCTGATTGAGATCTGCAGGCCTTTGCCCAATGTCCTACTTTGGAGCACTTGTTACATTTTGATTCTCTGGCTGGACATAGTCTCTTTGGGTGTAGTTGACCCATGCACCTTGACCATTGTGCTTCATGAGTCTTCCCATTCTTAGACTTAGGTGGCTTCTTTTTCTTCTTCACATCATCTTTAGAATCTTTTCCCTTTTCTTTGGACAAGCGGTCAACATGAGCTGCTGTTGGGTCGGATTTGGTTTCCTGTAGGAACGTTTGCTGCTTTTTAACTGTCTCCGACTGCCTGGTTCTTGTAACTGCTTTCTCTAAAGTCAGCTTGGAATCCAGTTACAGTTGTTCAGAGAGCTTCTTGTCTTTTATCCCTACCACAATTCTACCTCGGATAAGATCGTCTCTTAGTGTTCCAAATTCGCAGTATTCAGCAAGACAATACAAATCTGTTATGAAATTATCCACAGACTCACCATCTTGTTGACTTCTCAGGTTCAACTTGGCTCGTTCAAATATTACGTTTCTCTTTACCACAAAATGAGCTTCAAACTTGCCTTTCACCACATTGCATTGCTTTGCTTCTTCAGTTGTCAGTCCGAATGACATTACGATGTCGTCAGCTTCTTCGCCCATCGAATAAATCAAAGTATTCACGTGGGTCTCGCCGTCCTTTTGGTCGAGTCCAGTCGCTTTTCGAAATCGTTCGAAACGCTTGATCTAGCGGGACCATTCTTCGGGTTTGAAGTTGAACTTTTCAGGTGGTGGAACTTGGTAACTCACCATGGGTAGCTGTTGAATCATGGGTTGCGGTACAGCTGCGGCAACTTGAAGTTGTGCGGCGTGAGCGGCAGTTTCGTTCGGCGTTTCAACTACTTGAGGTTGTTCAGCTTGTATTCCGGCCTCGTGTGCATATTTTTCTTAAGTCTAAAGGCTACTGGGAACTTCCCGCTGCCACCACGTCGAGTTATTTGGGCTTACGATAGTCTTTAGTGAACAACACGTGTTTACTTCAAGACGCCATCTTTAATAACCAACATGCATCTCGCACGTAACTAACAGGCGGCACATACCCATACACATACGTAACACAACACCAGATGGCAACAACAACACCAGATGGCACAACACCAGATGACACAACAGGCGGCACATACCCACCCCAAAAATACCCAAGTATCATCCGGGGACCCCGCGTTACCTCCCTAGAAAACTTCGTGCAATCGAAGACAAATTATCGTACAATATGGAGAGTTTACAGGATTTATCTGCGAAATGCAAAGAGCAGTTGAATTTCGAGCCAGCGCAAACGATTTTGAGATTAGCCAAGTCCAGCAACCTCGAACTAACTAGCGTGAGGTTCGCTTCATTTCTGGACGAGCGTGATCAACTTAATCATCTTCGAAGAGAATTTCACGTTCCCATGATGAAGGATCTGCCATCTGGTAAGCCTCTATTGCTTGCTCATGTTTTTACTCATAGTACTATATAAATAGAATGAACTGAATCGAGATAAGTAAACAAACAAAATGCTTGACCTCACGTGGACAAAAGGTCGGACGCATTTCAAACCGGACCGAAGTTTGACGTTATAAAAATCGCTGTGTCTATATGTCCGACAGCCGGACAGAATTTTCAAAATACTCGATATACAGTCTGGTAGGTTTTTTGCGGTCGTGGAAGCAGCCATATAGTATACAAAATATACAAAACTTAGGCGTAAACTGACATTCACGTTTGTTCGAAGCCGTATATTATCAAGTGTAGCCCGAGTGAACGCTCCCGAGAGCGTCTAGTTGTTTATATACCCGTGTTGCACATAGTAATAATAAACAACTATTCATCGAAGTGGAGGTGGCTAGTGGTGGATATTTACCGAGAGTCACTTCGCCTGAGGCGAATAATTGTCTTAGTATTAATACGCTGGTGATTATATCAAAAAAGAAAAGAAAAGCCTTTTACAACACGAAAAAATTATATTTCATCAAAAGCGCGCAAACGACTGGCAGCCATTTTGTTCGTCGAGGTTATTATCGGCTGATAATCCGAGATAGCGAACCAATCAGAGCGTGCGATTTTGTATAATCACCTGAGTATGTATACTAAAAATGCACCTATCAATGTTAAGCCGGCGGGGGGGGGGGGGGGGAGTCAGGGCATGGGGGGGATTTGATTGTCTTTGTTGGCCCTGGGGTAGGGCATTTGACTGACCTTGTTCTCCCGGGGGAGGGAATATTTGAATCTTTCTTTGGGTCCAGCCTTGGGATTTGACAGCGAAGTGCAGCCCGGGATGGGGAAATGTGGTTGCATTTGACTGGAATGATTTGCCCGTGGGCAGGGAATTTGACGGCAAATTTTTCAAAAATGTCAAATCCCCACCCCATGCCGTGACTCCCCCCCCCCCCCGCCAGCTGAACATTGATAGGTGCATAAACTTTAATATTAATTTGCTCTGTGTTTTCAGTTAATCTTTCTTTTGTTGATGGGGAGTCAGACTGCATTTACTTCTGTGGGAACTCTCTTGGTCTACAACCAAAGGAAACAATGGCTTTGGTTTCACAAGAACTTGTTAAATGGCAGAAAATGTAAGATCTCTATTGTGTTGTGTTCCCAAAACTATTCTACAAGACGACATGCATGCGGTTTCATGTCTAACAAATATTGTACAATCTGTTTGATCTAAGTGGACATCTGTCCTTGAGAGTTCTTTCATGAGGTACTGGGCACCCACATTTAATTTTTTTTTCACATTTCATGAAGCGTGTTATACATGAATTTGGACTTTTGCACTCGAAATTTGTACCCAACTGACCTTTCCCAGTGAACTTGATGTATGAATTAACGTATTCGTTATTAAAGCTTGGTGCCGCCTAGGGCTTCTGCCAAATCCTTGGAAGGAAAAGAGGATGGTGGGCATCAATTCTTGCTTCACAGCTGTTTCCGAGAGATGTCACTGCGGTTGCTTTATTGGTAAATACGAAAACAATTATTCTCTTCAATGACTCGGTGAATAGTGGCTTTATACATTACTCACTGCTTCACAGACTGGTAACTATCCTGCCACTATTGGCCTTGAATGAAGAGAGACAGCTAGGAATAACCTGCAGAAATAAGCTCTGCACACAATCATTGTAATGGGATTTCAATGACATTGCTGTCTATCAGGCAACAAGTGCAAATGACTTCCTTGTCAGTGGAAATAACAATTGTAAGTTCCATTGACAAAAAAGTGACATGATCTAATAATAATGATAGTAATAACAAAAAAAATAAAAATAAAAATAAATAAATTAAATATGATGATTATTATTAGCTTATCATTAATCAGGATCTTATAATTACATCCTGATTATAAGTCCAATATGCCTTCACCTTGGTACTATGCAACTTGCATACTGATTCTCTTTCAGGGGAGTGGTTGGCCATTTTGAAGGGATTGTTCCTTGGGTTGTAATAGAGGATTTTGTCGTAAAGGAATCTGCAAGACTACTAGGTATATAATACTTTATAAGATGAGTGCCTTAGGCTATTAGCTGCTGAAAAAAAAGGTTGAAATACTGCGGATTCAGGTTGAGCGTTTAATGGTGTCAGTTATCACGTTCGTTATCACGGTTGATTGGTTGCGTTGCGAGGCAAATTGTCAGACGTTGCTAGGCGTGGGATGATAGCATTCTGTATGAAAAAAGACGCGTTACACACAGAATGATATCATCCACGCCTAGCAACGTCAATTTGCCTCGCAACGCAACCAATCAACCGTGATAACGAACGTGATAACTGACGCCATTAAACACTCAACCTGAATCCGCAGTAAAATATGAAAAATGTTGAATACCCAGCTATGGTAATCTCATGAAGAATTATTAATTCGTGGTCCTTTGTTTTTCATTGTTTATATAGATGATTAACCCTTTCACTTCCAAGGGCTCTCCATTTGATGAGTAAAATCATGTGGCGTTAGACAGAGTAAAATCTATAAAGTCACTCTTGGGAGTGAAAGGGTTAAACAATGCCTAGGAACATGAAGCAGTCTTATCTGCTGATGACACTAACCTATTCATCTGTCATGGTGACCCTGTCTATTTAGTTAATAAATTAAATGGCAAATTAGACAAATTGTCAACCTAGTTTTCAGCAAATAAGCTTTCTCTATAAATACATTTTTAACTCACTTACTCCAGAGATTGCTTGTTCTTCTTCTCTCTTGTATTAAAAAAAAAAAGAAAAAAAAACTTAAGGAATTCCTTCTTAGTAAGTATTAATTTCATTGTCATTTTATCTCATTGCTACGTTTGTCCACTTGTTGTTCTAGTTTAATCTATCTTATGGTTCTTGTTTTGAGGAATCCTGATTCTGCATAAGCCTCGTGGTTTCATTCAGGTTCCCATGCCATTTACTATTTGAAAATTCCTGTAATTACATGTTCTATAGTTCATGTAATTTGGCAAATTAAATATTATTATTATAAATAGATTAATTATACATCTCCTAGTGTGTTAATTTTCATACTGTAACAAGTAAGAGAGTTAATTGAAATTGTTGGTGGAAGTAAAACTTAGTTCTATGCCAGTTGGTGAAGCATACGTGATTGTGTTTTGTTCGTGCCCATCTGGCTAGGCACCTGGAGTTTAGGGTCTCCATTTCATTTGCTTGGTTTTCACCACGTTCTAGTTCATTAAAGCTCCTACATTCAATTTAGATGTTGAGTTTGCTGATCTTATGTACTGGTATTACTGGTGCTTTTACCATTGGAAGGTGATATATTTGTGCAATGTTTGATTCATTTTGTAAGTAGATAAGTAGCATGAAAAATTGCACAGTGAAAAAGCACCTTAAGTATTGTTTTATTAATGAAGCAATATGAGGCATGTCCTTACACCTGTTAACATGCCGTTTAGTTGCAGCTACTTGTAAATTCTCAAATTTATAATACCTTGTATTTGATAGATATGCTGTACGTTAATCACTTTCAGTTTTAAAAATAGTAAATCATCAATAATACTTTTATTTTCAGGAGCAAAAGAAATAGAAGTTGCCATCATGAATAGTTTGACAGTGAATCTTCACCTTCTGATGGTTCCTTTCTACAGACCAACTGCCAAAAGACACAAAATCCTCATGGAGGCAAAATCTTTTCCATCAGATCACGTGAGTGCTACACTGTTGTTACGAGACAACAAATATAATAAATAACCCTGTTCTCTGTCCATGCATACAGAAAAGAGTGACAAATGTACTTCAGCTACAAACTCAACTATCTATTTGAAACTGACAACTGCAATTCAAGTAGTCTACAAAGGGAGTGATTGCTTAACTTATATACGCTAACAAGCTGTCTCTTACTTCAAATCTAAATAACTTCAGTCATCATTGACTCTTTAGAAAACAGTCCCAAGAAAGTATGCGCGCTGATTGGTTAGAAATCGTGTTTCTATAACTCGATAGAAACACAGAACTATCACGAGCTGTTGACATAATGATGATGCGAGCAAAGAGAATTTACATTTTGATATTCAAAGTTAACAAGTTGCTTTTTGTTTTTTCGTCGCGGTGTTTTCTAAAAAAAAAATAGAAAACATGTTCTTCGTGTTTCTATCGAGTTTTATTATAAATCTACTCGCGTTCTATCACAAATGCCGCGCTCTGATTGGCTACGCTACCCACTATCTATTCTGTGATAGATAGTGAGTAGCGTAATGGCGGCCACTTCTTCACGTTTTCGAAGTGTCCGTGAAGAAGATTTAGACAGTTTACTGGTCGAGGCTGTTTCAGAAAATACAAAGTTTTGAATGACTAGTAGATTTATACTAAAACAATTAGATTATTCGCTCTCGATTTCTATGTGTGATAGTTGACTCAGGCTGCGCCCTCATCAACTATCACGCGATAGAAATCTCGAGCTCATAATCTAATTGTTTAATAGAAACACTCGTGAAAGTTTGGGAGAACTCAAAAAAGCTGTGGAAACACTCGCCTGCAGCTCGTGTTCCCACAGCATTTCTCGTTCTCCCAAACTTCCACTTGTGTTGCTATAACTCGATAGAAACACGGTACATGTTTTCTATTTCTTAAATAACTCACAAGCTCCTTTGAGATATCCACTTGAGGGCAAACAACTTCACTTCTCCTTTGGATAGCTTCTCCAGTCACGGCAAACGCGATCTCCAAACAACTCCAGACTATACTTCCAAGCATATGTACATAAGTGCTAGACCTGTGTGGTAATGTTTGTTATATACATTTACAGATAATTTTAGAACATTCAGAAGATTACAATAATAACTATTTATAGCTTTAGTGTGTTCTAGAACTCTCTAGAAGGAATGTTGCATGACAATGCAAATATATGAATATAAACATGTTCTAGAAGGTTTTCCTTATAACACTGTACAAAGTGGCCATAATTACTGTAACTTACTATGCTACACCAATATGAGAAAGAAAAATATAAAACTCTATTCTCTGATACTTACTATTATAATAGTAAAATACAGTTCAACATTTATATTCATGTTTTTAAAGAAGTTGTATGCTTGCAAGTTAATTATGGGAGATGTACCTGTGCATCTTTGTCAGCCTTTATAGCCCAGTTGTTGTTGGTAGATATCATCGCAGCTCCATGATACACTAGCTGTCAGATAAATCTCCATGTCAAATAAAGTGTTAAAGGTGAACATATGAAATTTTATATGTTCACAATAATTGTCGTCTTCTATGTGTATTTTACAAACTCACAAATGAATCCCATTCAAACTTGAGTTCTTTCAGGGCTTACGTTTGCAGCTGCTTAAGTTGTGTACATAAAATAATTTGATGGTATTTCAATTGTTAAATTGCTTGTAAGTCAAGGGGTTTGTTAGGGGTTTTGATCTATACTGCACCTCTGTACATATATCTGACGCACCCAAACTTGCTTATCTGTTTACTAGTATGCTGTACAGTCACAAGTTCATTTCCATGGCTATGATCCAAAGGAAGCTATTTTGGAAGTGCAACCAAGAAAGGTACAGTATATGCAACATCAGTACAATAACATATTGTTATTACATTTTACCAGTCTGATGGTAGGAACGATTAAGAGGATGAAGTAAATAAGTGATATACATTTTCGCTTGATTTTTACAGGGTTCAGAATAGACTGATTTTCATATGCAAATTGTAATGTATTAATTTGAAACATATTGCTCCAAATTTGTTTCTGCCCCCCCCCCCTCCCCCTTGTGTTGCTGACAAACACTTAAATCTTTGAAACTTTTCAGATTGCTACTGCAGAGTAGTGTCTATCATTTTACGCAAATCAGTGTTTCATAAAACAGAGTAATTCTGCCCAAAGTAGAACATCAGCCCAAAGAGCAAGATACATGGTACGCTAGAGTGTTTTTATACTTGATTACTTTGTTCTATTACAGGGAGAAGAAATAATTAGAACAGAAGATATTATTTCAATGATTGAAGAGCATGGAGAGTCAATAGCCCTTGTTATGCTAAGTGGTAGGTTTTTAAGGAATGTTGCTGAACAGAGATGTGGACCTTTCATAATGTCATCATTGTCATCGTTATCTTGGTCATCCTTATCGTTATCATGATCATGTTCATCATTGTCATAGCCATGATCATCGTTATCCTTCAGTCTTGGTTGAGATTCTTTATACCAGTCACCCCATCAATAAACGGTGTCTGTCATAGCCATATGAAGCTCTTGGATATTAAAAAGCACATCTTTTTGCAGGGTTAATTTAGTAATGATTAGAAAGGTACAGTAAACATTTAACTCCAATATTCTTGATTGTGTCCCTTTCAGGTGTTCAATATTATACTGGACAGTTCTTTGATATGAAATGCATTACGGCTGCTGCCCAGAAGAAGGTGAGATATATATTTTAGCCCTTGAAATTATGTGATTTGATAGTACTGTACAGTGTACTTGCCATCAGACCAGGGAAACAATAGTAATTGTTTCAAGTATAAGCTCATGTCTTTGTGTTGCTTCCTCAGACAAGAAACATAACTCTAATCACAAGTAGAAATGGGTGATGTGAAGGACTGATTAGTGGTGTCACAACTAGGAAGTTGTTGCTAGCCTTTAATCGTGCGATGTTGGCTTTAGCACCACTACAAAGAGACTGATTCTTGTTATGATTAAATGGTTTGACTTGAAACAAATTGGTAAGCCTGTGACAGGGGTGGGGTGTGATATGTAACCTTCCATCTAGCTAAAGGACTGATAGAGACTGTCGGATGTCTGTTGCAATTGTGCTGGTCTTACATGTCCTCCTATGTGTTTTGAGTGTTTATTTACTTTTCCATACTAATCATAAAAATTACAAGTTCCTCAATTGTCATTGGCTTAAACAACTCCTATTTTCCACTAATTCACTTGCCAAGTTGTTATTGTGACAGTTTGTTATTGGACAGTTCAATAAGCCAATCACATTCCAAGTTGTAGCTTAAATCAACCAATCACGACCTCAGTTTCATTCACCATAGGAGCAATGTACAGACTCCTAAATTGGGTCTTTCTTCAAAATAAAGAATTTTTTTCCATTGAACAAGAACAACATTTTCTTTCATAACTTGCATTTGGCTCTTCTATTCTCAGAAGTTGTAATTTTTATGATTAATTGGTAGGAAGACTTTGTGATAAACAAATTGAACTCCTGCTGCATGGTCGTCCAGTTTTGTCATCACTCATATGATTATACAGACTGAATTGGTCTCCACACAGTCCAGCTATTACCATTACTTATGTTACTAACTGAACATGTTATTATCATGTATGTTTGGTTTCCTAGGGTTGTGTAGTTGGTTGGGATCTGGCTCACGCTGCTGGTAATGTTCACATGAATCTTCATGATTGGAATGTGGACTTTGCTTGCTGGTGTTCATACAAGGTGATTTCTATTGAAATAGTGCTAACAGAATATACCATAATTATTGTACATGTTATTGTATATCACAGCTTAAATGACCAATCACAGTGTTGAATAGAGACGTGATTACCATTCCTTGATGACACGTAAACCATTTGACCCTGATGATGACTTTCGCTCAGGTTTTTGAAATGTCAGTCAACATCATCAACAACAGTTCTTTTCAGAACGACTTACACCCAGATGATCAAACTCAACAAACAACTACTGAGACTCCTGGGCTCAAAAACATTTACAGTGACAAAACATCTCCTCTCAACAGTGCTGTCATGCCTTCCAAAAGCAATTTGAAATTTATTTTCCCCTTGTTAGACTAGCATTTTATCCAAGGAGGATTTGTTAAGAGGGTGGATGGGGGGTGGGGTGGAGTTAGAAGGCAGGGGAAAAATACATCTCAGTACTCAAAGGTACAAAGCATATAGAAACCAGTATAGGGTGTCAAGTGTGGGTGTCCTGTGGCTTGTCCAACCTTTTGTTAACTTTCTTGACATGCAATGTTTTGTTTTGTTTTTTTTTCTTCAGTATCTTAATTCTGGTCCTGGTGGTATTGCTGGAGCTTTTGTGCATGAAAAACATGCATACAACTTTGATCTTCCAAAGTAAGGGCACATTAAGACATAAACAGACTTACTTGAGATGTAGCTTTATCTCCTTTTCCTGCGTATTTTTTTTGTTTTATTTCTGTTTGCAGCATTCTGCTTGCAATATTTTACAACTCACTTACTTGCTTGACCCCCGTCATACCTGGAGTGCACAGGGTTTTCAATAAGAACTGTAGCAGCAGGAGAATTGTGTAAAGTAGCAGAAGAATTTTCTGAAAGCGCTCCACGTCTGATTTTAAAACTAGCTCAGGCCATCGAAATTTGACCGGAGAATTCTTCGTAGTAGCCGGAGAATTCTCCGATCTCCGATACCTAATGAACACCCTGACAGTGCATAAGACCAAAGTCAATGTCATGGTCATGTCTAGCTGACTTGTGCCTTCATTGGTCTGGGCGGGTGGGGTGAGATCATCTATGGACTGAGGCGGCTGCCAGAGGCGCCTTCTATATGCTGATGTCCGATCTCACCCTCTGGTTCCTCCGCAAATCAGCTACTAGCTGCAAGTGAGGAAAAGTGGCACCCCATTCAATGTACTCCATTTGGATCTCTCCTGTGCCATCTTGTCCATGGAACTCATGACCATTCTCCATTCATGCCTCTCTCGCTCAGTGGTGCAGCGTCAGTGTTCTTTATATAACACTCTTTACAGTACATTACTTACGATACACTACTTGCAGTTTTCCAGTAACTTAGTAACAGTACATAGCTTAATAATAAACTGGATACAGTACAATACTTTACCGTGAGCAACATGTTTAACATTTATTTCACTTACAAACACAGATTGTAATTTTCAGTAAACTACTTATTAACAAACAGAGTATTACATAATTTGCAGTACACCATGAGCCAACATTTGGCAAGAACTTCTCCCATTTCTCGAAATGTGTTGTTAGTTTGTTTTGCCTTCTTCTACACGCAGTCTTCATGTTATAATTAAAGACCCATGAGACTTGAAACATGTACCCGTCTTGAAACATGTACGTGTCTCTGGTTGTCATAAACCACAGCTTTTCCACATTCAATCTACCAAGTGCCTTATTTGGAAAGGAAGAGAAACCTATTTAACCAAGCAAAATGGCTTCAGTAGTGTGAAGTACGTAATGGGAAATGATGAATGATGGGAAATAGGTGAAGATTCTCAAAACTTGGTAGACACGTCATTATTGCAAATGCGAGTTGTTTACGACGCGCCATGGAAGCGGGACAGTGCTAACAATCTCAAAGACTGGGGCGAGCAGTTTTCAAATATGGTACTTGGGAAATATTGAATCTAGACAAGCTGTGAACACTGACGTGTCACATGTTTCAAGCCTTATGGGTTTGTTATAATTACTGTTTTTAGGTTCGCTGGTTGGTGGGGACATGACAGGTCAAGCCGGTTTGAAATGGGACACGGTACGTATTCTATCATTACAAACATTTTCACGTGGTGCATTTATTTGCAGTACATGCAGGTATGAAATCGTCCCCTGGTGGAAGTTAAATAAATTTATTTGAAGGGAAAGGTACAGGGTAAAGGTATAGAATATTCTATCTTAAGGAGATATCGAATTTTTATCTACCCATTATTTTGGAGGATCCAGTGCGGGAGATATCAAGGTCTTAAGCTTTACAAAATACATACCTCTTACTAACGGAGTTCGAGGTCCGTACTGTAAGTTACGGACCGAGTTTTCGCGCTTGGGCCATAAATCCGAGCGGCAAAAACAATGATCCATAACTTACAGTGCGGACCGAGAAAACGAGGTTCGTAAGATATTTATCATATCTCTGGAAACATTTTGGCGACCAAAACAAACTTTTAAATTTAGCGTGTACTGAAGTACGGCCCGCTAAATTGACCAATCACAGCGCGCGTCCTAACTGAGAGATACAATAAAACAGCGTACTGTACAAGGCGAAGCTCGTTTCCTAGCACATATGCAGCTTTATATCATAAGTCAAGTTATTTCTTTCAGATCTGAGTACTGATTCTCCTCAGTGAGTGCCATTCACTTCCTTAGCTACTTGTTTTGAGACCTGAATGGTAGATCAATACGATATCCTTGAGCTTATAATTTCTTCAATTTTCATCACGATTCGTTTGACGTTGTATTTCGTATATAACCAGGTGAAATAGTTGTAGGAATGAAGAGTTTAAGCTATTGTTTTTCCATTGCCTTATAGAATTCAAGCAGCTTCCCGGAGCAGCAGGGTATCAGATTTCCAATCTTCCAGTTTTACAAACTGTCTCTTTAATGGCAAGTCTAAACGTAAGTCAAATTTAAATACATTTGCTTAAGCTATATTAATGGAACACACGAAAATTGGCATTGTCAAACAAGTTGATTAAGTAAGTTTTTCCACCGTAAGGTAAAAAGAGGGTGATGACGTTTCGTTTAATAGAATTTCTGTGATGTCGTTTTGCACACAAAATTGGTTGCTTCGTTGCAATGGTCATGAATCCCTGAGGACAAAACCCCAGTATGTGAGTTGAACCCGGGACAACCAGATTTCAAATCCAGCTCGTTAACCACTCAGCCTCGCTGCCTCCCCCAGAACAATATTTTGAAGGATGTGATCTTATTCTTGCGGCATACGTGTTAACATAAGATGATTGATTGTGTTTTTTTTTTCTCTGGGGTGCATCTTAGGTTTTTGCAAAGACTTCCATGGAAAGCCTTAGAGTAAAATCAGATTTGCTTACAGGTAGGTGTTTAATAAGTGTCTATTTTATTTTTTGTTTTGTTTTTGTTTGACATGTTTTTCTCCTCTCGTCGTTCTGTTCAATAATTTTTCGTAAAAAGTTTGGTCTGTTTCACTGCTCTTGCTAATTGACAAAATAATTTCGCCTTACTTTCTCGACTAATCATTGTAAAGCTCTTACGTGTTTTCTCGCGCTTTTTTGCTCGTATGACGACATGTACGTTGTATTTGCTTTGTGCTCTGATTGCTTCTTAATCTTCTTAAGACTGTGATTTGCCATAGCAGTTACCTGGGTTTTGAGTATTACTATTTTTGTTGCAATCCTCGCAGCCTACCTTGAATTACTTCTCTTATATTACTACGGCGAGCCTCAAGATGATAATGAGGTTACCAGAAACTTCCCTAAACTGGAAAACGGAAGTAAAGGGAATGTCACTAAGCCTCATGTGTCAATCATCACTCCGATCAACCCCGCCCACCGTGGCTGTCAACTGTCAGTCATTTTCTCTGTTCCTGTCAAACCTATTCAGAAAGAATTGGAAATGCGAGGAGTTGTGGTAAGCGAAAATTCCTTTAGCAAACTTATGACGATTATAAATGAAAAATGGTAAGGTTGCGGGATGTGGCTTGAAATGACAACGTTACGACGATTATAGGTGATCTTTGTAGAAATATGGCTATCCTTTATTTTAGTATTGCACTTGTATACGTAGCTAATTGTACACGTGGATCAGTAAATTGTAGCTTTTTAAGTTATATTCAGTACTTTAAACCAGCGTAGTATCGAACTATGTCCAGGTTTCCTTTACTTACTACCTCATTACTTATTTGTATTCATTCTGACAAAGTCTACGAAAGGCAAGAACTTTAATTTTAAATTTATATTGTATAGTAGTATTAGTGTGTTAGGCTTCAGATTGGGAGTTCTATGTTTCAAACCCTGTTAATTGCACAGTGTTGTTTTCTTTGACAAGAGATTAATTCCAGATTGTCTTTCTCCACCCATTTGTTCTTCCAATTTCTCTTGTGCGCCTTTTTCCTCCCCATTTAAAGTGTTGTCATATTGTTCTTATCCACACCCACAACCGTTTTAAGCGGTCTCTTTCCCAAGGAAGAAGAATCGTTGGCACGCTTTATTTTTTGTTACTTTTTAGGTCGACACTCGTGAACCTCAGGTGATGAGAATTGCACCCACGCCGCTGTACAACAGTTTCACGGACGTGTATCGTTTTGTAACCACCTTGAATGACGTGTTTAGTGGACTGGAAACTAGCGAACTCTGAACCAAACAGTATTCTGATGTTTGTTAGAAAACAGTCCTAAGAAAATACGCGCGCTGATTGGTTAGAATTCGTGTTTCTATAACTTCGATAGAAACACAGAACTAGCACGAGCTGTTGACGCAATGATGACGCGAACAAAGAGAATTTACATTTTGGTCATCAAAGTTAACAAGTTGGTTTGCTTTTTTTCGTCGCGGTGTTTTCTAAAAGAAATAGAAAACATGTTCTTCGTGTTTCTATCGAGTTTTAGTATAAATCTACTAGCGTTCTATCACAAATGCCGCGCTCTGATTGGCTACGGTACCCACTATCTATTTAAACAATAGAGTGTTTCTGTCGAGGAACTATCGGCTGATAGTTGCCCCGCGGAAATTTTATGTTCTTAAAACAAATATTTGCCCGAGAAGCGAAGCTTCGAGGGTAAATATGCTAGTTTTAAGAACATCAAATTTCCAAGGGGCAACTATCGGACCGATAGTTCCGAGACATTAACACTCTATTGTCTTTATTGTTCACCACTAAATTTTCTTTCGCGCGCCAGTTGAAAAACATTCAAAACCCACTAAATGCAGATCAATCAAGTATTTATCCATACGCACAGCCTGAAATTTCAATAATTCGCAACGTACATTGCCTAAAAAATACGGTATAACTGTCAGAAAATTCACATTTTTACGGACGGGCACTATCCATCCGGGTATTTTCCTCGGAAGGGCACTATGCGCTGATAGTGTGTCTCCGCGGACGAACACTATCGCGTCACGTGATCAATTTAAACCAATACGAATCGGAGAAAATTTAGTGGTGAACTATAATCTGTGATAGATAGTGAGTAGCGTAGCCAATCAGAGCGCGGCATTTGTGATAGAACGCTAGTAGATTTATACTAAAACTCGATAGAAGCACGGTACATGTTTTCTATTTCTTAAGTATAACTATTTAAATTCCCTCAATTGTGATTGGCACAACAGCCAATCATTAGACAGTATAGCTACCGGCTGGACCAACCAATCACAACATTGACTACAGTCACTTCAGAAACACTAAATTACCTTCAAGAGCTGGCGGGATTTCCAGAATGATGGAATTATAAATAATTGGTTTATACAATTTGCTCAAAAAGGTATTCTAGTTGTTATTCTATTTATCATTTTTCTGAGAAGTTGTAACAGTTATAATAAATTGCTAACAGGACTTCGTGTCGTACAGTTCTGTCTCCAATATAAATGCGGTCATCTGATTTTTTATTACTGTTTTATAACAGACCGTATTTGACTCTAACCATTCCCATTACTGGTTTTGGTTATAGAGGGATCATATCCATATCAAATGCTTGAATTTAATTGGTCCGTGACAGACCTTATGTGGTCCTTCATCTGACTGTGTAGTATTCAAACGTTCCAGTTTGACCAGTTCAATTACAAACTGGTCTAAATCGAGCAGGTCATATCAAACCATATTCAACAATTACTATTGGAAAGGTCGAGTATGATATGAGATTAAGGCGGATAAAATCCTTCAAGATCCGAATAATTCTTCATGCGTCCTGATATCATACAAAAGCTGAATACACAATATTTGACGTTGTATTTTTGTAATCAAAATGCTAAAAGGCTTACATTATCAATTTATCTCTCTTATCTCGGCGTACATAGGAGCTAAGCGTTTGTCAGTTCATCAGCGGTTGTAGAATTTTGAATGTTTCAATCCGGAACTTACTTAATAATCAAGTGATTTGCTTTTTACCTTTCTTGATAAGCTTCTCTTTGTTTTCAATAATGTTAAGATTCAGAGCGTGTTTTTACTTTCATTTCACTTAGAGTAGTGTGAGTAAGTAAATAACTGTATTCATGACCACCAAGACTTAACCATGTTAACAACCTAAGGAAATGGCGAAGAATAACTTATCATATATCGCTGTATTCTTTGGATCATTACGGCTTATATTTTATAATGATTTTTAAAGGCACCACCTGTCCTATGTTCCCTGGCTAATCGAGATATAATGCCCCTTTCCTAAACCACCCATAACCCGGCTACTGCTGCACGACCGAACTGCACAAAGAGCTAATTTATAGGCGTTTCGCTTTTCAAAGTAATATAAAATTTGCAAGCAAAAAATGGAATAAAAAGTGCTTATTAGCAATGTTGTTTCCACACGGCCCGCTGTGAGGAACTCTCGATTACCATGGTGTCCTCTGAAACACGATTTAGCTGCATTTCTTCAATGAACTGTTTTATGCTTTTTCAATTCATCTTCCCGCTTACATTTGCTTCATTTCGGCAAACACCAATCAAACGCAGCAGCCTGTGTCGAGAAGCGTTAGCCTTCCTTTCAGAAACTGTCACTTCTAGTGAAAGCTAAAAGTTCACTCTTTGTACATATTTGTTGCTTTAATTCTTTGTGGAACAGAACTTTGTTTTGGAAACGTTTCACACGAACGTTATGGCTACTTTGCCACCCGAGTGTGTTATACGCACGTTGTGGTAGAAAACCTTAAAACTTCCTTTGAAACGGCTGCCCTAAATAATAACTCTTCCTAAAGATAAAAGCTTATGTGATATTGATTAACCTTGGTGCCATAATGGCTATTTGAAATAAATTTTTTTTCATATCGGAGAATGTTAAGAGGCGCTTCCCAAAATGGAGGGTAGTGACGACAGTGGCCTCAGCATCTGATTGGCTGATTTGCGTCGTGTAATAATACTGTTCAATAACAGCTGACGTCATATGCTCCGCAGGGGGTCCGAGTAGCAATTTGCTGACTGCTTGTTAATGAGGAGGCCTGGCCAGTTAAACAATATCATTTTAATTGTTTCATCTTTATTTACATGTCTACAAAAGATGACACCGAAAACGCGCGGAAAAGGGGTGAAGCTAGCGTAACGTTACATTTAATAGTAAACAGTTTCTGAGAGGATCAGAGCACACCGTTCTTTGACGACGGAAGAATAACACCAGATTCTTCTTGTGTAAGAAATGGCTTCTTTTGTACCTGAGCGGTGGCTGAAAATTCAATTCCTTTTCCACTGTGTTTCCGTTCTGGCTGGTAGGTAAACAAAATGACTTTTGTATTTGATATTTTAGTCGGATTTTTTCATTTCTTAAACTGAAGGTTTAAGGCAACTAATTTGAGGTAAGTCTTTCAGAAACGCTATTTCATTTTTTTCCCCTCGTTTCTACTCGGTGTTTATATCATTATTTTTGGTCCTTTTTAACTGTTGCAAGAAAAACGAGATCAAGTATAATTTCGCCTGCGAATTGTTGTCAATATTTCAACCTTTGTTTCCCTAGAAAACTTAAACTATTGGAATATAAATACATCGAGAAAGAAAAACTGTAAACAATTTAGTTCCTACCGTGGGTTTAGCATCCAAACTGTGTGAGGAAAAGAAAAAGTTCGGAAATTTTAGCACTCATGCTGTTTCTCTGTGAAAAATGAATATTTGATTAGGCCAAATTATGAACTTATTGCACGTTGATAGGTCTGTGGCCTTTCTGGCAGAGACCGAGAACCTAAACAACGAAAACCACATAAAGCAAGAGTAACTGTGCGCGACCGCGAACAGGAACTGTTTTCTCCTCGGTCTCCATTTTATTATTGGTTGTGTTTTTTTTGCCTGGTTTAGTTAATTTATTTTATGCTGTAATTATTTTTATTTCTATTTATTTTGGCAAAATAAAAAAAATGGTTGTTGTTGTTTGTAACGACTATTTTAATAAAAATGTTTCTTGCTTCCTTTTGGCTCCATTACAGTGTTTTGGCCAGAGTCTTTGACAAGCGAACTGTACAGGCAATTCTTCCTGTGTTTACCCAACGGGAAAGCAAACGACTTTGAATAAATATTTCGTGATTTTTAAAAATTGTCATCGTGAGAAGGAAACTGTTATTGGGCGCTGTTAGCTGGCTCACTCATGAAACAGGGATATCATTCGGGAGCATTAACTCAAATTGTGGCCTATACTTACGTTAGTTTATACTAATGAGATTGAATTTTTGGCGCTTTGCCAGTTGGTTCTCTTCAGCTGTAATTGAAAGAGAGCTATCATTTTCTGTCGTTTTTTCTTCTGTCAACTCAAATAAATCGTGACTGTTCGAAACGTCCGGTCAGGCGGATGGTTCTTTAATTTACTCATTTTCTTCAATAATTCTTCGCTGAGTATCTTGGATCTTGAAAACCACAAGCTGTCATGGCTTTGGGTTAATTAAAAAAACCAGCTGTTTTTATCAAAACCAATGCCTAGGGTGGGACCATTTGTACATTGTTAAAGTCTCAAAGTCGGACATTTTCGGCGAGGTCATTTACCAATTTAATTTTACCAAGAGTCTTTTTAATATTTCATTAACACTTTTAATAAAGAGCTTTTCTATCATTCTACATGACAAGAATTACCGAATCGATCCAGCGATAATATTGATAAACTTTTAAGGAAAAGAGAATGGTGCAAAATTTATTACGTAGACGATTCAGTCTTCTCTTGACTCCAAACTGGAGTCCATTCACCGGATAATGGGCTCTTGGTCCAAAGCTAAACGTTGCGCAGATAGGCCAATATCCGTGTCAGGTTTGTGTTATATTCATGTCGTTATAGTACACTTACCATAGCAGCCACAAAACATGTCAATAATCATGAAACTTCGTTTGGTAAATTATTAGAAAAGTCATGTACGTTTTTTGTATTTGTTAGTAGAATTGTGTAGAATAGGATGTTTCTCTTATAAAATGTTTATCCAGTCTCAGCTCTTTTTTCGCTGATTTACCCTCGGTAGTTAACGTTTAAGTTACAAATTCACCTTACCGGTGTCCAAACATTCCATACACTGGCAGTAAGGAGAATGTGTTAGTTCATCATTAGATGCTATTGTGAAAGATGTATTTTTTCAGCACTGTCACAGGTGAACGCCGAAAAAGCAAATTTGAGTTAGTATCATTCCCTTTTATTCTTATTGTCAGTAAATATTCATTATTATTTGTTTTATTTGTCGCTTGGGAGAAAGGTTACACAATGTCACTCTTGTTCTCTTACTGCTTTACTCTTGTTTTCCACCATGTTTTACCTTGTGTCAATTGATCTCAATATCATTCTTGTTTTCTTAATGCTTCTCTCTTATTTTCCGCCATGTTTTACCTTGTGTCCTCCAGCTACTGCTGTAACCTAAACTGTATTTACCTTTTGCAGAAGCGCATAGTACGGCTGATAGCAAAAGCTGACTATCTTGCCAACACCGCTCCTTTATTTTGTCAACTTAGGCTCCTTGATATCTTCAGTATTCGTTCTTTTTCCATCGCCATTTTCATGTATCACCACAGTCTTTTGCCAATTACTTTTCAATGTTTTTTCGTGACTGGTGGTCGATTTCATCAGTACAATGATTTACTCGAGCTTGCCTTTCAGTATAGATCACATTTCTGTAGAACTAATATTAAAAAATTCAGTATCCTTTATCAAAGACCTAAAGTCTGGAATTCTCTACCCGTCACAATGCTTAGCTCACCTTCTATATCTATTTTTAAAAAAAATCTGAAAAACTATCTCTTTGAAAGACAATTTCCTTCTTGAGTTCTAGAATGCACAATGCCTGCTCGCCCTGTATTTACATCTTGCACTTCGTCATTAAATTTTTAACCCAGGGAAGCCTACTCGCATAAGCTTTCAGCTTCTTAGGCTTCCTTGTCACTTTTCCAATATTTGAAACTATAATTATTCACAATGTACATGTATTGGGTGACTAAAATAAATAAAAAAAAAAATAAAAAATTGATTTTAATATCACTCTTGTTCTCTGACTGCTTTACTCTTGTTTTCCACCATGTTTTACCTTGTGTCAATTGATTCAATTCACTCGGCGGTTATAGCCAAGTTCATGTATGATATATATGATAGCCGGTTCACGTGTTTTTTGATCACTCGAGGAGAGAATTGGCGTAGTTTCATCCTTATAAAAGCGTTTTTTTTTGTTCCTCGCGAAGCGAGGTTACTAATTGTGTCGCTTCCGGTCAGACCACGTGGCTCGCAAGCCCGAGTAAATCGAGCCGAGAGTTTTTATATATGTATATTTATATTTATTATATCTGCAACCCTTGTATATGAGCAAACGCGCGCTCTGATTGGTTCCCTACTCATGGTATATCAGCTCATATACCATTGGCACGGAAAACGGCCATCATGGAGGGATGATTTCTTGAATTAGACTGGGAGAAATTCAAGTCAAGCTTCAAAATCATACACCAAAGAAATACTACCGAAGCAAAAAAGTATGGGATGAAATTATTCGACGGTAAGTGGGCAAATTATATTGCGAAATTGTTTATTACGAACGAAAGTGAAACTCTTACAAACAGCCGCCATTTTGAAAGATCTGTGAAGCCCGTAAACTGAGTTTTTCCTCGCGAAGCGAGGCCGAAGGCCGAGCGTAGCGAGGTTACTAATCGTGTCGCTTCCGGTCAGACCACGTGGCTCGCAAGCCCGAGTAAATCGAGCCGAGAGTTTTTATATATGTATATTTATTTATAAAATGTTCGACTAATTGCGCGCGCTGTGATTGGTCAGTTCGAGTTCATTATAACTCCATAAAGCACTCTGCTTACGTCACGCGCGTGCATTATAACTCAACATATGCACGCAAGCTACGTCACGAACTAAGAAAACGTTTGTTTTTTGCCACAAAGGGAACGGTTTTACTTTTCATTCAGCATTTAAGCCAATAAAAAGAAAGCATGTACATGTAAGGAGAATACTTATTGTGATTAATTAAAATTCGCAATCCTTTTCTTGTTCAATATGTCTTTATGTTAATGTGGTGGTTTACATTTTATTCCTCGCGAAGCGAGGCCGAAGGCCGAGCGTAGCGAGGTTACTAATCGTGTCGGTTCCGGTCAGACCACGTGGCTCGCAAGCCCGAGTAAATCGAGCCGAGAGTTTTTATATATGTATATTTATATTTAGCAATTATTCCACGAAATCGAGTCGTATATGAGCTAATAGCCAACGAGGCGCGTAGCGCCGAGTTGGCTATAGCTCATATACGACGAGATTGAGTGGAATAATTGTTTTATTATATCTCTAAACCCTCGCTTATGAGACACTGGAATTAGTTTGTACGACAAGAATTGACTTTGTTATTGTTTTCGAACAGAACCATGTTGTTGTGGAGCCGACATATTGTAGAGCCGATGTGTAAAAAAGTTTCAAACACGAGTCCGGCTCGTTTTTAAACATCTCTTTAATGTACTTGTCAATTTTTTTTCGAGTTAGCAAATTAGTTTAAGAATTTTAAAGTGGATAAAGTAGGCAGAAATAAAATAAAAACTCAGTTTACGGGCTTCACAGATCTTTCAAAATGGCGGCTGTTTGTAAGAGTTTCACTTTCGTTCGTAATAAACAATTTCGCAATATAATTTGCTCACTTACCGTCGAATAATTTCATCCCATATTTATTTGCTTCGGTAGTATTTCTTTGGTGTATGATTTTTAAGCTTGACTTGAATTTCTCCCTGTCTAATTCAAGAAATCATCCCTCCATGATGGCCGTTTTCCGTGCCAATGGTATATGAGCTGATATACTATGAGTAGGGAACCAATCAGAGCGCGCGCTTGCTCATATACAAGGGTTGCAGATATAATAAATATATATATATATATCTATATTTTAAAGGTGTCCGTTCGCAGGCCAGGTTACCTGGCAATAGTAGCGCACTTGAGAACTGCTGAACCGCCATTTCGAATTCGGTGATGCCTTTTTGAAAGTAATGTAAATTTTGTGGAAACCGATTTCACTCGTCCTGGAAGTACATCCCAGCAAGATGATCTCCGAGATATTCAAGAAATATTAGCAGGAGATCGTCGCCGAGTAAGTTCGAATACCGTGAAAATCAACACGAGGAAAGCACGACTCAAAGCAGGGATAGAGAAACGACAGCAGGGAGAATAACAACAGAAATCGCAGCCAAGACAACAACTGCTCGCTCCAGAAAAAGGCAAACGAAACAGCAGGGAAAAGGACCAGGAATTCAATCAAGTTAGTTTTGAATTTGAATGTGTTATTGATAGAAATACAGGACATGAGTGAACGATTACATAACGAAATATATTGGTGTACTACAATTAGCAAAACGACTTAGAAGGGACACCGAGTAAGAGCGACTTCAACGCTTGGAGATGTCTCTGGAAAATAATTCTATTAGTCTAAAAACGGAATCGGAAGACGACCAACAGATTACAAGAGAATGTAAATAGGTATTTTTCATAATAAAACGATAGCCTTTCCAGTTGGAAGTAATTCCCAACACAGAGAGTTGCAGTTGTTATAGCAATCATTTATAACGATGTGATCTGATATCATTGCAACAGTGAAAATATTGTAAATTTTCTTGATCTAGCAGTTATGTTAAACATTTTCAACAGAATATATACCCTGTGTCACTATAAAGTACTTGTTCTGCAATATTATCAGTGATCAATGCGATCATTTTAAAATAAAGCAAATGTGATTACTGAATTCTAAGTAGTAGTTCTCCTTGCTATATATATATATATATTCTCTGATTGAATGGTTTCAATAATATTGCGTAGAGACAACAAGTTTCATAGTCTTTTCACAATGGGTCAGTTTTACCTTAGAGTGCAATGACTCCCCCCCCCTCCCCTGATAATATTGCTATCTAGAACCCCTGCCCTTTTTTCACAAATGAAATGTTAATTCAAGCCTTAATTTGCAAAGTTAGACATAACATATTAACTTTGTTACTTTCTGCCATTTACTTCATTTTTATGATGTCAAATATCAATATTTCATAACAACCACAACATGCAATTAACCTTTTACATTGGAAAACACTTTATAAAGAAGAAAATAAATTTTGTAATGCCAAAATGTTTATGATCTTTCTCATATATTCATTGCAAGTGTGCTGTATGTAGTAACAAGTGTTTCAAGTTTCCTAAATGCCCTATGCTTTCAATAATGATTTTCCACACAACCTTTCTAGACAAATGACTGCACTAGATTCTAAGCCTTTAAGAAGAAATGGTATTGTTTGGAGCTGTTTTGATTACTACCACCTCTGATGGAAAGCCTATTAAGAAGATTTTTGTATTGCTTTTAGTAGTAGAGTAACAATAACTTTACCAAGATTAAGACATGAATCCCACCCCATAAAAATATATTATGTTTAACATAAAAAATATAACAATAATAATATCAATACCCGTAATAATAATAGTAATGATAATAATAATGATAATAATATAATGATAGTTCTTCTCGTTACTATATGTCATTGGTTACAGTTCAATACCTCTGGCTGCCATGACTTTTTCGATGAAATACCGTCCTTATATTAAATCTTTCTTCTGCAGTTTTTATAATAGAAATTTTCATATATTCAAAATAATGTACTATTCTATGGTTGGGTATGGATATTTTGCCTGTTTCTGTAACAGCACAATTAAACTTTCATGTGGTATATACTTTTGACTGATTGATGTTGATTTCACATTATTTTTTTTACAGGAGTACATAGTGCAGCAATCTTTTTGAACATATTAAGATTTTAATAACTCTTTCTTACATGTATTATTTTTATGATATGACCTAAAAATAGCACAACCACATACTATACACTCGGCACTCACTATTACCAAACCTTTATTCAAAGCTTTTGTAGAATCCAATTGTTTTACCCCCAATTTGTTGATATGGCATCTCTTTTGAGGGAAGAGGAATTTTTCTATCTACCACTGGGGGTACCATTGCAACTGAAAAGAGTACACACATTAAAACATGCACTATTCATAATGCTCTCAATTGTGGTTACCCGGGAATGAAATAATGACTGCAGTAGACAATAAAATATGTAATCAGAAGATTCTTCTTACAATGAATCTCAGGCAATTATAACCAAAAAACATAAACAAAATATAATTGGAGCATTCAACTCATCCTCAGTGTAAGAACATATTGTGTTTAAAAGGGATGTGCAACAAAGAAGACAAAGCAGTAGAGATTAAAAATAAAAATAAAAAACAGGTTTTTACACCATGGTAAACACAAGCATTCATATCAACTCTTCAAGACTTCACCTGCAAAAGATTTACAATCATTTTCAATTTGTGTTAAGTGAATATTGTGGTACTTCATTGACTCTGTATTCCCTGTCAAGATAATAAATAATTTTACTTCTATTCCCTCTGGTGCAATCTCAGTGGCAGTGAAAGAGCTAAATGAAGGTCAATTTTTAAGCACTGTGTTGAGCAGTATACTGATCATGTAATTTGCACCAGGTGTCACTAATTGTGTACCAAACACAGCATAAGAAATAAAATAATGGGGATTACGCTGATATAAAAAATAAAATATATAATATAAAAAAAAATAAAGAATAAAATATGAAAGCATTGTGACTTCTTCAAAAACTAGCTTTGCGAGGTTTTTGCGGGAGTCGTATTTCTAGTAAAAGAAATAAAAAACACGCCCTTCGTGCATTGTTGAGTTATATAAGCACTTGGGAATTTTTAAGAACACTCGAGAAGTGCGAGAAGCACTCGGCTGCGCCTCGTGCTTCTCTATGCACTTCTCGAGTGTTCTTAAAAATTCCCGCGTGCTTATATAACTCAACAATGCACTCGGGCGCGTTTTTTATTTCTATAATATATATATATATATATCTATATTTTAAAGGTGTCCGTTCGCAGGCCAGGTTACCTGGCAATAGTAGCGCACTTGAGAACTGCTGAACCGCCATTTCGAATTCGGTGATGCCTTTTTGAAAGAAATGTAAATTTTGTGGAAACCGATTTCACTCGTCCTGGAAGTACATCCCAGCAAGATGATCTCCGAGATATTCAAGAAAGATTAGCTCGAGATCGTCGCCGAGTAAGTTCGAATACCGTGAAAATCAACACAAGGAAAGCACGACTCAAAGCAGGGATAGAGAAACGACAGCGGGGAGAATAACGACAGACATCCGTCATCGCAGCAAAGACAAAAACTGCTCGCCCTAGAAAAAGCCAAACGAAACAGCAGGGAAAAGGACCAGGAATTCAACCAAGTTAGTTTGGAATTTGAATGTGTTATTGATAGAAATACAGAACATGAGTGAACGGTTACATAACGAAATATATTAGCGTACTAAATTTAGCAAAACGGCTTAGAAGGGAAACCGAGTAGAAACAACTTCAACGATTGGAGATGTCTCTGGAAAATAATTCTATTAGTCTAAAAACGGAATCGGAAGATGACCAACAGATTACAAGAGAATGTAAGTAGGTATTTTTCATATTAAAACGATAGCGTTTCCATTTTGAAGAAATTCCCAACACAGAGAGTTACAGTTGTTATAACAATCATTTACAACGATGTGATCTGATATCATTGCAACAGTGAAAATATTGTCAATTTTCTTGATCTAGCAGTTATGTTTAGCATTTTCAACAGAATATATACCCAGTGTCACTATAAAGTACTGGTTCTGCAATATCATCAGTGAACAATGCGATCATTTGAAAATAAAGCAAATGTTATAACTTACTTCTGAGTAGTATTTCTCTTTGCTATATATATATATATATATATATATATATATGTATGTATGTATTCTCTGATTGGAAGGTTTCAATAATATTACGCATAGACAGCAAATTTCATAGCCTTTTCACAATGGGTCAGTTTTTCCTTAGAGTTCAAGGACCCCCCCCCCCCCCCCCCCTTAATAATATTGCAATCTAAAAAACCTGGCCCATTTCCCACAAATGAAATGTTAATTCAAGCCGTAATTAAGATATTAACCTTGTCACTTTCTGCTGTTTACTTCATTTTTATGATGTCAAATATCAATATTTAATAACAACTACAACATACAGTTAACATTTTACGTTGGAAAAACTTTATAAAGAATAAAATAAATTTTGTAATGCCAAAATGTTTGTGATCTTTCTCACATATTCATTGCAAGTGTGCTGTATGTAGTAACAAGTGTTTCAAGTTTTTTAAATGCCCTATGCTTTCAATAATGATTTTCCACACAAACTTTATAGACAAATGACTGCACTAGATTCTAAGCCTTTAAGAAGAAATGGTATTGTTTGGAGCTGTTTTGATTACTACCACCTCTGATGGAAAGCCTATTAAGAAGATTTTTGTATTGCTTTTAGTAGTAGAGTAACAATAACTTTACCAAGATTAAGACATGAATCCCACCCCATAAAAATATATTATGTTTAACATAAAAAATATAACAATAATAATATCAATACCCGTAATAATAATAGTAATGATAATAATAATGATAATAATATAATGATAGTTCTTCTCGTTACTATATGTCATTGGTTACAGTTCAATACCTCTGGCTGCCATGACTTTTTCGATGAAATACCGTCCTTATATTAAATCTTTCTTCTGCAGTTTTTATAATAGAAATTTTCATATATTCAAAATAATGTACTATTCTATGGTTGGGTATGGATATTTTGCCTGTTTCTGTAACAGCACAATTAAACTTTCATGTGGTATATACTTTTGACTGATTGATGTTGATTTCACATTATTTTTTTTACAGGAGTACATAGTGCAGCAATCTTTTTGAACATATTAAGATTTTAATAACTCTTTCTTACATGTATTATTTTTATGATATGACCTAAAAGTAGCGCAACCACATACTATACAGTCGGCACTCACTATTACCAAACCTTTATTCAAAGCTTTTGTAGAATCCAATTGTTTTACCCTCAATTTTTATTTTTTGGATGTAATGAGATTGTATCTCACACTTCTGTTGATATGGCATCTCTTTTGAGGGAAGAGGAATTTTTCTATCTACCACTGGGGGTACCATTGCAACTGAAGAGAGTACACAAATTGAAACATGCACTATTCATAATGCTCTCAATTGTGGATACCTAGCAATGAAATAATGACTGCAGTAGACAATAAAATATCTAATCAGAAGATTCTTCTTACAATGAATCTCATGCAATTATAACCAAAAAACATAAACCAAAAATAATTGGAGCATTCAACTCATCCTCAGTGTAAGAACATATTGTGTTTAAAAGGGATGTACAACAAAGAAGACAAAGCAGTAGAGATTAAAAATAAAAATAAAAAACAGGTTTTTACACCATGGTAAACACAAGCATTCATATCAACTCTTCAAGACTTCACCTGCAAAAGATTTACAATCATTTTCAATTTGTGTTAAGTGAATATTGTGGTACTTCATTGACTCTGTATTCCCTGTCAAGATAATAAATAATTTTACTTCTATTCTCTCTGGTGCAATCTCATTGGCAGTGAAAGAGCTAAATGAAGGTCAATTTTTAAGCACTGTGTTGACCGGTATACTGATCATGTAATTTGCACCAGGTGTCACTAATTATGTACCAAACACAGCATAACAAATAAAATAATGGGGACTACGCTGATATAAAAAATAAAATATAAAAGCATTGTGACTTCTTCAAAAACTAGCTTCGCGAGGTTTTTGCGGGAGTCGTATTTCTAGTTTTATTTTTATGATCCACGACAATACTACTCGTTTTTTAACTCGTGGATACGCGAAGCGTATTTGCGAGTTTTTGTGGGGACTCCGATATGCAAATTGTCACTCACTCACTCACTCACTCACTCACTCACTCGCTCACTCACTCACTCACTCACTCACTCACTCCAGTGTAGACACACTTCGTAATTAGTCGGATAGAACTCGGGGGCACCGATATGAAGACGACAATTGTCGTGACCGAAGTCACGGAAGTCTGTTGATGAAAGTTCACGCTGAAAGTGTATCGTACCGTTGCCAGAGTTTGTAATGATTTTGTAGCTTAAGAGGACGATTAGCGAGGCCCTGTTAGGGGTAAATTTCGACAAGCAACATGGCCTTGAAACGGCGACATAAAGGACCTGAAATGGCGACGAACGACGAGCCGCTCACGGGAAATTACGACAGCGACCTTCGACCTTCCGAAATTGCGACGTGAAAAGGTTTGAAACTCAGACGCGCGACATAAACAACCTCACTAACAGGGCCTCATTAGCGGTCTTACTAAAATGAAAAGGAGTTTAAATGTTTCCAGTTACGACAATGACCAAATTGGAGACTGAATTTCATGAGCCTTTTACTCGGCCAGGCGCTAAACGTGAACAGATGATAACTATTCGCTTTTCCGACATCGACCGCCATCGACCGCCCCCAAGATTACAAGCAGTATATGAATTTCAGTTGGCTCGAAAGTGATCTGAAGATGAGAAAATCTCTTGCTAATGTAGTAAGCTTTGGTGAGAACTCATAGAGCGAAATTAGCACTTGAATGAGAACTTATATGAGCGAAATGAGTACTCGTTATTGAACGAAACTACTACTGAAAACAGAATAAATTGACGAATCCATGATGTGAAACCGAAGAAACTTCTGTGGCCAACCTGGATAAGAAACATCGCATGTAGGACTTTTCTACTGATTTAAGTGTTAGTACTAACTGGAATGGAGTTGTAGAAGTATTGGGACGGCCAAGAAGTACGTCAACATTTACTTGTAAATATGGAGGCGGCTGCCGTGACGGAGAACCACGAAGGTTACAATGTAAGAAAGTCATTGAAGGGTTCGAAAACAGTAAGTCATGTAGAAAATGTATTAAGTGTTATATTATATACAATACACCACAAGCCGTTACAATGAAAAGTTTTCTGTGTATTGATTTCCGAATTTACCTTGAAGTGAACTAGATTGTGTTGAAGTAGACATGTTGGAAAAATAGGCTTACCTGTTTTGCTTACTGTTGTGTGACTCATATTTACATTGTAAAAACAAGAAGTTATAAGGATAAAAACAAATATGTATTGCTGTATTAATGATGGCAAGTGGGATTTTTTTTAAGTGCAACGCTGAATATATATACCACTGATAACCTAAAATGAGATGGTAATGTAAATAAACTAATTTAACTTGATAAAGGATTGAGAGTCTTAAGGATTTTAAGATCATCACTAACATACTTTGCAAAAATGCAAGAAAGACTTGTTTGGTATGATTCGTCAGCTGGGCTATCCTACATGGTTTTGTTTATTATCAGCTGCAGAATCAAGGTGGATATTTCTGTTGAATACATTGAATAGACTTGTAGACAACAAAAACTATAATGATGATAAAATTGACAATGTCATGGCAACAAAATTCAGACCTTATTCAGAAGGACCCTGTTACATGTGTTAGAAACTTTGAACTCACAGACAGTGAGCAGCAGGATACCAGAACTACATTTGGTTTCGGTGCCATTTAATCCTGTACCCTTATGTTAAGTTATCAAATTTTTTAACAACTGTATGCTTGCCACCTGCCTTATAACTGATGCCTAGTGTAGTCAAATGATTGGCGTCATGTACTCACTGTATGTTTATTTCAAAAAGCTACTCAGCTCCCTGGTCACTTTTATGTTGTGATTATAGATTATTAAAATTATCTTCAAGTTCATTCAATCACAACTCTGAAAAAACACCTCGGTAATTTTTAAATTATTTCTTTTTTCTCTGTTTTGTAAACATATCCACGAGTTCACCATAGTCCTACTTTGATTTTTTATTGGTATCAAAGAACAAAGTGTGACAAAAATAATTGTGTGATGCATCATAAAGAAGTTAAAATAATCGCCGATAGACACATGACTGAGCCTATCATTTTGATTTCAGTAGTCTTAACTGAGGGATCTGTTATGTATGTTCCGAATACGGAATTATTGGATCGGGACCAAGCTGAAGACAAGTGCAAAGAAAATGGTGGGCAGTTGGCCAGAGTTAAAGATACAGGGACCTTGCGAAAGGCAAAGGCAGCAATCAAAGGTTCACCTGCTGATCACAAGTTTTGGACAGGACTACGGTAGGTCAGATTTCCGCTTTATTAAAAAATAGCATCTCCTTCTGATGACATTCTGATACAAGTAAAAAGGCCAAAAACAAAAAAAAATGAAAATTCAAGATATCGACAAATGTATTTAGCACGATTTAACTTTTATTGACAATTTTATTTAATTTAACTACTTCTGACGATTTAACTTAACTAATTAACTGTAATGTTTGGATTTCGACTGGGTTTTTCGGATTGTTTGGGGGTTCTAAGTAAATGCCACACAAATAACTCCGTAGTAAACTGTTTTCCTCTTTTTTCCTTTTTGAAGAAGCGTAAAGTAATCCTAAACCTGTTTACATTTCCGAGTTAAAAAAATAGATACCCTCAGGGTACATGTGTAGGCTACAATTGTGAAGGACAAACGACAAAGAAGACACCTAACCCTGGGGTCAGTTGCCATATTTTTATCCACATTTGTAAACAGCATAATCAGGGACGCCAAAAAAGAAAAAACGTTAAGGGATTTTGTTCACTTTGTTGTAAGTTATTGTCTTTCTTTTTTTCATTTTACATGAAAAATAAATTAAAACTATTTTTACCACACTTTTAACGTTCCACAATTTAATCGGTACGTCTAGAGGTTACTTCCTTCTTTCTTTCTACAACATTGCTCTAATAGCTTACAGAACCACCTGCTAAGAAAAGGAGTCACTCCTAAATACAAAGTGAAGATGCCAAGACTTGAAGTTGTTTAATAAATCAGACAGCAATGATGGTATTGTGGTAATCTTTGTTAACCTCTTCCACAAACGTTTCCTCAACTTTTTTTCTTTTCAGTGTTCGTAAAAGCGAGCTCAATGGTAACCTGGAAGATTCACGGTCTCTTGGCAATTTCGTTTCTGAATTATGGCTTTTGAGAATTGGTTTAGGCTGACGACATAATAGAACAACTCTAAAAGGGCTTGCGCTTGGTTTCACAAACGTCTGATATGAATTTACTTTATCGTAAATGTGAAGAGCAGAACTGCTCTCTTTACTTAGCACAGCTTTCAGAGGTGAGATTGTGTACTAAAGCATATTGGCATGAGAAGATTATGATACAAAGTTTCACAAAGCCGTTCATTGTTAACTGATCCCACCATAAACATGATACGGGTTCATTTAACCTCCAAAGAGGCTGAACTATCCTCAGATGAGGCTCACTTACCCTCCGAACTAGTATCTCGTTCGCCATTTTCGCGTGTTTGGATCGGTAACCTAACGAATTAACTTCACCTTGCTACAAGATAAACATCATTGCATTTCAGTCGGCCGAGATGCATGCCCTGAATGCTGTGATAAGTTGAGGGAGTAATTCTGTCCAAAAACATTCTGTAAAAACGAAAGTTTATTTACCGAATCGAATGGGAAGAAGCCAGGAAAAGCACAAGGTGATATTCATTCCAATTGGCCAAGATCGGTCACGTGATGTGTGACGGACACACGGACGAACATTTTTCGATAGCTATAGTGTGAGCTACATATAGTAGTCCAGACAAAAACTGAATTAAGGTCTCCGCGCATGCCCATTTTTAAGTCGCTAGGCGATTTTTTCTTTCTCTGGTTACGACAAATTTGTTTGTCTGGAATTCTGGATTGTATGCTACATCATTTTGTATAATTCTGTTGTCTTCGTTAGCTGAACTTGCTAAGTTCTTTCTTTTTGCTAACAGATACCACCATAACCATGATTTCACTTGGAATGGGAACGATCCAGTGAACAGCAACGAACTTGATGACGTTGCCGAAAAAAGCGACGGCAATGGACGGTTTTGCTACCTGCTTACTGCAACTAGTCCAAAAATGGCACCGAACAGCTGCGACGACTCATACTATTACTTGTGTGAAAAAGGTTAGAATACCGTCAAACTTCATTTCTTTCACGCGATCAAAAGGGTCCCAACAATCGTTATCTCATTTCGGTCACCGTCAATCTTCGTGCGTGATCTTAACTTTGGGTGATTCACTTTCTTGTGGACATCCACTAACGGTGATAGGAATAAAAGAAATGCACTGAGTGGTACCTAAACTTAACCTAACTGAGAAAACATGTTGATGGAAAAGTAAAGGTCCTGGAATTCTCTTGTATACTATTGGTAAATATTCATATCTGTATATGACAAGTGCAAAATGAGGCGAATCCTGAGTTCTGATTGGCTACCCGTGCGGGCAAGATGGGCCTGTCCTACCCATTCGGGATTTTCCGCGTTGTCCCGCGTAAAAAAGCTAAACAAAATGGCCATATTTATTGAACAGGCGTGTTCAGTCAATATGGGTATATATTGGCCTCGTTCTTTGTTGCCCTTTTATTGATCTCGACTGCATCTCGATCAATGAAAATGCTAGAAACAACTTGACTAATAAGCGGCCATCTTGACCTTGGTCAATAACGCATTTATCTTTTTGACCCTGTTCTGGTCACGTATTTAAGAATAGTACGGTTTTAAGTACTAAAACTGTGGAACTGTGCTCGCTCAAAAGCAAGTACAGTTTCTAGACTTCTGGAACCATATTTTCTCTCTCTTGAGTATTATTTTGTGAAGTTAATAAATATCCATATCTAACGATGCTACAATGACTTCAGCAGCTTGTTAATTAATGTTGCGTCAGTTTATGGTGGCTTCATCGGACTTAAGTGTTAGTTAAATATCTGCTAATCAATCATACTTCTGGGGTCAATTCAGCGAAACCTTAACAAGCGTAAGTGAAGCCATTGAGTTTGAAAACAATAGCTACACTTACAAATTGTATTGTTATGTATCCACACTTTCATCCAACAAAACGAGCACTGTGATTGGTTGATGCTTGGTCACGTGCCCCTGATCAATTGTGCAGTTGTTGCCCACGCCCTAGTTGTGCCGTCTTTGTTTGTTTGTTTGTTTTTGCCATGTAATTGTTTTAGGGAAAGTGTAAGTATATAACAAGGCACTTAATGTATGTATGGTCCCTCGGGAAACTAGTTAGTTTTGTTTTCTCTCGAGTCCTGATATACTCTCGGGAAAACAAAAATAACTGTTTCTCGCGGGACCATACATTAAGTGCATAGTGTAAGAGTGTTATTGAGTTAACCTGTGTTTATTTGCTGCATCTTGTTATTATTGCGGACTAATCTGATTAATAACATAGTTGTTGCTTGTTTCTTTTGCCAACCTTTCTTCCCTTAATTTCAACAATTTAACAATTAACTTGATAACTGGACATTTTCCCTAAGACGTGTTGTTACGTACTTAACAGTGGGATCGGAGGAATCAACATCATCAACTGAACCAAAGTCAACCCAACCTACCAGCGAAGCGCCATCAATGATATCCACCTGGTCAACAAGTGATATCTTGATATCAAGCGATAACTCTCCCCTGTCAACAGCAACAGCAAAAGTTAATGCCCTCACAAGAACAGCAGTAACAAGCGTTGTACCAACTTCGACTGCCTCTTCAATAACCAAGAGAGTTTCTCTTGAAACTTCCAAATATACTGACGTTTCTTCCTCAACATTACTAAACAAATTAAAAACAATGTCTTTAAAACGTAATGTGCTTTCAACAACATCGACAAAAACAATTGTAACATTGTTAACAACAACAACAACAACAACAAGTATTGGGTTAGCAGCAACGAAATCGAAAGCAAATAGCATTCTGCCGACTAAAACAGCAAAAACGAAAACGTTCACTGAAGTGACTCCTCTTCCCTACTCATTTTCTTCTGTGTCTTCAGATGAATCAAAAAGGCCAACGAAAGAACCACTGTCTGCTAGGGATCAGGTAAATAGCTCTGCAAAAATGCATCAAAAGACTTGACCCATATGCAGCCATCTTGACCACCAACTTCGTCAGTAACTACAATACATTACTGTTCATTCCCTTTCCAGAGAATGGTCACACTGCATGGTTTGATCCACAGATGAAACGTTAGGACCACACTGTATAGTAAAACAAACAGTACCACAGTACAGTACTGTTCAGTAGCTTTACAAAGAATGGTCACAATGCATGGTTTGATCCACAGATGAAAAAGTTAGAACCACACTGTATAGTAAAACAAACAGTACCACAGTACAGTACTGTTCAGTAGCTTTACAAAGAATGGTCACACTGCATGGTTTGATCCACAGATGAAAAAGTAAGAACCACACTATATAGTAAAACAAACAGTACCACAGTACAGTACTGTTCAGTAGCTTTACAAAGAATGGTCACACTGCATGGTTTGATCCACAGATGAAAAAGTTAGAACCACACTGTATAATAAAACAAAGAGTACCACATTGGTGAGTTGGTTGCCTTAAGTGCAAACTTTCATTATTATTTTTTAAGTTGCAACTCTTCCAAGGAAAAATTAGAACCCTTAATGCCAGCGAGAAAGTCTCATTGGAGGTAAGGCAATAAGTAATAAATGTGCGTTAAATTTCTCTAAAAATATCCTACCATATAAATTGCCTTTTTATAGGAGAAGAAAGACTTGCTATTATAGAAGTATCTATTACATGGATAATAGTGTTTTACTGGAAACTAAAACACTCGTATTTTCCATATTTTCACTCAGTGAAGATATGAAAAAGTTAAGTACCAAATGTCCCGGATGTACGCGCGCGTCCTAACAAAATGTTCCCGCTAGTTTCTTTTCCATATAATAGAAAGAACATTACACGGTGGCTTGAAGATATGAATTTTATTTTCTAGTGTTAAAAACAATATTGTTATCACCACTCGAAAATAAAATTCATATCTTTGCGTCACTGTGTAATATCCTCTAGATATTAGTCTAGACTTGGCTTTGTATCGTTGTGCGACACATGCTTATGATATCTTTCGTTGGGAACCGACTTAAACGTTATTGCTAAAAAAATTATGCTTAAAGCTAATTTGCTATGCGAAATGACAGGTAAAGTGTTTTTTAATGTTCGGTTTTTTACACCCTTGGTTCATTTCGTTTCTTTTTTTCTTTTCTATTGGAGAGGAGGAAAATGTTGTTTCATTTTACTACACTTGGCTTTGTACCGTTGTGCAACACTCTTCCTAATGATATCTTTCCCAAAGAACTTTATGGTAGCAAAATTGTACTAACATGCAATGCGAAATGACAGGTAATGCTTTGTAAAAATGTTAAGGAATTTTTTTACACCCTTGTTTCGTTTCCTTTTTTTTCTAGACAGCAGCTAACTTCACCTCCGCATTTCTACAAAGTTTTGATGTTGAAAAAATTGAAGACAATGAAGTAAATGCGCTCTTAGTAACAAAACAACTTGAAGTATTTGCCTTGGAATTCGGGAAAGTCCAGGTTGATAAACAGTTGAAAGTCACTCGCCAGTATTTTAGTGAGTTTCTTCACCTTGCGCAGAGTTTGTGAGTACTGGACCGGTCTCGTTATACGCTGAATGCATGGATTGAAACACTCGGTGATATGAAATTCCCTAGTTACTATTTATCTAATCAGAAATCCATAAGACAATGACATGTGTCACTGCCTCTGAATGTCTTCAAACACAGCTTGTCCACACTCAATCTACCAAGTACCATATTTGTGTATGTAATCAGAAACTCGTAATACTTGAAACATGTAACTGCCTCTGAATGTCTTCAACCACAGCTTGCCAACATTCAATCTACCAGCTACCATATTTGGAAAGCAAGAGAATCCAAATGAACCAATCGGTGCCAATAACCTCAAAAACTGGGGGGGTGGGGGGGGGGCAAGCAGTTTCCAGATCTGGTACTTGTAAAATATTGAATCATGGACAAGCTGTTAGCGTTAGCTGCATGTGGGTTTCTGATGATACCTAGGTAATGGCGCACCATGTGGTTCTTGATCGCTTCTTGAGTATACTGCCGCTTGACCCGTCTATTGTATAAGTTATATCAAATACGAGATGCAGTGTTTCATCACATACAAAACAACAGCAAAAGAGCTGAAAATACGACGAACCCAGGGGCGTAGCTAGGGGGTGGTCCTGGGGCGCCTATGTCGCCCCTTTGTGCGTTAATGTCCCAGACGTTAGGTGGCGAAAACACGCGAATCCGAAGAATCAACATGCAATAAATCTTTTCCAGTGTTAGATAGTTATATTTTGTAAAACACGGCGTGGATGTCAACAAGCCAATCTGTTGCGTACCCTGAGAGTGACAGAGTGAATAATTCTAGCTACTACCCTGGCGCGGCGATGTATTTTTTAATGAAATTTGAGGTGTTTGATATGTGATGAAGCACTGTATCTCGTATTTTGGTATAGTGTCGTAAAGGAGACGACTTATATGGGGAAATTAAAGATGCAAAACTGAGCCGTGTTTCATCAGATATCCAAACACGTCACAGTGCTTGATTTCCTTTGTCATTCTTTTGTGCATTATTGATGACTCTGAGAAGTTTCCGGAACCTCGATCTCGGATTTATAGCCCTATTGCTTTAATTTGTAGACTGTTGCCTTAATTTGCAGATTGTTTCCCTATTTACCAAATTTTGTTATTTTCCTTGCACAGCACTTCTTATTCGAAAGGTGGCTGCGGACACCAGAGAAGACGTGGTTTTCCCTGTAGCAAACGAGATATATTTCCCCACAGGACAAAATAATGCCAGTATTTCCCTACCGCACGGTCTCTTTAAAGGACAAGGTGTGTTAAGTGCTGATTAAGAGGGAATCCATCGGGAAATTGATTAATTTCAATTTTCTGTGGACAAAAACCTTGCACCAGAATAATTTAAGCAATATCGACTTCTTTTTTCAGGCTTTTCAAGGGCTGTAGATATGATGAGTTATCTTTAGTAACACCAAAGGCAATTTCTCATGGGAGTCCGTGAAAATAAATGTCAAATTTCACAGGTAAAATTCTGAAAATTCCATGTGGAAGATACCATTTTTTGAAATTTGACATTTCTATTCTCGGGCTCATAATACATTTTGTTTTGGTGTTATTACAGAGAACCAACTATATCTATAGCCCTTGAAAAATGTAAACAAGAATGCGAGATTGTTTAAATTATTCTGGCACACGGTTTTTGGTCGCTGAAGACTCAAATTCCTGATGTGGATTCCCTCTTGAAACCTCTCCCAGAATTAAAAGCAATTTTTCGCAATGACGATTTAGCTTGAAAAAGAATTGTTCAGAAGTGCATCGTAATATCTTTGCTTGGGGAATTTAAAATTACTTCAACTTCAACGTCGCGTCTTGTAAACTGCGTTGGCGATAGAAAGAGAATAGCATATAGCCGTGTAGAATAGCTTTAATGAATTTATATGCTTTGTTTAGGATCTGTCTTTTATCCGGGCTTTTTTTTCCAGAAAGAATAGTCGTTGGAATACTTTTTGAAGGAGTAAATCAGTGGGTCCCGGATGATGACGTACTTTTGTCAGATGGGTACGTACTAATTCCTCCCATTTAAGGTTCGTACGTAAGTGAAATTCACCTAGTTAACTGGTCGAATTGCGGTAGTTTCGTCTGCCCACGCAAAAAGCTATTGTTCACACACATTTCTTCCCTACAAGCATTATTGAACTATGAGCATATTCAAAAATTAAAATACTCGTTCTCGTCTTCTACAGTCAGCATGCGAAAAAGAACCTAGCGCCTGTTCCTCGTTAGCTGAGGTTTTTGACAACTGCTCCCAATCAATATGTAATGTCAATGCCATGTAAAATACTTTATTTTGTCCACAGGAAAATGCTACCTAACAGTCGAATTGGGAGTCGAATCATCACTAGCTCAATGACTCCCCACCCCTCTGATGTGCTTAAGGAAAATGTCACCGTTTCCTTCAACTATGCGGAGGTACAGAAAGATGGATTAAAATATTCAGCTACACGTACTAGTATCCTAGCCACCCAAACACTAACTCTACCCCCTCCCCCCCCCCCCACCGGTCAGCTCTGAGCCCCGGACTACCGTGCGGGAGGGCGCGTGCTCGAACCCCGGCCGGACCATCACCGGGGGTCTTTAAATTACTGAGGAGAAAGCGCTGCCTTTGCAATGACATCTAGCTACAAATGGTTAGAGTTTCTAGTCTTCTTGGATAAGGACGACAAACAATAGGTCCCGTGTCATAACGCTTGTTCGTAATAACTTTGTGGGACGTTAAAAACCCACAAACTGTTAGCGAAGAGTAGGCCCTTGCAAATGTAATTTCATCTGTCTTCCGTAATGATTATTTTATGGCGCATTTGAATCATGATACATTGTATATATATATAGTTGTTGCGGGAGAAAAAAAACACACAAACAAACTACGGGTTTATCCCTACAAGCCTGTTTCGTGGTTGCCCACTCATCAGGGGATATGGTGGGAATGTCCTGTACCATCACTTATATACAAAGTAGTTGAATTTACGTAATAATAGAGATCGTTAAGTTTCAGGTATTGCGTAAGAGGGTTTTGTTTCTGTGGCGGCAAGAAGACACAAGCTCATTACGTTTGTTTAGCGTGGATAGTTCGGGTCGGAAGATGATAAGGAATTTTTCTTTGAGGCAGAGGTTACATCTTTTGCTTGAGCTGTTATATGGCGAGTGTGAAGACAGGATCCGCCAGGAAATAAAGTGTTCAATGTTGTTGTCTTTAAGGGTCCATGTGTGTTTGCTGAGCTCGGTGGAGTTTCTGTGTTTAGCGTGGCGGAAAGATGCGGTGTGGTTTCTGTATCTTGTTTTGAAGTCGTTTTCCGTAAGTCCGATGTAGGTTTGGGACGTGTTGTTGTCTTTGCGCGTAACGGTGGCTTGGTAGATTAGCGATGGTTGTAGGCAGTTTCCGTTGAGTGGGCAATTGTTCTTTTGTCGGCAGTTGCATGTCTTTCTTTCTTTAGTGTTAGCGGCGGTAGCATTGTTGGTTTGTGTAGATGTGGTTAAGATGCGTTTATTATGGTTGTCTATTATTTGTTTAGTGTTGTTCATGCAGCTGTAACTGATCTTGATGGTGTTGCGGTTGAAGATTTTACGGAGCTCGTGGTCTTTTGGGAAGTGCTTATCTACTAGAGCGAGGAATTTGTGTCCAATGTTAGTACTTGTGTTCTTGCTGAAAGGGGGGTTGTACCACAGGATGTTACTGCGTTGACGATTTTTTCGCTTGTTAGGTGTGGTTGGTTCGTAGTGCAGGGTGTAGCTGTAGGTAGGGTTGGTTCGTAGTGCAGGGTGTAGCAATATATATATATATATATATATATATATATATATATATATCGCCACTCGCCATATATATATATATATATACACTCGCCATATATATATATATATATATACAATATACATTGTATATTGTATATATATATATATATATTGTATATACAATATATATATATATACAATATTGTATATACAATATATATATATATATATATATTGTATATACAATATATATATATATATATTGTATATACAATATACAATATATATATATATATATAAAAGAAATGGAGACCTCCTACGTCCAGGTACCCTGAACTCGAACTTTTTTTAGCTAATGTAAGGCGTGATCTTATCAATCCTGAGAACATTAAGCAACCTAGAGATAATCTTTCGCGAAAAGAACGTGTTGCCCTTAAGGAACTTAGAAACTCTAACGTAGTGATTCGGATACAGGACAAAGGTTCCCGTTTTGTTTTAATTGATGATAAAGAGTACGAAGAAAAAATGCTTGGTCAGCTCAACAACCAGCTGCACTATAAATCTTTGCAATCAGATCCTACCTCGAAGCATTTAGCGTTAGTAAGTAGTTGGTGTTCCAAATGGCTTGGAAAGGGTGAGATTTCCCCCGAAATAGCTAAGTGGGTTTTAAATAAGGAAGCGAAACCAGGAGTTGCCTTTGGGAACATTAAAACGCACAAAACGGGCAACCCGTTAAGACTCATTACCTCTTGTTGTGGTACGGCAATTGAGAACTTGTCGGCCTTTACCGAATTCTATTTGCAACCACTTGCTCGTAAATTACCATCATTCATTAAAGACACCACGGATTTGCCTAACAAAATAGGAGATCTTAACACGAGTGGACCTTTTCCAACTGGCACCTTACTGGTTTCGTGGGATGTGGTTTCAATGTTCCCCAACATCGACAACAAACTTGGTCTTACTGCAGTTAGGAAAGCTTTGAATGCTAGGGAAAACAAAATTCCGTCTACATCTTGCATACTAGAAGCTGTAAAAATCTGTTTGAAAAGCAACCATTCTGTTTTTAAAGAGAATTTCTTTCTTCAGATTCATGGTACGGCCATGGGTCCAAAAAATGCATGTAGTTATGCCGATCTAGCCATGGGTGAAATTGATCTTAAAGCGGGTGGGTACAAAACGAAGACCGAAGACCTAAGACTCAAAAACGAAGACCCCTTCAAAATCGTCTTGAAATCGCTTGAAAAAGGTTCAAACATGATCCTCGAGACAAGGAAGAACAAAATATGCGGTTTTCAGCGAATTTGACCGGGGTCTTCGTTTTGTACATAACCCTACCAAATGTACAAAACGAAGACCCCTTCAAAATCGTCTTGAAATCACTTCCTAAAGGCTCACACATGATTCTCGACCGAAGCAGAAACAAGGAGCACTAAGATTTGCGGTTATCAACGAATTTGACCGGGGTCTTCGTTTTGTACATAACCCTACCAAATGTACAAAACGAAGACCCCTTCAAAATCGTCTTGAAATCACTTCCTAAAGGCTCGCACATGATTCTCGACCGAAGCAGACACAAGGAGCACTAAGATTTGCGGTTATCAACGAATTTGACCGGGGTCTTCGTTTTGTACATAACCCTACCAAATGTACAAAACGAAGACCCCTTCAAAATCGTCTTGAAATCACTTCCTAAAGGCTCACACATGATTCTCGACCGAAGCAGACACAAGGAGCACTAAGATTTGCGGTTATCAACGAATTTGACCGGGGTCTTCGTTTTGTACATAACCCTGCCAAATGTACAAAACGAAGACCCCTTCAAAATCGTCTTGAAATCACTTCCTAAAGGCTCACACATGATTCTCGACCGAAGCAGAAACAAGGAGCACTAAGATTTGCGGTTATCAACGAATTCGACCGGGGTCTTCGTTTTGTACATAACCCTGCCAAATGTACAAAACGAAGACCCCTTCAAAATCGTCTTGAAAGCAAAAACTTTCAACGTTTGCTGACGCATATTCTTGATGCTCTTAGTGTTTTTTTTTGTGTGCCCAAATCACGGAGCGTTACTACATAAGGAGGTTAAATTGTTCTGCCTCTCAGGCGCAACTTCAAATGAGACGATCTTATTGGTTGGGAACTAAAATCATCTGGCTTTTGGTGTGGTGTGATCCAAACATGTCTCATTACATGTCTCAACAAATTCGTAGCATGGTACCAGTTTGAATACAGTTAAGAAGAATTTATAATATTTTTATTACATGGGCTACGAATTTAATCTTGGCATATTAGATTGTAGGTGAACCAGGTAAGCACGCTCTTTTCAAACGTGGCATGTTATTACATTCTCGTCAAACAGGAAAAAACAAACAAATCCAACTTGAAGCGGCAAAAATCAAAACTACAAGTTGCGCTTTCTCATTTGACATTATATGCTACGTTATATGTTTGACTAAAACTTGAGCAATATGTACGTGGATAACGACTGTAGAAAACAAATTGACTAAGGGCCGTAGACTCCAGAATAAGACGAGACAAGTTTAAAGCGCCGAAGGCGTGAGCCGCTAGGGGGGTCTGGAGACATGCCCGCCAGGAAAATTTTGAATTCTAGAGGCTCAGAAATGCTCTTTTAAACATTTTCAATGGCATTTTTTAATTTTTTTTTTGTGGGGATCATTGTCTCATTTAAACGCTTTTTAAAAGTGCTTCGTCTTTCCTCATGCTAGCTACGGCCTTGTTACTTCTTATTTCTTTACTTGCAACGCAAAAACGGAGAACTTTATACATATTTCTTGTAACGAATTAAATCTATTTTTAGTCTAGAAAATGAGACATGTTTGAATCACACCACACCAAAGGCCAGATGATTTTAGTTCCCAACCAATAAGATCGTCTCACTTGAAGTTGTGCCTGAGAGGCAGAACAATTTAGCCTCCTTATGTAGTAACGCTCCGTGATTTGGGCACACAAAAAAAACATTAAGAGCATCAAGAATACGCATCAGCAAACGTTGAAAGTTTTTGCTTTCAAGACGATTTTGAAGGGGTCTTCGTTTTGTACATTTGGCAGGGTTATGTACAAAACGAAGACCCCGGTCAAATTCGTTGATAACCGCAAATCTTAGTGCTCCAGAGAGTATATATATGCCGATACGGGGACAAAAAAAAATTATCCAAAGATTTATCAGAAATTAAACAGAGATTTTTTTCTGTTTATTAAAGTATCCGCAAAAATTCACAAAATTCGCAAAAAAAAAATTGTAAAAATTATCAGAAATTAAACAGAGATTTTTACCAAGAAAAAAAAATGAATTTTAATGTTAATTTAAAGATATAACTTGTGAAAGAATAAATGGAGAAACTACTCAAATTAAAACTTGTTGAATTGAAAAAAATTGCTAAAGAGTTGAAAATTAAAGGACGATCTAAAATGTGTAAAGCAGATTTTATTAAAGCGTTTGAAAAATTTTCAGATGAGGAGATTATTAAATTAATCCCAAAAGATACTATCAATAATAATTATATTTGTATTCATGGAAAGTGTAAATATTTCTGTAGAGAGTGTGGAGGTACACAAATATGTGAACATAACAAAATTAAGCCGTACTGTAAAGAATGTAAAGGTTCTCAAATATGTGAACACAACATACAAAGGTATTTATGTAAAGAGTGTAAAGGTAAAGGAATATGTAAACATAAAAAACAGAAGGCTCATTGTAAAGAATGTCGAAAAACATAATGTTATATAACATAAGTAAGTGTTACATAACAAAAATTTATCTGAATCTTAAACTAAAAGTTATGGGAGAACCCTTTAGATCAAGTTTTTTCCATTCAATGTCTAATATGCTTAAATCGAAATGGTTTATGAGACTCTCATATTTTTGAACTGGAATTGTTGGATAATCCTGTGAGGGTATGTTAGCAAGTAGGTGTGATGGTGAGAGTTTCACAAGTTCTCCATATTTAGTGTTATTCATATATGACGACTTATTATCTACTATACTACACATAAGTGTCAACGGCTCCTTAATCTGTATATTTATAGGGTATAATTTACCGGGATTTATAACTTCAGGCAACCCTAAACCAACTTGTAGCCCTCTAGTAAGTTTAATGTTGAAGTTCTTATTGGAATATAGATAGTCAACAGTATCAGTCTCAATTATTGTTATCTTTGCCCTATCAGTATCATTAAGAAAGATCGATTGGATATTACGCAGTGAATATGTGCCGGGCTGAATAATTATGAGGGGCTGTTTCTTATCATTGAACAATATCTGTTGATCCTTGAAATTAATCAATCTTTTGGTTTTTATATTACAATCCAGGAGTTGTATCTCCCGAAGATTTTTCAGCGGAGGATCTAAATAAATCCTAGTTTCAGACTCATACATGGTAATACTCAACATTTTGTTTTGATTACACCATATTCATCTTTAAATTTCTATAATCAAAACCTTAACAAAAATTTGCATTGACGTAATCACATTCCTGAGCGACGTTAGAAACCGACCTTTTTAAAGTAAACATAAAATCTACTTTTCAACTTCAAATCCACTTTACATTTTGCTTGTTGCTATGTCGTAAAAGTATGCAATCTATTGTTCTACACGTGAACACTAATTTACAAACAATGATAATCACGTGAAATGGTTATGAACTACCGAAATAGATACCACGCTAATCCACCAGCGACAACCATAAATGCTAATATATTCTTTTCATGCTGCGTTGAGTCAATATTATTTTCCTGTTTCGTTGAGTCTGTTTTCATTAGTGGTTTTGGTTTCGTTTCAGTTCTGTGCGGCAACTTTACCTTTGAAGATCCCATGTTATGACTTATTCCAACCTGTTTTGCTTCAGTGTTTAGGGAATTGTTCACTCCAAAATTCATATCATCACTCGCTTTCATAAGTTTGTTATTAAAACCAGTCACGCTTTCAGTGTTAATTATCATATTACTAGGCATTAACCATACACCAGGAGCGATAGCTAAATCAAGCCGTAATTTCGCTTCCTGTACAGCTAATTGATATCTTTGGATAGAACTAGAAATATCATTCTCGATCACACTACTTTCAAATAAGGCTAAGAATTCTTGTTGAGTCTCTATCGCTCCGCCACCATTACCATAAATCGAGTTTCTAGTGTTGACTTGCGCTCCCAATATACAGTAAACAAAAGCTTCAGCGGATCGATTCAATCTACCAAGGCCAGCTTTGGTGAGTCCATGACCACTTGTTGGGATAAACCATGCATATTTGAAATCAGCAAAATCATCATTACGGATAAATGAGATAAGATTACCTTTTTCCTTCTTTCCACCTTCATCAGCAAATTTACCACCTTCACCAGGCCATTGATCTGCTTCAACATCATAATTCCTTACTATATGTACATTTTGATTTCCCCCACCTTTTCCTTTGTATCCAGCGCCATAATCAATAAATATATCACCCAATCCTCCATTTCTACCACCTTTCCATCTAAAGTCAGAATTATTAGCAATTCCAAATTCAGCACACAATCGTTGATATGCGATTTTACTATAGGGATTGTTGTTTATTACAAAAGGTTGCTCATCAGGTAAGGGAAGACTCAATTCATATAATATCCTCCTTATTGTGAAATACACATGAAACTTTATAAAGCTACTCACTACTTTGGGATAATTTAGACTTTCAAAAGGGCTTATACCACAACCAGATGTTGCTCACCAAACTGCAAAGTTAAGTTGTTGAGGCCAATAATTCATATCTGGTGCGTTCAACCATTTTCTACTCTGTTTTCCGAATTTGAAAGTCACAACTTGATTGGTAAAAACATCACGCATCTTTGCTGTGAATTTCTTCGTATTTGATACGTATATATCAAGTGAGGTTATCATTTTTGTAATATCACTTGAAAAGTCATCAAAATCAATAGTCGGGATGGGATAAGATCTATTTGTTAATGTTAAACTTTTTGGAAATGAACTCAATTCATCATCATCTAATCCTAAATCTTTCCATAAAAGTTTTTTCAAACGGGGTGAAAGATCATCAGTCCATGTTTTTCCAGTAGGATCATCATTAGACATTATTGTTGTACCATCAACTTTCCACCTAATATATCCCCCATACGGATCAGATACAAATGTGAAATGACTTATATCAGCCCTCGGATACATATTTCTAAAATCATTGAATAAGCTCATTTTATTATTTACGTTGATAATAGGATGCTTTTAAATCAATACCGTTCTTTTCTAATACCAGCAAAACAATTACACCCTACAGGAGTTCTCTCAAATGACATTTTCAACGTACGGGAGCTGTTAACTCCTTTAATATTTCCGCTCGAACCTCTGTTCTTATCTGATTCATGTTTAAGTTTTTTTCTGTATCTTTCCGTGTTTTTTGACGGATTTCTAGTTTTAGTTTTTCAAACTTATCCACCTCTGATAAAATTAATGAAAATTCTTGGTCAGAGATAACATTATCTTTCAGTGCCTTTGAAACCAAGTCGTTAATGGTGTTTACTTTTGCTTTTGCTAGAGAAACTGTCTGTTCATGTTTACTAACTTTATGTGAAAGTCGTTTAGAAGCTGCACCAAATCCAACTGATATTCCCCCACAAACACCTCCGACAACACCTAATGGGATACCAACAGCAGCACCAAAACCAGTAAGAGAAGTTCCAAGTCCACTTGCAGATAGTATAACTGAAAACACCCCACTACCAACACTGATTTTAGTAAATATTCCTCTTACTCTATTGTATTTTTTCCTAACATCCTCATAATGTTTAATTTCCTTCTCAAGATTTTGTAGTACTTCGCATGACTTTTGTAGTCTGAAATTATTTGGATCACCATTTATTGGTAATTGTGGATAAATTCTATTGTAGTCTTCCATATTGTATTTTACTGATCAACAGGAAATCTTTAAATGAATTCGGAAAGGTTTGTTATCGTCTCTTCTTTTTAAACTGTTCCACAAAATATAGAACCACAGCCATTATCAACAACCAAGCATTCTTACCTAAAAATCCAATAACCTCACCTGCTGTTTTGAATAGAAAGCTTACGATTGCTCCAACCATTCCAGGCAATATTTCACCGAGTTTCTTACCAATAGTTTTCAAACCATTACCAACACCTTTACCCAATGTTGTTAGACCTTTTGAAAGATTAGAAACGATAACACCAATAACCACACCTACAGCACTTACAACAGCAAAGACTGTAAAACCATACTTTTTGAAGATAGCCTTCACACGATCACGTAATGACATTCCTTCCTGTACCCCTTCTTTCTCTCGCTCCAGGTTAGCTATATCATTCTCTTCCTCATGAATTTCTCTATCTAGAGCCTCTAATTCACTACTGTCCTGTGGAGTCTTATGTGGTTTATCCTCAAGTAATTTTTGCCTCTCCTTCTTTTTGTTGAGTGGTTCTTTTCTCTTAGTTATCTCACGATCAATATCTTCAACAACTTCTTCTGCTCTAGGTCCTAGATATTTTCTAATTGTTTTAGGTAACTTATCATTCACATCACCATATGCATTGAATAATTTATGCCACACGTTTCTTTCTGGATCTTTACCAGGGATTTTAAGTTCGATTCTATTCCATTCATCATATCTGAAAAGAAACTTAGATTCAGCCTTTGGGAATTTTTCTACAATCTTACTCCAGACTTCATCTTTGTTTTCACCCATAGCATTCATCTCTATATCTTCACTTGGTAATTGAATATACCCCTTTTTTCGTCTAGCACCCTTAGTCGTGGATGTTTTTAGAACATTGTCTGCTGAGGTCTGTCTACCAAGTGTTGGGTTATTTTCAAAATCATCAGGATCTTCTTGTTTGTTTTCTCCCCCCAACCCGAAAGGATCGTTATCTTCTTCAGGATAAGCAGTTGCCATATTTGATTTTTTACTCATCAGTAAGAAATCTTTAAACTGATCACGCAATTATCTCTAAAAGAATTTACTAACCATATAACCCAACGCTAACATACCACCACCTACATATGCCATTTCACCCATCTTTTGATTGTCACTGGGTCTATAATAATCAGAGAATTTTGGTTCATGCATTTGACTATACAATTTAAAAGCTTCATCTGTATTCGAAATATTTTTTGAAGCTTGGTATTTAGCATCCTTCTGTTGAGATTGCCAATCAATGAGATTCTGTCTTTTTTCCTGATATGTAGCATAATCTTTTTGATATTTTTCTAATGCCTTATCGTGTCGTATTCGTTCTACATCTGTTTTATCACCTGAGAGATATTTTGCAAGATATGATCCACCAACGAATGTAGTTGCATTCAAAATAGCTCCTCCAACCATCATTGCTATTGTTGCCATTTGTTAGTCAATATGTAAAATCTTTAAGTTGGCAAAATCTTTTGATCCTCTAAATATGTTTTTAGATACATACTACCTGACAATACAGCTACCCATTTAGCATAATTTGTAATACTTGAGGATGGATCGTTCATAAATGATTCTTTCAGAGCTTTTTTAGCTACATAACCAACTCCAGCAGCTAATCCTATAATGACGGCTGAATCTGTAACAGTTTTCACAAGTTTGTTTTCAGTTGACATAATTTTTTACTAAACAGTAAGAAATCTTTAAACTACTTATTTCATCTTTAGATTCGTCCTTATAACATTCCTATTTTAGGAGTTGGTTGGGGTGGCGGTTGGGAGGGAATATTTTGGGGTGGAACTTTAGTAGGAACTGTTCTGTTTTCCTTCGGGTCTTTCTTATAATATCTCATAAACATATCAAATGTAGTGAACCCTATTCCGACAATGGATAAAACAGTAGTAAAAGATAGCTCTGGAATCCATGCTTTGGGTTCACTCTCTGTATTTTTATTTTCTTCTTCACGTTTCATTTCCCTAGCCAACGCTTCTTTTGCTTTTTTATTATATTCAGCCAATTTCTTACCAGCTGCAACCTTTTTAGGATCTTTCTCTTTCTTTTTGGGAACATTATCTTTTGGTGGATCCTTTGTAATTTGTTCAACAGCTTCTTCGGACATGATTTTTTTTTTTTTTTTACATATCATTAAGAAATCTTTAAATCATATCATTCTTAGTGGACAGTATCATACCCACCAGCAGCCTGCTCAGTTTTGTTAGAATCATCTGTCATTGTTCTTGAAACTTCTTGTATTTTGTTGATTTTAATGTGTTTAGCAACCTGGAATAGTCCGCTAGCAAGTGCAGCCAATCTTCCTGCTTTTAATGCTAAGAGACCTACAATGTTTGTCAGTTCACGATTAACTAAATCATCATTCTTCAAGTCATTACAAAGTTCTTCTATATCATCTACAGGAACCATGTAAGAAATGACTTGAGAAACTAATTGAAGAGATGAATCTACTAATCCACCACTAATTTTCTTACCTAATACTGCCTGGTATCGATTATAATATTTTTCAACATCTTTTACCGTGAGTTTCTTTATATCACCTAGACTCATATCAACACCTAAATATTCCTTTGTTGTACCAAGAGATGCGAGAATAGCTAGTGATTCTTGTTTTATTTCAATATCATCATTATATTTTACCTCAGCTTTTACATTGTCTTTTACCTCCGGCTGTTCTTCTATATAATCTTCAACTTCTGTCATCTTTTAATTTTGTAATAAAACATAGATTCTTTTAAATCACCGCAGGAATCTCCAAATAACATTGAAATGGATAACGTAAACATAAACAGAGTCTCGAATATTTTTCAGTTTTCAGGAGTTGTACAAACTTTTTACATGTTTCAGAGTCTAAATCACCTCCATAATCTTCGAAAAGCATCTTTATACCTTTCTGTGATGGATTATGGAATGATACCACACAAGCTACATTTTCACGGAATGGTTTTGCTATCGATGTTAATTGCTGAGTGAGAACCCATACTGATAATCCATGATGTCTCCCAGAGAATGCTAGGTCTATAAACTTGTTCGATCTTTTCTTCAGATCATTTGAAACAGCACAATCGTCTAAAATTATTAGTGTATTAGTACCAGAGAACAAAGTTTGACAATCAGTTAACAATTCATTAATCTCATCAACGTTACTAGCATCAGGTGATAATACATAGAAATGTTTATCTTTATTAGCAAAATTATGATAGGTTTTATTTTTAGAAAAAGTCGGACATATTAAAACAATGTATTCAAAAACTTTTCGAAATGGTCCTCGAAGCTGATCTATGATGTACTTTGTCTTTCCACAATTTGTTGGACCGGTTATAATACAATGAAAAGGAACTTTATCTCGTAATTCTTCCATCTTTTTTTTAACTAATACATGATTGATCTTAAGTTTGAATTCATTATCTCCATTAACGCATCGGCTACCACAAACATGTAACAGGTCATAATACCACATCCACTAAGTTTTCTTTTAATTTCTATTTTTACACCATCTTGTGCATTGTTTAAGGCTAGACCACCTCCGTGAATATCATTATCAGGGTGAGTTCTCAAATCGATCCACAGAGCAAACTTATTACCATAAAAATCCTTTTCCTTTACACCATCTCTTCCGAAACGTTTCTTTACCGACTCCCAGAGGTCTGACGGCACCATTCCCTTAGAGTAGAAACGGTTTGGTATACCATTAACATCGATATTGATTGAGGTGATACCAGGATTGAAAAAATTCTCAGAGTCTCGTGCTCCTCCACCGTATGGTAATGTAAACAAACATAATATCCCCGTAATTGACCTTCTAGGTAGATTAATATGCTGGTTTATAACACTGTCAGTAGGTCTGGATATGGTGAAAGTTTTGTGTAGAGTGACATTCTCATAAAAGAATCCTTTACCAACCTGATAAGCTGCCTGTGCCTCACGAGCTAAGTATTCGCTTGATATGCAAGAATATTCCAACTCAAGGTTTGTTATTTTGTAAGTTGGTTGCTTGGTTGTATCAGAATAAAAAACAATATCGTGAACTGGAGCCAGTGTAATCTCAAAGATTAGTTGATGATCTAATGCCTTTGGATAGAAAACCCCATGATCGTTGAGAATAGGATGATTTAGTGGGATATGATACTTGGTGTTGTGTACTACTGCAAGAGCTACTTCCTTTGCATCTGTGTCTACCTTATCACCAGAATTTGTCCTAAGCTTCCTCATGTTTACAGAAGAAATACCTTGCTTTAATCTATCCTCACGTTCTTCATCTGTTAAGAATAAGTCATGGTAGGTTTGAAATAGATCATATCTTTGAGTATCCTGTAGTGTTTCACCTCCAAAAAGAACCCTGAGTCTGGATACAAGGTTACTACCTACATTATTCACAATGGTGTTATCTTCATGTCCATCAACAGTCAAGTTAAATACTAGAGATAAACTTCCAGGGACAATAACCAAATTCTGGGTAAGTTTTGGAATATTTATATATAACGTTTCTCCAGGATCAGCGGATGATGGATTTAGTGTAATTCTATTCAATATTGATTCCGCTTTCAAACCTAGTGGTTCTCTTGGAATCCTGTTTGGGTTAATTTTTTCAGATACGGTTGTCATATTTAATTTATAAGATACGCATAATAATCTTTAAATGAGTTACTTATCGAAAATATATTATTCAACTTTTGGTTATTGGAAAGGATATTCTGCAATTCCTAAATTAGCTGAGAAAGCAAAAGTTAGTGAAGATGAGGCAAAAAGATGGCTTGAAAAACAGGCAATTTGGCAAATATATCTACCAGCTCCAAAATATATTCCTAGACCTCACTGGACTGTGGATAAACCGAATCAGATTCACCAAGCGGATTTATTATTTTTACCACATGATAGAGTTGGAAGAAAAACATATCGATATGCATTGGTTGTGGTTGATGTAGCCTCAAGATACAAAGATGCTGAACCATTAACATCAAAAGAAAGTCATGAGATATCCAAAGCTTTTGAAAAAATATATTCTAGAAAGTTAAAATATCCTAAAACAATAATTGTTGATCCTGGAAGAGAATTTATGGGTGATGTTACAAAACTTATGAATTACCATAATGTAAAAATCCAGAGAAGTGAAGCAGGAAACCATAGAGCTCAAGCATTTGTTGAAAGAGCAAATAGAACATTAAGTGAACGATTATTTAGCCATCAATATGCACAAGAAATGATTAGTGAAGAAAGGTCTAGAGTATGGGTAAAACGATTACCAGATATTTTAAAAACTTTGAATAATACACCAACGAGAATAACTGGAAAAGAACCTGACAAAGCTATAAAACTGAAGGAGGTTGATATTAAACCTAAAAAGTATAAGCGTGTTGTTGGACTTGATGAGGTTAGACTACCACCTGGTGTTAATGTTAGATACTTACTTTCTCCGGGTGAACTTGAGGGTGGTGAACGAAGAAGAGCTACTGACCCCATTTGGAGTATTCAAGTTTATGATATTTCTAGTAGTGTGTTTTCATCTAATCAACCAGTTTTATATTATTTAGTAGATGGACCAAGACGCGGTTTTGTAAGGGAAGAACTACAGGTTGTACCTTATGATACTGAACTCCCACCTGATTCTGTTTTAGTAAGATAATGACCAATAGCTAAAGTATGTATTTTATCTTCACAAATGATTCTCTTATCATCATTAGAAGATAGAGCAATTTTATTAATAGTTTCAGTAAAAACATCATGCTTGTGGCTTCTTATTACATTCATCTTTCTGTATAGTTTTTTACCGCTGAATAGACATTCTTTATAATGATTAAATAATATTTTCTTTTTTACAACTACCATCTTCATTCCCTTACATTTCTTTATTTCATTATCATCTTCCATTAGATAAGCGTATAACTTTGCTCTCAAACCTACAAACTCTTTAATTATCATTCCACCAGCTTCATCTTTAAACATATTGATAACTTTCTTATTCACACCAGTCTCAATACCAGATGGATGGTTTTTAGGAAAGTTGCTTGTGTCAAACTTATCTCTAACATCTGGAATTATATCCTTATAAAAATCTTCTGTTTCTATAAAATAAACAAGACTATCTGTATCTGTAAATAATAACTTAGCCCTTTCTCCATATTTAGGTTTGATATAATTATAGTGAAAATCATACATTATTGTTTTACTTAAATCTAGAATACACATACCCAAGTAAACAGGTTTATTGAATGTTATCGATGTTTTCTTCATATGGATGGCTGCTAAATCTTTAGAAAATATTGTATAATGATGAAAGTTGGGTTTTGTTGTTAATTTTTTTGCATCTTGTTCATTACTAACCAATTTTATATTTACCCTTTTTCTAATATTTTCCATAGTTTTCCCAAATACGGAGTTATTCATTAGTTTGAAGAAATCTTTTTCGAAATCATTGTTTGCTTTAGCCCTAAGGTTGGTATTCAAATCTATGTAAGGTTTTAACCAAGCTGACTCTTCAAATGTAATCCCACTATGAATCTTTGTTATTTTTAATCCTAAACTTTCATAAAGTTTCAAGGTTTTGTGGTGAACTACATACTCTTCCTTATCATTAAGGTTTGGGATTAATTTCATAACTTTATTTACTTCAATTTTCTCTGGAGCAAGAGGATAATCATTATGTAAATCGTGAAGATCTTTGGGATATTCTAAATCAACCTTGTATACACCTGGTATGTTTCTCCAGTTTTTAAGCTCTTCATACTCCAACCATCTAAAACCATGGGTAGGGAGTTTTTCACTCATTCCACCACCATACAAGTTGTTTGCATCGAGATATTCAATATATGATGTGGCTAGTTTTGAGTTATAGTTTTCCATATATGGGTTGTTAGCTTTAGCATATCTATTTGAGATCTGAGATACACCCCCTCGTACACCTTTCTCAAACATAAGTAACATATTAATGTCAGTTAGTAACTCTAATTTCACTTTCGTTAGCTTTAACATTGCATCCCATGCCAGTCCAGGTGCGGTGTAATACCAGGCAGGATCCAATCCATAGTTTTTAATACGAACATTTCTAAAGTTTTCGAATGCATCTGCTAACAATAATACATCTGATTTTAGATATATGTCATGATATTCCCTCATTGTTTTCATATTAAATGTTTCCCACACCTTCTTAGCATGTTGATAATCATCTTCACTTATATCTTCATCATTTAATTTTGAATAGAATGCATCCTTTGGTGGAAGATGGGATTTGTTGAGTTTATTATATCCATCAAAATAATCATATGAGAAAACACCTTTTCTTAACATTATATTCGTCTTTTTTCTAAAATACCTTTTAGTTAGAGTTAGGTTCTTATCTGTTGGAGAAAGACACTTACTTCCAGCTAATAGACAATTCTTACATTGTCCGCATTTACCAATACCTTTATACTGGATAACCTTTCCATCTTTTATGTATCTCTTTATACAATCTCCCGGTTTACATGCTTCACACTTTCCACATTTTGTAAGATTATCAGTTAAATTATTAAGACTGGTTGACATAAATTTGAATGAATCGATGAATCTTAATTCTATCGTTATTGGTTTTGGCTTACCACTTTTTTTATCAATATAACTATCAACCACAACATCTTTTGAGAAAGAAATGTAGTTTTCCTCATTTTTTGGTATACATTTTAATTTACCTTCTGTTGATCCAATATTCTTTATAATAAAATGTGAATCATATCTGGATAGGCCGTGAATGATTACTGGAATGAACATTGGTGTATTATAATGTAAGTTGCATTTATTATGTGCTGCTCCTCTATACTTTCCTGTGAGGTGACAATGATCCAATACCTTATCTTCTCCTAATTTATTCTCACAAATATGACAGTGAGTAGCATATTCATAGTCTATTTCATCCTGTTCACTCATCACCACCTTATTATAATATTCTTTATCTCTGGATTTGATAATTTCATAAATTTTCTTAGCTTCATTCTCTAATTGTTTTACAAATTTCTTTCCCACATTATCGTTTGAGTATTTAGCAGTGTAATATGTAAGTTTAGGTTTATATATTTTATCATCAAAAGACTTTGTAAGATAACAGTATCCTGATGAATTATGCTCCTGATATTTTTCAGTATAACTTTCACTTTCATCTGGTGTGCATGAATCAATTGGCAATGTAAAACTCTCAAGGTCTCCATATATACGAAATGGTACTTCCATTTTTCTATTAAAATTATCTAATTTAATATATATAGGATTTCCATCATCATCCGTTGGCATTTTAATCATAACTTCTTCATTATCATAACAAATTACTTTATGTTCTTTCAATGTCTGTTCTGAATAAAATGAATTTTGACAATTATCACAATAGAAACGTGCATGTCCATTTTTATTATTTATTCTTCCCATATTCTTAATCCAACAGAAATGACTATTATCATCTTTTGTTAAAAAAAGTAAATCTATCTTTTCCACATCTAATTTTCTACTTCGTCTAATTATTCTTAACTCACCTTCCTCATAACAAAAAACATTAATACCATATGGATTTTGACTTTCAAACTTTTCTATCTGTTTTGTTCCAAACACTGAAACAGGAAACTCTATTCCCGACCAGTTTAATTCCTTAGATTTTTCTCTCATTTCTTTACTTAGTCTCTCTGGATGAACATCTTTTTTAAGAATATATGAAATTATTGCCCACTTAAAACATTCATTATCCTTCTCATTCTTAACATTTATGATTCCTTGTTTAGCAGCTAATTCTTTGGGTAAAGGTAAATATGAACTTCCCTTAAGAGGGTTGTATGGTGTGATACCAATATCAAACTGATTCACATAGTCAAATTTCCATTTATAACCATTTTCTAAAAATTGTTCATACTCCTTTAGTATACGATTTTTCATAATATCAAACATCTCGAGTAAATCATCTGAATCAGTAATTATTTCCACATTTGAGTTAAAGAATTTTTGAGTTTGTTCAACAATACGATTTTCAGCAAAAGACTCTTTTATCAAGTTACATGTCAACATAAATTTTACCTTGATTGGTTTCTTTTTCTGATTAATTAGATCTATAACTTTTTCTTTTATTTTATTTAGGTATTTTCTAGGATCATACCCTCTCCTCCCATTTATCCTATATACTTTCAAATATCCATTCAATGCTGTTTCTTGTTCTATTATAGTGAATTCTTCTTCATTCAATTCATCTCTCACACTATCAGATATATTTACATCTCTTTTTGGTTGTGTTTGTTTGTTATTAGTAAGTTTTAATATATTTTTATTGGTTAGATCCTCAAGCTTTTTATAAAACTCATCTGGATCCATCACTTTAAATGTATGATTTCCCCAATTAAAAGTTTTGTTTGGTATATTTTTTCTTGGTACAGGGATAGGTGTAGATTTATTAAGTTTAGTTCTTGGTTTTGGAATTGGTCTTTTAGGTTGATTAGGAATATTAGTTTCAGGTTCTGGAATCGGATCATCATGAAATATTAGTTTAGGTCTTTTTTGTTTTTGTGGTTGATTGGTAGGAGTTTTAGGTTTTGGAATCGGATCATCATTTAATATTACCCTCAGTCTTTGCTCTTGAGTAAGATTATTAGTAAGTTTATTAAACTTTTCCATAAATTTAGGAATATTAGTTAACTTTTCAGCTAGTGTTGCTTTTCTCGTTCTACGCCATTTTGGAATAGCATATCGTTCACCATATATTTTCAATTCATCAAGTTTTAATTTGAGTAGTTTCTCCATTTATTCTTTCACAAGTTATATCTTTAAATTAACATTAAAATTCATTTTTTTTTTTCTTGGTAAAAATCTCTGTTTAATTTCTGATAATTTTTACAATTTTTTTTTGCGAATTTTGTGAATTTTTGCGGATACTTTAATAAACAGAAAAAAATCTCTGTTTAATTTCTGATAAATCTTTGGATAATTTTTTTTTGTCCCCGTATCGGCATATATATACTCTCTGCTCCTTGTTTCTGCTTCGGTCGAGAATCATGTGTGAGCCTTTAGGAAGTGATTTCAAGACGATTTTGAAGGGGTCTTCGTTTTGTACATTTGGCAGGGTTATGTACAAAACGAAGACCCCGGTCAAATTCGTTGATAACCGCAAATCTTAGTGCTCCTTGTTTCTGCTTCGGTCGAGGATCATGTTTGAACCTTTTTCAAGCGATTTCAAGACGATTTTGAAGGGGTCTTCGTTTTGTACATTTGGTAGGGTTATGTACAAAACGAAGACCCCGGTCAAATTCGCTGAAAACCGCATATTTTGTTCTTCCTTGTCTCGAGGATCATGTTTGAACCTTTTTCAAGCGATTTCAAGACGATTTTGAAGGGGTCTTTGTTTTTGGGTCTTAGGTCTTCGGTCTTCGTTTTGTACCCACCCATCTTAAAGCTAAGTTTTCCGGTCCGATAAAGTCATCCTTGTGGTGGCGTTATCGTGACGATGTCTTTGATCTTTGGCAGCAAGGCCTTCCTGCCTTACATCAATTTACTAATTATATCAATTCTCTATACCCTACTATTAAATTCGAGTTAGTTTTTTCTGAACGTGAGCTTCACGTACTTGATCTTACTTTACATCTTGTGGAAGGGTTTATTAGAACTGATGTTTATTCTAAACCTACAGATAGCCATTTATACCTTCCACCTTCTAGCTGCCATCCCAAGCATGTCTTCAAGGCTATTCCTTTTGGAGTAGCGACTAGATTGAAGAGAAATTGCTCTGAAGAAACTTTCCTTGCCGAGAGAACAGTTGAGTACAAAGGTTATCTTGTTAATCAGGGTTATCCCCCAAAATTAGTTGACGATCAATTCTCCAAAGCCTCCACCATTTCTAGGAATGATTTACTACGGCAACGCGGAAAACAATTGAAGAAACTATTTCCATTTGTTCTCACATTTAATCCTAATTTGCCTAATGTGAGTAGCATAATTAGGAGGCATTTGTTGATTTTGCAATCCAACCCTAAATTGAAAGAACTTTTCCCTCAAGGCTCTATAATACCATCTTTTCGTAGAACAAAAAACCTGAAAGAATTATTAGCACCATCTCGTTTTAAAAGCGCCGATGAGATACAAACAATTCAGCCAAACAATGGCTGCTTTAAATGTGAAAGAAATAGATGCGATCTCTGTCGAAATTTCTTTGTTGAATCTAAATCATTTCTAAGTCTTAGAACGGGCAGAAAATACACCATTCATTCAAGGCTTTCTTGTGATTCTAAAAACGTGATCTATTTAGTTTCCTGCAAGAAATGTCGTTTACAGTACGTAGGATCAACTACCACCGATTTTCGGGTTAGGTTTCGTAACCACAAGTCTGCTATGCTCACAAACAAAACCACTTGTGAGGTAGCAGTACATTTCAATAAAATTCCACACTCCTTGGATGATTTTGAATTCCAATGCATTGATCAGGTGCAGGCCCCTAATGACTCAGACGAGATCGATAGGTTTTTAATTACGAAAGAGGCTTATTGGAGTGCTCAACTGTTTTCCATGGCTCCCCATGGCTTAAATAAAAGAAAAGAATTTCACTCTAAAAACAGAATTTGTTATAATTAACTTTCTCTTGTGTAAATATGCGTTTGCGCCATAAGGCAGTCCAAAGGCCGTTCCTTGGATTTTGCCAGCTCTTTGGGTGTTAGGTATGCTCAAAGGCCCTGCCTGGGATCTTATTACAGCTTATTGTTTAAGGGCCCCTCCAGGGATTTTGTTGTTTGTCAACCCTTTAATGCTCCAAAGGCCTCGATTTGGGATTTTGGTATTAACCTTGTCCAGCGTAAACGTAGGTTTCTTCTGCATATCTTTGTAAACTAGTTTTCCCGTTATATTTACCGCATTGCAAGAGTCCGTTTTATCTATTTTAACTATTTTAGTTTTTAGGTTGAATTTAACCTAGTTCTGCAATTATCACGCTCTATAATGTAATTTTTGCACAGTATTGTATCTTTTTCGTTTGGTCTATTAATTATCACCCTGTATGACGCAATTTATAGTACAGCATTGTATTTCTCGTTTTGCATTTTTTTTTCCCTGTATTGTATTAATCACGATGTATTAATAGCACGATAGTATTTTTCATTTCGGTATGTAATCTCCCACACTGTAACCGTATTTAAACTTAGTTTTCGTCCTTTTTCTCCTGTAACTGACGAAGGTCTAAGACCGAAACGTTTTCTATTAAATTTTTAAATTTTTAACTTTTTTATCGTCAGAAGTTGTCCGTCCTTGCTTTTTCAAACGTTTTTAAATTCATTTTTGTGGTGAGGCTTGGACTGTGAATCTTCATTGATCCTCCTGACGCAGTGGCATTCTTTGTTTGCTTGAGGCATTTTATAACCGTTTTATATATATATATATATATATATATATATATATATATATATATATATATATATATATATATATATAAAAGTTATGATGCTTCGAGCCAACAGGGATGCCACACGCCAGAAGGATCCAAAAGGATTCGTAGTCCAAACCTCGAGTAATGAAATTTGTAGGCAATTGTGGAAAACGAGGACGGACAACTTCGAGCGAAAAAAAAAATATATATATATACAGTAAAAAATCTAAAAAATGTTTAAAAATTTAATAAAAATAGACGTTTCGGTCAATGACCTTCATCAGTTGCAGGCACTGATCGCCTGCGTCAACACTGAAGCGTCAGGGTCTACATCAAGAAATCATTTCTTGATGTAGACCCTGACGCTTCAGTGTTATAATGGAGTTTAACTGAAGAGTGGGTCACCTTTTCGGAGGCCTACGAAACAGGCTTGTATTAAACGCCCATGCACTCAGGATTTGAGTAGTTCACCTACTTGTCTATATATATATATATATATATATATATATAATTTGCGCCT
>OX453276.1:1432500-1639000 GCA_949710005.1 Ricordea florida | reverse complement strand
GTCGGTATACATTTCTTAGCTTTCCATTTGTAAAACCATTTTCCTTCATTCGCAGGAACTAAACCAAGAAGATGTCCCATATTGTGCTTTCTGGAATTTTTCAATCAGGTGAGCCTATCACAACTCTATCATTGGTGTGTTGTTTTTCTGTGATCGGTTGGTTGTTTTTCCCTTTTCCGAGGTCGCGCTCATCATTATTGTGGCTGTACGTATTTCTATGTTTGAGACATGGTAGCGTAGTGGTTAGCACGTAGGACTTACGAGCAGGAGTTCCTGAGTTCGAACCCTGGTGATAACACTGTGTTATTCTAATCTTACATTAGTTACTTTTTATTATTACCTTTTCAGGACAAAGTTTAATGGCTCTTGGTCAAATGAAGGTTGCACATTACGTACCAAAACTAAGAAACGAATTGTCTGCAGTTGCAATCATCTCACTCACTTTGCTGTTCTTATGCAAATCGGTGAGAAAAAGGTAAAACCATGAGTGGTAAATATATTATTTCACAGTAACGATATCCTAAGTTCTTTACCGACGCCCAATGTTTCTCCTTTGTTCTTTACAGATCCATGCAAGGCACATATTGGCGCTAGAGATTATAACGTACATTGGGTGTGGTTTATCACTTGTCGGGGAATTACTTACCGTCCTGGCATACCTTATTTTGTTGTGAGTATCGACGAATAAAAATAAATAATAATAATTATAGTAATAATAATAATAATAATAATAATAATAATAATAATAATGGTGGTGTGGGCATTGGGAACAGTACCGCTGAGGTCAAAAGGTAAATTGAGGTCCATTGATGTGGACACATCCATTGATCTGATTCAGAGATCTGCACTGTTGGGGACGGCAAGAATTCTTAGAAAAATGATGGAGATGTAGACAGCAAAGGAAAGAATGAAGAAAAGGAAGGATGCTTCTTGGTTACCCTAGGCAACTGGTTGTTGCCCGCAGCCAATGAAAACCAGGGTTAACTAACACCTTGTATCTGAGAGTATTACTGACTTACTTAGGCCCTCAGCTTCATGCGAAGCATAGCCCATCAATCACAGTTCTCCAGCGCACTCGATTTTGGGCCATCTTGTTGACTTCCCATGAAATTCTGGCTTCCTTTAACTCTGAGTCTAAATCTCTTTGCCAACTGTTTCTGGACCGCCCTCCTATTTCTTACCCTGTAGGTAGAGCTTGTCTTGTTACGCTGTTCTTATTCTTCCGCATTGAATGACCTGTTCATGACCATTTCCGTCCCATTATTTGTTTTGCCATCGGATCTTCTTCTGCTATCCGCCACAGTTCTTCGTTGGAGATCTGGTCCAAACACCTGATTCTGAATATAAATCGTAAACAACTATTACCAAATTTCTGGATCTTCTGCTGGTTACGCTTTGGTGTTCGTCATGTCTCACAGCCATAAAGCAAGACTTTTTTCACGTTGGAATTGAAGATCATCAGCTTCGTTCTTTTCGTAAGCTCTCCAGACTTCCAAATGTTCTTAAGCAAATGGAACATAGCTCTTGCTTTTCCAGTTCTGGCCACCACGTCTTTGTCCTCTCCTCCCTGCTTATCTATGATGCTGCCCAGGTACTTGAAGGACTCCACTTCCGCAATCGGCCCCCCTTCCAGCAGGATCGGGATTTCACAGATGGTGTTGGTTCACAGTATTTTGGTCTTCTTCTTACTAACTTTCAGGCCAGTTTTTGAGATCGTTTTTGCAAGCTGAGTTGTTTTATCTTACAGTTGGCATTTGTTTTGAGATAACAAGGCCAGGTCATCAGCAAAATCATGGTCGTCCAACTATACCCAGGGATTCCATTGAATATCATTCTTTCTACCTTCTGTTGTTGTTTTCATGATCCAATCAATCACTATCAGGAAGAGGAACGGTGATACGACATCCTTGGCGAACACCCCTATTCACTTCAAATTTTTCACATAATTTAACCCGCATGAAGAACTCTGCATGAAATTCCCTCATAGGTGGCTTTTATCAAGGAGATAAACTTGTCAGGAATCCCATAGTGCTTCATTATCTTTCAAAGTGTTTCTCATAGCGCATAATGAATGTTTTAAACTGTTTCCTATTTTCTATCGGATGCTATAAAAATGAACTTTTTGGTACATTTTTTAATATTTATACAGATTATAGTTGTGATATCATTTCTTGTATTTTTGCAGATTATATATTTTAGCAGATCATATAAGTTAGTATATCATATATTGTAAATTAAAGTCTGTTTGAATAAAGTTCTATTTTTTTAAAGAAAATAACAATGATAATGCTAATAATAACAATAGTGACGAAAACCAAAATAACAGTGATAATAATGATAATTGTAATTATACTAATAAATGTCCTTATTCAATAATAATAATAATAATAATAATAATAATAATAATACAGAGAGACTCGGAAGGTCATGGTTGCTAATGGAGCTAAGCATTCTTTAGGATCCGCAGATCTACTGTACCTTCCTAGGAAGTTAGGATGGCGGGCCTTAAGTCCATCGAGAGAGGGTACAAGACCATCAAGCTATGAACTTATATCCCAACAATGACCCAACCATGCACCTGGGGAGGCAGTTAGAGGAGAAGGCGGCTTGTACAGGGCGCAGATCCCTGATAAAGGATGCTGAGAGCTGTGCGCAATGGCTGGGATTACGATTAGAGTTGCAGTACCCACAACCAGTTGGGGTTTCAGAAACTGGGGACGTACTCTTAGAGATCGAGAGTGAGAGATGGCAAGCGAAGTTAATAGCGGAGAGATGGAGAGATGAGGATGTAGGCGAGAAATGTTTTGCTTGGCTATCAGATTGGCCAACAGCTCCAGTCAAGACAATGGCGGAACTGCAAGAGTTATATCAGCAACTCCTGCCGACTAAGCAAGACGCATCCAGGAAGACCAAGACACACATGGACGGTGATGAGAAATGCAGGCTATATCGAAAGGCACTAGAAAGTGTCGCACGCGTTGTGTCAGGCTGCAGTGCACTGGTGCAAACCCTGTATCCGGCTAGGCACAACGCAGCACTCAAAATTCTATTCTTTGAGGTGCTTAGGGCTATCAGCTGGAGGATGCCATTCCACCCTGGTATTCACCAGTCCAGCCCAAACCTGTGTACCAAGACGACAAGGTGATGGCATGTTAGGATGTGCATGTTTTCGCGGAGCACTTGCACGTAAGAGCCAACAGAGTTGACGCTAGGTTTGTAGACATGGAAAACAAATAGATGATGCTGATAGAGATGAGCTGTCCCTGGATGGACAACAGAAAGCAGACAGAGGAGGAAAAGACTTTAAAGTCCGCGACTTTGAGACTAGAGGTCAAGAGACAGTACCCAGGGTTCAAGATTCGACAGTTTAACATTGTCATTGACGCTCTAAGTGGCTATTCAAGGGGTCTGAAGGAAGAAGTCAAGACGTTATAGGGCTCAGATAGGTACCATGAGGTACTCAGAATAATGCAGAAAGCCGTCTTGAGTCACACCCTTCACATCGCTAAAACATTCAAATTGATGTGCTAACCACTTGGACACCCATGGGACGCTAATGAGATGATACATAATTAGCACTTAGCAGATATTATTAGGACAGATATTTATTTTATTAATTTCATGCAATTTTATTCCTAATGTAAATCCTTAAATTTTGAGATAATACTGGCTACGTTCACACGCCCAATATTTGTGATTAGGACCTGGCATTCATGAGTTTTAAACTGCCATAATAACAAAGTATTTGTCAGCGCATTAAAGTTCTCAATTAATGCGTTTACAGCGGGAAGTTAAAATAATTTCCAGAACTCAATTATATGTTTAAAGTGACTAAATCATGGATTTTACCATCACAACAATCCTTTTTTATTATTCTTTTTTCAGAAATTTAAAACAGGAACAGACTCAGATACGGTTCAACCTCGTGTCCGTTTTAGGAGTGGCTCAGATTGTTTTTCTTGCTGGGATTAACGCTTCGGAACACCAGGTTCGTTCCTTTTTGTGGTGCCCGCACATATAGTTTGGTAGCTCACTATAAGCAACTGTGTGATAATAGTTAGTGTGCAAATTTATTTATAAAACAAATGTATCTTACTATATTGTTGGCAAATTGCTAGTAAAGAAAGCACCGTATTTTAGACATTCAAAACGTTAAATGGAATGTAGAGGAAGAGTTGTAAATGGGACATATATTATATAGTAAGTAGTGCTAGATTTGTATTGTCAGTATTATTATATATGTGTTGTAAGTAGTGTTATAGTGTTATAGAAATAGAAAATATGTACCGTGTTTCTATCGAGTTATAGAAACACGAGTGGAAGTTTGGGAGAACGAGAAATGCTGTGGAAACACGAGCCGCAGACGAGTGTTTCCACAGCTTTTTCGAGTTCTCCCAAACTTTCACGAGTGTTTATTGAACAATTAGATTATGAGCTCGAGATTTCTATCGCGTGATAGTTGACTCGGGCTGCGCCCTCGTCAACTATCACGCATAGAAATCGAGAGCGAATAATCTAATTGTTTTAGTATAAATCTACTAGTCGTTCAAAACTTTGTCTTTTCTGGAACAGCCTCGACCAGTAAACTGTCTAAATCTTATTCACGGACACTTCAAAAGCGTGAAGAAGCGGCCGCCATTACGCTACTCACTATCTATCACAGAATAGATAGTGGGTAGCGTAGCCAATCAGAGCGCGGCATTTGTGATAGAACGCTAGTAGATTTATACTAAAACTCGATAGAAACACGAAGAACATGTTTTCTATTTCTTTTAGAAAACACCGCGACGAAAAAAAGGAAAGCAACTTGTTAACTATGATGACCAAAATGTAAATTCTCTTTGCCGCGTCATCATTACGTCAACAGCTCGTGCTAGTTCTGTGTGGGTAGCGTAGCCAATCAGAGCGCGGCATTTGTGATAGAACGCAATTAGATTTATACTAACACGCGATAGAAATCTCGAGCTCATAATCTAATTGTTTAATAGAAACACGAATTCTAACCGCAATCAGCGCGCGTATTTTCTTAAAACTGTTTTCTAATAGTTCAATGGTAATAACACTACTACTACTTATAATAATAGTAATAATAAAAACTATATACTTTCTTAAAAACAATGATAAGCAAACTCGTTTTATTGTTTCAATTCTGTTTGTACGGCGTTCAACAGCAATATGATCAATTTAACATACTTTTCTAGTTTTTTTCTAGATTTCAAGAGTAGAGAGAGATGACATCCTTATTAAGAAATGATAAAACTTTCTATTAAGACTTCCACCAGTTTATCATGGAGCTTAGTGCACCCGTTTTGTCTTGTCTCATGTGCAAGGGTTGCGGCAAGGCTTTCAGCGAAACGTTTTGAGCACTATAACTGGAACTATATGTGTTAATAGAATACTTCTCATGTTTACATATTCTTACATAAATTCTCATAGTGTTGTAGTGAATTCTTTTCAGGATGTGTGCATATTTGTGGCAGCCCTAATGCACTTTCTCTACCTGGTTGGATTTGCGTGGATGTTGTTTGAAGGAATATATCTGTACCTCATGGTGGTCAAAGTGTTTAACACTGTGGTTAAAATGCGCATTTTCTACGTTCTAGCCTGGGGTAAGTAAGCTTTTATCAGGGAGCTTGCGTTAAGTACGACAACGTGATCGACTATAGAACGTCACAAGATGAACGAACAACACAATGAAACAACAAAAATATAATCTAGTAGGTTTCTTTGCTATTCCCCCCAAAATAAAAATGAAACACTTAAGGGCGCAAGTGTAAAAGTGTGAAAGAAATCATCTCTTATTAACCGAGTTCGAGGTCCGAACAGACCGAACTGCAAGTTACGGACCGATTTTTTCCGCTCGGATTTATGGCCTAAGCGCGAAGCGCGTGGGCCATAAACCCGAACGGAAAAAACGAGGATCTGCGACTTACAGTTCGGACCGAGAAAACGAGGTTTGTAAGATATTTGTTTTATCTCTGGAGGCATTTTGGCGACCAAAACAAACTTTTGAATTTAGCGGGTCGTACAGTGAAGTACGGCCCGCTAAACTGACCAATCTGAGCGCTGAGGGATATAATAAAACATTAAAATTGCCTTGAAAACTTGAAATGTAATGCTTACGCTAAAACTCTTACACTTCTACAGAAGACAGGGATCAACATAACCCCAGCCTCCCGCCAGCAGAACAATAGGAAAAAAGACTCCTGGTTTCCTTAGTGACATCCTGGGCGTGGTCTTTGTGTATTTGTGAAATCTGTACTCAGCAAAACACAAGTTACATGCTAAACGTTTACAACTTCACATTTCTGAATTTGAAACATTGTAACGCCCTAAAATTGGAATATTTCTTTCAGGCGTGCATACCAGATATTCAGGGTTCTAACAATTATTCTGCGAAAGGAAAGAAAATGATTGCTAGAGGCGAGAGCTGTGTGTCTGATTCTCGCTGTAGGTGAAGAAAATTTAATCCTTAGTTGAATTTTCTTCATTATGCTCTCTTTTTTATCAGGTGTACCCTTATTGATAGTATCGTTATCTCTGGTTATTACCACAACAGACAAAGCTGGGATTTATTCATACATTCATGGCAATTTGTAAGTTTTTCAATTTGACAGAAAGTTAAAGACAATTTAAGAGTATCCAGTCGAAATTGAAGCGATTACAGATACTATATACGGAATATTATTTCATAGCGAACAATTTCAAACCCCATATTTACCTACAATGTACTGCACGCATACACCAGCTGATTTTACGTGGTCGAAAACTCTTGAAGAAGAGCTTACTTCAAAATCTGCTTCAATCCACAGTTATATTGCTGACACAGTATGTTAGAACAGCGTGAATTAATGTCGTTATCATTGTAGTTTTGCCTTACCTCGGTATTTCGGGTCCTTTTCGTTTTTTAAAAGCGGATATTTGCTGACGGAGAGCGGACATAGTCATAAGTCGTTTCGAGACAGTTCTAGTGTCTCATTGTACATGTAATTTCTTTAACAACATATTTGCACCATCTGCGTCATTTAATGATTGTCAATTATCTTTTATTTGGTGGTGCCTGACGTGAGCCACATGGAGTTTTCTTTTCTCTTCTTTTTACAGTTGTTGGATTTCGTTTAAAAACAACTTGATCTGGACATTCGCTGCTCCTGTTCTTGTCGTTTGCTTGGTAAGTTCGCCAGTCAACGTTCCCGTCTTCGTCTTTACTGCTTTTGAAGCATTAACTGATTGATGCTTATAGAATTATCCATCGAAAAAGGGCTCTGGCATTTACTGTTTTTAAACTATTTTCAACTATTTTTTGCCGCTTGCAATAAACTTTCTTGCAGATAAATTCAATCATTCTTGGTCTGGTCGTGCATGAGATAACGAAAATGCACAGTGCGATGTCATCTGAAGGAGAAAACATACGGTGAGTGAACAGACCAATTATTGCGTTGTAGCGGTTTTTCTATTCACTATCAAAAATAAATTCACGATTTAATTGTTAGCGTGCTGTTTGGAAGGTGATTGGCTTAAGAATCTCACCCCACTCTCGCAGCCAATCAAAAGTAAAAACAAAACTATTTTGACCAGCTCGCTAGCGTCTTATGCATTGTCTTTTTCTCCTCAGACAAGGTCTAAAGGCATGCGCAGTTCTGTTTCCCTTGCTGGGTATGACGTGGGTCTTCGGTATACTGAGCGTGACGAATGCTGGGGTTGTTTTTCAATATATCTTCACTGTACTCAACTCTCTTCAGGTAACTCATGTTTGCCAGAGACCAAGGTGGCTGCACATTGGCCAATTTCTTTTTTGCTTATGTCGAATTGCTTATCCTTTTGCTAATTTCTTGAGGTATAAAATAATTTTGTTCTTTTAGGGTTTCTTCATTTTTGTGTTGCATGTTCTACGAAGCAGTGAAATCCAAGCTGCATTTCATCGTAAAAAACAACAGTGGACAGTGACAAAAAGTGTCGCAACTTCTCGTTCTACCCACGGAAGTAAAATCGTTCTTCATTCAGACACTGCCGGGGAGCAAACCCTTGGTGAAGAGAACTATGAGTTAGACACAAGACGTAACCAAGTTTCACCCCAAATGCCAGAAAACATGGAACCCAGGGGTCAGCACAGAAGCCCAACCCCTGTAGAGATATGACCTTCACGTGACCATTCCGTGACAATTGATCACCATAGCAACCGTACAGGATAGCATGTTCATTCTATACAACATCGGAGGATATAGCTATAGGGGTGGAGAGCAAAACAGTAACACCCCACCACCACCCCCTGGGCCGGTAACCAGAGAGTAAAATAATGTAATAGACTGCAAGACAGTCGCTTTTGTTCGTAACCAATCACGAGGCAACAAACGCTTAGATACCCGCACATGTAACTGTTTTATATACGTGTATAGCATTTCAGTTCACTGAGTTTACTGAGTTCACTGAGCGAGACCGAGGGTTTCCTGATATAACTGATATTTGCACCCAGCAGGTAGTTATCCGAAAGAAAAAATTAAAAATATAAATATAACTACAGAATCAAGTGCTTGATCACTTTAATGTAATTGTGCATGTGAGAAAGGTTTTAGTTTCTTTCTCGTATTCTTGTGGATTGACACAGCGCCTGCGGTCAACCTATTCTAGTAAATTTTAGTATACTAATGCAAATGCTGCAATATGATTGGCTAAACTACTGCACACTATCAGCCATTAGTATCACCCAACTAGTGGACTAATGCAAATGCCGCAATCTGATTGGCTACGCTACTAGTGGTCTATTAGTAATAGTCCTCGAGTAGCGAAATTCGTGGCGCTTTCTTTTGTTTTATTCCCAAATAAATCTTTCTTCAACTTGCATTTGCTAACGTTGTTATTGCTTTTTCTGTCCGACTAGTTGGGTGATACTAAAACAATTAGACCCTTCGCCCTCAAGGGCTACAGGTCAATAGCCCATTCGGCTTCGCCTCATGGGCTATTGACCCGTAGCCCGCAAGGGCTACGGGTCTAATTGTTAATTAGACTGCAGCACGTGGTTGAAGATCGTTCTCAAAATGTCGACGTCTTCGTGCTTAAGCGAAGTTTCGCAGGAAGATTCAGTATTTCGGTATTTTTGTCACCGACACATGATTCGTTTATTATGATTTTTTCTTAAACAATTCAATTATTCGCTCGAGATTTCTATGAGGTGATAATTGTTTCGGCCTTCGGCCTCATCAACTATCACCCCAAAGAAGTCTTTAGCTCATAATCCAGTTGTTGAATAATATATTCTAAGTACTCTATACTAAGGGATACATGAAGAACCTAAGCCGTCATTCTCGTATCACGTCCTCCTCTTCTGATCACATTTTTGACGTTAGTTAAGATCTCTAGACAACACACAGCAAGATGGAATCTATAGATTAACCAGGATAACAAGTAACATAGATCGCTCCTTTCGTAGTTATTGAAGTACATTGTCATTACTTCTTGACCCTTCTCTGTTTGAATCGCTATTAGGAGCTGTGGATCCAGGAACGTGCAAGTGAACTCTCCATACTGGTCCTATCCTACCCTATTTACAAACACGTTACTCAAGTTCACAGCTTGTTCAGACTCATTATTTCCCAAATACCATATTTGGAAACTGCTTGCCCTAGTCCTTGAACTTGTAATCACTGATTGGTTCATTTGGTTTCTCTTGCTTGCCAAATATGGTGCTTGGTAGATTGAATATGGACAAGCTGTGGCTGAAGACGTTCAAAGACAGTTAGTACATTCAGATACATGAAAAGATGCGGGAAAACTGATGACGTGCATTTATCAGTGGATAATTATGTCAAATCAGGATTGCTTGCGACGTTACTGTCTTCTCGTAATGACTATCATGCTATGACAAAAAATTCCCTGTTGTGTTAAATGAAAATCATATTTTTAACATAATCTGACCTAGGAAAACGCTTTCTTATTGTGCTCTCTTGATAACGATCCATTAATTGGTCTCGTTATCAAGATTTTCTTCGTCTCGTCATTGTGGTTTCAGGTAAGGTAAGCTAATTCTACTTGACGCCAAAGATTATAAGCTGAATGAAGTCAATTTGGTTTCACAGAGTCATATGAAAGTCATTTTTGAATAATATTGTTACGAGTCCACTGGTGTGAGGCAGCTCTCCCTTGTGTCCAGTCTTTCCTGGTTAAGACGAGGCGAGACTTGATTTCGCCTGGAGACTACATCCATACTCCCTGTACTCGGCACTTTTTTCATGGCGTATTTATCCGTTGAGACCGTTGATGGTTCAAACACGGAGCGGGAGCTGGGAAGGTTGCTGTTTTTAGATAGCTCCCACTTGTGCTTTTTTCTGTGATATGCGGTGCGAACATCACTGCTCCGCAGCACGTGCATAACAAAGATAAAAAAGCCCTGCAAAATAAAAGGTTAATTTGAGAAGTGAAACAACAAAGAAGTGAAACAGAAAAATTTACAGGAGGTGGTGTTAGGAAGTTTTGACATAAATTTATTTATGTATTTATTTCTTTACAAAATTCGCCCTGAGGCTGCAAGGCACAATAGAACACTTGGTCCACCGCTAGGTAAACCCACCACCTAACCATCCCCCTAAAAGGAATTGATACGCATTCCCGGGAAACCCAGTGGTAAAAGAAAACCAAAAGAAAAAAAGAAAGTTAACAAGAACACTGTATAACAATATTGGCATGGCGGCACTTCTAAATGGCCACACTACACTGAGGGTCTCAATGGGGTTAACCGTTAGCCGTAAAACGGGCAAAAATATTAACCGTTAACAGTAAAATTCACTACCCCATTGAGACCCTCTAAACTGAGTGGGACTGCCGCTCTGGGACTTTTAGGAAAATTCACCTCGTAGAAGGTGAGCAATGCTGGGACAAATGTAAGTATCTGGGCGATTGTTTACCTACCCCTCCCCTAACCCAACATTAACGCTAACTTTTTAACTTATTATAACTTGTTGGGTTAGGGGAGGGGTAAGTGCATAGTTGCCTAGATGCAGACATTGATCCCAATTTTTTGAGTTTAGGCTTTAATTTCACAGCTGCTTAAGTTGTGTACATAACTGCGATGAATAATTTACATTACATTACATATTACTCCGCAGTTCAAATTTATGGTCTTTCATATATTCATTTGCATCATTCTTCTCCATCTACGGCTATATTACGAACTCACAACATGACCAGCTCCCAGTTGGCTTGATAGCTCAGTTGGTAGAGCACTGCTCCGGTATTGCAGAGGTCATGGGTTCGAATCCCGTTCAGGCCTGAGTTTTTTTTTCAGGCTTCAATTTCACAGTGTACATAACTGCGATGATCAATTTGTCATTACATTGACCCCAGTGTTGAATATACCAAAGAGAGGAGAAAATATCAACAGAGGATCATCTCCTCTCGATATTCCAAGATGATGAGCCAATCAGATTTCTCAAAATGCCATACTCTTTTCCATCAGCAAATTGTAACGCACATCATAACGTGGTTGGTAAAAATGATTAGATAATCCTGGGTTTTGTATTCTTACTTTTTACTCTCCCAAACGTATTTTGTATCAAATACTCTAAGTAAAATCTGAAGTAGTTTATCGCTACCTGCAATGAGTTGATTATAGTGAAGATGTATTGGAAAGCAAGACCAGCATTCGTCACGCTCAGTATACCAAAGACCCACGTCATACCCAGCAAGGGAAACAGAACTGCGCATGCCTTTAGACCTTGCCTGAGGAGAAGAGAATAATGCATAAAATTTTTTACAACAACTTCGAATAAACATTGGAAAAATGCACATGCCATTGCATTAGGGCCATTAGAGAGGAGGAGTAAGCTGATTTCAAATATCGTATATATCGTTAAACGTTGTTATTTAATAATAATAATAATAATAATAATAATATATTATTATTATTATTATTATTATTATTTTAATAATAATAATAGTTAGTTTCTAGCACGACAGGTGGAATGGCTGTGGAATGTAAGCGATACCATAGTAGGCTTGCTGAGTTGGTTGCTATAAAAAAGGGCGAAAGCTATGCGCCTTCAATGTCATGGATCGGGGCTAGAGTGTTCTTTACGTTGCTGAGATCAGCATTTATATGCTTGAGAGGTTCGCGAGTTACGAGGATCCATCTTGACATTGTCTTTGACATCGAGAAAGGACATGCAAATATTCGTTAGAACTATTTTAAATTTTGAAGTTTTTATCGCTTGTATAATAGGAGCAACCAATATATTTTATTTTCATTTCACGTCTCGTTTTTTTAACCGATTGATTTTTTCTGACCGACACTAAGCCCTCTTCTTTTTAATCAAAATAATTACGTTTGGTACGGTAAAGAAGGGGATGGTAGAAAACATCAAGAAAGTGCCAGTAGCAGAGAGTCAAAAGATCTGCATGCTGGGATCTGCGTGAATCCTCAGAAGGGTGCTTACTGTATGTACAGAATGACTGATTTGCGTGTCGCTGATGGCCTAGGTGCATGGTTTGCGCCTGGCTGATGCACAAAAAGAACACCAGAAAAGACTGTGATAGAAGAGATAATAATAATAATAACAATAATAATAATAATAATAATAATAATATAAATAATAATAATAATTTATTCATTTATATCGCAGTGACTTCCTGGAAAAATGACCGCTAGTTCATCACATTTTTGAGTAGTAGGTCTTGGAGCAAGTTACTTGTTGTACAAGGTGATCAGGAAGTCAAAGTCAGTCGTTGTTGGTCATATTTTAATGTTAAAGCCCTATTTATCTACAACAACAAATATCTTGCTCTCACTTTACATTGGCCAAGTCAGTTGTTTTTGCTGCTTGCATTCTTGTCATCTCGTGGACCACGCGACCAAGAACCACTGAGTTGATCTTGTTTTGCAAAAAAGTTAATGAGTATGATAAGCAAAAGAAATTCTCCTCTCCCATAAGACAGTCACGAATCTAAAATAGATCTTACAAAAAGTATTGTGGTAACGTTTGTTTTAATAGACAGTGTCGGTTTAACTTTTCTTCTATGCGGTACTGTTTGTGGTACTGTTTGTTTTACTATACCGAATGTGGTTCTGATGTTTTCATCTTTGGAAAGCTAATGAACAGTACTGTACTGTGGTACTGTTTATTTTACTATACAGTGATTGTGGCTGTAACTTTTTCATCTGTACACAGTATACAGTGTGGCCATTGCTAAGACGCTAATGACCAGTACTGTATAGCAGAAGCGTTCTTTTTGTTTTATCCTGTACACTTGCATACCTGCTAGTTCATCTGAATTCATCTCGTTTATATCACCAAAATTAAATGTTGCCTCTTACCAAGCAAACAACGAGGACCGGGCCAGCGAAGGTCCAAACCAGATTATTAGAAAACGAAACCCAACAACTACAAAAGGAGAAAAAAAACGAATATGTAAAATATTTTTGTCGTGTCGGCTTGCGTTTTTCCTAAGACTCATAAATATTGGGACTGACCTTGGGAGCCATAATTCACCATCTAGTTGGAGATTACAAGCGTTTCGACCCAAAAAACTATGCAAGAATGGGGAACTTTCTTCTTTTTAAACTTTACATCCCAAATAACGCTGAACATTTCAGGAAATAACGTTACCACTTACAAGTCATTGTGAACATAGCTCATGATGCCTTGATCTGTTGTAGAAGCGATCACAAGTGACAAAACTACCATAAGAAGAGGAAAACCTGCGATATAAATCAAAGAAGGAAGCAAAATTGTATTTAGAGGGTCCTGAAGGGGTAAAATGGGAATTGGGATTGCCCGGGTTTTGCCCTGGAAAATGGGATTTGAGTCACTGGGAATGGGAATTTTTTTCCGAATATTTGACCCCTTGGAATTCGAAAAAATAGGCTGGGAATAGAATTGGAAACCCCCCCCCCCCCTCCATTTAGTTTTTCAGAAGACTGCGGCCTTCTCAGACCGCCTAGTAAAGGGTAAAGTCCAATAAATGTAGTATTTTAATGTTGTGGTAGCTGCTAAGTTACGAGTAGCTGATATATAGCCACCAAGGAAGCAGATGTGGGGACTGGCCCGGCAGGGTTGGCGCAGTGGTGAGAGCGCTCGCCTTCCACCAATGTGTCCCTGGTTCGATTCCCGGCTCGGCGTCATATGTGGGCTGAGTTCGTTGGTTCTCTATTACTCTGCTCCGAGAGGTTTTTCACCGGGTACTCCGGTTTTCCCCTCTCCACAAAAACCAACATTTGATTTGATTTGAATTGTTTCGGATGAGGAGCCACTTCATTGCGGAAATGCTGAAATAAAGTCATTATTATTATTATTATTATACATGTGACAACGCCTATGCCAACCTCTCTTTCCGCGCCAAAGATAACGCATAAATAAAATAATGCAAGGTCAAAACTGAGCTTGGAATACCACAAGAAATACCACTTCACGTTACAATAAAAAAAACAAGGATATAACAGCGTTTATCACTACAGAAAAGAAATGAAGAAATGAAACATCATAAAAATCAGCCGCCTACCCCAGCAAATGGCGTAGAACAACCGCATTTTCACGAATGTATTGAAGACTTTAACGACCATCAGGTACAAGTAAACACCTTCCATTAACATCCAGGAAAATCCAGCCAGGTAGAAGTAATGGATTGTTACAGCAACAAAGACACACGCTCCCTAAAAGATTCAAACAAATGATAAAATGTCATGATACTCCTATATAAGCACATGCTCTTCACAAGACTGGGAGGGGGTAGTGAATCATGTAAGCCTATACAAAATATCCCAAGGGGTAGTGAATCATGTAAGCCTTTACAAAATATCCCGAGGGATAGTAAATCATGTAAGTCTTTACAAAGTATCCTGAGGGGTAGTGAATCATGTAAGCCTTTACAAAACATCCCGAGGGGTAGTGAATCATGTAAGTCTTTAAAAAATATCCCGAGATCTAGCTTCTGATCACCCCCACGAGGAGATCTCGGATATTTTGTAAAGGCTCACATGATTCACTACCCCTGAGAGGACTGATGGGATACAGACTCAACACGCTCTCTCATGCAGCCAATCAGAACTCAGGATTCGCCTCATCTTGCCCAATCGCAGAACAATGAGAATGCAAGTTAGTACTTTCTTAATAAAAAGATAGCCTTTCCATTTGTAGGAAATTCCCGATACAGAGGTTTTAAAGCCATTACGAGTTCTTCAAAAACTAGCTACGCCAGGTTTCGCTGGAGTCGTATTTCTGGAGTCGTATTTCTGGTAAATTAATTAGCTTCTTTCTTTTTCAGCCCTTGTATCATGATACTGACATGATGGGTCGAGTAATAATCGGAAAATTCTGCGTTATGGATGGTGCGCAATACTCGTAACTAAAAAGGGGATACATCCTATGCAGTCAGCTATAAAGAACATTTTTGCAACATTTAAGACGTTGTTTTTATCTCTTTGAAACTGGCCTTGTTCACTGTGGCTTGAATTCCAGAGAGAAACATTATTTGCGCAATCGCTATGGCAACGACAAGATTGAGTCTTATTTGAGCCTGTTCCTGTTTCAAATTCCTAAAAAGAAAAGTATAATAGAAATGTAAGTAAGGAGTGATGACAAAGTTGACAAGGATCGTTATGATGTGTAAAACAATTTCTCTCTTGAACGATTTTTGAAAATGATCCCTGTATATGGAAGGGAGGAAATTCCAGCTCTTTTTCCAATTTTTTTTTTTCCAGTTGATTCGCCATTGTTTTTTTTTTTCGTTTCTCTTTGTGCCTTCGTTCCTCATTTGTGCATGAGCCATTTTTGTCTGATCCGTGCACGTAGTGCAGGATGGGATATTGTAGGAGAAGCAAATGCCATCTGTTAGCACGGCTTAGGACTGGGTTGAACATCCCATAAAATGGCGGTTGTAGAGTGGATGTGTTGAGCTCGGTGGAACCATAGTAGAATAACCATAGTTATTGTCTGAATTGAGTCAAATAAGACCCGCAGTGATTTCCTGACTTTAAAAGGAAAAGGATAGAAATGAAAATTCGAACACTGTAGCCTGAGGCCTTCCAGCGAACTCCAGCAAGGTTGAAGTAAGTAAACAGAGAGAACGTAAGACGACAAGATTTCCGTACAGGTCCCTACATCATTATGCACGCAGCAGATGAATTGGTTAGGGTAATGCGCATGTAAATGTTTCTTGTTGTTGCAGAATGAAATAGTATGACTACAGCATGCATAATGAAATAGGAACCTGTGCGGAAATCATTCCCCATTCCCGTAAGACTTTTGAGGTGACCAGAGTTCGAACCGTTTGCAGAACTCTTGTTCTTCACTTAAGCTTGGACTGTTTTGTGTATGTATGCCTGGAAATGATGGCGACATTTTTACATCACCCCCTACTTCATTATGAATGCTGTAGCTGAATTGTTTAGGGTATTGCACGTGCAAACATTTCTTGTTTTTTAAGAACAAACCAGTACACCTGCAACGTGTACAACGAATTATCGGGTGATATGGAAATCTAGCCGAAATGTTTTCTTTGGACATCAAGAATACTGTGCATATGCTAATATTAGTTAAATAGTAAATAGTATTGTTATAATTGCATTGTTGAAAACCACTTACAGGGCTGCAAATAACGGCCGGTCAACGGACAATGTCCGGTCAAGAATAGGTTTTGTCCTGTCAAATCCTTAGATGACCGGACAATTTGTCCAGTCGTTTAGGCTGGTAAGGAAAAAATTTCGAGTTTCAAGTTTTAAGTATAAAGGTTCAATATTATTGGCGTTTGTGAAAAAGGAAGGGGAAAGACGGATACTTATCTACCACACCAAGAACTTTTAATAAATGATTTGTAGTAGTCATAAAATTCCTAGCTCAAATTGTATCAAATCAGTGGACGTGGATTCTACTTGTGTTACTTGCTGTAAATGCACATCAGTTAGCTTGTATTATGATGAAAATGAACTAGATTGCAAGCCTCAGTCAATTTCTGACGTAGAACTGAAGCAATAGTAGTGCGCACAAATGTGATACTGATTTTGCTGTACCATGCGTTCCACTTTTCCTGTGTTGAGATTGATGCTCATGTACAATAAATGTTTTGAGAATTTACTTGTTTCATATTTAAACATCATGTGAAGGGGGGAGGGGGCACTTTTATAGCGATAAGATGTAATCAATGTTTGTCCGGCCAAAAATGGATATGTCCGAGCAAAAATAGGTTTGACCGGACAATTTGACCGATGCCAGCTGGGAAATTATTTGCAGTCCTGACTTACAGATAGATTGGTATCACATGTAATAGTCAATGCATGGATAACTCAAAACTGCTCATGCCATGAATTCTTTGCATAACTCAGGGCAGCAAGTTACATAAGTTGGTCACTAAGTCAACTGAGCCCAGTTTGCGGGTAGTGAATCATGTAAGCCTTTACAAAATATCCCAAGATCTTCTGATTCCACCCCCCCTTAACACCCCCCTCCCCCCCGAGGAGAGATCTCGGGATATTTTGGAAAGGCTTACATGATTCACTACTCCAGTTTGCTCAAAGTATTGATAGGGATACAACACATGTTACTTACATTAATATGGCATAAGCCAATACAGTGAGAAATTCACCCAGAAGTGATAAACTGCAGCCAATGTAAGTGATTATTTCCAGAGCTTTTTGATGCTGATGAGCAATCTTTATAATAAGTAAATAAAGCAAGGAAGAAATAACTTTGTTAGTAGGTCTTTACAGCAAAAAATCCAGTTTTATTAACTTGTACAGTGCAAGCTGGTAATTCATGGTAGAAAGCAATACAAATACTCCGTTGGAAGGACACATGAAAGGTTCCCTTTGTGTTTTTGTTTTTGTGGTTTGATGTTTGTTTTGCTGGTCAATACTGTTTTACTGTCTTGTTCTATGTCACTGTAAGTACATTAAATGGTGGAAATGGTTCCAAATTCAAGAAAGGGCACTTTTCTGACCATAAAATTATTTTCTGTCCCAAGATGGAATCGCTATACTTTCTCTTCCTATGTTCTTAGTTAAATTCTGATAACACATGCATTTACTAGGATTTATGTAAATACCAGAAAGGATTCATTTTTGTCTATTAATTAAAAATTTATTTTACACACCGGTTTCTCCTTAACTTGCATCAGAACAGCAAAATGTGTGAGATGATTACAGCTGCAGACAATTCTGTTGTCTTTATTCTCGAGTAGTGTGCATCCTTTGCTTGACCAGGACCCATTGTAGCTCGACCTGGGTAAGTGGTATTAGTATTTATTAAATAACATTGAGTGGTATACCAAGTGGTAACAAAATGATAAAAATGATATCTCACATGTGTTGATAAAAATGATATCACACATGTGTTGATATAAATGATATCCCCACATTTGTAATATAACTTTCAAACAAGAGTTTTCACAATTGGTTACCACTTGGTACTTGGTGTACTTGCTAAGTTCTATATAATAACAAGAAAATTACATGGTTGCTTGGAGATACTCTCTTGTTTGCTAAACCCACTTGAGAAACATTTTTCAACACTTGAAGAGAAGCTTCGTATCTTGGCATAGGCGTGTAATCATATGTGTTAACCTTTTGCACTCTATGGATGTAAACTGTAATTTTCCTCAGCAAGAGATCTAAACCTCACATTTACTCCTGGAGAATTTCATTTTTTATAAATTTAATAATCTTGACTTAGCTATTTCTTTAGTTCTTATCATTAATTTGTTTATGATAATGTTATCAAAAGGTATGCAGTGATTCCATTTGGAAACAAATGAGTTGAGTGTTAGTGATTAATAAAACATTACCTTATGCTGAAGTCCCAGAAAGCACAATATGATTCGACATCCTCTTCTTGCTGTTATGGGTAAAACAAAATAAATTATCAATAGAAAAAAAAGAAAACAATTTAAAGGTGGCACTGAAAGCAAGTCATTGCATAACCTCTTATACCTTGTGTTGGCTGCTGAATGTTATGGTGACATTTTCTTCCAGCACAGGGGAGGGCTGGGGATCTATTGAACATGCAATTATGCGACTCTGCAGTTGACCATTGTTGAGCATTCTCCTAATAAATGAAAACAGTGTCTGAGTGAGGTTTAAGTCCAGAAGTTTGTTGTAGCTATTAAATCAATTACTGTTCAGGGAAATATGAAGGCCATGGTTTAAGTAGTGTGATCATTTTAGCTCATGGATGTGGTGGATTCACGAGGTATTGGGATGGTGCGTCAGAAATGTCACGGATTACGGGTGACAAAAGAAACACCGGAGCCAATAGCAACCTAGGATTTACCATGTAATTAATGATCTTTTTGAAGTTCCTCTGTCGGTAGCCAGTCACAGTCATCGTACTTATCACGTGATACACACACACACACACACACACACGAACACACACACACACACACACACATACATACATACATACATACATACATACATACATACATACATACGTTTATTTCACGTCCCCAAGGGGCTTTTAAGTCATCAAATTAGAGTTGGCACGGCACCCAAAGTTTACAGAACCAGAAGCCATTTTGACTCCTTGGTGTTTGTTGCCAACGTTTAATTCATTAAGAAAATACTAACTATACATTCCTTCATATTGCTAACTTTGAAGGTAACATTTTATCCACAAGCTCACCATTGGGTACCTTGAATTCGGAAAGCTACTTTGTATGACTGTATTTTTTTTTCCTGGCTGTCCTTAGTCTCCTCAGCAGCCGTTAGGATCGTCACGCAACGCTTCTCCCCCATTGCGTGACGATCCTAATGGCTGCGGAGGAGACTAGGCTGTCCTCAGCCATAAACAAGAAATTGCAGTCTTGGGAATTTTCATTCATGATATTTTAATGGAAGCAATGCATTTTTTGTCGGGTTATCTTTAGCTCTATATATTTTATTAGAGTGAGCGTCTTACAGCCTTATATCTACGTTTACTTGTAAAACTGTAAACAGCGTTGATCAGTGTCTCACCCATTCAAATAGCTGCTGCTTTCCTCTGGAATTACACGGTGAATGGTTTTGTAAATAACACTAACAACAACTTTTTCTGTTGATAAAGTAAGAAATTCAAATATTTTATTTAAGGAATTGCAAGTAAATGCGGCTTAACTTAAAAAGAGAACACCGGTAACGCAAGGGCCCTGGGCTCGAGTCAGATTGGAACCTTCTCTTTTCATTTGTAGCACATGCGGTTAGGGGCGCAATTTTCCCAGTTTTTTTTTATAATATCATCGCACATAGAAAAGCATTTCTGACAAAAAATGCATTAACCTGGCGTGAGTATCTTTCTGCGCGTAATAGAGTGGTTTGTTGTATTCGTTAATCTAAGCGCTCCTTTTACCGTAACTCAATTAACAATAATCCTGAAAATCCTTAAAACCTCGCGCATCTAACTGACGTAGTAAAAACTTATTGGTATGTCATGAACATCTTGTTAAAAATGTCCATCTGATAACCATACTAACTACTTCGCCACACGAACAATAGCGTAAGAGAATGACCACTCAATGAAAGACTTAGTAATGAATACGGCCTTAATGGTAAGACGTTATATCAACGCCGTGGAAGTACTTTTATTCAAATCAGACTACTTTGATCTCATTTTTATGAAGAAAGAAATAAAAAGAACAACTACAAGGAGACAAGACACAAACTCGAAGTGGATACCTTCTTCCCTGAACAGTGTGGCTGGTAGAACAATTCTGTCAATATCTTCTTCATCAGTGACAGTGTGTCCCTCTTGTTGATCTGCTGTGAATATCACTGCTTTCTTGTTGCCTGCTTTAACTTTCTCAAGTTTTATTTCTGAAAATATCAAATAGCGCAGTCTTTTCTGTTGTCTCAACTGTTCAGTATCGAAAACAGCTGACGTCACAAAACGTTCAAACTGTAAGTGGAACAAGGGATGAAGATAGTGGTTTTATTATCTATCATGTCCAGCACCCCTCTTTCGCAAACTAAGTGTACGGAACAACATATATATGCGTTATTGACCAAGCGCCAGGTCAAGATGGCTGCATATTGGCGAAGCAGCCGAGGTCAAATCAAACGCAAAAAAGAACGGGGCTAGTATTCAACCATCTTGACCGAAAAAGCTTGATCAATAAAGGAATATATGGCCATTTTGTTTTGCATTCCCTCGCGGGACAAAGCGGGAAATCCCGAGCGGGCAAGATAGTCCCATCTTGCCCGCTCGGATAGCCAATGAGAACTCACGGTTTGCCTCATCTTACCCGCTCGCGGAACCAGCCATAGACTGCGAGCAGTCTCTGTCTCTCACCCACCCCCCTCCCCCTCACCATTTTAGTTTTTTTTCTTAACTAATAGTCCCACGCAGTTCAGAAGGGATATATACGGGCTTATGTAAAAATGGGGGGTTAGAATAAGATTCAATCCCCCTCCGGGCCTCAACTCAGTCCTTGCTTTAGGTATAAACAACAACATGTACATTAAGAACCAAACGCAAAATTCCATTTATGGGAAGCTAACTAGAAAACATAACAGTTTATTTCAGCTTCCTAGCTCGCCCACATTTATAGTTAAAGACTAACATTTATTTTTTTTTTCTCAAGCATCTGAGCGGACCGGAATCCTAAATCCTCGAATTTGATTGGCTAATCACGAGCGCGTGACCGGTCCATCTTTTTGCGATACGGCCCAGGGGCCGGAGTTTTTCCCCGCTGTAGCAATTTCCTATCTCTTTTCTTACTTTAAAAAAAAGACATCAAAAAAAATAAATAAATAAGTAAGTTATTTACCGGGCTAGGTCGGTCCGTATAGGAAAAAAACTATGCCCTTGGTCTTACGACTCTCGGCCTTCGTACTCAATACCTCGGGCACATTTTTTTCCCATACGGAAATCCCGCCCGGTAAGTAACATTATTATTATTATTATCATTATTATTAGTATTAGTATTAGTATAATAATAATAATAATAATAATAATAATAATAATTATTATTATTATTATTATTATTGTTATTATTATTATACCAATCTTTTATGTTTGATTTACCAATGTTTTTTCCTCTGCTGATTATGAAGGACCTTGAGCTTGTGTTTAAATGTCTTTTTCCATAAGAGATGCCAAACTCTTCAAACGTTTGTGTCGCCACCAATACATTCCTTGCATTTTTGTTGAGGTTTTCTCCTTCAAACTGTGTCAGTAGTGTGGAAGTCTCATTGACTGCATTCTAAAGGTGAAAAAGTTTCAGTTATCAACCTGAAACAATATTTTTGTGTATAGGGAGAGAACCATGTGAATAGTTTTGGAAGTCATGGGAAGGGGTTTACAAATTCAACTCGATCCGCTTAGAGTCTGATATTTCAGATTTGGAAAGATGTTAAAATCAATTTAAGTTGATATAGGTGTACCTTATCACTACTACCCACCGCTATCTCCAAAGACGTTGCTTAGAAGCTTGGCATATTGATAGCGCTCACGCTCCGTTGAACCGCGACGATGGCTGGTCATTACCCTGCACCTATTTACACCTTGATATTACGCAACACCATTTATCGCGGGTATAAAAGGAGCTGAACAATCACCCCTGAAGAAAATACTAGACAGGGGTCGGGTCGGTGAATTGTAACTTTTGAAAATTACATTCATTATTTCAAATCAGCGTAGAGTCAACTATGCCAGGTGTACCTTTCTTGGCAGGTAAATATAGGTTGAACTGCTTTCTGGGTACATTAGGGCTGTCTGATAGTTGAATATGAGCCGCAGTGGAAGTTGCCATATTCCCTCGCGTATGCTAAGTCGTGCTGATATCAGTGAGTTCAAGAAACGACGGCTACGACCACGACAACCCCACAGAACAATAATATAATTGTTTAAAAGTAGTAGTATTAAATAGATTTAGGCAAACCTAAAAGCGGAGCTCCTCACACAGTCCCTCCAAAAATGCTTTAAAACTTGTAGAAAGAACTCAGCTTTATGCTTATGTCCCTCCAAAAACGCTTGAAAACTTGTAGGAAGAAAATTTTTCCTCCAAAACCGCTATGAATACTGTGAATAATCCGTTTCTTCAGCAAAACATTGTAGACTGTTGTAGACTGCTGGCTGTAGGTTGTGTAGCCGCGGCAAGCCGCGAAAAGCGCGCGAAAAACAAAGCCTCGTTTCGGTTTAAGACCTAAATATCCCGGATGACTATGGCCGCCATGTTGGGGCAACATCGTCGTCGTCGTCGTCGCTAGGCGCACGCGCCCGCGAGCCATGCCGCTAGCCACGATGACCATGAAAACTCAAACGCATGGTTTTCCCAAATTCTATTCTCGCGCGGTAGTTATGAGGCTCCGCTCTGTGGAGCTCCGCTATTAATTATCGTGCTGCACGTACAGTACGGATTTTAGCAAGTATATTAGCAGTCCTCTGCATAACGACGACGTGAAATCACCAAGTTTGAGGTTTTGATGACAACGTAAGCATGTAACAGGGAATATTTTATTCTCTATTTTGACTTTGAAACCGTTCGTACCAATTTATTTTTAGGATACTTCGCCCATTTTGTAGGACGTGAACGAGACTGAATAATCGCGATAGACTTATGATAGAGCCAAGTTATATTTTGAGGTGACGGTTTCGTCCACCGTCGCCCTCGGAGATCTTAAACTGCAATCATGGACAAAATTCTTAGGACAATAGTGCACGTGTTGCTCTTTAAACACGCGCAAGACCAAGATTCGCACGAGATTCAAATTATTTGTGGCCTGCCCCTCCCCCACTCCACAAACACTTTAATCAAAACATGACGACGACGTCGACTACAACACCACCAAACAATAGAGTGTTTTCACTCACGTGGCCAGCAGCCATGCAAACGTTTTGGAACAAAAGAAAGTTTTAACATAAGAAAAGAGTTCAACTCCCAGAGGATTAGTTTGGAACACCAACATGGCCGCCGTTTCATTGTTTTGGAACACCAATATGGTTGCTGTGACGTCATGTGAAAACGCTCTATACGTTGATAGGTGTAAGGTAAGGTGTGATAAAGTAATTTGTACCACGGTAAGGTAAAATGGGGAGGTGCTAAAAATAATTGTTCAGTATAATTGGTTATAATTTTTAGCGTGTATTCTGGCTTCAAAGTGTTGAGTAAATGCCTAGTAATTTGCTACCAAGGCAGAGAATGAGATAATTTAAATTACAATCTTACCTGAAACGAGCCGATCTCGTTAAGGTTAAGGGCTTTAATCCTATGAAGATATTTGTTGATCTGCGAAAAGAAAATTCAAAGTGTTATGAAATCGACGAATTAGGGGATTGTGTGCTGGGTTGTCCTTGCACGCAGCAACATGTTGCAAGGTAATTTATATCATGTACTCCCCTTTCTTTCTTAGATTCTCTAGTGTTAAGTACAATGTTGAAAAACAGTATCGAAAACAAGTCCTATTAGTAAGCTTAAATCTTCCTTTTGTTTATTTATATTTGTTATTTACTATATATTTAATTTTGCTACTTTTTCGTATTCCATAGTCCCTTGATCGCTTTTTTCGTTACAGATGGGATTTTAAACCTCATGTTATCAAAAATGCAAAATACGACTCTTCTTAATTGTTTTCTGTTGCTTTTGTTTTGTGGGCTTATGGACGATGGTTTATTCAAAAATTCTTCTTTGAATTTTCGGCAGCTACTGAACACCGTCATGGGAGATAAAAAAAGCGAATCTAGTTTTCGTTCTACTTTTGTCTAAACTTCAAGAAATACCTCCTGTTCATGCGCCGGTTGGGCTGTTGCAAAAATGCTTGACGTTGCCCTAATGACATCGGGTTTGGATGCGTTAATTCCTTGCGTTGTAGTTGATATGATGCTTGTAGCCATGGTTACCATTGTTTTTGTAACTGAAGGTTCTGAAGGTCTCATATATGTTGTCTTGGTAACCGTTTGTGAGTGTTTGGCTTGTGAAGCAGTTGGTGAAACTGTTATCGTCTTGTTAGCGACTACTGTAAACAGAACCGTTCACGTATTGTACTTTGTTAGTCACTTTTACATTAAATCAGCAGCAATTTCAAACGAAAACTTATGACATTGCGTATGACATAGAACGATATTTTATTTTAGTATAAACCAATTAGCAAATTACTATTCACCTCCGAGCAGCTGAAGAGAAACAAAGCGGCCTCCCGTTTCGGTTTCCGAAGAGGAAATTATTTCAATAAATGCTAGTTATTTAGCTTGTTTGACTGGGAATTAAACCTCTCGTAAAATTCATACGAAACTACATTCGGGACTGTAGTGGCGTATTTAGTGAGGATATCGATGACGTCATTTCCCGCCTTGTATGATTCCGTTTGTGTACAAAGCTGCCAAAGGAACGTCTTAGTGTGTTTTTGTCTACGTAACAAAAAGAAAATTACACGTTAGCTCGAAGATATGACTTTTATGTTCTCGTAGCAAGAACAATATCTAACTCGTTTGCTGTGCTCACTCGTGAGGTATTGTTCTTGCCACTCGAACACAAAATTCATATTTTCTCGCCACCTTGTAATATCCTCTATAGATTCGCTTACTCCTGCCAGAACGTCACTTTTATCTCAAGATCCTGTTTTGTTTTGTTTGTTTTCAATGACGGCGCTCTGCCGAAAGTGAACCGAAAAAAACTATCTCCGATCAACAGAGTAAATCAAATTAGTCGAATGTTGATAAACGTTGAACTCTTGCCGGAGAGCTTGTCACGAGTCAGTGGTGCAAGCCTTATTTTAATTGGTTTATTGTTCTGTAATTCCTGACCAATCACATATCGTAGCGATTAAAGTGACGAAGAACTGTCCGGAGGTTACTTTGACGAACTAAAGTGAATCGTAAAAATCGCCTACCAACCTGAACTGTTTGGAAGCTCACAGACATAAGGGAACTCATCTGTGCAGTTCTTCTCTCTCAACATTGAGGTGTTAGTAGCTATGAAACAAAAGATTTCTACGTCGTGATATTGACCACCTCGTACTTCGGAAGCTGTAATGCTGGACAGGTACTTTGTATCGGAAATTGATTGGTCACCCAGGAACCAACTATTATCATGTTGCCTGAAGTTAAAAGGTAAATGTTTTATCAATCTGAAGGGATACAGATACGTAACTTGCTCCACTGAGATCGACAGAAGTCCCCTTTGTTAAAAAATAGGCAGTCGAGGACTACAAGTAGCTACTTCTGTATGAAATAAATAAATAAATAACTAGAGGGGCACTCGGTAGAGCGCATACCTCTGCCCCGCCACATATTGTTGTCTTAAGAGTTTGGATCCACAAATAAGAGCTATTTGAAGAAAAGTATATCCGATTGAGGAGTAATATTGTTGTTTTTCCCACATATCGCTTCTTCGCCTTCGATAACTTGGAATGAGATGAATGGCATCAAGTTTCACAACTGTTTTCTACCGTGGGAACCAAGAATGCTGATTGGTCAACATTCGATTAGTAAACAAACCCAATTATCACTGAAATTTCTGTAAAACCTTAGAAAACTTTCTGATAAAATCACTCAGTTTAAACACGACAAGAATTGCGATGCGATATACAGTCTGGTAGGTTTTTTGCGGTCGTGGAACCAGCCATATAGTATACAATATATACAAAAGTTAGGCGTAAACTGATATTCACGTTTGTCCGAAGCCGTATTATCAAGTGTAGCCCGAGTGAACGCTCCCGAGAGCGTCTAGTCTGGGATCTGAGATCCGGAGTTTAATCCGGATAAATCCCAAATTTTAATCGATTGATCCTGGGTATATCTGCGACCTTTCTACCAAATTTGGTGCAAATCCGTAGATTAGTTTTTGCGTAAAAGGATTAACAGACAAACAAACAAACAAACAGACAGGCGTGAAAACATAACCTCCTTGGCGGAGGTAACAAATCCTCTTACCTGTAATCGTGAACTGTTGACTCGGCAACTCTAACCAAAATAAGCAACGTCGCTGGAACGTTTCAATCGACAAGTAGTCGATCGTTGACGAGAGCAGACGAAAATGGATCGGGTAACATCGAGATTAGCCTCGGCTATCGTCGATGTGGTAGAGTTTCGTAGAGTTTGGGATCATACAAAACCGATAATCCGAAATAAAACCGATAAATGTTCCGAACACAATCCGAAGATTGGACCACTTACGGACTTGCACACTCGATGACATAGTAGCTACTTCTCCTAGAGAAGTAGCTACAAAAAAGCCGTATTTCAAGTCAGGTTCATGTTATGTTAACAAAGACCTTATCATTTAGCTATTCAAAGGTTTAAACGATTTAAAATGGCACGCTTGTCAGTACAAACTTAAGGTGAATCAAACGTTATAAGGAAGTTTTAAAGAGTCAGAGCAAGTCTTATATCAATTTAATTTTAAACATGACTTTCCTGAGACTCAGATATGATGTATCAATCGGAGTAAAATCGAAGTCAATCGAAAAAAATTAATTTTACTAAGTGATTACTGAGGAACCGAGAATCATGAAATCCATTAGTAAGTACAAGAAATCTTGTAATTCATGCATCATTACTAGACTGGCTAAATGCCCTGATTATTTACAACATACAATATTATTTAAGAAAAAGTGCAATGCTCAAGTTGCGTACATAACGGCGACGATGTTTCACTTTTCAAATTTTTCTTCCGCAGTTCACTTATATGAAATTTTCATATTTTCACATTCATATCTTCATCCTCTGCAGGTACAGTATGAGCTCGCAAATGGCCAGCTCCCAGTTGGTCTTATAGCTCAGTTGGTTGGAGCGTTGCACCGGTACCGCAAGGTCATGGGTTCGAATCCCGTTCAAGGCTGACAGCTGAAGTTGCTGACATGACTGCCACAATCTTTGTTCCGAGGTTTGCACTCATGAAATTTTCATGTACTCACGTTCAAATGTATACTGTAAAGTAGGAGCAGAAGTAGTCATTTGGGTTCTTTCCTCTGGAAATCCATTAAGCAGGGACGGCGGAGCCGGGGGGGGGCTGGGGAGTTTTAGACCCCCCCGCTTTTTGCGACGATGACATTTTTTGTCATTTTACACTTATCCAGGTTGTCTTTTTTTAAAGAAATATCTCATGGAGAATGTTGAAAATACCATTTCCGAGCCTCAAGATTTCAAAATTTTCTGGGGGAGGAGACCCCCAACAAAGTTTTCTGAGGAAGGAGACCCCCCGAAAAACTCGAGCCTTCGGTGCTCGTTTTCAAGCCCCTCCACTTTAAAATACACTCCGCCGTCCCTGTTAAGACAATAGAGACCTTACGCAACAGAACGGCTGGAAGACTAAGAACGGCATAATGACGAAAAAATGTCGCGTAAGAATGGGAATGCACAGCCTCGCGCGACTTTTTTTCCGTCATTCTGCCGTCGTGTGTCTTCCAGCCGTCCTGTTGCGTAAGGTCTCTATTTATATTTACTCGTCGTCCCTGAACCGTTTTGCTTAAATTTAATGATGGAGATCGTCACTTATTTCTAGTAGAAATACAGTTAGCTTCATTTCATTTGCATCATTCTTCTCCATCAACGGGTATATTACGAACTCACAACATGACCAGCTCCCAGTTGGTAGCTCAGTTGGTAGAGCACTGCTCCGGTATCGCAGAGGTCATGGGTTCGAATCCCGTTCAGGCCTGAGTTTTTTTTTTCAGCCTTTAATATTTCACAGCTGCTTAAGTTGTGTGCATAACTGCGATGATCAATAAATGTTATTACACACTTAGCTTTGTTACTTACTTATACTTCAGAGCAGTCCAGTGATTTAAAACAGCACCGTTAGAACCTGGGAACTGTCTCTGAACTCTTTCAAGACTTTCCGGGTCTCTGACTTTAGCAAGATCTCCATTCATTTCTTTGCAAGCCGATTCCGCGTGTGACCAGTTTAGGGCTGACTTATTGAAATGATATTTAGTGTTGCGGGCAGCCGAAAATCCTAATAGAGGTACAAAAAGAAAAAAAATGAACAACAAAGAAAAAAATAACAACATCAGTAACACAAAACTGTAGATTTAGCCAAACCAGAAGTTTTGATATGTTATAAGAGACTTGTGTTACTGAGGCAAACCATTCACGAGGAATGGTGGGTCAGAAATTTCACGCATAACGGGTGACAAAAGAAACATCGGAGCCAATAGTAACCTTGGATTTCCCATATATTGAATGATTGTCTTGAAGTTTCATGTTTCATGGCAGGACTCGTCCACGCTATGCAGGATAATTTTGAAAACGCAACTTTATTGTTACGGTTAAGACTTTCGTCCACACTACAACGCACATATCCTCTGAATACACTCTGTAGAGTGGAACAATTTGAAAACGCAACTTTTTTGTATTAGTGTGGACGGAGAACTTTTCGTATCCGGAACTTTTTGAATACGTTTACGTCATTTTGTCATGTGATTTATCTTCCTAAGTGTCTCTCGGTCATAAATTCAATGCAACATGGCGGACAACATTATGTTATCTGTGTTGTTGACAATAATTTCTTCTTCAATAGCTCATTTAGAGTTAATTATTGCTTTAGTTCACTTGAATATTGTATGCCAGGGAATCAGGAATAACTTAAGACAATCATTGGTGTCTACAAACTTGTCGTGAATGTCCTGGTAATTACTTTGACAAGACTCTCAATCAACGTTTTCCATTTCCTTCGATGTTTTGTAGTCCATTGTAGAACTAAGCAACAATTTCACTTCGTCATCGGACCAAGGGAAGTATTCTGTCTTATCTTTGGCTTTAGTTGTTTGCTTTTTATGTAGTAACATCTTAAGTTTGAATAAATTTAACGAAGCAAAATGGAACGCGAGGAAACCCTAGTAAACAACAATAGTTGGCAGGAAAGGGAACTATCGCGGGATCAGTGTTATGCTTTACTGTGAGCATGCTCAAAGCGAGATTAAGCAATTGTGCCGCCGATAAAACGCTGTTTTATCCGTTTTCATGTGTGGACGGAAACTTTTGTTCCGTTTTTGCACTTTAAGTTGCGTTTTCAAATTTATACGGCATAGTGTGGACGAGGCCTTAGTCGTCTAGTTACATCTTCATAGTCGATTACAACATGATGCAATCGCTTTCTCGGAGACACAAGAAAATAAAATGTAAACAAACTTTAAAATTCTTCACATTCCTCCATATAATTTAAAGAAACTGCGCACCAGAACCAAATATAGTCATTCGCGCTCGAGAAAGATAATTCAAACCGTGTTGCATTGAACGCCTGCAAGACACTTATGCACTTAAGAAAATACCATACATTCCTTGATATTGCTAACTTTTTCAGAAGTTAATATTTTATCAGCGAACTCGCCATTGGGTACCCTGAAACTGATGTGCCATTGATTACGGTCCGGCAATTTACGGCATTACAGTATCTTCTTGAAGTATTGAATGTCGAATTATTCGCGGAAATTACTCGCCGGATTTGCGCTTCTTCCGCGATTCAGTCTACGATATATGAGAAAATCCTTTGTGTCCTGGTCATGAGGTTCGAGTAAATTTATAATCCTTGTTAGCCTCTTTCCGTGGCACCCAATCTATTTCTCTTAAACTGCTGTGGCCACTATTCTGCTTCTTAAGGGTTACAAATCCCGATGTTACGTTTTCCGTTTAGTTATTATTTAGCGGGAAATTTATTTTTGTATTTAAAGGCGTAGAATTCAGAAAGTAATAGCCCCCGTTACTTTCGGATCTAGCAGGCAAAAGTGGCCGCTACTCTCGGGCAGCCGTTATTTTCCGATAGTGAAAAAACGTTTGTACGGTAATTAGCGGCCATTTCAGACAAAGAAGACACGTGATGTGATATAGAAGTTCCATTTACGTACGTTACTTACTATCTACATAAACAAAGCAGAACGTATAAACATAAGAGGCCCCAAATAATGGCACTGCAGCCGTGTAGGGCGAAAGTGATGGTTTCACTATTATATTGCAATGTTACTCATTCCTTTATCAACTTTTTTAACATGTTAAAGTTGAGAGACAATTTCACATTTGTTTAATTTATGGGCTGATAATCGGAGATTGCGAACCAATCAGAGCGCGCTATTTTGTATAATCACCAGAGTATTTATACTAAAGCGTATTAGTATCACCCAACTAGTGGACTAATGCAAATGCCGCAATCTGATTGGCTACGCTACTAGAGGTCTATTGGTAATAGTCCTCGAGTAGCGAAATTCGTGGCGCTTCCTTTTGTTTTATTCCCAAATAAATCTTTCTTCAACTTGCATTTGCTAACTTTATTATTGCTTTTTCTGTCCGACTAGTTGGGTGATACTAAAACAATTAGACCCGTAGCCCTTAAGGGTTACAGGTCAATAGCCCATTCGGCTTCGCCTCATGGGCTATTGACCCGTAGCCCTTGCGGGCTACGGGTCTAATTGTTAATTATCACACGGCATAGCATTCCAGGTTGTAATTACACTTTTTTTCAGCTCTTTCATCCTAAACATGGCCGCCCTACAGTAGAGCTGTGTGTGGTCGTTTCTCATTGGAATGTCCTATGAGAAATAATTTATGGAAATCAGGAATTCCTAGAATACGGATAAAAATATCTAGTAATGTTGCACAACTTTTTGCACTTTCAGAAACGTTATTTATTAACTTAACTGCTATCCTCTTAAGACGTTAAACTGTAATATGAAATTATTCTACTTCAATGAAGATGAAAAAAGTTATTGAAGTATTTTTTTTTAAATAATTAGGGAAGGGGAAAATATGTTTCCTTATTATTCGGTCATGAAAAGACAGCTGGGTCTTGCGTTTTTTACATGTCACATAGTTAACTCTCGATGAAGCAGGAATTAATTGTGAAATATCAACACGTTTTTACCGAATTTGCATAGTCCGGAAGAGGAAGATACGATATTATTTGTCAAACGAAAACTAGAAAACTTGGAGAGAGGTTATTTAATTTCATGAAGTTTTAAAAAGGCCAATAGCTCGGCTAGCAGCTCTGTTCGCGTCTTATACACTTCCAAACCTCTGTCAATGGTGACTTTACTTTATCCCATTATTCCTGATTGCAATTCCTGTAGTGTGCGAGGATGCATGCACTGGCTTAAAGAATTATTTTGCTTATGACGTTTCAAGTCTGACACCTGCAAACTTGCCAATAGTTATCGCAATCAAACAGACATTTTGACGTTCTGTTTCTCTAATTACCTTAAGCTGAAAAGTGGTGCAACAAATGCGTTCTTAATGTTCGAATCTTTGTTCCTACTTTTCGAGGTCTTATATTGATGTATACATTTTCGTTTCAGCTGAAATATACTCCACTCTTTTTACACAAGAAGCTTTAACGTCGACTTCCTAAGGCGCGAGACAACTTATGAAGTCAATATTGTGAGCGACAGAGTCACCAATCTATAACAAGGAGCTTTCGCGAAACACTACAACGACGTCAAGTAGGATTCGTGCGAGCATACAATCTTAGTCGTAGGCTACTTTGGCTTCCATTACAAAATAACTATGCGAGATGAGCATTTTTCTCGTTTTAATTTTTGGACACACGTCTTGAATGTACAACGTAAAAAACGCCTTGTAAACTGCGTAATGAAGTTCAGGCAGTAGCGATTGGAAACTTGTATGTTTTAAAGTAAAATGAACTCAAAATGAGTGTTGCCTGTCGCCTGCCCGTAATTCTGATTGCGTGGGCTGTCCATTGAACGGACTTCATAAATGAGGCACTGAAACTGGTACTGAGAAGTTTACACAAAATTTTGCGGCATATTTAAATTCTTTTTTTTTTAATTCTTTCTTTTTTTTCACAAAAGTAAAAGTCGGTAGGAAAAGAGAAACCTGCTGTTATTCTTTATTCACCTAGGTGTGGAACACAAATATGACAATTAATTTTCCTTTGGCATAGAATTATACATCCAACATTAAGAGATGATTTTTCACTGGGTCGTCCGATATTTTCATCAAGAGTCACTTAATGTTGAAGTCACTGCCGTTATACGAGATAAAGGAGGCGATATTATAAAATTATGGTAAGATAAAGTATTTTAAAAAATATGTTTTACTAGTGTATAGTAAAAGTGAATGAAATTGTTGACAGAGTTAGAAATATATATTGTGCCTGAATATCAGTTTAAAGATAGTCAAATGCCATTGAAGGAGGTTAATACCGCTAAAAATCCGTTATAAAATATTGTTAACCTCCTGTTAAGTGTTGGGACTGTTGGCCTGACTGTGTCGTGTTACTATCTTGTGCCGCGCTCACACAAACTAAACTTCTTTAGTTAAAATAGGTTTTGAAATTTTCACAACAGCCTCCCAAATGATTAAAGTCTAGTGAGAAAAAGAGTCTAACAGTGATTCATTTGAAATAACTTTGAAGTCTGTAGAGAATCTACTCGGAGCTATTTTGCCCAAAGTGATTCAAAACCATGTTTCACTAAACAGCTTTTAAACATGTTTAAGCTCCTGTGTGAACGCAGCACTAGTTATTGATTCTAAAGCCGTGTATTTAATACAAGACATGCTTAGTGCCACAAATACCAACTGATGTGACGATCTTAAAGGACGCATTTTGAATCACACTAAACACCTTCTGTCGACATTAATTTTCCAGAATATGCATGTATAGACCTGAACTAAAGTCCTATTTTCAGTTTTTTTTTCAAACAATTTTCTGACCAAAGAATGGTGCGAGCGTTCTGTTCTTACCGCAAAAGTGGAGAAAAATGCAGCACACCAATAGTACGTTCCTCATCTCCTAAGTGACTTCAATCAATTTAAAATTTAACTTGAAAACTTGTCCTTCTTGCATGCATTGCATCCTAATTAGCATGCAGGCGTTATATCTTACTCGCTTATTTGCTGTTGGCTGGGTGATAAGGGTTTGCCATGACACGTGTCACGAAAAACAGTTAATAAGATTATTGTAGGCCTCATAATGAATGCAATACGGTTTGTAAGCAACTGATACTTCCGTTTATTCTTAAAATAAGACATGGAATATGAATTATTCCTCGCGAAGCGAGGCCGAAGGCCGAGCGTAGCGAGGTTACTAATCGTGTCGCTTTCGGTCAGACCACGTGGCTCGCAAGCCCGAGTAAATCGAGCCGAGAGTTTTTATATATGTATATATATATATATATATATTTTAAAGGTGTCCGTTCGCAGGCCAGGTTACCTGGCAACATTACTCCATGTGAAATTCCGCCATTAGGAATTCCTTGAATGATGTTTTGAAAATAATGTGAATTTTGTGGAAACCGATTTCACTCGTCTTGGAAATACATCCCAGCAAGAAGATCTCCTACATATACAAGAAAGAATGGCGAGAGATCGTCGTCGAGTAAGTTTGAATGCCGCAAAAATCGGCACACGGGAAGCGGCGACTCAAAGCAGAGATTGAGAAACGACGGTAGAGACGATAACAAGAGACATCGCAGCTAAGACAACAGCTGCTTGCTCAAAAAAGCAAAGGAATCAGCAAGGAAAAGGGCCAGGAATACCATCAAGTTACCATCAAGTTAGATTCGAAATTGAATTTGTTATCGATAGAAACAAAGACTCGTTTTAGGTATACGGGACATGAGCGAGCGATTACATAACGAAATTGGCGAACAAAATTTAGCAAAATGACTTAGAACGGAAACCGAGTAGGAACGACTTCCAGCATGCAGACAGAAACAGAAGACGAACGACAAAACAGATTACCATATCGTCGTGAAAAAAGTGCCAGGAAAGGGGAAAATGCAGAAACCAACCGCAAAGAAATGAAAGATGACAGTCACGTAGCATTAATACTGCAATGAGAATGCAAGTAGGTATTTTTCGTAGTGAAACGATTGTCTTCCATTTGAAAGAAATTCCCAATACAGAGATTGCAGTTGTGATAGCAAGTATTTATAATTTTGTGATCTGATATCTTTGCAACAGTGAAAATATATTGTAGATTTGTTTGATGTAGCAGTTATGTTCAGTATGTGAAATATTATCACTGATCAATGCAATTATTTGTAAATAAAGCAGATGTTATTACTGACTTCTGAGTAGTATTTCTCTTTGCTCTATTTCTTTGCTACATATAAGCTAGTGCGATGATCAGTTAATGTCATTACCTACATATATGTATTGCGTAATCAAAAAGTTTGTTGGGACAGACAAGTTCCATTGAGCCATTTCAAAATGGGTTTTTACCTTTGAGTTCCATGTATCCCTGGGAATTACTCTCTTATCACCCATCCTTTTCCCACAAATGAAAAGTTAATTTAAGCCCTACTTTGCAAAATTAGGCAACATCTTAACCTTTTTCCTTAATGCTGTTTAATTCATTTTTATGATGTCAAATACAAATATTTAATAACAACCATCATATACAGTTGACCTTTTACACTGGAAAAACTCTATAAGGGAGAAACTAAAGTTTGTAATGCTAAAATTTTTAGCGATTTTTCTTATATATTCATTGCAAGGGTGCTGTATGTAACAACAAGTCTTTGAAGTTTCCTAAATGCCATCTGCTTTCAATCATGATTTTCCACACTAACTGTATGGACATGATTATAATGATGATAATGACTGCACTAGCATGATTGCCACAGGTTAGACAGGTCAGGAGTTTGGAGGTCATCACCACGACTAATTTGTGACTTGGGTAAGGGAAAAAGTCAGGGAATTTAAAGATCTTATGGCTGTGGCAACCATGACTAGATTCTAAGCTTAAAAGAAGAAATGGTATTGTTCAGAGTTGAGTAATTTTTACTTCATATGAGGCAAACCCTATTCAGAAGAAAAACGGAATTGCTTGTAGTAGTAGAGGAACAATACCTTTTCCCAGATTAGGACATACACCCCCACCCCATAACAGTATATTATGTTAAATATAAAAAAATAACAATACTAATAATAATATCAATACCAGTAGTAATATTAAAAATGATAATGTAATAATACAATCATAATAATCATGATAATAATTGCAAAAATGAGAAAGTACAAAATATAAAAATAATTCCTCGCGAAGCGAGGTTACTAATCGTGTCGGTTCCGGTCAGACCACGTGGCTCGCAAGCCCGAGTAAATCGAGCCGAGAGTTTTTATATATGTATATATATATATATATTTATATATATGTTTATATATATCTATATTTTAAAGGTGTCCGTTCGCAGGCCAGGTTACCTGGCAACATTACTCCATGTGAAATTCCGACATTACGAATTCCTTGAATGATGTTTTGAAAATAATGCGAATTTTGTGGAAACCGATTTCACTCGTCTTGGAAGTACATCCCAGCAAGGAGATCTCCGACATATACAAGAAAGAATGGTGAGAGATCGTCGTCGAGTAAGTTTGAATGCCGCACGGGAAGCGGCGACTCAAAGCAGAGATTGAGAAACGACGGTAGGGACGATAACAAGAGACATCGCAGCTAAGACAAGAACTGCTCGCTCAAAAAAAACAAAGGAATCAGCAAGGAAAAGGACCAGGAATACCATCAAGTTACCATCAAGTTAGATTGGATATTGAATTTGTTATGGATAGAAACAAAGACTCGTTTTAGGTATACAGGACATGAGCAAGCGATTACATAACGAAATTGGCGAACAAAATTTAGCAAAATGACTTAGAACGGAAACCGAGTAGGAACGACTTCCAGCATGCAGACAGAATCAGGGCTCCTACTCCGTGTACCGGCACAGATGACGTAGCGCATTGTTTCATCATTGTGTGTAAAATTATTCAGTAACATGTTTGTTATTGTCTGGCTTTGTTTTACGTCATCTGTGCCGGTACACGGAGTAGGAGCCAGAATCAGAAGGCGAACGACAAAACAGATTACCATATCGTCGTGAAAAAAGTGCCAGGAAAGGGGAAACAGAAACCAACCGCAAAGAAATGAAAGATGACAGTCACGTAGTATTAATACTGCAATGAGAATGCAAGTAGGTATTTTTCGTAGTGAAACGTTTGCCTTCCATTTGAAAGAAATTCCCAATACAGAGATTGCAGTTGTGATAGCAATTATTTATAATTATGTGATCTGATATCATTGCAACAGTGAAAATATATTGTAGATTTGTTTGATGTAGCAGTTATGTTCAGCATTTTCAACAGAATAGATACCAAACAATAAGTTACCGGTTCTGCAATATTATCACTGTTCAATGCAATTATTTGTAAATAAAGCAGATGTCGTTACGGACTTCTGAGTAGTATTTCTCTTTGCTCTATTTCTTTGCTACATATATGTATTACGTAATTAAAAAGTTTCGTTGGGACAGACAAGTTCCATAGCCATTTCAAAATGGGTTTTTACCTTTGAGTTCCATGCATTCCTGGGAATTACTCTCTTAGCACCCACCCTTTTCCCACAAATGAAAAGTTAATTTAAGCCCTAATTTGCAAAATTAGACAACATCTTAACCTTTTTCCTTAATGCTGTTTAATTCATTTTAATGATGTCAAATACAAATATTTAATAACAACCACAATATGCAGTTGACCTTTTACATTGGAAAAACTCTACAAGGGAGAAACTAAAGTTTGAAATGCTAAAAGTTTTAGCTGTTTTTCTGTTTGCTGTTTTATGTATTCATTGCAAGGGTGCTGTATGTAATAACAAGTCTTTGAAGTTTCCTAAATGCCCTATGCTTTCAATCATGATTTTCCACACTAACTGTATGGACAAATGACTGCACTGGCATGATTGCCACAGGTCAGAAAATGGTAAGGGAAAAAATTCTTCAAGGTCAGTGAAAAGTAAGGGAATTTCAAATCAAGTCAGGGAAAAGTGAAATTTAATACTACTAATTTATTTCTTGCCAATTCAGCTTTGGTTTGGTGTGGTCAAGAATGTGACATGAAATGTGTTGGATTGGTGGAATTAAATGACAAGCTGATTTTGGGTTTCCAAGAAAATCAATCCTTTTTCCATGAATTGGTTATCGTAAGAAACTATCAATCCACGTACACTGTATGTGACTTTCTGAAAGCATATTAAATAAATGGGTGGAGAGGTTGGTTGTGAGAGGAGGTTGGAGGTCACTACCAGGACTAATTTGTGACTTTTCTAATTTAGTTGGTAAGGGAAATTTTACATTTGTCAGGGAAAAGTCAGGAAATTTAAAGATCTTATGGCTGTGGCAACCATGACTAGATTCTAAGCTTAAAAGAAGAAATGGTATTGTTCAGAGTTGAGTAATTTTTACTTCCTATGATACAAACCCTATTCACAAGAAAAACAGAATTGCATGTAGTTGTAGAGGAACAATACCTTTTCCCAGATTAGGACATACAACCCAACCCAATAACAGTATATTATGTTAAACATAAAAAATAACAATGCTAATAATAATATCAATACCAGTAATAATATTAAAAATGATAATGATAATAATACGATAATAATAATCATGATAATTGCAAAAAATGAGAAAGTACAAAAAGTAAAAATAATATAATAATAAGTAAATACGTAAATTGGGGTCTTATACCTCATAGGAAAAACCATTAGGAGTCCTTTACAAACTAGCTTCGCGGGGTTTTGCGGGAGTCGTATTTCTAGTTAATGTCGGTTCTACCCATTTGACGTGTCCGTTGAGTTTTCAAAATGATTTTTGGGAAATCTGCTGCCGGCTCCTCTCAGAAGTCGCTAAATTATTTCCCGCAGTCAACTATAACTGACAGCACTACAATTGTCGGAAAGTACCACCAGAAATATGCAGCTCTAGACAGAAACTAACAGAAACTAAGAAACTAAGCGTCTGTCATAATATACTGTTTAATATTTTGAAATCTTGTATTCCTTAGTTACCATTTTTACTTAGCGAACAGCATGTGTGGATACACGAAACGAACTGACAATAATTGGTAGTTGAAACAGAACGATAATGCATCTTATTATAAAACAAAACAGTACGGAACGTTAGCACAAACATCACTAAGATGTTGTGAAGCAAGAACATAAAGATTCTTGCATGCACATAACTTAGTGCAAGTAAGGTAGCGAGTAGCAAAAAGAAGCAAAGCCCTTTTTACACTATTTCTTTACTGTCACCATTTTTTAATTTGACAGGTCTTCCTTGTTAGGCCTTTAAGAACTCGTGTTTACTTTTTATCTCTGGCGTTAGCGTTCGCCACAGCCCTTTTTTAATGATTTTTTTTAATGATTTAGATTTTGTCCACGCCACTACTTATCATTTAAAACGATTCACGTCAATTCCCCATAATGGTTTCGTAGATAACATATGAGAAAGGAACTTGTTGTTCAAGCATAATTCAAAGAGCTCGGGTTTAGTACGATACCACAGCAGCCATTATTTTCGGCACAATATCCAATCAATTAGGCCAGACATTGGCATAGGTAACTAAGATTTAAAACAAATTTTAGTTGCAAGTCTTAATAAAAATGAACAAAACACAGGGCTCCCAAAGAAGTGAAGTAAAGATGATGACAAACGAAAATAGACATGGCTATATTGATTTCTTAATCAGATAAAACATGCAAAATAGATATTAATTCTTTAAGTTTAAGAAAATTGGTAATTAGAATTTTGGTGTTTTTGCCTTAAATAGGGTGACAAAAGTTGAAAATTTGGTCCTTGAACTGAGCTACGTTTTCCTGTTCTTATTGCTAGTCCTGAAAGTGTGGAATGAATAAAATTTACAGAAAAACAAATAACAGCTAATGAGTAAAATTTGTGCTTTTTGTAATTCTTTCCCTTTAATCAAAATTGGATTCAGTTTGATGTACACTATTTGAAGTTAATTTCCTGATCCGCAAAAAAAGCCGTGAGTTCATTACAAAACGGGTGGAGTATAAACTTTGCAGCGTTTATAGGTGGTAAAAACTTTTTCCCAAGAGTAGATACGAAAAAAAAATTGCGTGGCTGTTACCTACCGATGCAATTGGCCCATAACGGCGTAAAGACCAGTAGTATCTTAAAAAGCTGATGGACACAGGCCATAACCCTGTAATAAACACAACGAATAATTCCCAATCAAGAAGATTCACCTTAGGAGATAACATTTTAATTGATATGGGTAAATTTGCATGAAATCCTACCCTGAATCTTTGCTGTTAATCGCTTTGCTCAATCACTTAATGCAGCGTCCTCGTGGTCACGAAAAAGTATTACAATTTGTGTGAAGGCATAGAACAATTTGTTTCATTTCCGCATAAATCTTTGCTTGGCGGGTTGACAAAAACTTCAGCTCAGTCGCTTGGGTTAACGCCGAGTGCAAGCGGCTGTAACAATACAAACTGACACATTGCCAGCGGTCTTTTTATTTTTCTCGTCATAATGACGTGAACTGGTGTCCATTTCCTGTTCATTGTTTGGTTAGTATTAGAGGACGCTCTGTCGGGTTGTTACATGTGGTGTATTCCGCCTACTAATAAACGCAAAAAGGAAGAGGGTTATTTTATCTGTCTAAACAAAACTAAAGATTTAGAGCGTGACGTGAATCCGACATTTCCATCGCATTCAATTTAGTTTCGTCAGCGGATATTTTATAATGCATATTCTTTTTATTTTTTTCTGTAAAGGAATTACAACAGTTTGTTTTTTATTTAATATAGTGTTGAAAGAAAGCCTCTTGCCTCTTTTTTTTTAATTTTCTGACGATATTCAACGAAAACTGTAGTTTTAATAGTCCAAGACTTAGTGGTCTTCAAACCCGAAATAAGGTTTAGAAAACTTAATTCCAGAATTCAGTTTATTTGCGAAAATTAAACGAAATATGTCAAGAAGTCTGAATTAAATGAGATATTGTAAAGTTTTCTGTTTATTTTTGAATTTCATAAAATGGATTAAGCGACGAAGAGTCAACAAAGGCGTAAAACGTTTACTCATCTTTAATTTTGGGAGACAATAGTTACTATCACGAAAACAGAAAAAAATTCTGAAAAGGGCCTTGTTTATAGCAATACTAAAAGGGCTTATTCGCGCCTAGTTTGATGTAAAAAATCAATGTATTCATATCAATCAGACCTCAGAGGAGTTCTAGAATGAAGTATTTTCTTGATGCAAAGTGCCAGAGAAAGGAAAAAAATGTATTTGCATTCCCCGATAGTATTTTACCAGCACGTTTAAACGAAGCCACAAACTGCTTCCGGGAATTAATTTTGGTCAACAGAACTTAACACGAGATGTAGAGTTGCTTATTACCAACGTGTTCATGAATACAAAGAACGTACTAGCTTATCCCTTTTGGTGCCACCTTACAAGTTCAAGCCCGTGTCACACTAAATCAGTTTTTATTTATTGGTTTTTATTTACCTTCCTGAGGCGTTGAAGTCTGGCAATCATTGTTTTGTTGACTACAGTTTTGTGGGATCTTATAATGTTTAATAGTTATGTTATCATATTTCAGAAAACCTCAGTAGAGGATTTCTAGAAGGGAAATGATCAAAATTGATTATCAAACACTAGTAAATATTGTTTATTAAACCTGTTAATGTGTTCTACTTACAAAGGAGACGCTGGCTACTCATCCAGCACAGCGAGTGAAGTTAGATTTTGAATTTGTTTTTTTTTTTCATTTGTAAAACGAAGAATAAAAATAATAAAATACCAAAAATTCTATATATATGTATATGTTGTGGTACAATTTTATCCTTTGTTCAAAGTTTGTTTTCCTTTGTTTCAAACTCATTATCATCAAATTATCATAGCCAAAATAAAAGAAACCAAATTTGAACCAAGGATAAAATTGAACCACAACATATACACTGTCTTCTGCGACTCACTAACCTTCAGGTGATAACACTATGAAAGAAAGAAGACGTTTATAAATAAAGAACACTGTTTATAAACAATATTTTCTCTATAATTCCATGGTGCCAGGGAAGACTAGGAAATGACTACCTTTTCCCATCGAAAATATTTTTTGTAACATATTCCAAGCTGTAAAATATGCATGAGAAACTTCATTAGGTTAAGTTGGCTACTAGCTAAAAAGCCAAACCCATTTTTAGAGGATATACATCATGCCAGTATGCCATATAGTCTCCCGCACCATTGTGATGGGCGCGGGAGACTATATGGCATACTGGCATGAAGTATAAACTATTTTTAGTGCAGTGTTGTCCAGCTTATGCAACCCGCAAGTTTTTAAATCTCGCCCCTTCGTGTAACAGAATGCTTGTTGTCATAGAGGTGTTAGTTCGAGGTATTTGTATTTGTATCACGAAGTAAATCGATTAAACGTATATGATTCTACCAGTGGTTTACGAAAATTTCACAAAAACTATTGATTAAATGTGTTGCTATTTCTTTTCGGGTGAGTCGCACAGTCTCACTTCAATGTCGACCTCTAAAAGGCAGAGCAAACCCACTCAATTTAAAATTGCGCTGCACTCGTTTTATATTTTCCCCAGCTCACTATTTTAATCAAAAATATGTTAGAAATACCACGATCTTAATTAAGATATAAAATGCTTTTCAAACTTGAAAACTGGGTATTAACTGTGGAGCAAGACAAAAATTGAAAACAACAATATATCAATGACCAAGCCAGCGGTTTCCCTTGGTTTGTCAAACCAAGGATTATGCTTACTGTGGAAAAGTCGGCAAAATAGAGAAGTGTGTTAATTCTCAGGTAAAAATACCATTTAGTTTTAATAAGTTCCATGTCAAGCTTAAGTTGTTTCGGTCACTTTAGATAAGGCAAGATAGTTTAATGAATGTTTGTATGCCATAGTTGGCTGTAAAAGCTTCAACGCAAGAGCGAAATGCAATGAAATTTCCTTTATTTTGCATCCAGCACTGAAGCGATATGCTTCTGTACCATCGTTTTTGCCTTTCCTCAGTTGTCAGTCAGCATTTATGTAGCAGAGGACCAGATAACAAAAATTAAATTTTCACACATCTTGGTATGAGGGAACAGATACAAAAATCCTCTTTCCCATTGATATACCACCCTGTTAGCCGTTTTATTAACAACTTTGCTAGTTGTCGTCTACAAAAATGGGAAAAGGCTAAGACATAGTTATGGATGTTTGACCGGCTGTTCAAACTGTTGTCTTCTGCGGGAAATGGGACTCTTCAACATTGACCACCAGATATACATTTTAGCTTTTTCGTGAGTTGGCGACATCGCAACAAAATTACGTACACAAAGAAAAGGCAAAGAAAAACACTTATGAGGTTTTTAGGATATAAATGGAAAGTGTAAGATTCTTGGGTAAAACGAATTGCCTTGCTTGTTCCCTTGCGTGTGAAGAGGTGTTTGTAAAAAGTAACCAAGGTTTTCTATAACGGGTGATTTGAACATCCAACAATGTCCTCCAAAAAATCGAATACTTACCTGTTCCACAGGTAAGTATTCGGACTGTGGATACATAGTGGACTGTTCCACAGTCCACTATGATTCTTTCAATAAACAACAGCAGAAATTATCACGAAGTTAGGACTGTAATCTTTAGCCGATTCTTACAGAAGAAAGCTTTGTTAAGCCAAGTTAATTGTTACTGGGTTTGTCGCAGGGTTCGTTTTTAATGCCGTCTATAACTGAACGGAGAGCTTTTATTATAATCGTTATACCGTAAATAAACTGTCTATCATCTGTCTACAAAGAAATTACTTGAAGCAGGAGGTAAGCCAAACTACCCCGCTACAACTGACAAAAAAATAATCACATTCCCAGCTGTGTGCGTACTGCAAAACGTGTGCTGTCAAATTATAAGGAATTACCCATGCTTCAGATGGTCAATATTGAGCTGTTTTTATAAGCAATAGCAATACTTTTCCTCCCAATGCAATTTAGGAAAGCCGGCCGGTCGTGAAAATGGTATAAGTATTAAAACCCCCCTTATCTTGCTGTGATTTTCCGAATCATTTACTGAAATTAATATATGATAATCGCATGCGGTTCTTGCAGGGCTAAGGTCTAATTCTCCTATTAATGATTGACTTCGTAGCAATGCAATTTTTTTATATAGATGTTAATGTACAAAATTTCAGTCATACATTATTTATTATGTTATTTGCACCTGACGGTGGCTTGTCAACTGCGCTGCGTGTGACAACTTACTTATTTTACCTATCTAGCCTAGAATTATTACCTTCAAATAAATAATTCAGTCTATAGAGAGAGTTACCTTTTTGGGGGAAGCCGACTGGACCATGAATAAATATCGCTACTCGGATTTTGAGTGAGTTATTTTCAGTTTATTTAGCGTCGATCGTTAAATCGTTGATGTGCGGTCGGTTTTGAAACCGAAGTGAAAACATTCGTGGGCAGCAAAACTACATTTTCCAGCAGATGCTTACTTGTTCTTAAGCTGTCTCTTATCATATAATGTCATTGATATTTGCTCAGTGGGTAGTCGGATATGCATTAAAAAGGGTTGTCTTCAATTCCCAGATTTTAGAACGGAAGTAGCTGACTCCTTTAATATCACATACTGTATTTATCGTTTTCACGATTTGACAGGAATGATAAAAGTTTGTAGGAGACAAAGGTTATTGGGTTTTAACTTGCTGGGGTATTTATTTGATGCCACTTTGAACTCTGATTACATGTTTGATAGTGTTCTTTAAGACTTCAGTTGCTTCGCATCATGGGCTCCATTCAACGAAGCGTGTAAATCAGTTAACGTAGCCTAGAGCTGCATTTGAAATAAGGAAGACTGAAGTTAATTTGCCTTCCGAGGAAATCAAAACACAGCATGTAAAATTTAAAGCAGCGATTGACACCTGTTCTGAGCAATGTATAAGGACGCCTTGTCTGTACATCTGCATAACTCCCCTCTAGACTTGAAAACGCTATGTCAATCTATCGCAAGGAGACACTATCAAGTAACCAAAGGTGCAAAGTCTGATTCGCTGTTGGATGGTAAAAGTAGATGAGAATTTTATCTTGATTTCTATCCAGGGAATAGATTACTCTATAAGAAACTTCAGTCCTTGTGGTAATTACAGAAAGGAAGATGTTGTAATAGAATAGAAAACAGAGAAAACAAAGAATTGCAAAAGAGCTTCATGAGTGAATAATTCTCGAGAAAGAAAGCAGGTGGACAAGATATAAAAACATTTGACATTTTTATTTTCACAATTATATGATTTTTTTTCTTTATAATTATTTTTCTTGAGATGGTTTTAGAAATAGATTGTCACTATTTAGCCTTCGCCTTGTTCCCCTTGCCCACCCTGGCTGGTCCTGACTGAGGCTCTCCCCCCTCGCTGAATGCAATTTGTTTGACAGTTACGAACGACTTCAGTGCTATCGCATCGCAAAGAACGCCGAGGTGGAAAATTATACCAGATATTAAATTTCAATAGGGTTGCCCATGTATTCAAAATACGTTGGCCTTAATAAATTTTGTCGACTTAGAATGTATTGATGAAAATGCATCCAGGTGGAATCAAACTTTCTTAGTTTATAAGCAAAACTGATCCTGGAATAAGAATGTTTTAAATGAGCAAGCCTAAGGTTAAGAATGGCAGTGATTATAATATACCGGCGGGTTTTCATTTCCGGAAACCTGATCACGATTCTAATAGATTACTTGAATATTCACCTAAAATCCGTATTATAACTGTTTCACCCAAGATGAGTGATCTTTACAGACATCTGTGGATATTGGAAACATTTTCTTGATTTGATCTCCCTGCGTGCCGTTTTTATGATTGTGTGCTGCTACAATTTTGATTGTCTCGATTTATTCAACGATCGACTTTTCAAAGGCAAAGTGTAGTAAGGGTATGTTGAAGCCACACATATGCGCACTAAGGTGACAGTGGTAGAAGGGATAAAACCCTGTTGCTACCAAAAAAAGGATGAAAAAATAGAGCTCAAAAGCCAGCAGCCATGGACAGCTGTTTCGGCCTTGTTAGGCCTCATCAGCATGGCGCAGCTAGCAGATGAGCTCTGGGTAGCAAGCAAGAGAGTTTTATCCCTTCTACCACTGTCGCCTTAGTGCGCATATGTGTGGCTTTAATTTACCCTTACTACACGTTGACGTTGTAATTTCAAGCCACATCCCAAAGCCCTACCATTTTTCATAACCCTACCATTTTTCATCACCTTGACTTTTCAAAGGGTTTGTGAACTTTGGAAATCAAATACAGATGTAAAGTATACGTTGTATCGGGCTTTTCCATGAATAGGTTGTATCTTCAAACGATTTTTTTCTCTTGCAAGTTCTAAACTCAAAAGTTTTTTTTTCAAAACTGTCAGAAACGTGAGGCGACATGAATTCGTAGAGATTTTCATAATCTTTGGGCTCATATGGAAGACAAGGGTGACTGATTTGGTAAATGCTCCAAATTTCGCTTTGAAGCCTAGGGAAATGTACTTTGCAATTGTGGACGTAAAAATATTGCTTCCATGCCCAAATTCCCATTCAAGCTGGGCGTGGTGAAGGTGTCGGCCTGCGGGTAGGAAAATATTGTGAAAAACGTAGTGCTCATCACATAAAATACTCGGAAATTATTTAAAACTGAGCTGGATCAAAGCACTGTAAATTGCGATATTTTTGCTACAATTAAGCATACCTTTCCTTTCCAGGAGATTTTCGAAGCCTGTATATAATTTATGCTATCAATTGGGCTGTTTTAGGTGTGTTTAAGTCGCATTAAAAGATAAGATTTACTTGCTGCACATCATTTATCTTCCATAAATTTGTAAAAGATTTTTGTCTCCGTTTTCTTTACAGAGTTCAACACCATTTTTAGTGTGTTTTGCTCCCTCTTTTTGAGCAAAACTGTTGTAAGCAGAAATCCTACGAGTTCTACCATGAGCTGATAACTCACCCAGCTCAAACCTCTGAGAATTTCTTGGTGTTGTGGCGCGACTTTCGACCAAACTGTTCGATCCGCATGTCAAGATTCTTCGGAACTGTCGCCTGAATGTCGAATTCATCCCCGCGTATATGAAGGGATTAACCGTGTTAGAGATGTAGAGGAAGAACATGCACATTAACTCGACATTCCTGGGCATGTAGGACACAACAGAAAATCTCCTTATGATCACAATCGCCCACAATGGTACCCAGCATAACATGAAAGCGAAAACGACGATGAACAGACTTCTACTGAGGTTAATTTCTTGCACAGAGAGCCGGCTCTTTTTCCTTCTTGCTTGGAGGGTTGGGTTTGTGTCTGTCTTGTGCTGTCGTATCGTTCTTAGAACTTTGGAGTAACAGAAAGTGGTGGCCATTAAGGGTAAAACAAGAAACATTGAAATTACGAAACAATAGTGTATCAGTTTTGCTTGTTCACCGAGGTGTTGTATGGAACATTGCGCGTAGCCGGGAACAAATTCAAAGCCTTGCCATTTGAACAGTCTTGGAACAGCAATATAGCATGCCACGAAAAGCCAAACACATAGAAGCCAGATGCGAGACCATTTTGTGCAATCCTGATATCTCTCCAATGACAATATACTATGGATTGGTCAAACTTACTTCACTCGAGGCTTGAAATTACGGCAAAGAAGAACGTTCGTTCATCGAGCAGTCTGTTCCGTTTTTTCTTTTCTTTTCTTGTGTATCGTGCACACTGAAACATCTTCACAAATGACAAGTGACGTGCTATAGTTTGCTTTTTGTACACTAAATCCGTGTTGTTTTCCATGCATTTCCGCACCCGATCCACTAATTACTCGTGACGTATTTGTTTTCGTTTTTTCTTTCTTGGCAATACCATGAGATTGGTAAGTAAACCTCAACCACACGGCGCTTTTTGTGATCTACTATTTTGTTAAATTTACGTAAGCAAAGCAAAGGGATAAAAAAGGAGGGTACTGCCTTAGGGCTCAATTCCAAACGGAACTGAAGTAGTCGTAAAACTTTAATCAAACGCACAAGTACCGTAAGGCGTAGTAATCATATCTTGCAACGCCATGCGGGGGATACTTTTAAGTGTCCTTAAAACCCTTCTACAACCAGCTGGCGTTAGAGTGCTTTAGTCTAATTAATTGATAGATAATTTATGTTATATAATAGTACAAGGAATATTGCACAGACGTCAAAAGCAGGAGTCGTCAACCTGTGCCAACCAATATGCCATTCTTGCTTTTCGAGAGCGTAATGGTTTGATTAAAAAGAAAATTCTTAAATGAAGTTAATCAAAACCTCTACAAGTAACTGAGAAGTAACCTTTTAAATTTGTTTCATTAAGAAATCAATGTCAATTTTTTTTTGCTTGCAATGTGTCAATTCTGGCTGTCGTTGGATTTGCATATTGATAAAACTTTCACACATTTTATCTCAAGCACTTGCGATGGCTTAAAATAATATAGAATAATAAAAATTCCCCCCCCCCCAAAAAAAAAAAAAAGGAAAAAAGAAAAAAAAAAGGAAAAAGAAAAGAGACAGCAAGAGAGGAAATATCCACTTCAAAACTTGCGGGTTGCAAATATCTAATTATGGCTTTTTCATCATTGTTACCTGTAAATTTGTGGGTCATCGCGTTTATTGCAATTATTTTGGTCAGAGACTTGACAACCCTGTCACCTCTGTTTTCCAACATTCTTGTTGCTTACATCGTGGTAAGTATCAAACTAGCGGAATTCAAACATATTAATACTTTGGATTGACATGTTGAACATTTTTCTCAGGGGGTTCGTTTCATATAAAACTGTATGTGCACAGTTGATTTTGAAATGTAATTTTTTTTTTTATGGAAATAGGAACGTTTACCGGAAAAGGTGACATTTGACATTTTCTTGTTGTCCAATAAGTGGAAGATTTCTAGTCAGTATCATTCTGACATTCGCCCAAGAGCAATGTACTTTGGTGTTTAAATTGTGTAGCTGTTTGTATTTTTGCGCCTTATTTTAAGATCTCACTTGGCAAATCTGATCAGTCTGATATATGTCATTTGAAGTCTGAATTAGTGATGAAGTTAATGGCACGGCGTGGTTCGTTTTTATGAAAAGGGGAAATGTATTTAAAAACTATTTCCTTTATTGCTTGTGTTTCGCCAGAAATAAAAGAATTCTTTCTTCGTTTTACGAAGATATTTGCAAATGTGTAAGTTTTTACAAAGGAAATGTATTCCTTTTGTTATTGAAATAACAAAAAAATGACAGAGAAAACGTTTCCTTTTTACCTATGACGTTATTGTTGTTTGAGGTTTTGTTACTTTTGTTCCATCTTCCTTCCGCTTCTTGATTTGAGAAAAAGCTGAGCGCTGTTTTTTATATAGAAAGAGGGAAATGCTTAACTAGCAACTCCCACTCATCTTTACTTTTCTTCTTATAAAGCGATTTTTTCCCTACGTAAAGCTCGTGTTGAAATATGAAAAGCAACAGTGACACAAAATGAAAAAAAGATTATCATGTCTATTTTGAAGCTTAAACGGGGAAAATGTTAACAGGAAAAGCAAAACGTTGAGTATGTAGTCACGTGGTAGTACGTTTTAAATCCTCCCCGAGGCTGTTAGTTGTACATACGACACGTATAACACGGAATGTTTTTATTCGCAGTTTGATTAGAAAAATAATGTTATGTGATGACTAATAAATAGAGGCATATCTAAAGGGAACTGTTAGAAATTTCAAGGAAATAACTTTAGCACTAACGTTTACTAACCAATTTAGAGACATTTTATTACGATGGTGATATGGATTTATTGCTCCCATTCGTTTTAAATCAAAGTATTATGTACTGAGTTTAAAAGATGTTTTTCTAAGAGACCGAGTAAGCATATATTTTACAGATAATATTTGCTTTTATTTAAGTTTATTTTTAACTAAGTAAAAGTTTTTTTTAAGATACGTTCTTTAAGGGGTTGACATTTAGTAGTTTGCATTACAAAAGTAAGAATAACTTAGTTAAAAATAAAATTAATTTTGAAAAATTTAACTGCAACATTCACCCTTTATTGCTTTCCACAGATGGATAGTCGGTTTTATTGATAATTTTATCTTGCGCCACAAATTCAAATGGTTTGATATCATCTGAACTTAAGGACATTTGTTTTCTCAGGCTGAGAACTTCAATTTGCGGCGACTGATCCTACACAGGTGATAAATATCAATGCTCGTGAAAGCATGAGATTGATTTCCTTATGATATCAAAGACAAAAAATACAAAGAACAGGAACCGACCGGATGTCAGCAGAACACGTATTCCAGTTTTTACTGATACCATCAAGTATACGGATAATATTATGGTATGTACTGTAGGTGGCTTCTAGTAGAGAATTCTTATAGGATTGTTCAGTTCTTCTTTCCATTTTCACATTTATATATTAGGCATACAGCTGAAATAATAATGATAATAATGATGATAATAATATAAATGATTATGATAATATTTATTACTTATAATGCGCACATTCTATTCAAATTCGTGGCAGTAACGAAAAAGAAATAATTCGGGCATTGTATTTTTTCTTATTATGAATGAGAAGAAAGCTCCTTTGAAAATAATCTAGGATAAATGACGTAGGCATTGCCCAATCACCCCTGAAAAACACACTAGACAGGAGTGTCGAAACGTTGGGTCTGTGAATTGCAATTTTAGATTACATTCGTAATTTCAAACCAGCGTAGCATCAACTGTATAGGCTTTAATAGCTGTGAAGTCAGGACTTCTGTCATACGAAATAAAATGATGCAATCATTTTTACTTCATTTTATTATTTGAATGTTTAAAAATACACCTTCTTATTCTCCTAAATAAAGATTTTTTTTCCGGTTAAAGTGAGTCAAAAGTCAAAAAATTATGTTTGTGGCCGAGAACTGCCTCCTGGCCTGGGACTGCCATGCCCTGCAAGCACTCTTTTCACTTTTACTCAATCTTGCATTGATGTCAATATTCTTCACAGCAAAAGTACAAAACTCACAGCTCGGAAACTGTGTACACACGTTGTGCTATAGCAGCAAAGGCAATGAAGAAAAAAATGAATAAATAGAAACAAAAAACGTGCAAATGTTCTCTGGTGATGCAGACAGGCGAGTTTGTTCAATGTTTTTGCCAAAGGGCTGTCAATCATTGATGATGACTAGGACATTTTCCTTTTGAGACTAACGTATATAATGCGTCCTGTTCTAAAGTGTTTGCGTTTAATTCCACTCATAATCATTTCTGGCGTTAATTTGAGGAAATGAAACCTCACTATGGCATATTTGTCTGCGTATGTCACCTCACAGGAAAATAATTAAACTAATCTTTATTCTTTTCTATTTCTTCCAATCACAAGCCTATCTCACTGGGCATGGATGTTGTCCCATATGCCGACTGTCCCAAATAAAACGCGAACGTTGATTATATTTACGTTACAGCACTTAACTCATTAAATCTGTCGAGTTTCTTCACAATGTCGTTGGGCGAACTCGGATAACTTTAGTGAAACAAGTTGCAGTAAGTTCTTTCGACCCGCGATAAACGCTTCAATAAGATTCGCAGGAAAAAATATCAATAGGCGTAGAGCGTGAAGGGTTTCATCCGTAGCTCGTGATCAGTGCAATTGCGCTTTGTAGATATAAAGCGACAACCGTGAATAAGACTGTTAAGGATCCTTGGGAAAGTATGGAAGAGGAACTGACTACTCGAACCTCATCTGTGGTCATCTTTGAATCAACGTGGCTAGTTATAATCCTGATTTGTGCGGTTTTTGGAAATGCATTTGTTTGTTATGTAATAACAAGAACTAAAGGACTGCACACTTTCGTTTTCATGTATGTATTTTTCCAGGCATTATCAGATATCTTAATGGCTTCGATGGTGATGCCGTGCACGTTAATCACGATTGCATCGAGTAAATGGATCTTAGGCGATTTCGCATGCAACGTTCAAGGCGTTTTAATTCTAACTTGCTCTTGGTATTCACTGCACGTTATGACACTAGTAGCTCTTAACCGCTTCTTTCGCGTGGTGAAACCGCATGTATATCGGCGCATTTATACAAAGCGTTCGGTCGCCGGAACGATCGTATCAAGTCTTATGCTGTCGATATTGTGGCCATTATTTCCTTCGATTTTAAACTGGTCAAGATTTCGCTTTCATCCGGGAAAGTCAAGTTGCTTTGTAAGATTTAAAGATGAATTTGACCGTCAAAATACTTTGTACACCGGCTGTACAATTCTGATATACATCATTTTACCAACAGTTGTCATATGTTGTTCTTATATCAAAGTCTTTCGAGTTGTTCGTCATCATCGAGCGGCCATAAACCCTGTGTTTTCCAGAAACTCGCGTTTGAACGCGGAAGAGGTCAAAGTTACACGAATCCTGTTTTTTAGCATGCTATCATTCTCCATCTGTTGGGTGCCTGTTATAGTCATGGAGACTCTGGACACAGTTATGGGAGCTTTGCCGCGGTCAGCCCACCTCGCTTATGTCTATCTTGGGTATACAAGCTGCGCGACGAATCCTTTCATATACGCGACAATGCATCGTCTCTTTCGTGCGGAACTGTGCCGTCTATTTGGTAGAAGCAGTAGAGTATGTCTTTCTCAGCAGCAGTAGAGTATGTCTTTCTTAACAGCAGTAGAGTATGTCTTTCTCAGCAGCAGTAGAGTATGTCTTTCTCAACAGCAGCAGTAGAGTATGTTTTTTTTAACAGCAGTAGAGTATGTCTTTCTCAACAGCAGCAGTAGAGTATGTCTTTTTTAACAGCAGTAGAGTGTGTCTTTCTTAACAGCAGTAGAGTATGTCTTTGTTAACAGCAGTAGAGTATGTCTTTCTTAGCAGCAGTAGAGTATGTCTTTTTTAACAGCAGTAGAGTGTGTCTTTGTTAACAGCAGTAGAGTGTGTCTTTGTTAACAGCAGTAGAGTATGTCTTTGTTAACAGCAGTATAATATGTCTTTCTTAACAGCAGTAGAGTATGTCTTTCTCAGCAGCAGTAGAGTATGTCTTTCTCAACAGCAGCAGTAGAGTATGTCTTTTTTAACAGCAGTAGAGTATGTCTTTCTTAACAGCAGTAGAGTATGTCTTTCTTAGCAGCAGTAGAGTATGTCTTTCTTAGCAGCAGTAGAGTATGTCTTTCTTAACAGCAGTATAGTATGTCTTTCTTAACAGCAGTAGAGTATGTCTTTCTTAACAGCAGTACAGTATGTCTTTCTTAGCAGCAGTAGAGTATGTCTTTCTTAACAGCAGTAGAGTATGTCTTTCTTAGCAGCAGTAGAGTATGTCTTTCTTAGCAGCAGTAGAGTATGTCTTTTTTAACAGCAGTAGAGTGTGTCTTTTTTAACAGCAGTAGAGTATGTCTTTGTTAACAGCAGTATAGTATGTCTTTCTTAACAGCAGCAGTATAGTATGTCTTTCTTAACAGCAGCAGTAGAGTATGTCTTTCTTAGCAGCAGTAGAGTATGTCTTTGTTAACAGCAGTAGAGTATGTCTTTGTTAACAGCAGTAGAGTATGTCTTTCTTAACAGCAGCAGTATAGTATGTCTTTCTTAACAGCAGCAGTATAGTATGTCTTTCTTAACAGCAGCAGTAGAGTATGTCTTTCTCAACAGCAGTATAGTATGTCTTTCTTAACAGCAGCAGTATAGTATGTCTTTCTTAACAGCAGCAGTATAGTATGTCTTTCTTAACAGCAGCAGTAGAGTATGTCTTTCTTAGCAGCAGTAGAGTATGTCTTTCTTAACAGCAGTAGAGTATGTCTTTCTTAGCAGCAGTAGAGTATGTCTTTCTTAACAGCAGTAGAGTATGTCTTTCTTAACAGCAGTAGAGTATGTCTTTCTTAACAGCAGTATAGTATGTCTTTGTTAACAGCAGTAGAGTATGTCTTTGTTAACAGCAGTAGAGTATGTCTTTCTTAGCAGCAGTAGAGTATGTCTTTCTTAACAGCAGTAGAGTATGTCTTTGTTAACAGCAGTAGAGTATGTCTTTCTTAACAGCAGTAGAGTATGTCTTTGTTAACAGCAGTATAGTATGTCTTTCTTAACAGCAGTAGAGTATGTCTTTCTTAGCAGCAGTAGAGTATGTCTTTTTTAACAGCAGTAGAGTATGTCTTTGTTAACAGCAGTAGAGTATGTCTTTGTTAACAGCAGTAGAGTATGTCTTTGTTAACAGCAGTAGAGTATGTCTTTCTTAACAGCAGCAGTATAGTATGTCTTTCTTAACAGCAGCAGTATAGTATGTCTTTCTTAACAGCAGCAGTAGAGTATGTCTTTCTCAGCAGCAGTAGAGTATGTCTTTCTTAGCAGCAGTAGAGTATGTCTTTCTTAACAGAAGTATAGTATGTCTTTCTCAGCAGCAGTAGAGTATGTCTTTCTTAGCAGCAGTAGAGTATGTCTTTTTTAACAGCAGTAGAGTATGTCTTTCTTAGCAGCAGTAGAGTATGTCTTTCACAACAGCAGCAGTAGAGTATGTCTTTTTTAACAGCAGTAGAGTATGTCTTTCTTAGCAGCAGTAGAGTATGTCTTTCTCAACAGCAGCAGTAGAGTATGTCTTTCTTAGCAGCAGTAATGTCTTTCGTAGTCAATGTGCACGTTTCAAATTGGAGGGAGACTGGGACAGCACGAATCTCAAGCACATAGCGCGAGCGCGCTACTTTGAGAAGATTCAATTTCGAGATCAAGCAGAAAATTAATCGGAACAGAAAATGAATGTCATTTGTTGATAATAATTAGCATAATCGTTATGTTTATTTTGGGTGTTCATTAGAAATAGCCATTGTTGGTTTGTCCAAAAATTTTTATGTCGTTGATCAAGGTGTAAAACACATTAAACTCAATTTCTGTAATATTCTGCTGGCCAAGAAAACTGCAAACATCTCGGAATTTTTTTTGTTGATCTAACTTTTCAATTTTCTGAGCCTCAATACTGGACAACCATTGAATTATCGTCTAACACTGTTTATTGTTTATTTGTTATTGGCTTTGCTTAAGAAAATTATAAATATGACAGAAAAACAAAACAAAAATGTACGCACAGAACATCACAAGACTTCAGAAGGGGCTTGCCTTGCTGAAACAACTAAGGCCAATTCAATTACAGCGTAAAATAATAACAGACCATTGAATACTTAAATGGGCATTAAATAGGCTTCAATTTTAGAGTTTCTCGCTTGTATAGAATTCGCTTATATTATATTAACAATTTTATGAATAAATAAGTTATAAGGAAATTAAAATAAATAAGTAAATGCAAATAAATGCATTGTATTTTGACTGCACAGTATGGTTGGATCATGCAGAATTTGAGGAAGTGACTTTGCTGAGAGCTCCTAGTTTCTCTGTCGAGACTTAGGGGTTTAATATCCTCAAAACACTCTCTTAATCAAAAAAAAAATTGTAAGACCGAAAATAAGTTGAAAGTGAAAGATATGTGGTAAATTATGTACTGTGGCATTCAAGAAGGCCAGTGGATATAAAATGGTAGAATTTTAATTTGTAGGTTGTGATATCATTATGATCATGATCACATTGCATAACATAAAACTACACAAACAGTAAGAAAACATCCTAGCTTAAAATGTCTGCTTTGACAGGTTTTAGGCTTTATGCCCATTAGAATTAATTGAAATTAAAGTTGTTCACACTTAGACGTTTCCTCCCAATATTTTACCTGTCAATTTAAGTGCATTGTTTTATTTAGAAATAACTTTTACCCTGGAATCCTACAGTTTACTGTAGTTTTCGTTACCAAGGAATAGCTACGAATCTCAAATTGTTCCTTGCAATTATCTTTGAGTGATCATTTGGTAAATTTCAAGCCTGTATATTTGCGTAATAGCGGAATTGATTGCACTGGTCTGAAACTGTAATTGGTTGGGGTTGATTGTGGCCATTACATCCTATATTTGAAGATGCATTTTATGCGCAGACCAAAAACCAATATTTGAATTGGAAAATGCTGTTGTTGAATTGTTTAGATTGATGGTTCACTGTTTTTGCTTATCAAAGGCTGTCTTTATCGTGAACCGAAAACGCTTTAAAAAAAAAAATAGAAAAAAACTAAACGCCGCTCTCGCAAAAAGAAAAAACTAAAATCCGCAAGATAATTGATAAAACGTTAAGTCAATTGATTGTTGCTTTATATAATCACATTCAGTTGCCTTCAGATCTTAAATAACGCTTCCGCAAGGAACAGCACGAATAATGGCAACAGAAACTGTAACTGTAGCATGCACAGGAAGGAATAGACACGATTGCTGCAACAGGAAAGCTTTCTCAGTGCTGTCTTCATACAGAGGAATCACTGATAAACGTTGACACTATTGGGTATTGCGCTATAACATTAGTTACCGTCAGTAGATGTACAGTTGGATAAAGGTTCCTTCCAGTGTCGGTGTTGATCATGATATGGTAGATCCACGCTTTAGACATACTAAATAAAACATCTTTAACGGAAAATCCTCAAAATATAGACCTCACGGAAACGGTGTAGTCAAGTCAAGCGAGCGATAGCCAAAATGGCGGACGACCTTAACACAAGAGGACTTGGTTTGACAGTTATTGAAGTTAGTTCGCTGCTTACTCTGAATATTCTGTCCCTTGTCGGTAACACTTTGGTTTGTATGTCTGTTTACAGGAACTCACGTCTTCGAACCACCACAAATCTTTATATCATCGCACTGGCAGCAAGTGATTTGCTTTCAGCTGTGTTTGTAATGCCACTGGGTGTTGGTGTGCTTATTGCTGGAAAATGGATTTTTGGTGAAGCCGTTTGCCAACTTCACGCGTTCTTTAGTCTTTTCGTTATATACGTTTCCCCTGTAACGATGGGCTTAACCGCAATAAACAGATTTGTCAGGATCTGCAAGAGTGATCAGCAATACAACAAGATTTTTTCGGTGTGGAGATCACGCATTTTACTGGCATCTGTTTGGATGTTTGTTGCGTGTTTCATTCTTGTTCCTCGGCTTAGTGGCCTCCAAGCCTTTGAATTTGTCGCTGGTTATGCTCAGTGCTCTATTGCACATCTTAGCGAAGTTGGCAAGATAATTAACTACTGCTTCGTTGTTAATTTGTATTTCTTCCTCCCATTGACTGCAACTCTGTTTAGTTACTTAAAGGTTGCAAAAGCGATTCGTCAACATAACACCGGAGCGGCTTTAGTAATGCCAAGACGGGAAAGGAAGAGACATGTCAACATCCACGAGATACGATTGAGCAAATCTTTGTTTGCAGTTGTATTTGCTTTCATGATTTGCTGGATTCCATTTTGGATTATTGTCATCTTACGACGATTCCACCTGGTTAGCAGAATGCCTCGAAGTGTTGAATTACTTTGCATGTTTTTTCTTTACTTGTCTAACACGATTAACCCGTTTATATACGCCGGGATGAATTCTTTATTTAGGAGGGAATTTAGGAGTATAGTATGTTGGAAATCCAGGGGCAGAGTTAGCGGGTTGTCAAATGAAGATGATGCAAAAACGGAAGAAATTCATATGAGTTTTTTACGAAGATGCCAAAGGCGACAAAGAGTTAGCACTATTGACACAGCGACGCTAGAAACGCTGCGTTGTCCAAGACGCAAAGATTATGAAACGGCAGATGAGGAAGCTGCGGGGTGGACCTAAAATCAGGGACATGATACAAGGGTGTAAGTTTTTCTTTGGAGTTCTTTAGTTTATTGGTTCGTGAAAACATTCTTGTAAAAGGGATAATTTTTAAATTAGGTGTACTGTAGCTAAGGATAGCTTTTATTACCGTGAAAAGACATTTAAATACGCCACAAAATGAATGAATGAAAAAAAAAACTGGTTTGTGGAAATAATTGTGACCACCAATGTTTTTCGTCAATAAATGAAGTGACTACATCGTCACCAAGCACAGCGCAGTCATACACAGTTCAGCAGGGGTCCTTGCAGTTCATTCAAGAACTGTTTACATAGTACAATCATGAAGGCAACGTGATGTACTTCTGCGGCGTACGGTGTAAGGAGAGCGCCTTTGAAATAGCAACTTAATTAATAGCTTTCCGATTTTTACATCGATAGAAGTCAACGAAAGAAGAGAGAGTTTAGTTTTCTGCCAACCTTTCCAAGGGGTTATAACAGCTCCTGCCGGTTTTTCCAATAGCTAGGGAGACTTAAGACTATGACTGCATAGTGTAAGGAGTAAACGATTAAATTTATGACTTAACAACAAATGAAACTCTGAATCAACAATTTATTCGAATCATGAACCTTACATCTTACGACATGGTTGTTATTCACATGTGTATGGTGTTAGTTTAATAACTCTTAACACTGCAATCCTTTTCATAGCCGTCCTATCTAGCTTTGGGAGCGATATCACTCTTTGGACATACATATTACCACTTCTTAGAAATGTTGGGAAAGCACCTAGAAAAAAACGTCTGTGTCAGCGTTTGTTGTTTATTCCTCCATGGAAAAATTATTTTAAGAGGAAACGAAAGTGTCGGTGACTCAAACGTTTAGTGTAAATCTGCAAAGTTAACTGCGACCGCAGCACTTCGTTGCCTTATGCATGGTAACCAACAGGTGACCAGCAACTTACAGTCTCTAATTTGTTGAGAACAATCCTACTCATTGTCCTTTTCTCTGGATGGGCATTTATTTCCATGTTGCAAATTTGCACATTGATCTCGAACGCAATGATAAATGTAAATCTGTAGGCACAGCAACAGAGAAACAAATACTAATTTTGAAATCGGCCCTCTTAGTGAAAACTAGAAGATGACAATGAATCTTTCAATAAGTGATACGAGTTATAGCAAAGACATTTTGATTAAAATTTTGATGACGTTTGACTGTCATTTTTTTCTCTTAGATCATGTTGTGGAAATTGTGTTGTTTTGCAAAATGGGTTTTTGTGTCGCGGCAACAAACTAATATTTCTTCGATTCAAAAAGCTTCTGCAGGTGTTGCAGTTATATATTAAAAGTGTCAATCAAGCTTGTTAGTAATGATTGACAGAAGTATGTTTTAAACTTATCTTCAAGCAAACACTGCATGCAAAATGTCACTGAAAGCCTCGGGGATATGTCGACTTATCAGATATTGCTTTCTCATCTCAGAGAGGAAACCTTTTTAAGTCTGTCTATCCGTATCAAAAGAGTGTGATGGTAATAGAAGGAAATTTGTACTTTATTCACTGCAAAGATGCATAGATATGTATAGAAATGTTTGTATAAATAATATAGCCGTTTACTGCCAAGATTGGGGTAGTAATTCTGTTTATTGAGTTTGTTACCCTTATTTTTACGTTGGCTGGAAGAATGTGGTATTAGATGGATGCACTCGGTGCTTAAGGTCGTCATTTTCTGATTGCCCATCGTCTGTTTACTTCACCTTGCATTAAAAATGTGATTAGAAGCTGCATTTTGATAATTCTCCGAGAGTGAAAAGGTTAGAAAACAGAACTTGCCTTGTGCAAAAAGAACTGTATCGTTAATCAGTTCTTTGGCAGTTTAAAAGAAAAGGCTCGAATTTATAGTTGTTAATTTCTAATGAATTCTACCCCATTGGCGAGGAAAACAACTTATTGAAAACGAATCCTATATAAACAACCAATAATATCGATATCTTGTCTTAAAAATTTGAGATTGCCGACTTTTATCCAGCCTTAGCACTTACACTAGGAGGCTTAAAACGCCGCAAGAGGTATAATTACTTTAGCGCAAGTAGAATTGTATGGGAAATTTGTTCTTAATTCTCCAAATCTGCTTGTTAATGGATGGAGAATTTAAACAATTTTGTTAAGGAAAGGAACTTGACTGACATGTTTGCGGATTTTCTTCATTTATAAGTTTAACAAGTGATAATTTTAACCAGCTGGTTCAGTTGCTTTCTGCATCATAGCACCTTGTAAATATACATTGCGTTAATTATCAAAATTTTCCTGAGAAGGGTCGATATTGAAGTCATTAAATTTTTCTTCGGAATTTACCTCGCGTACTATAGTCGCGATTAAAGGCCAGGGAAAGCTTAAAAACAAACTTTCGAAATTCTTGCACTATCTTATGACAATTTTTGAAAGGGAAGCACCGTACGTTAAATAGTCCTTGGCAATTCTTTCTTAAAAAAGAAGTATTGTGTTTATCAACCCGGCTTGAAATAAAGTGATGATTTTTAATTCCATTTGTTTTCCAGCTGTCCAATTCAGAGCCCAAAAGGGTTAAATATCGTTAAAACACTCTCTAAATTAAAAGCAGTGAGATTAAAAAAAGATTGAAAGTGAATTAGATGTGATAATCATGTACTGTGGCATTCAAGAAAGCACGCGGATATAGAATGGTAGAATTTTAATGTGTAGCTTGTGATATCATCATGACAACATTGCGTAGACTACACCTTGAAATAAAGTGATGATTTTTAATTCCATTTGTTTTCCAGCTGTCCAATTCAGAGCCCAAAAGGGTTAAATATCGTTAAAACACTCTCTTAATTAAAAGCAGTGAGATTAAAAAAAAAGATTGAAAGTGAAAGAGATGTGATAATCATGTACTGTGGCATTCAAGAAAGCACGCGGATATAGAATGGTAGAATTTTAATGTGTAGCTTGTGATATCATTATGACAACATTGCGTAGACTACACCATTTTACAAACAGTAAGAAAACATCCTAGTTTAAAATGTCTGCTTTGACTGGTTTTAGGTTTAAAGACCGTTAGCATTAATTAAATTTAAAGTCGTTCAAACTTAGACGTTTCCTCCCAATATTTTAACCTGTCAATTTAACTGTATTGTTTTATTTAAGAATAATTTTTACCCCGGAATCCTAGAATTTACTGTAGTTTTTTTTTTCTTTTTTGCGTTAGCAAGTAATAGCTAAGAATCTCAAATTGTTCCTTGCGGCTATCTTTGGGCGATAATTTGGTAAATTTTAAGCCTGTATGTTTACACGTTGAAGGAATTGATCGCATGGTTTGAAACTGCAATTGGTTGGTTTTCATTGTGGCAATTACATCTTATTTGAGGATGTATTTTATGCGCCGACCAAGAACTAATATTTGAATTGGAAAACTAGTGTTGTTGAATTTTTTTGATCGATGGTTGACTGCTTTTGCTTATCAAAGGCTCTCTTTATCGTGAACCGAAAACGCTTTGAAAACATTTTCCAAGTAGAAGACAGTGTGCTTATCTCTCGAACCTTCAATTCTAAAATAACGCTTTTGCAAGGAACGGCATACATAATGGAAACAAAGTGTGTGACTGTAGCATGCACAGGAATGAATAGACACGCCTTGCTGCAGCAGGCCGAAACAGCTTTCTCGGCGCTGTCTTCCTAGAGAGAAGTCACTGAAACACGGTGACACTATTGAGTACAGCGCTATAACACTATTACGGTCATTGGATGTACATCGGCAGTAAAGAGTTGTATATAGGGTCCTTTCGTGCCGATGTTGATCATGATATGATAGATTCTGGTTACAACAACCAAAATGGCGGACAACCTTAACACAAGACGACTTGCTCTTACAATCACTGAAGTTAGTTCGCTGCTTACTCTGAATATTCTGTCCCTTGTCGGTAACACTTTGGTTTGTATGTCTGTTTACAGGAACTCACGTCTTCGAACCACCACAAATCTTTACATCATCGCACTGGCAGCAAGTGATTTGCTTTCAGCTGTGTTTGTAATGCCGCTGGGTGTTGGTGTGCTCATTGCTGGAAAATGGATTTTTGGTGAAGCCGTTTGTCAACTTCACGCGTTCTTTAGTCTTTTTGTTATATACGTTTCTCCTGTAACAATGGGTTTAACCGCAATAAACAGATTTGTCAGGATTTGCAAGAGTGATCAGCAATACAACAGGATTTTTTCGGTGTGGAGATCACGCATTTTACTGGCATCTGTTTGGATGTTTGTTGCGTGTTTCATTCTTGTTCCTCGGCTTAGTGGCCTCCAAGCCTTTGAGTTTGTCCCTAATTATGCTCAGTGCTCTATTGCACATCTTAGCGAAGTTGGCAAGATCAGCAACTACTGCTTCGTTGTCACTTTGTATTTCTTCCTCCCATTGACTGCAACTCTGTTTAGTTACTTAAAGGTTGCAAAAGCGATTCGTCAACATAACACCGGAGCGGCTTTAGTGATGCTAAGGCGGGAAAGGGAGAGACATGTCAACATCCACGAGATACGATTGAGCAAATCTTTGTTTGCGGTTGTATTTGCTTTCATGATTTGCTGGATTCCATTTTGGATTATTGTCATCTTACGACGATTCCATCTGGTTAGCAGAATGCCTCGAAGTGTTGAATTACTTTGCATGTTTTTTCTTTACTTGTCTAACACGATTAACCCGTTTATATACGCCGGGATGAATTCTTTATTTAGGAGGGAATTTAGGAGTATAGTATGTTGGAAATCCAGGGGCAGAGTTAGCGGGTTGTCAAATGAAGATGATGCAAAAACTTAAGAAATTCATATGAGGTTTTTAAGAAGATGCCAAAGGCGACAAAGAGTTAGCACTATTGACACAGCGACGCTAGAAACGCTGCGTTGTCCAAGACGCAAAGATTATGAAACGGCAGATGAGGAAGCTGCGGGGTGGACCTAAAATCAGGGACATGATGCAGGGGTGTGCGTTTTTCTATGGGGTTCCTTAGTTTATTGGTTCGTGGACACATTTTTAAAAAAGGGATCAGTTTTGAATTAGGTGTTCTGTAGCTAAGGATAGCTTTTGTTACTGTTAAAAGACATTTAAATACGCCACAAAATGAATGAATGAAAAAAAAAAACTGGTTTGTAAAAATAATTGTGACCACCAATGTTTTTCTTCAGTAAATGAAGTGACTACATCCTCACCGTGCACAGCGCAGTCATACACAGTTCAGCAGAGGTCCTTGCAGTTCATTCAAGAACTGTTTACATAGTACAATCATGAAGGCAACGTGGTGTACTTCTGCGGCGCACGGTGTAAGGAGAGCGCCTTTGAAATAGCAACTCAGTTAATAGCTTTCCAATTTTTACATCGATAGAAGTCAACGAAAGAAGAGACAGTTCAGTGTTTTTTCAACCTTTCCAAAAGATAATAACAGCTCCTGCCGGTTTTTCCAATAACTAGGGAGACTTCAATCGACTGAATCAACAATTTATTCGATTCATGAACCTTACCATGTTAAGAGATTGTTGTTATTCATATGTGTATGGTGTTAGTTTAATAACTCTTAACACTGCAATCCTTTTCATAGCCGTCCTATCTAGCTTTGGGAGCGATATCACTCTTTGGACATACATATTGCCAATTTTTAGAAATGTTGGGAAAGCACCTAGAAAAAAACGTCTGTGTCAGTGTTTGTTGTTTATTCCTCCACGGAAAAGTCATTTTAAGAGGAAACGAGAGTGTCGGTGACTCAAACGTTTAGTCTAAATTTGCAAAGTTAAGCGACCGCAGCACTTCGTTGCCTTATGGTAATCAACAGGTGACCTACAACTCGCAGTCTCTAATTTGCCGAGATCAATCCAACTCATGGTCTTTTTTTTCTGGATGAGCAATGTTGCAATGTTGCAAATCTCAAACGCAATGTAAAATTCTAGGCACAGCAATAGCGAAACAAATAGTAATTTTCAAATCGTCTCGGCCATCTTAGTGAAAACTGCGAGATGATGATGAATCTTTCAGTAAGAGATACGATTTGTGGGAAAGACATTTTAAATACAATTGTGATGACGTATGACTGCTATATATTCTCTTATATCATGTTCTAGAAAACTTGCTTTTTTACATAATTGGTTTTTGCGCCGCGGCCACAAACTAATATTTCTTCAATTCAAAAAGCTTCTGCGGGTTTTTCAGTTATATATTAACAGTGCCAATCAAGCTTGTAAGTAATGATTGACAGAAGTATATGTTTAATTTATCTCCAAGGAACACTGCATGTAGAAGATTCAGTGATAGCCTCTCGGATATGTCGTCTTATGAGATATTGCTGTCTCACCTTAGAGAGGAAACTTTACCAAAAAAGCATAATTATGTTAACTTGTTTTGCTTAGTGGTTTTGTTTTGTGCTGTTAGTACGAGAAGCAGCACGAAATTTTAAGTTCTTCTTTTCCGTGTTCCTGTCGTTTGCTATGGAGATCCTTTAGGGTTTCAACTCCGAACGATATTTTCTGTACGTCAATGTTAGACTGCATTAAAGTTAGAAGAAGAAAACTGAAGTGAGATTCGTGTCTTATCTTGGCGCGCACGTGATGGCGCTTAGTTTGGTTATAGATTACACCACATATGCATAGATATGTATAGATATGTTTACTGTATGTTGAAATAATGTAGCCCGATACTGCCAAGATTGAGGTAGTACTGAATTCTCCTTATAGTGAATTCGTTCCCCTTATTTTTACGTTGGTTGGGAGAATTTGGTATTAGATCTATCCACTGTGCTTAAGGCCGTCATTTTCTTGTTGCTCTTTGTCTGCTTACTTTACAATGCATCAAATATGTTAGTTGACGCTGCATATTGAGAATTACCCGAGAGTGAAAGGCTTAGAAAACAAAACTTGCTTAGTGGGAGTGACATACATTAATAAATGTACCTTTACTTAGTTTTTTGGCAGTTAAGAAAAAGGCTTAAGGCTTTTGTTTATAAACAACCAATAATATCGATATCTTGTCTACAAAATTGGAGGTTTGCCGACTTTTATCCAGCCTTAATACTTATACAAGTGACGTAAGAGGTAATTGTTTTAGCGCAATTAGAATTCTATGGGAAATTTGTTCTTAAATCCCCAGATCTACTTGTTAATGGTGGAGAACTTAGGCCCAGTTCAGACTCCCTTCCACTCATGTGTCGAACCTAACTAAATTATGTTCGACTTTGGAGCGACATTGGCGCGTCAGCTGATTCAGACGGCGTACCGTGTGTCGAACCTAATATGTATTTTACACACGGAGGAGCATTATACATTTTATATTGTCATCATAATTAATGCATTTGGTTCGGCTCATGAGAAGAGCGCCAAATTAATCAGTTGCCGCTCCAATGTCGAATAATGCGGCAGATCTTGTCGAACTTAACAACGTTGCCGAACCGAATTAAAACAGCCGTACCGAACTGATTTAGACGCCGCTCTTTTGCCGGACTTAATTCATCCCACTTTAGGTTCGGCACATGAGTGGAGCGGCGTCTGAACTGGGCCTTAAACAATTTTATATATGCGTTTTGACTTGAAGGATTTTCTTCATCTACATTTTAAGTTTCATAGGTAGTAATTTTAACCACTGAGCTCCTTGAGCATTCGCATCTGGTAAATATTTCGTTAACTTAGCGAGCACATTGCGTTGATTATCAAAAATGTCTTAATTTTTTCCTGAGAGGAGTCTATATTGAACTGAGTCATTAAATGTTTCATTGGAATTCACCTCACGTACTACAGTCGCGATTAAAATCCACGCATAGCGTAAAAAGAACTGTCGAAATTCTTGCACTATCTTCTGGCAGTTTTTTTTTACGTTAAATAGTCCTTTGCAAATCTTTCCTCGCTTTTGGTAAAATATAAAGAAAAGACAAAAGAAGTCTTGATATTTGATATTCACCTACCACATCACTCAAAAATAATGTGTTTGTCAACCAGGCTTGAAATAAAGTGAGATCGTCAATTTTAGTTGTTTCCGTAGTTCAATTCAGACCTCATAACAACTTAAGAATTAAATTTTTGGGCCTAAAATGGTCTTGCAAATTTATGTACAGACGTGCTGCTAGGAAATGGTGTGTAAGGAATTTATGAATGTTGTGCCAATTTACGCAATAAATGCTGAAATAAAAGAAAGTTGGTCAATTATATAACACGAGGCAAAGTTTGCATTAATAAAGACATGTTTACGTCAATGCTTGCAACTAAGTAAGATGTCATTTGTATTAAAATGCGTCTTAGATCTACCAGGACATCACGCAAGGAAAGGAGACGCATGCAGTTTGCTGCACAGTGACCATCATGAGGTTTTCGGTGTTAACTATTATTATTCAGTTGTTATACCTTACAGCTCGGCACAGCTTGTCTAAAGGTACTTTATCCTACGTATTGAGTTATTTAATTAGTGAAGAAGGCGCACAGAAACAGATACAAAAAAAAAGCAGGAATCATGTCATGAAATAGATTGTTATTCATCATGGTAGCTTGATGATAATACACATGTGTTCTTTCATCTCACGACGGAGTCACTTGGATGTTGATCGCGACGTTTCAACTGCTTACTGCTAGTCTTCGCCAGTTTCTTCTTCTCCGCGATGAGAAATTCGAAAACGTCTATAAATACGTCTAAGTTTCCAAACGAGTGCATGCCGCGTTTGGTGCGGCCGGAATTTTTACTGCATGGAGCTGATTAGCTTCGCCTCTAAATTCTTAACTTGTTGCCCCTCGACGTTTATGTTTTCGTAATGGGGGAAATGCTCCACGGTGTACTTGTAGAATTTGTAACTGTAGTATAGAATTGGGACTTTCGGCAAAATAATTAATTAAAACTATTAAGAAGTGTAGAATTGCTTCCACTTATCTGTCGTTTCGAATTCTGTATAACCTTGGTACCATGATGTTGTTGTCAAATTTTTTGCTCTCTTTGTTTAAAAGATCCACTGATTTTGTAAATGGTTATTTCACTCATGGAATGGCTGATTTAGAGGGGAAAATGAATAACTAGATGAGGTAAATAATGGTCACTTGCCTTATTTTCAAGGCCATACTTCAGTTTGAGAGAAAAACTACGGTGCTACGGTATTTTTGTGATGTGGCCTAAACAAACATTAAACAAATTCCTTAGAATTGAATGGACCTCAACTTTGTGACTGTGTCTTGCATTTTCATGGTAGTCTACAATGTAATGGTTGCTGCATGTTATGTGACAATTTTATTATAATATAGTGCAAGCTCTTCTCCTACCTAATTCCTATTGAGCAATCATGGTAAAAATCTCTATATACGCACGGCCGTGCGTATATAAGATGACGTGAGTAAATATGACGTGTGCAACTTTCATTCTCACTAAAAAGTTTCCGCCGGTCGTATTTCAGTAGAGTCGAGTTATTTTCTTAACTGAATGCACTATATGGAGGAAACGTGCGAAGTCCAGCCGAATTTTTCGATTAGCTTTGACTTTTTGGCAAGCGGACAAGACAACAACAACAAAGAGAACGAAGCGCAACAATCCCGATTCCCTAATTTGACGGAAAATGAGCTGGGTAATATTTTAGTTCAAAGGGATTCATCATCAACTAAAAAGCCACAAATTGGTATGTGACAACTTTCAAAGGTAAATATTTCCGTTGTTGTTGTCGAGTTTCTTATTTCTATTTCACTAGTTCAACCTGTCGAAACCAAGTTCATTGCCAAAATCAACAAAACAATTGGAGACGCGAAAAGGTTTCGGGCAAATTTGATTTCCAAATCACTTATTAAAGCAACACTAAGACATGGTTAAAACATCAGTCACGCATTGTCTAAAAACTAAATGGTATTGCATTGTCATATTTCCTCCCTAAATTTAGATTGGTGCGGTGAGAAAAAAAATAAAGACACCTTTAGAACAAATGTCCATTGGCCAAATAGATATAAACCTTCGCAGATTCTACGCAGAGGCCAGAAGTAAATCCGGGGGCGTGTGCAGTAAATCTTCACTCCATGGGTTTCGTCATGGTATCTAAAGATACCACAATGCACCGTCACTGAACAAAGGTCTGAAGCTCTCACCCGACCCTAGCGGATTTAAAAGGTCAAACGAAATGCTGAATGCGACAGTCGTTAGCTTGAAGCGTCAGGGAAAAGAAAACGTAAAACACGAACCGGCGATTGAAAACGAAGATTTGGTGCTTTTGAAATCCTCGCAGGTTCTCGCTTTGACCAGCCTACTTTCTCCTCTACGCCATGTCTGGTTTCGTATCGTCCTCTTCTTTTGTAGAAGACGACGAGAGGGTAAGAGGAACCTGTAAAAGACCAGCTTCAAGTCTGGACTGGACCCAACTGGCCGGAATTACCCGACGATGGCGCATGATGAAGCTCCCAAAAACGATCCTGGTGGAATTGCCGACGTTTCCAGCGCTGAAAAGTACGCCCGAATAAACGAAACAGACGACGTGAACGACGGCTACAAGGCTCGGCTTGAAATTGTAGATGTACAAACTATTCACGAAGTGCGAGTCGTTTTCTCGGTATCCAAGAAAGAACTGGAGTTTTAAAGACAACTTGTGGTATGAAGCGCGTCCAGTTGGAGTGACGTCGCTCGACTCCATGATAAAAGACATCAGCGAAGTGGCATCTTTATCGCAGTTGTACACCAGCCACAGCGTCAGGGCGACAGCCATAAACGTATGGTGTAACGCCGGAGTTCCAAACAGACACATCATGGCAATCTATGGCCACAGAAATGAGCAAAGCCTCGCTCACTATAACATGTGCCCATCCACATCCCAGCTTCGCAGTTGCAGTGAGGCTCTAGCAAACAGCCTTGTCGACTGCACAACCGAGTCCTCTTCCACTGGTGTAAGAGTTCGTCAAAATAACAGTCTGGTGGTCGCTCCCGACAAAACTGCGAATTTCTTAGAGTCTTTCTTCATGCAACAACTGCACTGTGCACGGCAATGTGAACATCGTTGTCAACAATCCAAACCCCACTTCGGCCATTTGGCATTTGCCGAAACACTTGTTTACTGAAACTTTGACTTTCTTGATGACATTTCCATTGAGGAGTTTGACTTCTTTCGCCTAGATTTTCACTCATTAGAAGAGGCGGATATTTCTGTGACAAATTTTCAAACCAGCCGAGATGGATCATTCTCGCTCAACTGATTTTGGCGTGTTTTTTAACCAGCCAATAGGATCCTTTGCTTTCCTTCACCTTACACCTTGCAACTTTGTCAAAAACAAACAAATCATATTTTAGCGCCTAAAGTTTTGTCGCTCTGTCATAAAAGAATTGGTTCATGCTTTTAGCTGTGCGTATATTGACTTATGGATGCACTTGGAAAGTTTCGTGAGCACTCAAGAAGCGAGAGTTGCTCTCGGTTGAGCCTCGAGCAGCTATTACGCTTCTCTCGTGCTCTCGCTTCTCTCGTGCTCTCGCTTCTCTCGTGCTCTCGCATCTCTCATGCTCTCGCTTCTCTCGTGCTCTCGCTTCTCTCGTGCTCTCGCTTCTCTCGTGCTCTCGCTTCTCTCGTGCTCTTGCTTCTCTCGGGGCTTCTCCCGACAATTTAGGGGTGTGCGCCGCCAAGGTTCTCAAACCCTGACCCTATATATTGTAGAAAATCAAAACCAAGAAATGGCACCCTGTTGATGTGTAACTGATAGGTCGTTTTAATTCTTTTCCTCTGTGCACGAACGTTAAGTAAACTTTAAATCGTGTATTCGGGAGTGCAGCATTGACAGTTTTCATAGAGCATATCTTTTTCGTTTTGCGCGTTGGGGTGGATACTGAAATGTATAATTAGTGACCCTATCTAAGGAATATCTAAGGACCGCAATACCAAAAAGGATACCCTATTGAAGGACTGAGCACCTCAAAAACCCTATCGGGCGGTACATACCTATATAACATATATAAGACAGTATCCCCTGGGGTTGCGGCTCTACTTTTTGACTTCCTATTGGCTTAGGAGCTTACCAATTAAGTGTATTGCGTTTTATGATATGTACTCTTAAAATAAGTTTCCACTGTTCGTCAAGTCAGTTTCTTTGCATGATTGTGTAGTCAGTTCTCATATTGATCTGTACGTAGTTGATTTACAGTAGTTAAGATCTGTTGTATAGCTGATCGCGCATTGTTAATTTTGTTCTGTTTCTATTTGTCTTGTACATGTACTTCAAACCACGCATTGCCACGCTACTTACTACCATTAACCCTTAAGGCCCCAATATCAATATTCATTTTCTCCTAATTGTTCTCATATACTAGGTATGGCACTAGTGAGGAGGATTTGTTTAAATATCAATACAACTCTTTTTGGGGATCATTTTCGTTTTTCGCATTACCTGAATGGTTGATGAACAGCAAATATTACAATGAGAAATTGGATACTGGTCACTACTGGGACTTAGAGGGTTAAATATAATGGAATCTACCGTATGCTTTCGTTTTTTAAATGTCCTAAAGGTAGAAGCTGTCCTTGCGGTTCCCAAGGACCACATTGCGTGTGACATCCTTTAAATATTGCACGTTCAAATAAATAGTTCCTGTATTTCTGCCAATGTTTTTGAGCACAAAATTGTCGTAATTTCTTCTAGATTGTAGTCAGCCTCTTGGAATGGAAAGCGAAGTAATCGGCAATGAACAAATCAATGCCTCATCGACTTGGAATGTCAGACATGAGCCATGGCAGGCGAGATTAAACTTCAAGGAAAGTAGCGAAGGTAATGTGTTGCAAGCGGGTGCTTGGTCAGCGCGACAACATAACAAAGACCAGTGGCTACAGATTGATCTGAGATGTGAGACTGAAGTGACAGGTGTAGCAACACAGGGAAGAAACTCCGATTCATACGACCAGTGGGTGACAACATACAAGCTAAACTACAGTGTCGATGGCAAGTCGTTTCATACGTATAAGGAGGGAAATGACAACTCAGTAATGGTAAGTTTTTCGTTAATGTTTAGTTAGCTTGTTTACCAGCATCTGGAGTAGCGCGTTTTTTCAAGGACAAAGTATTGCTTACTGAAATTCAAGTTTTACATCCGTTTCTGCACCGCTGTAACTAACCCCGTCAATATAGTGTCCTTAAATTTTTGTTTATTCACCATTCAGAATTTTCAGGGAAACAATGACAAGGATACAATTCAGAGACATTTCTTGGATCCCCCAATTCATGCTCGTTACTTACGCATCCTGCCAGTAACGTGGGAAGACAAAATTTCACTGCGGATGGAGCTATATGGTTGTCAAGGTAATAAACAATACCACGCTTTATTAAATAACTTTATTTATATGTCAAACATTAGGAACGTTGACTAGACAAATTGTTATAGCTAGAGTAATCATTTAAGGATTGAAGACTGATTATTATTAGCATCCTGTTGTGTTATGTTTGTACAATAGTACTACTATATAAGTGTGTTTATAAGTAGATTTTTAGCTTATTTTAAATTTTGACTGGAAAATCCCTGTCCTTTTTTAGCTTACGGTTTTTTTTATCTTTTTTTTAAAATTTGACAGAAAAATCTCTGTCCTTTTTAGCTTATGGATTATTTTAAATTTGTCAGAGATTTATCAGAAAAATAAACAGAGATTTTTTCCTGATTATAAAATAAAAATGATATTTAAAAGATTAGAGAAAATTATATAAAGTAATTATGGATCAATTAAATAATTTATGTTTGTATCAACTAAAAAGAATTGCAAGAGAGTTAAAAATGAAAGGAAGATCAAAAATGGGTAGAATGGATTTAATTGATGAGTTTAAAAAATATAAAGAGGGGGAGATTATTGATTTAATTGAGAAGGCTACTATTACTACTAGCGATTATATTTGTATTCATGGAAAAATTAAATATTTTTGCAAAGAATGCGGTGGATCACAAATATGTAAACATGATAGAATTAAGTATGCTTGTAAAAAATGTAAAGGATCAATGTATTGTATGCATAATAAGCAAAAACAAAAGTGTAAAGAATGTGGTGGATCACAAATATGCATACATAATAAACAAAAACAACAATGTAAAGAATGTGGGGGATCACAAATATGCGAACACATGAAACAAAAATCCTCTTGTAAGGAATGTCGTATAAAATTAATTTATGATTTTAAGGATTAGAAAGAATTGTAAATAAAATGAAAATAATAGTAAAATATGGAAAAACTTCTATGTTTTTTGAATATTATAATGAAAAAAAACTTGGTGTTAATGATTTTTTAGATTTAATAAAGGAAGATTTATTAAAACATATATCAAATATTAGAGGTTTTATTGATGAAAATTATGAACGTTATGAATATTATAACAATTTTGGGTATGATGAAGATTCCGAGGTGGTTGAATTTGGAATTTTGCATGATGATAATGAAGAGTATTTTTATTTTTCTATTTTTGGTATAATGGGTTTATATTTAGATGGTATATCTAATAATGAGTTTGTTAGTGATTTAATATATTATTCTAATAGAGAAAAAGATGATAAGATGAAATATAATATTAATAATTTTATTATTGATTCAATTTGGATTTCAATAAATGTAAATGCTGATAAGTTGAAACATAAACATAAATTTTATAGAAAATTATATGACGAATTAATGCCTATAGCATGGCACCCATCTAGATATTTAGATTGGTGTATTGGTGTTGAGGAATTAAAGTTTTTGGAAGAAGAGGTATTTGGTGAAGAAGATTGGTGTTATATAACCCAATAAATGGTTACATAACAAAAATTTATTTAAATCTTAAACTAAAAGTTACAGATTCTCCTTTTAGATCAAACTTTTTCCAAGCAGAGTCTAAAATGGTTAAATCAAAGTGATTAATCAAGTTATCATATTTTCTAATTGGAATAGATGGATAATCTTTTGATGGAATGTTTGCTAGTAATTGGGATGGTTGTATTTTTACATTTTTACCTTTATTCGTGTATGACATTCTATTATCAACTATGCTGCATAAAAGTCTCAAAGGTTCGTTTATAGTTATATCTATTTGAGTTATTTTAAATAAAACCTCTGGCACTCCTAAAGAATTTTGCAAACCCTGGGTAAATTTAATGTTAGTTGTTTTATTGTTGATTATGTAAGTAAAATTATCCCCGATAATCATTGTTATATTTTTACCCTTTTCGCTGAGCTCAATTAATATTTTTATATCATTTATGGAATATGTTCCTGGATTAAATATTACTAAAGGCTTACCTTGTTCATCAGTTATTTTTTCTTGATTCTTTAAAGTTATTGGTCTTTTTGTTTTAATATTACAATCTAAAAGTTGTAATTCACTAACGTATCCCATTGGAGGGTCTAAATAAACCCTAGTTTCTGAATTATACATTGTAATGCTAAACATTTTTCATTTAGAGGATATATGTTTAGATTAATTTTTATCGAAATAAAAACCAAGATAATAATCCTCCAGCAAATATTAAAACAACAAGAGTATTTTGATGGGAAGATGTTTCTATATTACTAACCTCATCTATTTTGTCTGTTTCATCGTTATTGTTTAATTTAGGTTTCCTTGGTTGGGGATTGGTATTTAATAAAACTTTTGATGTTCCTAAACTATGAGTTATTCCAACATTTTTTGTTCCAACATTTAATGAATTATTTACCCCAAATTTCATATCTTCTGTTGCTATTTTCAGATTATTATTGTATCCAATAACGCTTTCTGTATTTATAATTAAATTGCTTGGCATTAACAAAACATCAGGAGCTATAGCCAAATCAAGCCGTACTTTTGATTCTTGAATCGCCATTTGATATCTTTGATTTGAATTTGCGATATCATTTTCAATCACAGAGCTTTCAAATAAATCTATAAATTCTTGCTGAGTTTCAAATGCTCTTCCCCCACTACTAATAATTGAATTCCTAGTATTAACTTGAGCCCCCAAAACACAATAAACAAAAGCTTCAACCGATCTATTTATTCTTCCTAATCCAGCATTTGTTAATCCATATCCAGATTCTGGTATAAACCATGCATATTGAAAATCAACAAAATAATCATTTCGGAGCATAGATATTAAATTCCCATCTATTTTTTTACCACCATCATCGGAAAATCTATTTGCGCTGCTTGGCCATATATTAGCTTCTGTATCATAACCTCTTACAATTCTGACATCTTGATTTCCACCACCTATCGCCTGCCCACTAGCGCTTCCGGGAACACTTCCTGGGGGTACATATCCTTTTCCATAATCAATGAATACATCTCCAACCCCGTGATTTGCACCCCCTTTCCATCTAAAATCAGCCAAAGGTTTATTTAATCCTCTATAATCTTGGTTATTACTTAAGCCAAATTCTGCGCATAAACGATTATAAGTATTTTTGTTGTATGGATTATTTTTTAAAGAAAAAGTTTGTTCACCGGGTAATGGTACAGATAATTCATATAATATTCTTCTTATTGTAAAGTAAATGTGAAATATAAAAAAACTTCTAATAACTTTTGGGTAATTTAAACTATCATTTAAACTTACACCGCATCCTGATGTTGCACACCAAACCGCCATGTTTAATTGCTGAGGCCAGTGATTAATATTTGGTTTATTCAACCAAGCTCTAGCTTCTTTACCGCTAGTAAGTCCTACAGTCTGATTTTTAAATACATTTTTCATGGGAGAAATGAAGTTGTCTTTATCTGAAACATATATATTTAACATAGTTAACATTTTTGTTACATTTTTTGCAGATTCATCGAATTTAATACCGGGTATTGGATATGAGTTTTTTGTAGATGATAAACTTTCTGGAAACGAACCATTTTCTAACCCTAAATCTTTCCATAATAATGTTTTCAAATTAGTGGGGAGATCATCGGTCCATGTTTTTCCAGAAGGATCATCATAAGACATTACAGTCATTCCATTAACTATCCATTTAATATATCCACCATACGAATCATTCACAAATGTAAATTTATTGAGGTTCGCGTTTGGGTAACGATTTTTGAAATCATCCAATAACATCTTATTCTTTGTGTTTCAAATAATGTGATCTTTAGACCTTTTAAGAATAAGATGTAAATTCAATTAACCTCTCTTCTAATACCCGCAAAACAATTACAACCAACATCAGTTTTTTCATATGAAATTTTTAATGTCCTTTCCCTCCGATAAGTTCTTTTAATAGATCTTCGCGAACTTCCCCCCTTATCACAGACATATCCAAGTTTTTTTCTGCTTTCCTAAATTTTTGTCGTATTTCAAGTTTTAGTTTTTGAAACTTTTCCAATTCCGCTAAAATTATAGAAAATTCTTGGTCGGATATAGCATTATCTTTCAAAGCTTTTGAAACTAAATCGTTAATTGTGTTTAATTTTGATTTTGCAATTGCAGCGGTTTGTTCGTGTTTACTAACTTTACCAGAAAGTTTTTTAGAAGCAAAACCAAATCCAACCGACAACCCACCAAAAAAACCACCTACAACCCCTAAAGGAATACCAACAATAGCTCCAAAACCCGTGAGAGAGGTTCCTAAACCGCTTGCTGATAGAATAACTGAAATCAAACCACCAGAAACACTAATTTTTGTACATATTCCTCTCGCCCTATTATATTTTTTCCTTACTTCTTCGTAATGTTTAATTTCTTTCTCAAGATTTTGTAATACTTCGCTTGATTTTTGTAGTCTGAAATTAATAGGATCTGGATTATTAGGTAATACAGGGTAAATTCTATTGTATTCATCCATATTGTATTTTACTACTCAACATGATATCTTTAGATCTACTTTCTCTTCTTTTTTATACTTTCCATAAAATATAGAACTACAGCCATTATCAAAAGCCAAGCATTCTCACCTAAAAATCCAATAACTTGTCCAGCCGTTTTGAATAGAAAGCTAACTATTGCACCAACCATTCCCGGTAATATTTCACCCAGTTTTTTACCAAGAGTTTTCAAACCATTACCAACTCCCCTCCCTAATGTTGATAAACCCTTTGAAAGATTAGAAACTATAACACCAATGATGACACCCACAGCACTTACAACAGCAAAAACTGTAAAACCATACTTTTTGAATATATACTTTATCCGCTCTCGCAATGGTAAATTTTTAAATATTTCATCTTTTTGCCCATCTATAACTGATAATTGTTCTTCAATTGAAATTGTTTTATTTCTAATCTGTTCTCTTAATTTATCAACCTCAGATTTTAATCTTTCATTGCTTTGTTCTAACTTTGCTAAATTTAATTTTCCCTTTTTATATTTGTCTATTTCTTCTTTGTATAATTTTGTTTCTTCCAAAAGTTTCCTCACTTGTATTTTTAATTCTATATTCTGTTCAGCGGTTTGATCAAAAAGACTTTTATTTTCTGCTTTTTCCACCTGTTGTTTCTCAATGAATTTCTTAAGTTCTTTTTCTCTTTTCTCATATCCACTAATCTCCTCATTTCTTGTTGCTAAAAGTGAATCTATTCCTCGTACTGCAGAAAGTAATTCATTATGTTTTTGTTTTTCTTCATTAAATTGCGATATGGCATCATTATATTTATCTAACATTGTTTCATAATCGGCACCTAGAGCTTTTCTCATTGTTTTTGGTAAATCTTCAAGCATAAGAACTTTATCTTTAGTAAGTATGACATGTGGTGAAGAACCCTTCCTATTACTAAATTCTGCTAATATACTACCATCTTCTCCATATGTTACATTAAATGTCGCATCATTAGGATTGAAAGTTGGTAAATAGCGTTTAAGTTCCTGACCCGCTTCTCGCCTTCTGTCATATTTCTCATCTCTTTCTTCAATATTTGGTGTTTTTTTCTCTTCATCTTTTATTTCCCATTGAAGTCGTTTTCTTTCTTCCATATATTCGTCGTAACCAAGATATTCTTGATCAACAGATGTAGATGTGTTTGGGGTTTGGAAAGTTGTATCATCCCAATCATAATCATCATCATCTTTTGGTAAATATTCTAATGGTATTTCTTCTGCCATGATTTTTTACTCATCAGTAAGAAATCTTTAGATTGAAAAATAAAAGTAAAATTTGATTTAAAGATTAAAAAAATATATATAAAAATAAAATGATGAACGAAACTACACAATTAATAGATGTTAATAGTTATATTCCTAGAGTAAGCATGATTTTTTCTAAACCAATTGTTGGTGAAATTCCTGGAAGTAAACCAAAGGTTGAATTTAAAAGAATTAAAATTTTTACAAAAAATGATGACGGAACAGAAGGAGAACTTGTTATTCCAACCGGTAATTTATATTCTTTTGGTGTTTTTACAAATACAAGTCAAGAAACAGGTGCAATTTCAGGATATGTGTTTCCATTATGTTTATGGAGTGGAAGCAGTCCAACACCCGAAGAAGAAAAATGGATTGATTTATTCAATGACATAGTTGATAATTGCATTGATCATTTGCTTATTAATAGAGCAAAAATTGGCAAATTTGAGTTGGAAAGAAATGAGCTTGAAAAACAAAAAGGAGGTTTAAATCCTCTATATTGGAAGATGGAAAAATCTTCAATGACTAGAGTTCCAGATAGAGGTCCAACTTTATATGCAAAATTAATTTGGGATAAAAAACAAGACCAAATTTTAACCAAGTTTTATAACTCTAAAAATGATAAGTTAATTGATCCATTAAAATTATTAAATAAAGGTTGTCGAGTTGAAGAAGGTGTAATAAAAATTGAATCAATATTTATTGGTGGTTCTTGTATTGCCCTTCAAGTAAAACTTTATGAAGCAGTTATAGAACCAAACAAAGAAATGAAAAGATTAACCAAATTTAGAAACTTAACTATTTCAGATAGTAAATCTGCGGCTGAAGAAATGGAAGAAGAAGATTCTGATGTTGAGAGTCTCATGTAAACTATAATAAATATACTTGTGTTATATAACCAAATTACTGGTTACATAACAAAATAATAATTTATAAAAATTTACTAACTGCATAACCTAAACCCAACATTCCGGCTCCAACGTATACCATTTCTCCTGTTTTTTGTTCATCGCTTGGTTTGTAATAATCAGAGAATTTTGGCTCTTGCATTTGGGCATACAATTCAAAAGCTTGGTTTGTAGTCGAAATATTTTTTGATGCTTGATATTTTTCATCTTTTCTTTTCATTTTCCAATCAATCATTTTTTGTCTTTTTTCCTGATATTCTTCGTAATCTTTTTGATATTTTTCTAATGCTTTATCGTGTCGTATTTTTTCTGCATCTACATTATGTCCTGAGAGAGATTTTGCAAGATAATTTCCACCAACAAATGCTGTTGCATTCAATATAGCCCCACCAATCATCATCGCTATTGCTGCCATTTTATTTTGGTAAAATCTTTTGATCCTCTAAATAAGTTTTTAGATACATACTTCCGGATAATACAGCCACCCATTTTGCATAATTTGTAATATTTGAGGATGGGTCATTCAAAAATGATTCTTTCATTACCTTTTTAGCTACATATCCAACTCCAGCCCCTAATCCGATAAGTACCGCTGAATCAGTTACAGTTTTCACAAGTTTATTTTCGCTTGACATTTTTTACTACATCATTAAGAAACTTTTAAATGGCTTTATGTAGTAAAAAATAATTTATAATTACATCATTCCAATTTTTGGTCTATCTGTGGGTTGTGGATTATGAATCTTTATGGGAGGGGTTTGAAAAGGTTGTGTTGGTACTTGTGATAAATCAGGTATCCTATTTTTATATTCACCCCGATATCTCATAAAAAGATCAAATGCTGTAAACCCCAATCCAACAACAGATAAAACAGTAGTAAAAGATAACTCTGGTAGCCATGATTTATATTCATTATTTGTCTTTTCTTGATTATTCTCCCTTTCTGTATTTTCTTTTTTCATTTCCCTAGCTAATGCTTCTTTTGCTTTTTTATTATATTCCGCTAATTTTTTACCAGCTGCTACTTTTTTAGGATCTTTCTCCCTCTTTTTCGAATCTTTATTTTCAGGTGCGGGATCAGCTGTAATTTGTTCAACTTGTTCATTTTGTTCAGACATTGTTATTTAGATGCTGCAAATAAGTTTTTAGATCTGTTTAATATACAGTAGATTGCTTAGTTTCCTGATCAGTTGTGTTAGAATTTACTGAAAATTGTTGATTTTTGTTGAATTTAACGTGTTTAGCTACTTGAAATAACCCACTAGCAAGTGCGGTCAGTCTTCCTCCTTTTAATGCTAATAGCCCAACAATGTTTGTTAATTCACGATTAACCAAATCATCATTCTTCAAATCATCGCAAAGTGCTTCAATATCATCAACCGGAAATAAATATGAAATTATTTTAGAAACTAATTGTAGGGATGAATCTACCAACCCACCGTTAATTTTCTTACCCATTACTGTTTGATAACGATTAAAATATTTTTCTACATCGCGTTCTGATAATTTTTTTACATCACCCAAGCTCATTTCAACCCCTAAATATTCCTTTGTTGTCCCAAGAACAGCGAGAATGGCTAGTGATTCTTGTTTTATCTCAAGATCCTCACTTTGATTGGTATCATTTTTTACCTCTTCAATGTAATCTTCAACGTTTGTCATATTTGTTAAATCACTTCGGGAATCTCTAAATAACAATTAAATGGATATCGCAAACTCAAACATAGTCTAGAATATTTTTCAGTTTTCAGGAGTTTTACAAACTTTTTACCTAATTCATAATCCAAATCACCACCATAATCTTCAAAAAACATTTTCATACCTTTCTGGGATGGGTTATGGAAAGTAACAACGCAGGCTACATTTTCCCGAAATGGTTTTGCTATTGATGTTAATTGCTGGGTTAAAACCCACATTGATAATCCATGATGTCTGCCAGAGAATGCTAAATCTATAAATTTATTAGATCTTTTCTTCAAATCAGTGGATACAGCGCAATCATCTAAAATTATTAATGTATTGAGTCCAGAGAATAAAGTTTGACAATCATTTAACAATTCATTAATCTCATCTATATTACTTGCATCGGGTGATAATACAAAGAATCTCTTGTCCCCACGAGCAAAATTATGATATGTTTTATTTTTAGAATAAGTTGGACAAATTAAAACAATATATTCAAAAACTTTTCGAAATGGACCACGGAGCTGTTCAATTAAGTACTTTGTTTTTCCACAATTTGTTGGTCCAGTTATGATACAATGGAATGGTATTTTATCTCGTAAATCTTCCATATTTTTGTATCATAACATTATGTTTTTAGACGGTCAGTACTTAATTGATCTCAAACTTGAATTCATTATTTCCATCATTGCATCGGCTACAACAAACATATGACATGTTATTACTACTGAGCTTGATGAGCCACTTTTTTTCCTTTTAATTTCTATTTTTACTCCATCATGTGTATTATTTAGAGCTAGTCCTCCACCATGAATATCATTATCGGGGTGAGTTCTAGTATCAACCCAAAGAGCAAACTTATTTGTATAAAAATCCCCTTCTTTTAAATTATACTCTACTATTTTGGGGAATCGTTTTTTCACAGATTCCCAAAGATCTGATATAATCATACCTTTAGAGTATATTCTATTTGGTACACCATCAACATCAATATTAACAGAAGTTATTCCTGGATAGAAAAAATTTTCTGAATCTCTTGCACCGCCGGCATATGGAGCAATAAACAAAAATAATATTCCACTCATTGATCTTCTAGGTAAATTAACATGTTGATTAATAACTTCATCAGCTCCAGTTAAAAATGTAAAAGTTTTGTGTAAAGTAACATTTTCATAAAAGAATCCTTTACCAATTTGATAAGTTGATTGAGCTTCTCTAGCTAAGTATTCGCTTGAAATTGATGAATATTCTAACTCTAAATTTTTGAGCGAATATGATGGTGTTTTAGTTGTATCAGAATAAACAACAATATCAGAAACAGGGGCTAATGTAATCTCAAATATTAAATGATTTTCTAATGCTTTTGGATAAAAAACCCCATGATCTTTTAAAATAGGATGATTTATTGGTATTCTATACTTTGTATTATGAACTACAGCAAGAGATACTTCTTTTAAATCAGAATCATCCTTATCACCCGCATTTGTTCTAAGTTTTCTAATATTTGGGGAAGAAATACCTTGTTTTAATCTATCTTTTCTATCTTCTTTAGTTAAGAATAAATCATGATATGTTTGAAATAGATCATATCTTTGAGTATCCTGCAATGTTTCACCTCCAAAAAGAACTTTTAATCTGGAAACAAGATTAGAGCCCAAATTATTAACAAATGTATTATTTGCATGACCTTCAACCTCTAAATCAAATAGAAGAGATACACTTCCAGGAACAATCACTAAATTCTCAGAAAGTTTTGGAATATTTATGTATAATGTTTCTCCGGGACTGGCTGATGATGGATTTAGAGTAATTCTATTTAATGTTGATTCTGCTTTCAAACCAAATGGTTCTTTTGGAATTCTGTTTGGATTAATTTTTTCAGACGTCATACTTGATTTATAAGATACTTTGGCTAACCTTTAAACCCCTTTGTCTTTAATTTTTCAATATGTTTTAATAAAACTTCTCTCGCCTCGGGGATTAAAATCATAATATTAAAAATTTTATCACTATCTTCCATATATAGAATTTTTTTTCTAATAATTTTTTTCATAAGATTAATTTGATATTCACTAAATTTTATTTTTTCTTCCTCCACCATTTTTAATTTATAAAATACTTTTGTTAATTTTTAAATGAGTTCTACCTTTACAAAAATATACTATTCGGCTGAAGGGTATTGGAAAGGATATTCCGCTATTCCTAAATTAGCTGAGAATGCGAAAGTAAGTGAAAATGAAGCAAAACAATGGTTGCAGAAACAGGCAATATGGCAAATCTATCTTCCAGCTCCAAAGTATATACCTAGACCGCATTGGGCGGTAAATAAACCTAATCATATTCACCAAGCAGATTTATTATTTTTACCGCATGATAGAGTTGGAAGAAAAACATATAAATATGCGTTAGTTGTGGTTGATATCGCCTCGAGATATAAAGATGCGGAGCCATTAACTTCAAAAGAAAGTCGTGAGATATCAAAAGCTTTTGAGAAAATATATTCTAGAAGATTAAAATACCCTAAAACATTAATGGTTGATCCTGGAAAAGAATTTATGGGTGAGGTTGGTAAACTCATGAATTACCATAATGTAAAAATACAAAGAAGTGAAGCTGGTAATCATAGAGCTCAAGCATTTGTAGAAAATGCAAACAGAATATTGGGTGAAAGATTATTTAGCCATCAATATGCACAGGAAATGATACAGAATGAAAGATCTAGAGTATGGGTGAAAAGATTACCAGCTATTCTAAAAACTTTGAATAATACAAAAATAAGAATAACCGGTAAAGAGCCCTATAAGGCTATAAAAATGAAAGAGGTTGATATTAAAACTAAAAATTATAAACGCGTGGTGGGGGTTGATGAGGTTAGACTACCAATTGAAGTTAGGGTTAGATATTTATTATCTCCGGGTGAACTTGAAGGTGGTGAAAGAAGAAGAGCCACAGATCCTATTTGGAGTATAAAAGTTTATTATATTTCTGGAAGTAGAATTTCTCCTAATCAACCGGTTTTATACTTTTTACAAGATGGCCCAAGACGAGGTTTTGTGCGTGAAGAATTACAAGTTATTCCTTATGATACAGAGTTACCTCCTAATTCTGTTTTGAAATAATCTAATATAATGTTTTTGTGTGAATTCCATCCTCATAAACCCGTCTTTTATCATAATATGCATTAAATGCTTTTTTATTTTGTGTATATGTCACAATTTGATTATCATTAACCCTAAATCCTGTATTTTGTGCCATATCATTTGCCCCTTTTAAAGCAGCCCAGTAACCATTCCAGTTTATTTCGTTTTGACTATGAATTGTGCCTTTAGCACTATACTTTGCTTTTCCTTTCTCATCCTCCGCATAATAACATTTTGAAGAAAGTGCAATCATTCGTATACCATCAAACTCTTTTTTGAACAAACCAGGGGTCTTGTCATGATATTTTGAAGTTGATAGGAATTTTTCTTTTCCACCACTAAAGTATTCTTTCCTCATTTCGGGTTTTATAATATCTTCCAAATTTTCATCTGAAATTGCCATGTACATAGAATCAGTATCCATTTGTATCTACTCAAAATCCTTTCTATCTACATATTTATCTAGAAAATCGTAATAGAATTCCAACATTCTTAATTTTGCTAGCTGATACACCGCTATGCCGCATTGATAGGGTCTGTCTATTTTTATTAATCTTTTTCGTTTTACTATTTCATATGTGTCATTTATTTCATTAAGATCTTCAAAGAACGCAGATCTTAAGGCTTTTTCAACCTCTTCCTCATCCTTTGTATACCTTGTGTTCTTATGTTTTTCTTTATCTTCTATCATTTTCCCATAAAAAGAATTTCCCTTAAGTTTATTCGTGTCCGCTAATTCTTTACAACCTTTATATTTTGGTTTTAGTTTTTCAATCAATACTTTAATGTCTTTATTTTCTCCAATAACTTTAAATATATCAGGAAATTGGTTTAATTCATTAGTAATTTTTACTACATCATCAATTTTGTTTTCTTCAAAAGCTTTACTTAGTTTTTCCAATAAAATCTCAATATCTCCATCTCTTCTTGCGTCTGCCACCTCTTTTGGAAACCATTCAAAGGGCCTCCCCGATTCATACTTTAAAATATTATGAATGTGTGTAATCTCAAAACCATGATTAAGATACCATTTTATCATAGGTGTATATAACAATATCTTTTTTGCCTTGGTAACCCCTAATAATTTTTTATTATCTTTTAAGTGTTTTCTTCCTGTAGCTTTTTGATATTCTTTCATGTGCTCTGGTACTAAATATTCAGGAACAGCATCTACAATAAATAGAGGTGAAAACTCTTCAAACTTTTCTTTTAGGTGATCAGGGGCATAGATATCAACTTGACAAAATCCGAAAAGATTACCATCAAGAATCTCTTTGCAAATTTTCTTAATAAATTTAGGATCTGATGGATTTTCAACCTCAATGCATTCTTCTTTTCCGCATGGCATTTCTTGTCCAGCACAGTATAGATATAAACCATTTGCATCAAACCCCTTAATTCGCACACATTTTTTCGGGTTTTTATATTTATGAGAGCGAATCATTGTTTTTTCTACCTCCGCATATCTCATAAATACAATACTAGGGCCTCCAACCATACCCATTTTCAATAATTTATAAATCTTGTTTTTGTCGCATATTTTACAATCTTTCTTTATTTTGTAGCATTTTTTACAAATCTTGTTATTACAACAACTATGAATACAGTATTGTCCTGGGGCGTACAATTCAGGATCACCTTTCTTCTTCATTTTTTGATATTTATTTAGAACATACCTCATTGATACACCTGGGATGGAAACAGCATCTTTTAATATATCAATTTCGTCTGGATAATATAAACGCCTTGTTTTTTCTAAAGCTTCTAAAAAAGGTATAACATCGTTTAAATTATACTCTTTCAACCAGTCTAACATTGTAACACAACCCCTCTTTTTAAATTCAATCAAATATTCTTCATATTCTTCTTTGGAAATGTTTTTCTTTTTCAAACTAGAGTAAAAGTCTTCATGTTTCACCGTTCCAACGAGAGAAAGCTTATCATAACTATCCAAAAATTCATAAGGAAGTACAAGTTTTTTGGCTTCACAGTTGTTTGCTTTACACCACTTATCAAAAGAAACTCCAGGTGCAAGGTAAGACATTATATCCAAAAATTTGAAATGCGGTGTTGATAAAAACATATACCTATTCTGTTTCTTTGCAATAAAAATCTCCTTAGTTTTATCAGTCATGTGTTTTATAAAATGTCTTTTAATCAAATTGATATCATATTTTCCACTATTAAACCCAAAAACAGGTACTTGATTACACCATTCTTCATATTTTTCTAAAACATGTTTTTGTAAAGAATCTTGATCAGGTAGCGGGTATTCTTCTTTAACTTTTTCAACTATGATTTTTCTTATTTCCCCCAATTTTTCAACGAATTCTTTTATAAGCTCATCAGGGTTTTGGTTGTAAAGAAAAACGCGTTTGTTTGTTAAATTATCGATTATTGCAACACTAACTGGGGTGTGAATATGTGTAAAACTTAAATCATCAGTAATATGTTTATCTTCTTTTTGTAATATTGACTCAAAATCGAAAATAATATTATATGGATATGGAAAAAATTTCTTTTTGAACCATATATTGGGTAATTCAGGATTTTCACACTCCCAAATTGATACTAGATTATAACCCAAACTTTTTATTATCTTTTCTCTTTCAATAGTTTCATTATATTTAATTTTGTCGGTTGTTGAACACGGACACCCGTGCCATTTGCAACCATGAAACTCAAAAACAGTATTTGTCTCAGGTTCATATCCATCAAACAAAATCTCATTCCCTCCTTCATCCCTATAACACCTTTCACCACCATGACCACAAAGCCCATGATGAATATGTTTACCTATAATTTTAGATTGGTTTTCTATCCACCTACACGCTTTATAACTAAATTGGATTTTACCCCCATAAAAAACATTGTCAGATTCATTCCTGATATGTTTTATCTTTTCTCCTGTGCATAATATTTTTGTCTTTCCTCCTGTGCATGTTTCATTAGTAAAATGCCTTTTTAAAACTTCATGTCTGGTAAATTTTTGTTTACATCCTTGGCATACCCAGTTTTCAGCAAGAAGATTAAGATTTTTAATGAAAAAACCATGATTATTATAAAGACCTAAATTTAAAGTTGGTAAATTATCTTTGAAATTGTTTTTTCCAAACACCAGTTTCCAAACTTTAAAATTTGTTATATCTTTCTGCTCGTAAGCCCGGATATTTATGGAAAAAACCTTTGAAATTTTCTCAAAATCAACTAATTTTGTTGATCTAACATCTTCTTTTTTTAGTTTTTTGTTGCCATAAAAAGTTTTAGCTAAATTTAGAGCTTGTTTCTCTATGAATTTTTCAGGATTTTGTTTACCAGCAATAATATTAATGAGAATAGCTAAACACCTCCATACACATAGATTATCATCTTTATCATCTACGGAGTAAATACATCTTTTCTTTCGTAATTCATCAGGTAATCTTCCACACCCAACTAAAGGTTGTCTAGTATTAATAACTTTTATTTGTACTTCTCTAAACTCAACTCCACCCTCATTAACACCTGGTTTATTAATTTTCTTTTCTGGAGGTAAATATGCTCTAATCCAAGCAGCTCCTTCTAAACTCAATCTCTCACCCTCACACCTTTCTATATAATCTTTTATTTCTGAAAGGGAGTTAAAAGTTCCTCCACTTCTAAATGTATGTACGTGATAAGCTATTTCCCCATTTCCTCTTTGAATCAAAGCAGTAAAACTAAAAACAATTCTTGCCCCCATTTCTATTTGGGATTCCAATTCATTATAAATTGTTTCTGTTAAATCATTATTTAGATCCCTCCTAAATCTAATGATATTTCCATTTATTTCTTCGGTATTACGAATTGGAGGGTCATCTTCATTTTGGATTATTGGAAATATTTTAAGGACTATTGTTCTTTTCTTTTTAGTTTTTTCCTCCAATTCATCTCTCACACTATCAGATATAATTACCTTTCTTTTTGTTTTAATTTTCCTATTATTATTAATTTTTATGATATTTTCATTTGTTAATTCTTCAAGCTTTTCGAAAAACTCGTCTTTATCCATTACCCTAAATGAATAATTTCCCCAATTAAAATTTTGTTTTAATCGTTTTTTGGGTTTTATAAAAGTAGGTGCAAGTTTTCTTTTCCTTTTAGGTTTTGCACCTTCTTTTTCATAATTTCTTTCCATATTTTTCTCTTCTGTTTCATGCGTTTTAATTAACATTTTTTTCCTTTTAGGTTTTGCACCTTCTTTTTCATAATTTCTTTCCATATTTTTCTCTTCTGTTTCATTCGTTTTAATTGACCTTTTTTTCCTTTTAGGTTTTGCACCTTCTTTTTCATAATTTCTTTCCTCTTCTATTTCATGCGTTTTAATTGACGGGGTTTCAATTATAAGTTCTGGTCTATTACCTAAAACTTCATTGAGTTGATTTCTGGTCATACTTTTATAATCTTCAATACCAAAATCTCTTGCTACCGTTTTTAATTGTCTATCAGTAAGTATTTCTGACACGTTAATTCTTAAACCCGGTATATTATTCAAAACATCTATAACTTGAGATCTAACCATTGGGTTAGTGTTTCTAACACCATTTTCCTTGGCTATTTTCTTTAACCCTTTCGCGGCCAATGGCGACATTTGTCGACTTACCCATACGGGGCCAAAGGCGACTTTTGTCGACATTTCTATAAAGCACTCTGATTAGTTATTCTTTCTTCGGCAATTGTCCAATCACAGTTGCCGTTAAATGAAACATAGTCAAAACACGTGTTCGTTGTGTTTTACGATTCTCACGAAGCAATTTGTTGTCAAGTGGTCGAAGTAAACGCTGAAATTTTGAGTTTGTTATTCCTCGGGACATTTAAAAATGGCTGCTCGTGATTCTTTCACAACAGAAGAAGTTATCGAAGCTGTTTTTCAAGATGATATGTCGGATTTAGATGAAATTTCTGATGAGGACAGCACCGACTCTGAACAAATTGGCGACTTTGATCAATTGCAAAGTGACAGCTCAGGAACAGAAGAGTTTGCGGAGACAATTCCCCAGCCTCGTGTACGTCCAAGAGGTAGACGTAACAATAATTCTTCTGCTGATTACGTTTTCAACTGGCAATTTTATGACGATTTTGATCCTTTTGAATCTGAATGGCTTCCCGAATACAATCGACGCCGTGGAATTCTTGTTGACACTCATAACTTCAAGCCAGTTGACTTTTTCTCTCTATTTTTTCCGGAAGAAGCGTTTGACCTTATTGCAGAAGAAACAAACAGATATGCTGGACAGTATTTTGATAACCCGGCTGATTTACCTCGCGCATCTCGGCTAATTTCTTGGTATGACACATGTCCTGAGGAAATCAAAGCATTTGTTGCCCTACAAATAGCTACGGGTTTATGCCAAAAACCTAGTTTGAGAGACTACTGGGAAAATTTCTGGTTAACCAAGACATCGTTTGGCAAAGTAATGCCAAGAAACAGATTTGAACAGTTGAAAACATTTTTGCATTTCAATGATATTTCTAATCAAGTAGAAAGGGGAGAAGAAGGATACAATATCTTGTTTAAAATTCAACCCTTATTAGACATCACAGATCCAACATATGAGAATGTTTACAAGCCTAAGAAAAACCTATGTATTGATGAGAGTATGGTCAAGTTCAAAGGGAGACTGAGCTTTCGACAATACTTACCTGCAAAACCCACCCGTTGGGGAATAAAGGAATTTGTTCTCAGCGAGTCATGCAGTGGATATGCTCTAAAAGCTAAAATATATACTGGGAAAAATTCCTTTTTGAGAGAGAAAAATGTGTCGTTAACTGAGCAAGTTGTCACAACCTTGCTGGATGGTTACGAAGGAAAAGGGCATGTTGTTTATATGGACAATTTTTATTCCTCACCCAGTCTTTTTCAAAAATTGGAAGTGAAAGGTATTGGAGCTTGTGGAACTGTGCAACTTAATAGGAAGGGAATGCCGCCGGAGTTAAGTGTCAAGAACTTAAAACTAAAAAAGGGGGATGACGCTGTTTTTATGCGAGATAACAATCTTGTGGCATGTACTTGGCAAGACACGAAACGGGTCTCATTCTTAAGTACAGTGCATACAAATAACACTGTGGACAAAAGAATCAAAGCAAAAGACACCCCAGGAGGCTACAGGACAGTCTCGAAACCTGTCATTGCTCAAGTTTATAATGAAAACATGGGTGGTGTCGATCGGCTGGATCAAATGCTGGGCACGTACCAGTACCCCCACAAGTCCACAAAATGGTATTACCCATTATACCACAGAGTTTGTGAAGTGGCCCTTGTGAATGGTTACATCATTTATAAAAAGGCAAGTGAAAACAACAAGCTAGATGGAAAGGCCTTTCGACAAGAAGTTATAAATGGCCTACTTGAGTCATGGAACCCACCAACGGTAAAACGTGGTCGTCCCAGCAATTTGCATACACCACAAAGAATGACAGGGCGTCATTTCTTAGGAAAATATGAAAACAAAAAATACAAACCAGACTGTGCAGTTTGTTCTGATAGAAAGCAAGGAAAGAGATGTCAAACCAGTTTTTATTGTAAAGAGTGTGACACTCCAATGTGCCCTGTCACATGCTTTGAGAGATACCACACTCTTCGAGACTATAAAATTTGAGGTATTTTTAGTGTTGTAACTCTATTTTATGAAAAAGATGTTTTATATTGTACATTGCCAGCATACTTTAATTTCTGTGTAAATTTTTAGCTTTTATAACTTTCATTTCTCATCAAGAATAACAAAACAGATGTCTGCAAGAAGTAAATGTAGACAGTGTAAATTGTGTGATATTGTTCTCCTTCATAAAAACAAATAGCAATGTAGGGTTAATATTTAATGCTTAAAGACCATAATAAAAGGAGTAATATGTCAAATTTATTTCATTAAACTTCTTTTATAGACTGCTGATGAAGAAATGCTAATTTCTCCCATGATTCTTAGTGTACAGTCTCAGTCATGTGACCTTTATTACCATGGAAACCATAGAAACCCAACCAAATTAAGCAACATTCCCCACTAGGCTCTGTGTCCAAATTTCATGCATCCTGCCTTTATGACTCACAAGATATAACAAAAAGTATGTCAAATGTTTTAATTAGCTAATATTTTAAAAAAAAGGCTGTCTTCGGACAATTGAATCAGTCAGAAACTAGGCCCCGAAAGGGTTAATTGATGAACATTTAATTTATCCATAATTACTTTCTATAATTATTCTTTTTCTAATCTTTAAATATCATTTTTATTTTATAATCACGAAAAAATCTCTGACAAATTTAAAATAATCCATAAGCTAAAAAGGACAGAGATTTTTCTGTCAAATTTTAAAAAAAAGATAAAAAAAACCGTAAGCTAAAAAAGGACAGGGATTTTCCAGTCAAAATTTAAAATAAGCTAAAAATCTACTTATAAACACACTTATATAGTAGTATAGTGCATCGGTAACCTTTGCTATGACTTAAAAAGAGTAATTAGGTTTTAGGGCTTAAAGATCGTCTTCATTGTTATCAGTAAAAGGGACTTTATATTAAGATTCGCTACGACGGGACTCTACTACGGCGACTGGAGAGAGACCGCTGACGTATGTTACTACTGGCGCCTTTTCCGCTTTAGCACTGCTGTCTGCTACGGCACTCAAACCACTTTGACGTGAAGCTGAGTACGTGAATAAGATATATATGTTATCAGATGTTTTGGTGCGTAGTATCGCTGAGTATTTTTACGCGTTGTGCTGTATTTAGACGATCCTGCCGGATTTTATCATAGCGAAAACACTTGGTCAACTGGTTATTGTTAACCCACAGCAATGGTGGAGTGATAAAAATGTGGATCGGATGAAAAGTTGATATAACTTGGCTGGTTCTCGCATTCGAAGCACTGCTGCTGCGGCGAGCTACCTGGTTTCATGACCTCTCACGGACTCGAACGCTGGCCAATCATCAAGGATGTCATTTTCTCGTTACTTCTCCGAAACTGTCGAGTAGCTGTCGATGGATTTCATAATTTTTAAGGAACGAGTTGTTGTTCTTCGTTGAAAATGTGATGATATCTTCTTCTCTTGTCACACGATGTCTGACACGACACTAAGATCCCGTCTAGTGAGACCAAAAGATCCCGCTGATCCCAGCAAGCAAGCCAGCGTAGTCTACAAGATACCATGCGATTGCAGTAAAGTCTATATCAGAGAAACGGGACGACCTATGCAAGAAAGAATAAAAGATCACGACAGAGACATCCGCCTCACTCGAACTCAAAACTCCGCCGTTTCAGAACACGCCAATGAAACGGGACGCAAGTTGTGTTGGAAAGATGTTAAGTTTATTGATCGTGATAACCACTGGTACACGAAGAAGGTGAAAGAGACAATTCACATAAGACTGCACCCTAATAACATCAAAAGGGATAACGGAATTGAAATTCCAGAAGCGTGGATGTCGATCAAGAAACACAACAACCAACACGCGGCAGGCCCGTGGACCCCTGTTGAAAACATAGCAAGCAGGAACAATAGCAGGATCGAAACACACCAATCAGAGCAGACCACACAGCTACATAATGGTAAGCCGGAATCAGTCGACCCCATCGCCTGAAGAAGACTAGCAGTAAGCAGTCGAAACGTCGTGATCAACATCCAGTGACTACATCGATATCGTGTGACAAAAGGAGAATTTATATTATCCTCACATTTTCCACGATGAACATAGTGCTGCTGGTTGTGGTAGTGGTAGTGCTGCTGGTAGTGACAGTGGTAGTGACATTGATAACGGTACGTGGAGGCAGTGATAGTGCTGCTGGTAGTGGTAGTGGTAGTGGCAGTGGCAGTGGTAGTGGTATTGGTAGCGGCATGCAGTGGTAGTAATAGTAATAGCAATAGCAATAGTAATTCCTCGCGAAGCGAGGCCGAAGGCCGAGCGTAGCGAGGTTACTAATCGTGTCGGTTCCGGTCAGACCACGTGGCTCGCAAGCCCGAGTAAATCGAGCCGAGAGTTTTTATATATGTATATATATATATATATATTTATATATATATATATATATCTATATTTTAAAGGTGTCCGTTCGCAGGCGTGGTTACCTGGCAATAGCAGCGCACTTGAGAACTGTTGAGTTTCCGCCATTGGGAATTCGGTGATGCTTTTTTGAAAGTAATGTAAATTTTGTGGAAACCGATTTCACTCGTCCTGGAAGTACATCCCAGCAAGAAGATATCCGAGATATTCAAGAAAGAGCAGCACGAGATCGTCGCCGATTAAGTTCGAATACCGTGAAAATCAACACACGAAAAGCACGACTCAAAGCAGGGACAGAGAAACGACAGCAGGGAGAATAACAGACATCGCAGCCAAGACAACAACTGCTCGCTCCAGAAAAAGGAAAAATGAAACAGCAGGGAAAAGGACCAGGAATTCAATCAAGTTAGTTTTGAATTTGAATGTGTTATTGATAGAAATACAGGACATGAGTGAACGATTACATAACGAAATATATTGGCGTACTACATTTAGCAAAACGACTTAGAAGGGACACTGAGTAAGAAGGACTTCAACGATTGGAGATGTCTCTGGAAAATAATTCTGTTAGTGTAAAAACGGAATCGGAAGGCGACCAACAGATTACAAGAGAATGTAAATAGGTATTTTTTATAGTAAAACGATAGCGTTTCCATTTTGAAGTAATCCAAACACAGAGAGTTGCAGTTGTTATAGCAATCATTTATAACGATGTGATCTGATATCATTGCAACAGTGAAAACATTGTAAATTTTCTTTATCTAGCAGTTCTGTTAAACATTTTCAACAGAATATATACCCTGTGTCACTATAAAGTACTGGTTCTGCAATATTATCAGTGATCAATGCGATCATTTCAAAACAAAGCAAATGTGATTACTGAATTCTGAGTAGCATTTCTCTTTGCTGTATATATGTGTATGTATTCTCTGATTGAAAGGTTTCAATAATATTGCGTAGAGACAACAAGTTTCATACCCTTTTCACAATGGTTCAGTTTTACCATAGAGTTCAATGACCCCCCCCCCCTGATAATATTGCTATCTAGAACCCCTGCCCTTTTTCCACAAATGAAATGTTAATTCAAGCCTTAATTTGCAAAGTTAGACATAACATATTAACTTTGTTACTTTATGGTGTTTGCTTTATTTTTATGATGTTAAGTATCAATATTTCATAACAACCACAACATGCAATAATTTATCCTTTTACATTGGAAAAACTTTATAAAGAAGAAAATAAATTTTGTAATGCCAAAATGTTTATGATCTTTCTCATATATTCATTGCAATTGTGCTGTATGTAGTAACAAGTGTTTCAAGTTTCCTAAATGCCCTATGCTTTCAATAATGATTTTCCACCCAAACTTTATACTCAAATGACTGCACTAGATTCTAAACCTTTAAGAAGAAATGGTATTGTTTGGAGCTGTTTTGATTACTACCACCTCTGATGGAAAGCCTATTAAGAAGACTTTTGTATTGCTTGTAGTAGTAGAGTAACAATACCTTTACCAAGATTAGGACATGCATCCCACCCCATAAAAATATATTATGTTTAACATAAAAAATATAACAATAACAAAAATATCAATACCAGTAATAATAATAGTAATGATAATAATAATGATAATAATATAATGATAGTTCTTCTCGTTACTATATGTCATTGGTTACAGTTCAATACCTCTGGCTGCCATGAATTTTTCGATGAAATACCATCCTTATATTAAATCTTTCTTCTGCAGCTTTTATAATAGAAATTTTCGTATAGTCAAAATAACATAATCTTCTGTGGTTGGGTATGGATATTTTGCCTGTTTCTGTAACAGCACAATTAAACTTTCATGTGGTATATACTTTTGACTGATTGATGTTGATTTCACATTATTTTTTTACAGGAGTACATAGTGAAGCAATCTTTTGGAACATATTAAGATTTCAATAACTCTTTCTTACATGTATTGTTTTTATGATATGACCTAGAAATATCACAACCACATACTATACAGTCAGCACTCACTATTACCAAACCTTTATTCAAAGTTTTTGTAGAATCCAATTGATTCACCCCCAATTTTTTTTTATGTAATGACATTGTATCTCACACTTCTGTTGATATGGCATCTCTTTTGAGGGAAGAGGAATTTTTCTATCTACCACTGGGGGTACCATTGCAACTGAAAAGAGTACACAAATTAAAACATGCACTATTCATAATGCTCTCAATTGTGGTTACCCGGGAATGAAATAATGACTGCAGTGGACAATAAAATATATAATCAGAAGATTCTTCTTACAATGAATCTCATACAATTATAACTAAGAAGACAAAGAAGACAAGGCAGTAGAGACTAAGAAAATAAAACTAAAGAAAAAAAACACAGGTTTTTACACTGTGGTAAACACAAGCATTCATATCAACTCTTCAAGATTTCAGCTGCAAAAGATTCACAGTCATTTTCAATTTGTGTTAAGTGAATATTATTGTGATACTTCATCGACTCTGTATTCCCTGTCAAGATAATAAATAATTTTACTTCTATTCCCTCTGGTGCAATCTCAGTGGCAGTGAAAGAGCTAAATGAAGGTCAATTCAATTTTTATAAGCACTTTGTTGAGCGGTATACTGATCGTGTAATTTGCACCAGGTGTCACTAATTGTGTACCAAAAACAGAATAAGAAATAAAATAATGGGGATTACCCTGATATAAAAAATAAAATATAAAAAAAACTAGAGAATAAAATATAAAAGCATGGTGACATCTTCAAAAACTAGCTTCGCGAGGTTTTTGCGGGAGTCGTATTTCTAGTATATGTATATTTATTCCTCGCGAAGCGAGGCCGAAGGCCGAGCGTAGCGAGGTTACTAATCGTGTCGGTTCCGGTCAGACCACGTGGCTCGCAAGCCCGAGTAAATCGAGCCGAGAGTTTTTATATATGTATATTTAGCAATTATTCCACGAAATCGAGTCGTATATGAGCTAATAGCCAACGAGGCGCGTAGCGCCGAGTTGGCTATAGCTCGTATACGACGAGATTGAGTGGAATAATTGTTTTATTATATCTCTAAACCCTCACTTATGAGACACTGGAATTAGTTTGTACGACAAGAATTGACTTTGTTATTGTTTTTGAACAGAACCATGTTGTTGCCGAGCCGACATAGCGTAGAGCCGATGTGTAAAAATGTTTCAAACACGAGTCCGGCTCGTTTTTAAACATCTCTTTAATGTACTTGTCAATTTTTTTTCGAGTTAGCAAATTAGTTTAAGAATTTTGAAGTGGAAAAAGTAGGCAGAAATAAAATAAAAACTCAGTTTACGGGCTTCACAGATCTTTCAAAATGGCGGCTGTTTGTAAGAGTTTCACTTTCGTTCGTAATAAACAATTTCGCAATATAATTTGCCCACTTACCGTCGAATAATTTCATCCCATACTTATTTGCTTCGGTAGTATTTCTTTGGTGTATGATTTTGAAGCTTGACTTGAATTTCTCCCAGTCTAATTCAAGAAATCATCCCTCCATGATGGCCGTTTTCCGTGCCAATGGTATATGAGCTGATATACCATGAGTAGGGAACCAATCAGAGCGCGCGTTTGCTCATATACAAGGGTTGCAGATATAATAAATATATATATATATATATATATATATATATATATATATATATATATATTTTAAAGGTGTCCGTTCGCAGGCCAGGTTACCTGGCAATAGTAGCGCACTTGAGAACTGCTGAACCGCCATTTCGAATTCGGTGATGCCTTTTTGAAAGAAATGTAAATTTTGTGGAAACCGATTTCACTCGTCCTGGAAGTACATCCCAGCAAGATGATCTCCGAGATATTCAAGAAAGATTAGCTCGAGATCGTCGCCGAGTAAGTTCGAATACCGTGAAAATCAACACAAGGAAAGCACGACTCAAAGCAGGGATAGAGAAACGACAGCGGGGAGAATAACGACAGACATCCGTCATCGCAGCAAAGACAAAAACTGCTCGCCCTAGAAAAAGCCAAACGAAACAGCAGGGAAAAGGACCAGGAATTCAACCAAGTTAGTTTGGAATTTGAATGTGTTATTGATAGAAATACAGAACATGAGTGAACGGTTACATAACGAAATATATTAGCGTACTAAATTTAGCAAAACGGCTTAGAAGGGAAACCGAGTAGAAACAACTTCAACGATTGGAGATGTCTTTGGAAAATAATTCTATTAGTCTAAAAACGGAATCGGAAGATGACCAACAGATTACAAGAGAATGTAAGTAGGTATTTTTCATATTAAAACGATAGCGTTTCCATTTTGAAGAAATTCCCAACACAGAGAGTTACAGTTGTTATAACAATCATTTACAACGATGTGATCTGATATCATTGCAACAGTGAAAATATTGTCAATTTTCTTGATCTAGCAGTTATGTTTAGCATTTTCAACAGAATATATACCCAGTGTCACTATAAAGTACTGGTTCTGCAATATCATCAGTGAACAATGCGATCATTTGAAAATAAAGCAAATGTTATAACTTACTTCTGAGTAGTATTTCTCTTTGCTATATATATATATATATATATATATATATATATATATATATATATATATATATATATATATATATATATATATATATATGTATGTATGTATGTATTCTCTGATTGGAAGGTTTCAATAATATTACGCATAGACAGCAAATTTCATAGCCTTTTCACAATGGGTCAGTTTTTCCTTAGAGTTCAAGGACCCCCCCCCCCCCTTAATAATATTGCAATCTAAAAAACCTGGCCCATTTCCCACAAATGAAATGTTAATTCAAGCCGTAATTAATAAAAATGTCACTTTCTGCTGTTTACTTCATTTTTATGATGTCAAATATCAATATTTAATAACAACTACAACATACAGTTAACATTTTACGTTGGAAAAACTTTATAAAGAATAAAATAAATTTTGTAATGCCAAAATGTTTGTGATCTTTCTCACATATTCATTGCAAGTGTGCTGTATGTAGTAACAAGTGTTTCAAGTTTTTTAAATGCCCTATGCTTTCAATAATGATTTTCCACACAAACTTTATAGACAAATAACCGCACTAGATTCTAAACCTTTAAGAAGAAATGGTATTGTTTGGAGCTGTTTTGATTACTACCACCTCTGATGGAAAGCCTATTAAGAAGATTTTTGTATTGCTTGTAGTAGTAGAGTAACAATACCTTTACAAAGGTTAGGACATGCATCCCACCCCATAAAAATATATTATGTTTAACGTAAAAAATATAACAATAGTAATAATAATAATATAAATACCAGTAATAATAATAGTAATGATAATAATAATGATAATAATATAATGATAGTGCTTCTCATTACTATATATCATTGGTAACAGTTCAATTCCTCTGGCTGCCATGACTTTTTCGATGAAATGCCATCCTTATATTAAATCTTTCTTCTGCAGTTTTTATAATACAAATTTGCATATATTCAAAATAATATAATCTTCTCTTGTTGGGTATGGATATTTTGCCTGTTTCTGTAACAGCACAATTAAACTTTCATGTGGTATATACTTTTGACTGATTGATGTTGATTTCACATTATTTTTTTACAGGAGTACATAGTGCAGCAATTTTTTTCAACATATTTAGATTTCAATAACTCTTTCTTACATGTATTGTTTTTATGATATGACCTAAAAGTAGCGCAACCACATACTATACAGTCGGCACTCACTATTACCAAACCTTTATTCAAAGCTTTTGTAGAATCCAATTGTTTTACCCCCAATTTTTATTTTTTGGATGTAATGAGATTGTATCTCACACTTCTGTTGATATGGCATCTCTTTTGAGGGAAGAGGAATTTTTCTATCTACCACTGGGGGTACCATTGCAACTGAAGAGAGTACACAAATTGAAACATGCACTATTCATAATGCTCTCAATTGTGGATACCTAGCAATGAAATAATGACTGCAGTAGACAATAAAATATCTAATCAGAAGATTCTTCTTACAATGAATCTCATGCAATTATAACCAAAAAACATAAACCAAAAATAATTGGAGCATTCAACTCATCCTCAGTGTAAGAACATATTGTGTTTAAAAGGGATGTACAACAAAGAAGACAAACCAGTAGAGATTAAAAATAAAAAAAAAAAACAGGTTTTTACACCATGGTAAACACAAGCATTCATATCAACTCTTCAAGACTTCACCTGCAAAAGATTTACAATCATTTTCAATTTGTGTTAAGTGAATATTGTGGTACTTCATTGACTCTGTATTCCCTGTCAAGACAATAAATAATTTTACTTCTATTCTCTCTGGTGCAATCTCATTGGCAGTGAAAGAGCTAAATGAAGGTCAATTTTTAAGCACTGTGTTGACCGGTATACTGATCATGTAATTTGCACCAGGTGTCACTAATTATGTACCAAACACAGCATAACAAATAAAATAATGGGGACTACGCTGATATAAAAAATAAAATATAAAAGCATTGTGACTTCTTCAAAAACTAGCTTCGCGAGGTTTTTGCGGGAGTCGTATTTCTAGTAGTAATAGTAATTCCTCGCGAAGCGAGGTTACTAATCGTGTCGCTTTCGGTCAGACCACGTGGCTCGCAAGCGCGAGTAAATCGAGCCGAGAGTTTTTATATATGTATATATATATATCTGTATATTTGGCACTGCAACTGATGAAGGTCATTGACCGAAACGTCTATTTTTATTAAATTTTTAAACTTTTTTTAGATTTTTTACTGTATATATATATATTTTTTTTTTTTTCGCTCGAAGTTGTCCGTCCTCGTTTTCTACAATTGCCTACAAATTTCATTACTCGAGGTTTGGACTGCGAATCCTTTTGGATCCTTCTGGCGTGTGGCATCCCTGTTGGCTCGAAGCATCATAACTTTTTATTAATACCTTGTATCCAGCTTTCGTCCGCCTGTGAATCATCTGCCCAAGTTGATCCAGAGATGCCATTACTTAATTCCACGGTAGCACAAGTTTTTAATAGGCACTGCAACTGATGAAGGTCATTGACCGAAACGTCTATTTTTATTAAATTTTTAAACTTTTTTTAGATTTTTTACTGTATATATATATATATTTTTTTTTTTTTTTTCGCTCGAAGTTGTCCGTCCTCGTTTTCTACAATTGCCTACAAATTTCATTACTCGAGGTTTGGACTGCGAATCCTTTTGGATCCTTCTGGCGTGTGGCATCCCTGTTGGCTCGAAGCATCATAACTTTTTATTAATATCTGTATATTTATATATATATATATATATTTATTATATCTGCAACCCTTGTATATGAGCAAACGCGCGCTCTGATTGGTTCCCTACTCATGGTATATCAGCTCATATACCATTGGCACGGAAAACGGCCATCATGGAGGGATGATTTCTTGAATTAGACTGGGAGAAATTCAAGTCAAGCTTCAAAATCATACACCAAAGAAATACTACCGAAGCAAATAAGTATGGGATGAAATTATTCGACGGTAAGTGGGCAAATTATATTGCGAAATTGTTTATTACGAACGAAAGTGAAACTCTTACAAACAGCCGCCATTTTGAAAGATCTGTGAAGCCCGTAAACTGAGTTTTTATTTTATTTCTGCCTACTTTTTCCACTTCAAAATTCTTAAACTAATTTGCTAACTCGAAAAAAAATTGACAAGTACATTAAAGAGATGTTTAAAAACGAGCCGGACTCGTGTTTGAAACATTTTTACACATCGGCTCTACGCTATGTCGGCTCGGCAACAACATGGTTCTGTTCAAAAACAATAACAAAGTCAATTCTTGTCGTACAAACTAATTCCAGTGTCTCATAAGTGAGGGTTTAGAGATATAATAAAACAATTATTCCACTCAATCTCGTCGTATACGAGCTATAGCCAACTCGGCGCTACGCGCCTCGTTGGCTATTAGCTCATATACGACTCGATTTCGTGGAATAATTGCTAAATATATCTATATTTTAAAGGTGTCCGTTCGCAGGCCAGGTTACCTGGCAACATTACTTCATGTGAATTTCCGCCATTTCGAATTCCGTGAATGATGTTTTGAAAATAATGTGAATTTTGTGGAAACCGATTTCACTAACCCTGGAAGTACATCTCAGCAAGAAGATCTCCGAGATATACAAGAAAGAGCGGCGAGGGATCGTCGTCGAGTAAGTTTGAATGCCGCAAAAATCAGCGCACGGGAAGCGGCGACTCAAAGAATAGATTAAGAAACTACGGTAGGGACGATAACAAGAGACATCGCGGCAGAGACAACAACTGCTCGCTCAAAAAAGGCAAAGAAACAGCAAGGAAAAGGACCAGGAATGCAATCAAGTTAGATGGGAAATTGAATTTGTCATAGATAGTAACAAAGACTCGTTTTAGCTATACAGGACATGAGAGACTTAGAACGGAAACCGAGTAGGAACGACTTCAAAAAGATTGAGATACACTGGAAAATATGATAATCACAAGGCAAACTGCAATGAAAACAGATTCAGAATTTAAGGAAAATCATGGCAACAGCGTACAGACAGAATCAGAGGACGAACGAGGAAACAGATTACCATATCGTCGTGAAAAAAGTTTCATGAAAGGGGAAACAGAAACCAACCGCAAAGAAATGAAAGATGACAGTCACGTAGTATTTATACTGCAATGAGAATGCAAGTAGGTATTTTTCGTAGTGAAACGATTGCCTTCCGTTTTAAAGAAATTCCCAATACAGAGGTTGCGGTTGTGATAGCAATTATTTATAATTATGTGATCTGATATCATTGCAACAGTGAAAATATATTGTAGATTTGTTTGATGTAGCACTTTATGTTCAGCATTTTCAACAGAAAACATACCAAACAATAAGTGACTGGTTCTGCAGTATTATCAGTGATCAGTGCAAGTATTTGTAAATAAAGCAGTTGTCATTACTGACTTCTGAGTAGTATTTCTCTTTGCTATATTTCTTTCCTACATATATGTATTAAGTAATTACAAGGTTTTGTGGGGACAAACAAGTTCCATACCCATTTCAAAATGGGTTTTTACCTTTGAGTTCCAAGTATCCCTGGGAGTTACTCTCTTAGCCCCCGCCCTTTTCCCACAAATGAAAAGTTAATTTAAGCCCTACATTGCAAAATTAGGCGTAACATCTTAACCTTTTTCCTTAATGCTGTTTAAATCATTTTTATGATGTCAAATACAAATATTTAATGACAACCACAATACACAGTTGACCTTTTTCATTAGAAAAACTCTATAAGGGAGAAACTGAAGTTTGTAATGCTGAAATTTTTAGTGATCTTTCTTATATATTCATTGCAAGGGTGCTGTATGTAATAACAAGTCTTTAAAGTTTCCTAAATGGCCTATACTTTCAGTCATGATTTTCCACACTTACTGTATGGACAAATAACTGCACTAGCATGATTGCCACAGGTAAGAAAATGGTAAGGGAAAAAATTCTTCAAGGTCAGTGAAAAATCAGGGAATTTCAAATCAAGTAAGGGAAAGTTTAAGTATTTGAGAGAATTAAGGGAAAAGTGAAATTTAAGACTACTAATTTATTTCTTGCCAATTTAGTGATGGTTTGGTGTGGTCAAGAATGTGACATGAAATGTGTTGGATTGGTAGAATTAAATGGCTGATTACCTGATTTTGGGTATCCAAGAAAATCAATCCTTCTTCCATAACCTTGTTATTTTAAGAAACTATAAATCCATTTACACTGTATGTGAATTTCGGAAAGCATATTAAATAAATGGGTGGAGAGGTAGGCTGTTAGGAGAGGTTGGAGGCCATTACCAGGACTAATTTTGGACTTTTCTAATTTAGTTGGAAAGGGAAATTTTACATTTGTCAGGGAAATGTAAGGGAATTTCAAGATCTGGTGGCTGTGCAACCATGACTTGATTATAAGTCTAAACTGAAGAATAAATGGTATTGTTCATAGTTGAGTAATTTTTACCACCTCTGATACAAACCCTATTCAGAATAAAACTGTATTGCTTGTAGTAGCAGAGTAACCTTTTCTCAGAATAGGACATACACCCCCACCCCATAACAGTATATTATGTTTAACATAAAAAAAATAACAATACCAGAAATTATAATAATAATAATAATGCAATAATAATAATCATAATAAATACAAGAAATGAGAAAATACAAAAAGTGATAATGATTTAGTAACCGAAGTAAATACATAAATTGGGGTCTTATCCCTCATGAAAAACTATTACGAGTTCTTTAAAAACTAGCTTCGCGAGGTTTTGCGGGAGTCGTATTTCTAGTAGTAATAGTAATAGTAATAGTAATAGTAATAGTAATAAATTGCTTTATTTGCATGACCACATCATTTTACAGTATTGCAAAAGCATGCATATGACAATCAGAATATAAAACAAACAGCACTAATTGTTATATATACACAACATGAATGCCATGTTGAGTCTCAGACCGCATGGTTTAATGTCAACAATCATAATGGCCAGCGGTATGCCATACATAACATCCCCCCTTTCCAATACAATAACAACAAAATAACAGAAAATCAAAATAAAAGAAATGTCTTAATGTTAAACAAATAGTGTCTATTATTGTTCATTTTGAACAACTGTCCACAGTTCCAAAGCAACTTCGTTACAAGTTTAGTCTACTTGGCTTTTTAACTCGTCTGCCACTTCGAGTTGTGTACGGGGTTGAATCCTTGTTTTCTGCTATGTCGGATGGAGGTGGAAGAGCTATGACAGGCGGAGATGGAGGTGGAGCTGCTGTAGGATCTGGGTGGTGATCTTGTGCTGGGTGCTCCATTTGTGTATCTGCTTGGAATGTAGGTACTGTGCATGGGTTGCCTGAGTGAGGTTCGGGCTGCTGGACAGAGTTTGGATGACACTTCTGATATTCTGCATGAGACTTTGCCGAGTCAATTCTCAGGGCCACTCTATTTCGTCTGATCCTTCTACCACCTACATCCACCACATATGACCTCGGCAAGGCATGTTTCTGCACTACTGTCGCTGCTCTCCATTCCTTTGACCCAGGCTCGGGTTTTATTCTAACAGGATCACCAGGTTTCAGCGGAGGTAGGTCTTTATTGCAACGGCGGTCATAAAAGTACTTTTGCTGTTCCTTGCCATGCTTCATTCTTGCCTTTACCTCTTTGATGTTGTACGTTTCAGGTTCTAGTAGACCACGTGCTATTGGTAGTGTTGTTCTTAGTCGGCGTCCCATGGACAGCTGAGATGGAGACAGGTCAATCCCAGGAATTGGAGTGGCTCTGTATTCCAGGAGTGCTTTATTCTTGTCTCTGTTTTTTCTCCATAGCGACTTGACCGTCTTTACTGCTGCTTCAGCTTCTCCATTTGCACGGGGGTGCTTTGGACTCACTAAGACATGTTCAAAGCTGTAGCTTTGGGCAAAGGTTTCAAATTCTTTGCTTGTGTATTGGACGCCGCAGTCAGTGACTAGCTTAGCTGGAATGCCATGTCGACTGAAATGTTCTTTCAGGGCTTCAATGGTCTCCTGGGATGTGAGGTCTTTTAGCTTGGTCACCTCAATGTATTTGGAGAAGTAATCAACTAGTACCAGGTAATGTCCACCTTCAAAGGCGAATATGTCAGATGCGGCTGTTGCCCAAGGTAGATCTGGACAGGACTTGGTATCAGTGGTTCCTTTGGCTGCGCAGGGGCATAATTATGGCACAGGCTGCAATCCTTGACTTTCTCTTCGATCTGTGCGCTCATCGCAGGCCAGTAAAGCGCTTCTCTGGCTCTTTGTTTGCACTTTACGATTCCAAGGTGCGTTCCATGTATTAGCTCAAGCATGGCTGGTCTCATAGATGGGGGTATTACAATCCTCATTCCTCGATAGATCACGCCATCAAGTACTGCAAGCTCATCCCGTGTGTCCCAGTACTGTCTGATGCTATGCGGGACTTGCTGCTTTGTTTCTGGCCACCCAGCTTGAATAATAGTATACAGCTCATTGAGCTCATTAGCTGTGTTCTGTTGGAGTTCTGCATACTTTGGTTCTGAGATTGAGATTCTTTCCAACATGTTCACTTGTATCTCCTCTTCTTCCGGTGGCACTTCATTTAGACATGCCCGGCTGAGAGTATCCGCGAGGACTTGCTTCTTGCCTGGGAGATAATCAACTTTAAGGTCGTAGCCACTCACTTTTAGCATCATTGCCTGCAATCTTAATGGCGCTGTTGCCATGGGCTTGCGGAGTATCGTCTCTAGGGGCTTATGGTCGGTCTGGACCAGAGTTGTTTTTCCCAGAATGTACTCTCGGAATTTCTGTGTACTGAACACGATTGCTTGCATTTCCTTCTCTATTGGTGCCCAGGAAAGCTCAGATTTTCGGAGTTTACGGGACGCATAGGCTATCGGCCTTCCCTCTTGCAGTAGGACAGCACCCACAGCACTCTTGCTGGCATCACATTGTATTGTCACATCTTTTCTGACATCGTAGTAAGCTAACACTGGAGCTTCACAGCACATATCCTTAAGCTTCTGGAAGGCATCTGCTTGGGGCTTGTCCCAGTGGAAGAGTACATCTTTGCTGGTGAGCTCCCTTAGTGGTGTTTCAACCTCTGCTAACATCGGAAGGAACTTGGCTAGATACTGAATAGATCCCAGGAAACGACGCACATCTTCTTTGGTTTCAGGAGCTGGCATATCCCTCATGGCTCTAACTTTTTCTGGGTCTGGTTTGAGCCCTGCTGCTGAGATGATGTGTCCTACATATTGGACTAAGTTAAGGCCTTGACAAACTTTGCCTGACAATATTGGTTTCTGCTTACTCTCTATGACATAGAAGTTCACATTTAACTCGTTGCCTTTGAATCTTACGGGAAGGGTGACGTAGCCTTTTGGTGTGATTCGGTGTTGGCTGTACGACACTAGGGTCTTCTTTGTTTGCTTGATCTGGGCACCTGGAGCTACTTGCTTGAGCTGAGCTGTGTTAATTACACTCGCATAGGCACCGGTGTCAAGCTGACAGTGTAGGGAACTGTTACGTACTTCTACAACCTCCCACCATTCATCATTTTCACGGGGGCTCTGCTTATCATTGATGCTTTTCATCTCCAGACTTGTTACGTGTAACAACTGCACATCACTGTCAGGGCCTTCTTCATCACTGGAATAATCTTCGCTTGGATAGTGCATTTCATTCAACAGGTTGACATTTCTTGTCTTGCTTCTGCATACTTGGGCAAAATGTCCAATTTTCTTGCACCTCTTGCATGATTCATTTTTAGCTGGACATTTGTCTTGTGGCTTGTGAACATTGTATCCACATCTACCGCACTTTTGAACTTGCTCCTTGTTCTCTTTCGGTGTCTTCTGTTTCCCGCGCGTTTTGAACCTCTTGGTTGAGCTATCCTTCCGTGCAAGTTTGTTGACCTCCACTTTTGGGTCTTCGCCAGACATCACTTGCATTCCATCTTTGGTCGCTTCGAACATCCGACCGATGTCAATTGCCATCTCCAAGGTAAGGTTTTTACTTTTCTCCAAGCAGCGTTGCCGTACTCGTTCGTCTAGTGATTTGCACGCAATGGCGTTCCGAATTAATTTATTCGTTTCTGTCATATCCAAGCCTCGGGCCAGCAGTTTCAGATCAGTGACGAAAGAGTCAAATGTTTCTTCTTGCAACTGGCGTCTTCGATCAATAATCTAGAAAAATTCAATTACATTACTAACAATGAATCACGTTTTTTCATACAGGAAGAAACAAACTTCATAACTAACTTATTTACATGATCTTCCTTTGAATTCATTATCAGTTTTATGCTTTCTGGAGATGATTTCTTGTCAAAGTCAGGTATTATTCGATTGATTTCATTAATAAATGCCTGTCTCTGTACTGAGTATTTTTTACATTGAAAGAGGAAATGAATCTCATCTTCTACCTGACTTGAGTTACATAAGGGACATAATCTATTTTCTCTTTGCAAATGATCGGTTTGGTATCGACCATGTTCAATTATAAGCTTGAGATTACTTATTTTAAATTTAACAAAATTCTGACTTTCGTTATAATGTCTTAGCTGGTAGAGATAATCAGATGTAAACGTTTTATAAAATTCTAGTTTTTTTTAATTTTCAAGGAGGTGCCGCTAAAAAGATAGATATTTCTCTCTCATTTCTGTGGTATATCGTCTAATTTTATCATTACATAGAGATTCAGCATCTAATCTGGTTAGATTGTATTGTTCAAGCATGTTTATAAAATTGGAAAAATATCCGGAATTATTTATAGAATGTATATTCTTTGACATAAGGAAAGACTGTTTGACTAAAGAGTCATTATCTTTGTTGTTGAGGTAAACAAAATATTTCATAATTTTCTGATTTATCGGGATAAGCAGCGGCAATCTATCAAGTTCAGCTCTGCAAACTATGTTAGAGGCCTTATTGTTAACCTCTAAGTAACGTTTCCAGAATTTGAGGTGGATTTTTTCTATAGGGGAGCTATCCCATTTTTTAAAATCGTGCTTGGTGTACATTCCCCATACCTCGCTGTTGTAACTCAAGACTGGGAATACCATGGTGTCAAAAATTTGGGATGCCGTATAAGGATTAGGTTTGTTAAGAATTGTCCGCTTCCGAATACCAGAAAACGCGTGAAGGGCCTTTTCTTTTAAGTGTTCGAGTGCAAGTGTAAAGTTTCCCGTTGGGGTTAGACGTATACCTAAATAAGTGTATTCTTGGACAATTTCAATTGACTCACTGCCTATGTTGAATTTGATGTCAATAGATTTTTTGGGGCGTTTCTGGAATATCATAATTTTTGTTTTCTTCGGATTAATTTTTAGTTTCCATTTGTCACAATACAAGGAAAGCGCATTTAAACAGTTCTGTAATCCAGTTTTCGATCTTGATAGAATAACTAAATCATCTGCGTACAAAAGAAATGGGTCAGATAAGGTGTTTTCGAAGAAATGTGGTAGATTGTTTAATTAGAGGTTAAAGAAAAGAGGGCTTAAAATACAGTCTTGACGTACACCTCTGGAATATGAAAAAGGCTGTGTTTTGTTTTCACCGATTTTGATGGAACATGTCGAGTTGCAATAAAGGCTTTTCATGAGGCTGTACAAGTTTCCTCCTATATTCGTTTTTAGAAGCTTATAAGACAATCCTTCGTGCCAAACAGAGTCAAACGCTTTGCGGAAATTTACGAAACAAGCGTAGACTTTTTCCTTGTAATAATGCACATATTTATCTATTAGGGTCCTTAGAGTGAAAACATGGTCTGCAGTGCGGTTTTCAGGCAAAAAGCCAATTTGAGAATTATGTAATATCTTATTTTCCTCAAAATACAAGTGAAGTCTTCGATTTAAAATAGAACAGAACAGTTTTCCAAGGCAACTATGCCTCTGTAATTTGTTGGATCACTCTTGTAGTAGTATTAGAGGTAGTGTTAGTGGTAGTGATAGTGGTAGTGTTAGTGGCAGTGGTAGTGGCAGTGGTAGTGCTAGTGGCAGTGGTAGTGCTAGTGGTAGTGGTAGTGGTAGTGGTAGTGCTAGTGGTAGTGGTAGTGGTAGTGCTAGTGCTAGTGGTAGTGGTAGTGGTAGTGGCAGTGGTAGTGGTAGTGGTAGTGGCAGTGGCAGTGCTAGTGGTAGTGGTAGTGGTAGTGGTAGTGGTAGTGGTAGTGGTAGTGGTAGTGGTAGTGATAGTGGTAGTGTTAGTGGCAGTGGTAGTGGTAGTGGTAGTGCTAGTGGTAGTGGTAGTGCTAGTGGTAGTGCTAGTGGTAGTGGTAGTGGTAGTGGTAGTGGTAGTGGTAGTGGTAGTGGTCATGGTAGTGGTAGTGATAGTGGTAGTGGTAGTGCTAGTGCTAGTGGTAGTGGTAGTGGTAGTGGTAGTGGTAGTGCTAGTGCTAGTGGTAGTGGCAGTGGTAGTGGTAGTGGTAGTGGCAGTGGTATTGGTAGTGCTAGTGGCAGTGGTAGTGTTAGTGGCAGTGGTAGTGGTAGTGCTAGTGGCAGTGGTAGTGGCAGTGGTAGTGTTAGTGGCAGTGGTAGGGGCAGTGACAGTGGATAATGGTACGTGGTGGCAGTGATAGTGCTGGTGGTAGTGTCAGTGTTAGTGGTGGTAATAGTGGTAGTGCTAAAGCTTTTCTGTTTCTCGATCTCAGATCACTGTCGGGAACAGCACTACCTGCCTCCCAGGGAAGGAGCAGCTCTCAAAAGCCATCTTATCCGGCGTCTTGACGTAGAGGGCGAATCATCCTGTGAATTGCAGTGTTACATGGAAAGTGACTGCGTCAGTTACAACTTAAAAGGAAACTCAGCTGGCAGTTACAAGTGCGAACTGAACAATTCAACCGATTTGGAACATCCAAACGATCTCCAAACACATCATACCCAGATCGGCTACATGTATCGCCCATCAAAGGTATGTACAGTTGAAAGTGAAAGTGAGTGCAGAAAGTTGAAATTGAGTGCACAAATTTGAAATTATATTTTTGCATGTATATGTATATTTCGAGTGCAATTTTATATACAGTAAGCACTCGTAAATCTTTTGAAGACAACAAATTGCACTCGCCCTACAGGCTCGTGGAATTTTTTAACTGTGTTTGTTAAAATTACTTTCACGTTCATTTATTCCAGTTTGCACTCGTAACCATTTGATTACCTATACCAACTGCTGCCTCGATGGGAAATTGAAACGCAAAAAAATTCATGAAAGATAAAGTCAATTTTGTGCTGTTGACGTTTGTGCCGTTGTGCTGCTGACGTTTCGCGCTCTGGTGAAGGGCTAACGATTGACAAGTCAGCACTCCTTAAATCTAGCGGTGGTAAAATCGCTTGATGAATTTCCATATGTGCCTTCCCGTCTACGTTTACAAATTTGTCTTTATCACAGAGAAAACGCCCATGATTCGTACTCTTCATGAAAGGATTTTTAAGGAATTCGCTTTGCAACGAACCCTGTACCTTATCATCATTAACTTGTTACACACACGCACTACAAAAAGTATCATAGGGAAAAGTTATGTTGTGTTCATCTGATGAGCTAGCACAATTGAGCCCGTTTTTTATTATGAAGACAGATGAAAGACGGGAGGTAGTAAGAAACTTTGCGGGTTTGTTTTTGTTTGTAGAATATGTGCGGACAGAACCGGTGTTACAATAAAAGTAAATGTCAGTCAGGATTCACCTGCAAAGGATATCGCTGCGTCTGTACTTGCGGTTTCGTCGGTGAAAACTGCAAGGATGGTAAGAAATAAAGTGTGAACCTGACTGTCTGCATGTCCCTGTGTCTGTCTGTCCATCTTACTCTCTTTCTCTCTGCCTGATCTTTTTCTATTATATTCTCTCTCTTTCACACAGTCTGGCTGTTTGTTTTCCTTTCTCTTTGTACTTCTTCCTGCTAATATTCTCTGTCTGCCTTACTCTCTACTCTACTGTCTGCATGTTCCTGTGTCTGCCTGTCCATCCTACTCTTTCCCTGTCTGACCTATTTGAATTGTCTGTCTCTTTCACAGTCTGGCTGTTTGTTTGCCTTTCTCTCTGTCCTTCTTCGTGCTTTTTTTTCTCTCTGTCTGCTTGACTGACCACCTGACTGCCTCTGTGTCTCTACATCTTTCTGTCTTCATGACTGCCTGACTGTCTATGTGTCTGTTTTTCTGTGTGACTGCCTGACTGTCTATGTGTCTGTTTATCTGTGTAACTGCGTGATTGTCTCTGTCTTTGCGTCTGTATGGTTGACTGATTGGCTTACTGCCTCTGCATGGTTGGCTCATTGATATGAATAAGTCAGTGACATCAGCGATTTATTCACCAATATATTCAGTGATATTTGTGTTGGTTACTTGTCAGTGCCAAACGAATGCCGTATTTACATGAATGTTACCGAAAATGAGTGTCACCACCCCAGTGGAAAAGAAACCGGGCGTTGTCAAGACAAACTGTTTGGTTGGTTTCGGTTTCTAGGCCAGGAAAGCCCCAACTGGAATTATCGTTGTCCAAAGTCAAACAGTTGCGAAAGGCTTAAGCAAGATGACTTTGAAGGTAGCCGCTTTCCTACACCTGACGATGGTCGAGTGACCAGAAACGTTTGTTTGGGCGTCAATGATTGTAAAGAAATAACCGTCAGAAATTGCAATGACTTTTTCGTTTATTATCTAAGTGGTGTGACGGGGCTTCTGTCTTCAAACAAACACTTCATTTAGCTTTCAAATCTATTAAACCCATTAATTATGCAAGCGGGGGGGAGGGTTGGGGGTAGGAAGGGTGATGGGGGCAGTTCATGGGGTAGACTGACACTCTTCAGCAGGGTAGGATGGGTTATGATATGTAATAACAATAATAATAATTATGAACTTTATTTGAGTGTTAACTTTATCTAGCACTGACGTACTAATTGGGGACACTGTAAAGCACAAATGAAATCAGATCAAATCAAATTAATCAAGTGTTGTTTTTTGTGGAGAGGGGAAAATCGGAGCACACGGAGAAGAACCTCTTGGAGCAGAGTAGAGAACCAACAAGTTTAGTCCACATATGACGCCGGGGCTGGGAATCGAACCCGGGCCATATTGGTGGAAGGCGAGTGCTTTCCCCAACACTGCGTCAACCCTGCACCCCAGCACTGCGGCAACACTGCTTCCACGTAAGAGGACAGTTCTTTCTAAATCTTAAAAATAAAGGTCTACAAACAATCATGGTACTCTTTAAAGGGCTTTTTAAACATGGCATGGATAAAGCTCAAACATTTTAAAATCCATATAAAGAGAAATCGAAGAGGGAAAAGCACAGCTTTATTAACGGTGCTGAAAAACGTTTTGTATTGAAAGGTCACTGGGCTGGCTATTTCAGGTTTCATACTTTTTTTCTGAGAGTACCACCGATAAGTAATTTATGATCACAAGCACAGGGCACGGTGCACGTAGCCAATCTAATGTTATTTAAGATCGTTTGGATGCTCCATAAGCGTAGAATTGTTTAGTTCGCGCTTACTTTTTCAACTCCTTTGATTAATTTTTTGGATTGTGTTTCAAATTTCCACCGACGCAGGGGTGTCTTTAATAACCAATCCCTTTCAACTGATATGAGTGTGCAATATCAAAACTCTGATGTTTTTGGAGATCGTTCGGATGTTCCATACGGTATACATAGAATTGCTCAGTTCGCACGCGGAAGCGTCAAGTAATTTTCTATTTAAGAGCCAATGCTTGTAAATATCGAGAATCTGAAGTCAGTCGCGAAAATTTCGATTTCTCGATATTTTGCCCAGATAACCCCTATGGTGAGTTATTTTCGAAAATAATATATAGATTTAGCCAAGCCTAATAGCGGGGCTCCCGTTTAGTACTTTCATTTCACTTTAAACTGTAAAAGCATTCTTACTAAAGTATTGCGAAGGAATTCACAAACGTTTTTAACTATAGTTTAGTGTCGAGGTCGGTTAACTCGCTATGATTTTTGTCTAAACTTTCGTCTGCCATTAGTACGGTCTTTCTACCTACAAAGTCATGGATTACATTCTACAAAAAACACAAATTATCAATGTACTGTATTCTATTCCTGATGAAATTAACCATTCTATTTGCGTAAATGTATTTAAAAGATTTGTACACGCTACTGGGAAATGCAGGACACAACTCTTGTCATTTTCGCGTTAAAACGAACACCTCAGTAAAATAAATGTTTACTCCAAGGTATGGTAAAATGTTCTTCACTAAAATTTTGTCCGTTTTCCACAGCACGGAGTCTTTCCGCTTGTCGGCATTCTTCGCTACAATTTTGTCAGTTTTCCACAGCACGGAGTCTTTCCGCTTATCGGGCGTTCTTCGTTAACATTTTGTCTCTTTTCTCGAGCCCGGACTCTTTTTGCTTGTCGGCGTTCTTCCCTATTATTTCGTCTCCTTTCTCTTTCCCGAGCGCGCCTTCTTTAGCTTTGGCGATCTTCTTCGCTCATTCTTCCCCAGTTAATTCTTGCTCTCTTCCGCTCTCTTTCCCGTTGCTCTTCACCTGAACCCTGTGTTCTGCAAATTATATTTTCTCTGCTATTGTTTGTTGACATAACAATAGAAATTGTTTCGTTTAATAAAACTTTAACAGTGTAGAATAATAATATTGTGTCTCAAACAGCCAATGAACTGAAAATTTCTCTTTCAGTCGTCAAAGCAATTTCCCGCCAAAAATGCGCGGGCTACCAGAACTCGAGACTTGAGCCCACGATCTAGTAAATCAATCACAGCTTCCAAATAAATCACGTCACCTCGATGAGTTGACACATGAGCCCACAATATCGTCATGTGATGCTGGTCAGTGGCTATCCTGTTTTGACAGCTGTCAATTGACCATATAGTGAATGTGCAATATAAAAGATGTGGATTTGCCAAGACGCGCCTGAGATACCCCTCCCTTCCTTTTGATAGTCTCCCCTACCCTACCCGTACAATCTGTAGACGCGTACGTACGTACGTACGTACGTACGCTCGGTCAGTCACGTGACAACCAAAAGAAAAGAGGTTGACCATATTCCATGAGTATGGGGCTCCGCCCCACGCGCGCTTCGCTACTATTCAAAAATCCTGGGGCGCCTTATTTTTTTCGAAATCCAGAAAGTTTGAAAAACGTCATTTTCGCTTCCCGCGGCGGTCGACAGAATGAAAATTTGCTGCATTTTCTTTTCGCTCGTACGGAACAACGCGCTAACATCTAACACTGGTATTTGGGCAGATTATTGCACATGTCTTGTTCTTTCAAAAACACAAAATAATAATGCGACAGTTCTTGCCATTTCTTGCCGACCGGTTAGCTCAGTTGGTAGAGTACCGGACTACCGTGCGGAGGTTGCGGGTTCAAACCCCGGCCGGACCAACACTCAGGGTCTTAAAAATAACTGAGGAGAAAGTGCTGTCTTTGTAATAATGTCTTAATGACATCTGTAAATGGTTAGACTTTCTAGTCTTCTCGGATAAGGACGATAAACCGTAGGACCCGTCTCATAACACTTGTTCCTAATAATCTGTGGGACGTTAAAGAACCCACACACTGTTCGAAAAGAGTAGGAGACGTAGTTCCCGGTGTGCCGGGTGGTCTATCTCTACGTCTGGTTTCATCTGACAAGTCATGCATGGGTTGGGTGGGTGGGTGAGATCATACATTGACTGATATTAGCAGCCAGAGGCGCCTTTACATGCTGACGTCCGATCTCACCCAATAGAAGCTGTTGGAAAGTCCAAATGGCGAATTTTTCGTGACAACAGTGGATTACTGCCATACGTTTCTTCCCAAGTTTCCCGTCTATAGATGATGGAGCTACAACCACTTTCAAAATGGTTGAGACACTCTCCGTAAAAAATGCCGTTCCCTTTAAAATTGCGCCAAAAATTGAAAACGAAGTAACAATTTCCGATTCCGACCCCCCACCCCCCTTTCAAAGTTGTTGCTTAACCAACTCAATGTCATGCTGCAGGTTAACAACATTGAGATGGGGGAGGGGGGGTGAAAGATTGCTAAATATTTTGCAATCTCAAAAGTACCAAAAAAAGGTCTAGTGTCTCAACCCCTTTTGAAACTGGTTGTCTCATGGGGTGATATTTTTAACAAGCTAGCATGAAAAGGGTATTCACTGAAAGCAGCTTTAAAATACACCAAAACAAAAAGGAATAATTTTTTTTCAAGGTACTAACAATAAATAAATCCAAGCAGAGCCATATAAAGGAATAAAAGAGGTTCTAAAACATTCGATTTTCGAATTTGTGTTTATGACGCAAGAATAATTAGGTGGAGAAAAAAAACGCGATCAAGATGGTTTTCAACGGTGAAATAGATGCTAAAACAAAGGCTCTTGTAAAGTTTCTAAAGGAAGACAGTTTCCTAACAGTTAAAGAAATAACGAAAAGATGCAAAGTTTCACGAGCAACTGTTTACCGCTGTTTAAAGCCCAGCAAGATTAAGGAGAAGAGGAAACCATCCGGTAGACCCCGCAAAATCTCATCACGAGACGAAAGAGTCATTCGAAGAAACATAGGAAGACTGCGCAAGATAGAAGGTAACTTTTCATGCCATCGGTTAAGAGCACAATGTGGACTGGAACATGTGTCACTCATCACGTTCAATAGAGCCTTAAAGCGTATGGGCTATAAGTTTTGTGAAGCAAGAAGAAAAGGGATTTTGAGTTCCGCCGATCGCGCGAAAAGGGTTAAGTTTGCACGAGGAGTACAGGCAAGGTTTGAAGACGATTTCTGGAAGCATAAGGTATCTTTTTACCTGGATGGTGTAAGCTTCTGGTACAAAAAGAACCCGGTGGACGATGCGAGATCACCGCACTCGAAAATATGGCGAAAAAGAAACGAAGGACTTGATTCAGGGTGTGTAGCTAAAGGTTCACACACGGGATCAGGCGGTAGAACTGTTAACATGATTGTAGTAATTTCATACAGGAAAGGTGTTATTTTTTGTGAACAATACCAAAAATTAGATGGAGATTACATTGCTGATTTCATTCGTAGAAACTTTCGTAAAATATTAAGGAAGAGCGGAAAGCGTAATTCAAAGTTATTCGTACACGATAATTGTCCAGTTTTAAACTGCGCAAAGGCACGTCAAGCTCTTAAAGCTATGAGGGCGGAATTATTCACTATACCACCAAGATCACCCGATTTGAATCCCATTGAAAATATATTTAATATAGTTAAACGGGAATTGAAAAGTCAGGCAATACGAAGTTATATAACATACGAAAGTTATGAACAATTTTCAGAAAGAGTGAAATGCACTCTTTACGGTATGGAAAGCGATGTAGTTGACAAGACAATCGCTTCGATGAACAAACGCTTACAACTGATAAGAAAACATAAGGGAAAGCGAACAAAATACTGAGCTTATCATTATTTAGAAGTTTTCGATTACTACCACTGCTGTAAACCATTGTAATAAAGGCACTTTGTCACGCACTAGTGCTCAATTTGCGAGTAGTTACTCGGCAACACTTTCAAAAACGTTTCAAGCTTCTAATAACTCAATTCTTTCTTAATATCACCATGTAAAATATGTAATTGCAAGAGGAACTTAACTCAATACATTTGGGAAAGAGTAAACCGCCTAACATATTTTTCATAAGATTTCCCAACGGTCTACATGATTAGCACGGTCTACATTCTGTTATTAAAGATAACTTATGTTATCTTTTTACCTGTATTGTGTAGACCGTGTAGAGCGTGTAGACCGTGGGATCCGGTAGGTGATATTTAATTAATTGCACAAGGCTTAGTAAAAATAAATGTTTCCAATAAGTCAGTTCAGTTTAAAATGAGAGAGGCAAACCATTTCGGACATTTGGGGATTTCCTTCTGGTTTCCTTCTTCTATTCTTACGTTAAAATGAAAAAATTTCCAGCGCACCGCCATCATTTCCGTTTCCCGTTCATCAATCACGCCATTCTTAATGTAAATAATGGGCTGTTTTCCTGTGCAAAATATAGGAGTGTCTTTGTCAAAGACAATGTCTCTAGCATAATGAGTCTTTGGAGCAGGTAGATGTACAATTTGTCCCTCAAGCATTAGAAGAAAATCATTCCACTGGATTACTTGTTGCGACCACCGGAAATCGTTTAGAAAGATGCACTCAGCATCTTCGGCTCCAACCCATGCGAAAGAGCTGCACGCTGGATTACAAAAAGTGTTGTAAACAGATGTAAAAGGGTTCAGTATAAACGTCTTTGCAGAATTCGCGGGTCCACAAATCATTATGTTTCTGAATTTGCAAAAGATTTGCGCGTGGGAAACTTGTCCAAATTCGATTGGCTGTAGGTTACCAGATAAACCTGCCTCACTGCTGAGGATTTTAATTCCGTTGATATATCTTCTTTTCGTTTAGTCGCACTATGGCTCTCGTTTTCATCACATCCACCATCGCTAGACTCGGAGTCAGTTCCATAAACCTTAAGAAACTCCATAACATTACAGAAATAGCAACCGTTGTACATAAAATACAAAGCGCAGTTTGACGCGACTAAACGCCCAATGCCTTGGAATATGAAACCACTGAGACTAACAAAAGATATTTCCGAGAACTTTGTGAGAAATATAACATTTAAAACATATCTTAAGGTAAAGTGATCACAAACCAGTCAGTTGAGCTAATTTCCTTCTAGTACCGATACTTATTACTTTTATGGAAAATAACTTATCATTTCAATCTATGTTCCATTCGTTGCATTGACGTAAGAAAGTGTTATCTCTGAAATTGGGCAACGCCTTCTGCGTCAACCAGTACAGTAAAATAATGTTTGACAACTTTTAACACTGTACAGTGACGTACTAACTTCACGTCAAGTCAAACAAATAAAAAAAGGCAGTGGACTTTGCTTTATTTAGCAGCTTTCTGGCATTTTCCTTACTCCTCCCCTTTAGCAGTCAATTAGCGCTAATTACGTCAAAGACAGAAATGCAAAAAAGTCACTTCTTTCCTGTGAAAGTTCCAAACCGCGAGAGTTAGAGAAAAGAAATTCATATTGTTTAGAACGATGCATTGCAAAGAAAAAGTGCTGTAAATTTCATGACTTGATTAGGTCATAAAAGGCAGTTTTAACGGGTTCAAGTACTCAGACAACCACTTTCAAAATGGTTGAGACACTCTCCGTAAAATATGCCGTTCCCTTTAAAATTGCGGCAAAAATTGAAAACGAAGTAACAATTTCCGATTCCGACCCCCCACCCCCCTTTCAAAGTTGTTGCTTAACCAACTCAATGTCATGCTGCAGGTTAACAACATTGAGATGGGGGAGGGGGGGTGAAAGATTGCTAAATATTTTGCAATCTCAAAAGTACCAAAAAAAGGTCTAGTGTCTCAACCCCTTTTGAAACTGGTTGTAGCGTGTTCCGTGATTCTGTTTACAAACAGAGGAATATGTTGAAAATGACAGTAGCTATGGTTAACGGCATAGGGTAAAATATCGACTGGACCATTGGACCATTTTTTGGGCTATTTAATTTCATGGACTAAATTTTGAGCTATTTTTTGAATCTTTGGTAAGGGGTGGGTACCTAGTTTTGTCAGGGGGTGGTTTATCATTTGTTCTTCCTCAGGAAGGGGTAGCTATAGGTAGGTAGGGGGTTAGGTAGCTTTTTGGGGGGAGGGGTGGGTAAGTAAATTTTGTCAAAATTTGTTATTCTTACTTAGGAAGGAGTGGGTAGGCAGTTTTGTCAAGGTGGATAATCATATGATCCTCCTTAGGGAGGGGAAGGAGGTAATTACAGCACTTGTGTCACACAACACATGTACGCATGCGCACAGCCTATTACCCATGGTCATGGGAGGGGAATGTAAGCAAAAGTTGTCATCTGTGAGAGGAGGAGGTCGTAATTATTACAGGAAAGTTACCAGCATTAAGGAAACTTTTTTTTCCATTCTTGTTCGCTCAGTCGCTTATTGACCAGTACCAATGTAACTTGGTGCTTATAGTTTGCTAAAATAATGGATCGTTTGCACCAGTCGGCGTCTACTATATATTTCCGTCACAAGAGCTATTTCTATTTCCTTTAATCTTGCTGTGACTGACAGCGCTCTGGAAAAGAAAACATTTTTGGCCAGTTACAAAGTCATTTTCTAGCCGCTAGCCAGATAACAAAATGTCTTTAATCTTTTGCAGCACAACACACTGCACCAAAAAAAAAAAAACCTGGACAGTATTCGACACTCAGTCAGGGTTCTAAAAAAGAGCTTTTTTTTTACTTAGTGGTTCTCTCCCGTTTTTTGCTACATTCTCAGCGTTCATATTTTCGGAGTTAACTTTTTGTACTGTATGCACACTTCTTCAAAATACAAGGACATGTGACCTTGCTCAGTTCCATTAGAAATCTTATCCTTCCATCACACAAGTGCTGTAATTACCTCCTTCCCCTCCCTAAGGAGGATCATATGATTATCCACCTTGACAAAACTGCCTGCCCACTCCTTCCTAAGTGAGAATAACAAATTTTGACAAAATTTACTTACCCACCCCTCCCCCCAAAAAACTACCTAACCCCCTACCTACCTACCTACCTACCTCCCTATAGCTACCCCTTCCTGAGGAAGAACAAATGATAAACCACCCCCTGACAAAACTAGGTACCCACCCCTTACCAAAGATTCAAAAAATAGCTCAAAATTTAGTCCATGAAATAGTCCAAAAATAGTCCAAAAAATAGTCCAATGGTCCAAGGGTCCAATGGTCCAGTCCATATTTTATCCTATGCCATGGTTAACTGATGTTTAGTATAAATATTTGGGCAATTATACAAAATCGCGCGCTCTGATTGGTTCACTATCTCGGATTATCAGCCGATAATCACCTCGACGAACAAAATGGCTGCCAGTCGTTCGCGCGCTTTTGGTGAAATAAAATGTTTTCGTGGTTGTACAATGCTTTTTCTTTTTTTTTTTTTTTGAAATAATCATCTGTGTATTTATACTAAAACAATTATTCGCCTCAGGCTCAGTGATCATCGGTGAATATTCACCGATAATCACTTCGCCTTCGGCGAATAATTGTTAATTATACTTACTTTTAACTGTGTACTTTTTCATTTGTTTTCCCTTCCTGTGGGAAACCATGTAAACTATAAACACTCAGACAACAGAAACGGTGACAAGCGTTTCACGTGACAAAATTCCCGAGCCCACCCATCAACAGTCCAAAAATAGTTTAGTCACGCAAAACGCTTGTACGGTTGTTAAACTTTTGTATGAGTATCTGTTGATTTTGCGTCACCGTTTTCAACAGGAAAATACATCGAGACAGGTGAAAGAAGTTCACAGTAAACAGTTGGTATACAGTACCAGTTAAATATAGCTATTGTCATTTTCAAAATATTCTCTCGTTTCTAAACAGAATCACGGAACACACTTTCGCATCATCATCTATTCTGGAAATTTAATAGGAGAAACATATGGCAATAATATCCACTGTTGTGACGAAAAATTTCGCGTTGTGGACTTTCCAACAGCTTTAAAACCGGTATGTAGTAGTGATTTTACAGTAGCGAATCTATAAATAAGCGTTTAAAGTATGAACATGATCACATTTGAAAATTGAAGAAGGTACTCAATATGTCAAGGGATCGATACATCTAATTTCTCATTTTTTCGTCTATCTATTTTTCAGAAGGCTTCTGTATTAGAATTGAACTATTATTAGTGGTGGAAAGGATGTCATTGGCGAATTTTTGATGCTTGACGAGAATCACGCGGATTACGTGATTACTTCAGAAAAGGTCAAACGTCAAATTTGCTTTTCGTTTCTAGCTCTTGACAGGGCGGTTTTGTCGGGCCACCTGTGAAATTTTCAGGCAATATAAAACTAAGGTTTAGCTTCAAGAGAATAATAGTTTCAAGCTCACAATTCATGTACCAGTTGGGTTTTATTGCTGCTAAAATTACCTAAAATTCCCTCTTCCGCTCAGACGGTATAATTGGGGGTAGTTGGAACAGCAGAGAGATGTAAAAAGCGGAGGCTAGGACAAATTTTTTATGAAGATTTTATCAGAGATTTTATCAGAGATTTTATTAGATATTTTATAATTTTATCAGAGATTTTATCAGAGATTTTATCAGAGATTTTATCAGAGATTTTATCAGAGATTTTTTGTCCTAAAATTTCTAAGACAAATTAAAAAAATTTGAAAAATGATTTAAAGATTTGTGTATACAGTAATAAAGATGGAACAACAATCAGTAAAACAACTGAAACAACTTGCCAAAGAGCAGGGTATTCCAAGATATTATTGGTTGACTAGACCAGAACTGATCGAAGCACTAACACAACTACAAGTCCCTGAAAATAACACCAGACCCACAACCTTACCTGAACAGATCCAAACACTACAACCTCCACCTATCCCAACCCCTAGAAATAATATCCCCAACCAACCGCAAAGACTCATTCTTGATGAACCGGTACCAGAGATTAATATTCCCATTCTAGAACCTTCCAAACCCACATCCCAACCCACATTACCCAAACATTTAGAAAGAAAAGTTATCAAACCGATAAAGAAAGCGAGTAAAAAGTTTACAGATTGGATTCTATCTTTAACCCCAGAAAATATCAAAAAGACTGTAAAAAAACGAGTAGAAAGTCAGAAGGAAAAGTTTAACCGAATATTCAAAAGCTTCATTACAAAAGAACAACAAACAGCGTTGAAGGGTTATCTGAAAACCTATAGGATAGATGGACAGAAAGGGTATGATCCCAAAACGTTCATCAATAAAATTAAAACAAAAGTTCTAAATCTCATTAATCAGAAAAAGAAACCATTAAAGGTGAAATTTATCTTAACATGTAAGTTAATAAAAGAGTCTCTACTCACAGACCTGATTGATGAAACTTCAAGATACTTTCATTCACTTGTAGAAATAATTACTGAATCAACCGATTTCTCTGACTTATTCGATACTATGACCAATCACCTACTTGAAGAGTTTGAGCGATTTATAGTTAACGGTTACGGTTGGAAATTCGACCATGTGGAATACTTTGATATACACATCGACCCCTTTGAACCTATTTCTGGAAGTTCTTATATTCCACTACCATCAAAATTAGCATCCAAAAAGGCAATCATCAATGTTAAGAATGAGAACGATCACGAGTGTTTCAAGTGGGCAGTAACCTCAGCTGTATATACACAAGATGTTCATCCAGAGAGACTAAATAAACAAATGAGAGAAAACTCAAATAATTTCGACTGGTCAGAAATAGAGTTCCCCGTTTCACCAACAGAGATTGATAAGTTTGAAAAGCAAAACCCCTATGCTATTAACGTCTTAGTATATGAAGGTGATGTACGCCCTCTAAGATTAAGTAAGAAAATAGGAGTTCAAGTGATCAACTTACTTCTAATATCAAAGGGTAAAAATAAACACTACTGCTGGATAAAGAATATGAGTAGATTGTTAGCTTCAAAAGTTAGCAAACATAAATCTACTATGCACTTTTGCCTTAGATGTCTCAACTCATTCCAATCAAAGATCTCATTAGAAAAACATATCGAATACTGCAACGCAAACGAAGAAGTCAAGATTGAAATGCCTATAGATAAAGATGGAAATCCTCGTTATATTTACTTTAAAAATTATAACAGAAAAATGCGACACCCCATTGATGTATATGCTGACTTTGAGTGCTATCCAGAGAAAATACATACCTGCTCTCCAGATGAAAGTAAAAGCTTTACTAAACAATACCAGAAGCACAAACCATCTGGATTCTGCTATTTTATAAAGAGTTTTGATGACAACATATTTAAATCCAAGCCTGTACGATACACTGCTAAATCCCCAGACGAAGATATAGCACAGATATTTGTAGATTATTTAGAGTCAGATATTAAGGAAATTTACAATAGGTTAAAATTCCATAAGAAGGAGGAGATGAGTAATAAAGATAAAATCGATTATAATAATGCTACTCATTGCCACATCTGTGAGGGTGAATTGGGAGAAGATAAGGTATTAGACCACTGTCACCTTACAGGAAAGTATAGAGGAGCAGCTCATAATGAATGCAACTTAAATTATAAGATTCCAAAGTTCTTCCCAGTATTCTTTCACAACTTAACTAGATATGACGCTCATCTTTTTATCAAGAATCTTGGTACATCAAAAGGTAAAATAAACTGTATAGCTAATAATGAGGAAAATTATATTGCTTTCACAAAACAGATTGTAGTTGATACCTTTACAAATAAAGAAGGTAAGCAGGTTGATGTTGAGCGAGATATCAGATTCATCGATTCATTTAAATTTATGGCAACTAGTCTTGAAAGTTTAGTTGATAATCTTACTAAATGCGGAAAGTGTGATGTCTGTAGATGTGTATTATCTGGAAGTAAGTGTCTTTCTCCATCAGATAAGAACCTAGATGAAACGAAAAATAAATTTGGAGATAAGACGAATATGATGTTGCGAAAGGGTGTATTTCCATACGATTGGTTTGATAGCTTTGATAAACTCAACGCAACCCAACTTCCACCTAAAGAAGAGTTCTACTCAAAACTCAACGATGAAGATATAACAGAAGATAACTACCAACATGCTAAAAAGGTATGGGAAACCTTCAATATGAAAACAATGAGGGAATACCACGACCTATATCTTATGTCAGATGTACTCCTGTTAGCTGATGTATTTGAGAACTTTAGAGATGTTTGTCAAAAGAATTATAATCTAGATCCTGCATGGTATTTTACAGCACCTGGACTAGCTTGGGATGCAACATTAAAGTTAACTAAAGTGAATTTGGAGCTTCTAACTGATATTGACATGCTACTTATGTTTGAGAAAGGAATTCGAGGGGGTGTATCTATGATCTCTACTAGATATGGTAAAGCTAACAACCCATACATGACCAACTTTGATTCTAACTTACCAACAAAGTATATCGAAAATCTCGACGCAAACAACTTATATGGTGGAGGAATGAGTAAACCACTCCCTACTCACGGTTTTAGATGGATGAATGACCAAGAGCTTATAAACTGGAAAAATCTCCCATGTATACTCGAGGTTGATTTGGAATATCCCCATCACCTTCACAACTTGCATAACGATTATCCGCTAGCTCCAGAGAGACTTGTAGTTAATAAGGTTGAGAAATTGATACCAAACCTCAACGATAAGGTAAAGTATGTTGTTCATCATGAAACCCTGAAAGTTTATGAAAGTCTAGGATTAAAAGTCACTAAGATTCATAGAGGTATTACATTTGAAGAGTCAGCTTGGTTAAAACCATACATTGACTTGAATACCAAACTTAGGGCAAAAGCAACCAACGATTTTGAAAAAGATTTCTTCAAGCTGATGAATAACTCTGTATTTGGGAAAACCATGGAAAATATTAGAAAAAGGGTAGATGTAAGATTGGTTACAAATAAAAAAGATGCGAAAAAATTAATATCAAAACCTAACTATCAGCATCGTACTATCTTTTGTGAGAATCTGGTTGCCATCCACATGAAGAAAACAAAGATAGTATTCGATAAACCCGTTTACTTAGGTATGTCCATTCTGGATATAAGTAAAACAATAATGTATAAATTTCACTATGATTACATCAAACCTAAATATGGTGAAATGGCTAAGTTGCTGTTCACAGATACGGATAGTCTTGTATATGAGATAGAAACAGATGATTTCTATAAGGATATCAATCCAGATGTGAGAGATATGTTTGATACTAGTAATTATCCCAAAAACCATCCATCAGGTATCGAGACAGGTGTAAACAAGAAAGTCATCGGTAAGTTCAAAGATGAGGCTGGTGGTAAACAGATATCTGAATTTGTAGGTCTACGAGCCAAACTTTACAGCTATAAGATGGATAAAGGTGAAGAGATAAAAAAGGACAAAGGTGTAAAGACATCAGTCGTAAGAAAGACCATATCCTTTGATGATTATAAGGATTGTCTATTCAATAAAAAACCTCAGATGAGAAAGATGAATGTAATCAGAAGTCATAAGCATGATGTTTATACTGAAACGATTAACAAAGTTGCACTGTCTGCTGATGATGATAAGAGAGTTATTTGTGAAGATGGAATACATACTTATGCTTACGGACATTATCGTTGCAACACAAAATTAGGTGGGAGTTCGGTATCATCTGGTACAAACTGAAGCTCTTCCCTCACAAAACCACGCCTCGGTCCATCTAATAAATAATACAAAACTGGCTGATTAGGTGACACCACACTCCTAGAAAGATCATAAACCTGAATACTCCAGATAGGATCCGTTGCTCTTCTTCGTTCTCCACCTTCATCTTCTCCAGGAGCTAATAGATACCGAACTTTAACACCAGGTGGTAGTCTAACCTCATCATGTCCAACAACTCGCTTATAATTTGGAGGATTAATATCAACCTCTTTCAGTCTTATAGCTTTCTCAGGCTCTTTCCCAGTTATTCTCGTTGGTACATTATTCAAAGTTTTCAAAATATCCGGTAATCGTTTCACCCATACTCTTGATCGATCATCACTAATCATTTCTTGTGCATATTGATGACTAAATAGTTTTTCTGATAATGTTCTATTTGCTCTTTCAACAAATGCTTGAGCTCTATGGTTTCCAGCTTCAGACCGTTGTATGGTTACATTATGTTTTTCCATAAGTTTTGTTACATCACCCATAAATTCTTTACCAGGATCTACAGTAGTTGAGAATAAGGGGAATCCAGCACAAATTTAGGAAAAAAATGGAAATACAAAAAATGAAAAAATTTTATCAGAGATTTATCAGAGATTTATCAGAGATTTAACCAAGGATTTTATTCCTATATAAAGTATCACCAAATAAAAATTGAAAATTTTATCAAGGATTTATCAAGGATTTTATCAATGAAATTTATAGGTAAATAAAAAAAATGAATTCAATTTATATTTAAAAACAAAAATAATGAAATTAAAAAAAATGGAAGAGTTACAAAAGAAAACAGTTAAGGAATTATATCAAATTGTTAAAGACCGCGGCATTAAAAAAATGTCTAAATCGAATAAACCTGATCTAATTGAAGCGTTGTGGAATATTCCAGAAGTTAGGGAAGAGATGCTAAATCTTCAGAAACAAAGACCCATTCTTAATGAACCAATACCTAGGATTAATACTCAAATTCTAAGACCTTCAAAAACAAAACCCCAATCCAAAAAAATTAAAAATTTGAAAAGTAAAGTTGTCAAACCATTAATGAAAGATATTAACGAGTTCGCCGATTGGATACAATCTTATGTACCAGAACCTTCCAAAAAGATTGTAGACAAACGAATAGAAAGTATGAAGGAAAAGTTTAACAAAATATTTAAAAGTTTAAATCAAAAAGAAAATTTGAATGAAAAGGCTGCTAAAATAAGAAAACGTTTTGCTCCAAAAGAAAGTTTGAAGGAAAGATTTAACCGAATGTTTAAAAAACCTAACACTGAATATGAAGAACATGATGAAGATTTTAACCCAATAGAACAAGAAACAGGGCTTGATGGATATCTGAAAACGTATAGAATATATGGAAAGAAATATAAAAATGATGGATTATTTTTTAAAGAACTTGCATATTTACCCCCAGAACATATCGTAGAATTAGGATTAGATGAATTAACATTTATCAGAGAAATAAAACAGAAAGTTATTGATTTAATTAATAAGCAAAAGAAACCTCTAAAGCTGAAATTTATTTTTGCCTGTAAATTTATAAAGTTTGATACTAATACTAGAAAAATAGATGCTTATGCAGAACCATTTTTTCACAGCAGAAGACCAGAGGTTGTAACAACATCAACAGATTTATCCAGCTTATTCGATACGATGGCCAACTATTTACTTGAACTTTTTAAAACTTTTATAAATCGTGGCAGTGGTTGGGTGTTTAATGGCGTGAATCACTTTGATATAAAAATTGATCCGTTTGAACCAATTTCAGGAAGTAGTTATATCCCACTACCAGAAAAATTAGCAAACAAAGGAGCGATTATAAACCTCAGGAATGAGAATGATAATGAATGTTTTAAGTGGTCAGTAACTGAAGCAGTACATCAAAGAGAGAAAAATCCACAAAGAGTAAATAGAGAATTGATAGAAAACTCTAAAATTTTTAACTGGAAAGGAATAGAATTTCCTGCTAAATGGACAGATATTGATAAGTTTGAGAAACAAAACCTATACTACAGGATTAATGTTTATGGGTATGATACTGATAATGAGGAAGTATATCCTCTAAGAATAAGCGATAAAGAAATAGGGCTTTTAATAAACTTACTTATAATATCAAACGGTGAAACAGATCACTATTGTTGGATAAAGAATATTTGCAGGTTGATAGTTTCACAAGTTACTAAACATAAGGAAAGGATTTATCTCTGTCCTAGATGTCTTTATCATACACATAAAGAGGAAACATTGCAAAAGCATCTAGAATATTGTAAAGAACATGAAGCCGTTAGATGCGAAATGCCAAAGGATAAACATGGAAAACCTTTATATCTTAAATTTATTAATTTTTACAAAAAAATGAAAGTACCATTTGTTGCATATGTTGACTTTGAGTGTTGTGGAGAACCAATTGATACTCAACCAACGGACAAAAGTAAAAGTTTTACAATTAAATATGCAAAGCATAAACCAACTGGTTTCTGTTATATAATAAAGTTTTTTGATGAAAATTATGAACTATTTATTATGCGATATACCGCTAAATCTCCAGACGAAGATGTAGGAAAAATATTTATGATCGAATTAGAAAAGGATATTAGAGAAATTTACAAAAATATAAAACCAAACAAGAAAATGAATTGGATGACACAAAGAGAAAAATACGAATATAAAAAAGCTACACATTGTCATATATGCGAAGAAGAATTATTAGAAAAAGATAAGGTAAAAGATCACTGTCATTATACAGGAAAGTATAGAGGAGCTTCACATAGTGCGTGTAATTTAAATTTCAAGAATAAAAAATTCATACCAATCATTTTTCACAACCTATCAGGATATGACTCACATCTTTTTATTAAGAATATTGGTATAACAAAAAGTAAAGTAGACTGTATACCTAATAATGAGGAAAAATATATTTCTTTTAAAAAACAGATTGTACTTGGTAAATATATTAATAAAAAAGGTGAGGAAAAAGAAGATAAGTTGGATATTAGATTCATTGATTCATTTAAATTTATGCCAACAAGTCTTGACAAATTAGTCGCTAATCTTACAAAATGTGGAAAATGTGGAGCATGCAAACCAGAAGATTGTATTAAGAGTTATATAAAAGATGGAAAAATCATTCAGTATAAAGGTATTGGTAGTTGTGAAAAATGTAAGAATTGTTTATTTGCAAAAAGTAGATGTCTTTCTCCAAGAGACGATAAATTAAAAGAAACGAAAAAAGTATTTGGAGATAAGACGTATTTAATGTTGAGGAAAGGAGTATTTCCATACGACTATTTTGACAACCTTGATAAATTAAACGAAACCCAACTTCCACCAATAAAAGAATTTTACTCAAAACTAAATAATGAAGATATAAATGAAGAAGATTACCAACATGCTAAAAATGTGTGGAAAACTTTTAATATGAAAACATTTAGGGAGTATCATGATCTATATCTTTTGTCGGACACACTATTTTTAATGGACGTATTCGAGAATTTTAGGGATACTTGTATGAAGAATTATGGTTTAGATCCTGCTCACTATTATACATCACCCGGATTATCTTGGGATGCATGTTAAAGTTTACTAAAGTGAAATTGGAGTTATTAAATGATAATAATATGTTACTTATGTTTGAGAAGGGTGTTAGAGGGGGTGTATCTCAGATTTCAACTAGATATGCTAAAGCAAACAACCCATATATGGAAGAATATGATCCAAATCTGCCAACAAAATATATTGTATATCTTGATGCAAATAACTTATACGGAGGAGGAATGAGTAAACCACTACCCACTCACGGTTTTGAATGGATGTTTGTGGAAGAGTTTAAAAACTGGAGAGATATCCCATGCGTGGTTGAGGTTGAACTAGAATATCCAGAACATCTTCATGATTTACATAATGATTATCCTCTAGCTCCAGAAAAAATTACTGTTAACAAGGTGGAAAAATTAATCCCAAACTTAAACAACAAGGAAAAGTATGTTGTTCACCGTGAAACTTTGAAACTTTATGAAAGTTTAGGATTAAAAATAACAAAGATTCATAGAGGAATTAAATTCGAAGAGTCTGAATGGTTAAAACCTTACATTGACTTAAATACAAACCTTAGAGCTAAAGCAACCAATGACTTTGAAAAAGACTTTTTTAAGTTAATGAATAACTCAGTATTTGGTAAAACCATGGAAAATATTAGAAAAAGGGTGGATATTCATTTAGTTACAAATAAAAAAGAAGCTAGAAAACTAATAAAACAACCTAATTATCAACATCGTACTATCTTTTCTAAAAATCTAGCAGCTATTCATATGAAAAGAAAAAAGATAAAATTTAATAAGCCTGTTTACTTGGGTATGTGTATTCTGGATTTAAGTAAAACAATAATGTATAATTTTCATTATAATTATATTAAAGAAAAATATGGGGATAAGGCTAAATTACTTATGACGGATACAGACAGCCTTGAATATGTTATAGAAACACGGTGGGAAATTTCTACCCCTTTATCAGCCAAAAGAATGTCCACTTGATCCCAGTCTTTTAAAGAGACAATTGAGCTCGGCCGATATTGATTCATTCGATCCGCAGCTGGTATTGTAGTTTTATTGGCCCATAGAAGCCTGGCAGCTAGTTTATCTGTTTTGCACCAAAGACAAATCGTTTCTTCGCATCGTGAGCTTTCTTCTCGTACCAAATTTGCTATATTTTCACTTTTTTTTTGCATTTTTGCTCCGGAGCAAAGTTGGCATAGACATCTGAAGAGCAATCATCGATATGAAGTGTGAGTACCTTGTTTTATTTCTTATTTTTTTGCCTTCGTGTAGGATTTATGAACAAATTAAAACCATAGAACCACACTTTTGACTCTACTAAATATTTTTCGAACCTCGAGAACATTGATTGTTATTTATTTAATATTGAAAATTTGTCACAAAATTGGTGAATTTTTAGGTGGCATTGAGTGCTGCTGTGGCTGATGGGGAGCAAGAAGCGAAGAGCTCCGCGAAGAACGACCAAAACTACAGAAAAACTGCGATTTCCCATAGGCGATCTCGCTCAAAGGAGGTCTGAATTAAAAGAAGAATATTTAAGAAAATCAAAGCAATTAAATGCTTTGAGGAAGAATTCGAGCCGAATTAATTAGCAAGTAAGTAATATTGTCCTGACAATCATGGACTGGTCATGGAAATCTTGCATGCATTCAACTCAAGACTTTGTTTTCTATTGTGTGAATCTGGCTATTACTCTTTTATGATTACTTTTTTGTTTCATGGGTTTATAAAAACCACTCTAATTGCTTCATTGCTGTTCTATTGTGTACATATAAAAATGTACAGTAAAAATTGCATTTAAATCCATGAAACAGTAGTACTACTTTAATTAGCTAGGACAGCTGAATGGCACAAATTAAGCAGAAGGAAAAAATTAATAAGTTTGTTTTCTTGTTGTTTTTATTTTGAACTAGTTATGTTACACACTTTTAGTGTTTGCTTTCTAACTTTATTTTTTAACTTTATATTTATTCATTTGAAAATACCCACTTAAAGTATATATCTATCTATCAATACTCAAAAGCTCTGCATACAAATATGCTAAAAAGAGCCAAAAAGTAATTTTGAGATAGACTTGTTCTATTCACATTAAACTGTAAAAGAAATATGACTGACTGTAGTAAAAACAGTGCAGTACTATCACCATTACTTTTTTACAGTTCAAATAAATTGCCTTTGTTACTCTAAAAAAGGAAAACTGATTGATAACAGATTTTAACTATTTATAACCAATCAATAACAGTTGTTATGCCTTTGATGTTGTGCCTTTTCAAATACTGTCTATTGACCGGGAAATCATAACAATGAATAATGCAAAACTATTTTATGTTTGTATGTTTTAAATGCATCTTTAAATACTCAATATATACCGATTATGAGATTATAAAAAAATATCTATGTATTTGACTTTAATGGAATAAAAGTTATTTGTATTTGACTCATTCCTTGTGTTTATATTTATATACAATGGTTAAGTGCTCCCTCTAAACCAGTGAACGTATAATTACACAGCAAATAGCACTAAATTATGCTAGAGTAGAAGCACTAAATCTGTGAAACAAATATTACTAGTTATAATAAATAGTGTTGATGAGACAATAGAGAACAAACAAATTAGCATTGTTTATCGCCTACTTTGTACTATGTTTGTTTCAGGAATTAAGTGTATTTACTCTACACTGTTTAGCAAGCTGTATCTTTAGTAATATTTATTTCATGAATTTAGCATGAGCACCTTATAACAAAACAAATAAATGTATTAGAGCGCACACACTTAATCCGTGAAATATAAACAGTACAAAATAGGTGTTAAATTATGCTAATTTCTTTGTTTCCTGTTGTCTAATCAACACTATTTAGTAGTAGCTAGTATTATTTGTTTCACAGATAAAGTGAGTGCACTCTACTATAAGTTACCTACAACATCGTAGACAATAGGAACCAAAATGTTTTCTTTGTATCAACAAGTACAAGTTATTGTTCATGGTTTAAATGTGTACTCTTTAACTCATGGAAATGAGTACAACTTACAGAAATACCGATGTGTGTATTGGGAAGTTGTGCATATTGCAAACACTATAACAAAAATCAAATTGTAAAATCTCCTAATCAAAATCGTATGTCATTCCAAACTGCTTCTCCTCATTTACAATAGCCTCAATTCTCTTCTTATTCTTGAACTTCTTCTTGAGAAACTCATCATCTGAGTAAGAGGTGCTCATAATCTTATTAAAAAGACTTTTTACCGGCCCTGGCAAAAGACGTAAACGCCAAGACAGCCTTCTTGTGTTTCTTTTGGTCTCGCCGGTGAATAAGCCGTAGTTTGTGGTTGACGCAAGTGTCCGTATAATTTGGAATAATTCTGTAGGCAATTCCCCCTTTATAAAAACTTTCCAAGGACTTCTCGGAGCACACCTAAACGATAATCTTCTCATAAACTGCTTGTACCATCTCTCTGCTTTGCGTTAAATCATGGGGTAGTACTGGCCAACGCGATGCCTATGTTTTGACCTCGATGGTCCGAAATGGCTCTGTAATTGGCTCCACAAGATTTTTAAGGTCTTCGTAAGCCTTCTCCACTTTTCCTTTATCTAAATTGTCCATAGAGACAATAGTTCAGACCGGCCTACAGTAAGTGCACCAAGGATAATATTCGGAATGATTTCCGCTCAGGTCCCTACTTCATTACGCATGTTGTAGCCGAGCAAGAAATGTTTGCACGCGAACTTCCCAAGACAATTCAAGTACAGCATGCATAATGAAGTAGCCTCACAACAGCAGCCATTTTTAATTTGTTCGAATCAGGAAGGTTAATACTTCATTCGTACACATATTCAGTGCCCAAACACACATGGCCTTTCAAGTGTCACACTCATGAAGTATTGTGTCGGGTGTTACGGCTGACCAACATATTGTGCACTCAACTTGGCCACATTTGGCAGTAAAATTTCCCAGCGTGAAACAGAAGATTTTTTCAAGGATATAAGCCCAGATGTTAGAGAAAAGTTTGACACTAGTAATTATCCTAAAGATCATCCTTCAGGAATTAAGACTGGTGTAAACAAAAAAGTAATAGGAATGTTCAAAGATGAGTTTGGTGGAATTCCGATAAATGAATTTATAGGTCTAAGGTCCAAGTTATACTCTATATTAACAGATAAAAATAAAGAGATAAAAAAGGATAAAGGAATTAAGCAATCAGTTGTTAAGAAAAACATAAAACATAATGATTATAAGGTTTGTTTAGAAACTAGAAAACCACAAATGAGAGAGATGAATATAATTAGAAGTCGCTTACATAATGTTTATACTGAAACTGTTAATAAAATTGCATTATCTGCTGATGATGATAAGAGAATAATTTGTGAAGATGGAAAAAATACTTTAGCTATTGGTCATTATCGTACTAAAACAGAATCGGGAGGCAGCTCAGTATCATAAGGAATAACTTGTAATTCTTCTATAACAAATCCTCGTCTAGGACCATCCATCAAATAATATAAAACTGGTTGATTAGGTGAAATCACACTTTTAGAAATATCAAAAACTTTGATACTCCAAATAGGATCAGTAGCTCTTCTTCGTTCACCACCTTCAAGTTCTCCAGGAGATAATAAATATCTAACTCTGACATCAGGAGGTAATCTAACCTCATCAAGACCAACAACCCTATTATATTTTTTGGGTTCAATATCAACTTCTTTCTGTTTTATAGCCTCATCAGGTTCTTTTCCAGTTATTCTAGTAGGCGTATTATTCAAAGTTTTCAAAATAGATGGTAATCGCTTAACCCATACTCTTGATCGGGCATCACTAATCATTTCTTGCGCATATTGATGACTAAATAATCGTTCGCTTAATGTTCTATTTGCTCTTTCGACAAATGCTTGAGCTCTATGATTTCCAGCTTCACTTCTCTGTATTTTCACATTATGGTAATTCATAAGTTTTGTCACATCACCCATAAATTCTCTTCCAGGATCAACAATTAATGTTTTGGGATATTTTAACTTTCTAGAATATATTTTTTCAAAAGCTTTAGATATCTCATGACTTTCTTTTGATGTTAATGGTTCAGCATCTTTATATCTCGAGGCAACATCAACCACAACTAATACATATTTATATGTTTTTCTTCCAACTCTATCATGTGGTAAAAATAATAAATCCGCTTGGTGAATCTGATTAGGTTTATCTACAGTCCAGTGCGGTCTAGGTATATATATTTTGGCGCTGGAAGATATATTTGCCATATTGCTTGTTTTTGTAACCAGTGTTTAGATAAATCTTCACTTACTTTTGCTTTTTGTGCTAATTTGGAGATTGCGGAATATCCTTTCCAATATCCTTCAGTTGAATAATATATCCGACTGAAATTTTTCGATAAAGTAGAACTCATTTAAAGATTACTCATCCCCTCCTTAAAATAAATATGACAACCGTATCTGAAAAAATTAACCCAAACAGGATTCCAAGAGATCCACTAGGTTTGAAAGCGGAATCAATATTGAACCGAATTACACTAAATCCTTCATCTGCTAATCCAGGAGAAACACTATATATAAATATTCCTAAACTTTCTGAAAATTTAGTGATTGTGTCAGGAAGTGTATCTCTAGTATTTAACCTGTCTGTTGATGGACATGAAAATAACACCCTCGTGAATAATGTAGGTAGTAACCTTGTATCTAGACTAAGGGTTCTTTTTGGAGGTGAAACACTACAGGATACTCAAAGATACGATCTATTTCAAACATACCATGACTTATTCTTAACAGATGAAGAAAGAGAGGATAGATTAAGACAAGGTATTTCTTCTGAAAACATGAGGAAGCTCCGTACAAATGCGGGTGATAAGGTAGACACAGATGCAAAAGAAGTAGCTCTTGCAGTAGTACACAATACCAAGTATCATATCCTACTAAACCATCCTATTCTCAACGATCATGGAGTTTTCTACCCAAAGGCATTAGATCATCAACTAATCTTTGAGATTACACTGGCTCCAGTTCGTGATATTGTTGTTTATTCTGACGATACTAAGACTCCAACTTATAAAATCACAAACCTTGAGTTGGAATATTCTTGTATATCAAGTGAATACTTAGCTCGCGAGGCACAAGCGGCTTATCAGGTTGGTAAGGGATTCCTTTACGAGAATGTCACTCTACACAAAACTTTCACCATATCCATGCCCACCGAAAGTGTGATAAACCAGCATATTAATCTACCTAGAAGGTCAATTACAGGTATCTTATGTTTGTTTACAATACCATACAGTGGAGGAGCACGAGATTCTGAGAATTTTTTCAATCCAGGTATCACCTCAATCAATATCGATGTTAATGGTGTACCAAACCGTTTCTACTCTAAGGGGATGGTACCTTCAGACCTCTGGGAGTCGATAAAGAAACGTTTCAGTGGTTCCGTTCCTCCCTTCAGTCAGTCGCTTCACTCAGTAAAGGAAAAGGATTTTTATAGTAAAAAGTTTGCTCTGTGGATAGATTTGAGAACACACCCAGATAATGTTATTCATGGGGGGGGTCTAGCCTTAAACAATGCACAAGATGGTGTAAAAATCGAAATTAAAAGAAAAGTTAGTGGGTCTGGTATTATCACTTGTTACATGTTTGTTGTAGCTGACGCATTAATGGAGGTTATGAATTCAAACTTAAGATCGATAATGTACTAACTTAAAAAATCATGGAAGAATTACGAGATAAAATTCCTTTTCACTGTATTATAACTGGTCCAACAAATTGTGGAAAGACAAAGTATCTCACGGATCAGCTAAGAGGACCATTCCGAAAAGTTTTTGAATACATTGTTCTCATATGTCCGACTTTTGGTAAAAATAAAACCTATCATAAATTTGCTCACGGAGATAAACGTTTCTTAGTATTATCACCAGATGCTAGTAACAGCTTACAAAGTACATCATAGATCAACTCAGAGGTCCATTTAGAAAATTGTTTGAATTCATTGTTTTAATATGCCCAACTTATTCTAAAAATAAAACATATCATAATTTTGCTAGAGGCGATAAACGTTTCTTTGTATTATCACCAGATGCTAGTAATATTGATGAGATTAATGAGCTATTAACTGTTTGTCAAACTTTGTTCTCTGGTACAAATACACTAATAATTTTAGACGATTGTGCTGTTTCGAATGATCTGAAAAAACGATCAAACAAGTTTATTGATTTAGCATTTTCTGGAAGACATCATGGATTATCAATGTGGGTTCTAACTCAGCAATTAACTTCAATAGCAAAATCATTCCGTGAAAATGTAGCTTGTGTTGTTACTTTCCATAATCCATCACAGAAGGGAATGAAGATGTTTTTCGAAGATTATGGTGGTGATTTAGACCCTGAAACTAGTAAAAAGTTTGTAAAAATACTGAAAACTGAAAAATATTCTAGACTCTGTCTGTGTTTACGTTATCCATTTCAATGTTATTTGGAGATACCTGAGGTGATTTCCGCGTAGCGGGTCGGCAAAAGCCGTTTTAAAAGAATCTTTGTATTATCGCAAAAGATGACAGAAGTTGAAGATTATATTAGTGATGTAAAAGAGGAGGTAAAAGATTATAATGATAATGAACTTGAAATAAAAAAAGAATCACTAGCCATTCTCGCAGCTCTTGGAACAACAAAGGAATATTTAGGGGTTTATATGAGTCTTGGTGATATAAAAAAATTATCGGTAAAAGACATTGAAAAATATTATAATCGATATCAGGCAGTATTGGGCAAGAAAATTAATGGTGGGTTAGTAGATTCATCTCTTCAATTAATTTCTAAAGTTATTTCTTACATGGTTCCTGTAGATGATATAGAATCTCTTTGTGATGATTTGAAGAATGATGATTTGATTAATCGTGAACTGACAAACATTGTAGGTCTCTTAGCATTGAAAGCAGGAAGATTGGCTGCACTTGCTAGCGGGATATTCCAGGTTGCTAAACACATCAAATTCAACAAAATACAAGAAGTTTCAAGAACAATTACAGATGATTCTAATAAAACTGAGCATACTACTGAGCATGTAAATGAGCACAACTGATTTGCTTCTCGGCCCTAAAGGGGTCTAAAGATTCTTTACTTTGTGAAATAAAATAATAATGTCTGACAGAACTGAACGAAGTGAAGGAGGAACAGAAGTTGAACAAATTACAATGGATCCTACGCCTGAAAAGAAAGATACTAAAAATAAAGAGACCGGCGGAGCCGGAGACGCCCTACGGGCGAAAGATCCTAAAAAGGTTGCTGCTGGTAAGAAATTGGCAGAATATAATAAAAAAGCGAAAGAAGCATTAGCTAGAGAGACCCTGCGAATGAAACGTGAAGAAGAGCAAAATGAAAATGGAGATAGTGAATCTAATCGGGAAGCGAAAGAGTGGCTTCCAGAACTATCTTTTACAACCGTTTTATCTATTGTAGGAATAGGTTTTACAGCATTTGATATTTTTATGAGATACCGACAAAAGGAGGATAATAAAAATAGAATACCTGATTTATCCCAAGTTCCAACTAATGTTTCACCTCAAAACATTACCACACACCCCTCTCAACCACAAAAGCAAAAAATGGGGATGATATGAGGAAAGCTGATTTAAAGGTTTTATATATCATCAATAAAATTATGTCAACTGAAAACAAACTTGTGAAAACTATTACTGATTCAGCAGTACTTATTGGTTTAGCAGCTGCTGTTGGTTATGTAGCTAAAAAGGTTATGAAAGAATCATTTATTAACGACCCATCCTCAAGTATTACAAATTATGCTAAATGGGTGGCTGTATTGTCAGGTAGTATGTACCTAAAAACATATTTAGAGGATCAAAAGATTTTACCGAATTAAGGATTTATCGGCTTTACCGGTCCACCAAAGCTGGTTTATAGACCTGAGCGAAGCGAAGAAACATGGCAACAATAGCAATGATGTTTGGAGGAGCAATTTTGAATGCAACCGCCTTTGTTGGTGGATCATATATTGCAAAATATCTTTCTGGTGATAAAACAGATACAGAGAAAATACGACATGATAAAGCATTAGAAAAATATCAAAAAGATTATGCTAAATATCAGGAAAATAGACAGAAACTAATTGATTGGAAAGTAAAACAAAAAAATGATAAATACCAAGCTTCAAAAAATATTTCGAATACAGATGAAGCTTTGAAATTGTATAGTGAGACCCATCCAACGGAGTCGGGGAGAGCTTCGCTCTATGAACCAAAATTCTCTGATTATTATAGACCAAGTGAAAATCAAAAGATGGGTGAAATGGTATATGTGGGAGGAGGAATGTTGGCGTTGGGGTATGCAGCTAGTAAATTATTTTAAGTAATTGTATGTGATTAGTTTAAAGATTTCTTACTGATGAGTAAAAAATAATGGCGGAAGAAGAAGAACCATTAATACCAAAATTTGAAAAAGATGATCTAGATGATGATGATGATGATGATAATTATATTCAAATGTATACAATATCATCCACCACTAGTGTAATTAAACCTGATGAGAAAGAGGCTGAAACTTCATTTGGTGGTCGAGGATTGTGGGAAAAGCAAGGTGCTAGACCTAAAGATAAAGCAAAAGAACGAGAAGATGCTGAAAAAGAAATAAGAAAAATTTACCCCCGTTTGCAAGCTTCAAAACTTGAAATTAGTCAATTTGATATTGGAGGTGGGGTTAAGGTACCTGCTATTAGTTTGAAAAGGGGTGGAGCTGCACTTTATATTCTTATAGATGGGGAGTTTCAGCATAGTGAAAATAAATATTCAAAACCTGGTAAACAGATAATGGAAGCTTTAGGTCCAAGAGCAGAAGAAATTGTTGAATATAATGATGATATTTTATCACAATTGAATAAAAAAATAAAAAAATTAGGGATTTAAATAATGAAATAGCTGAGTTAAAATCACTTTTAGAAAAAGGTAAAAATGAGATGAAACAATATGATACAAGTGAAATAGAAGAGTTGAAATCCATAATTGAAAAACAACAAACCAGAATTGCGAAAAGTGAAAGCTATTTAGTTGCGTCTGATAAACATAAAGTGTTAGCTAAAAATCAGATTGATAAACTTAGAAGTGAATTAAATCGATACAAAGATGAACTTGAAAAAAATAAAAGAGGATTACCAAATTTATCAATGTTAGAACGTAGTAATGAAAGATTACAAGCTGAAGTTGATAAATTTAGAGAACTAGCAAGAAAGAGTATTATTTACAACCAAGAACAAATATCTGATATTGAGAGTAAAAATGAAGAAATACTTAAAAATCTACCATTACGAGAACGCGTGAAGGCTATCTTCAAAAAGTATGGTTTTACAGTATTTGCAGTTGTAAGTGCTGTAGGGGTGGTTATTGGTGTTATAGTTTCTAATCTTTCTAGAGGTCTATCTAAATTAGGTAAAGGTGTTGGTAATGGTTTTAAAGCTATTGGTAAGAAACTAGGTGAAATATTACCAGGGGTGGTTGGAGCGATTGTAAGCTTTCTGTTCAAAACAGCGGGTGAGGTTATTGGATTTTTAGGTAAGAACGCTTGGCTTTTGATAATGGCTGTTGTTCTATATTTTGTGGAACGACTGAAAGGAGGAACAAGGGTAAAGAAGAGAAAGTAACGATTTAAAGATATCATGTTGATCAGTAAAATACAATATGGATGACTACAAGAGAATTTACGGCGTAGCCGGCCACGAGAAAATTCAGACAGAACCCTCGATTTATCCTAATTTGCCTGTTAATTTAGACCTAAGTTCCTCATTTCCGCGAAGCGGGGAGACCCTTCGAGCCGATCAGGTGGTTAATTTCAGACTACAAAAGTCATGTGAAGTACTAAGTAATCTTCAAAAGGAAATTAAACATTATGAAGATGTTAGGAAAAAGTATAATAGAGCAAGAGGTATATTTACAAAAATCAGTGTTTGTAGTGGAGTGATTTCAGTTATTCTATCTGCAAGTGGGCTTGGAACCTCACTTACTGGTTTTGGTGCTGTTGTTGGTATACCATTAGGAGCTGTGGGTGGTATTTGTGGGGGAATATCAGTTTTATTCGGTGCGTCTTCTAAACAGCTATCACATAAAGTTAGCAAACATGAACAAACAGTTTCTATAGCAAAAGCAAAAGTAAACACCATTAATGACTTGGTTTCAAAGGCACTAAAAGATAACGTCATATCCGACCAAGAATTTTCTTTAATTTTATCAGAGGTTGATAAGTTTGAAAAACTAAAAAAAGAAATCCGCCAAAAAACTCAGAAAGATACAGAAAAAAACTTAAATATGAATCAGATAAGAACAGAGGTTCGAGAGGAAATATTAAAAGACCTAGCCGAAGGGAGGGCTACACCCGATCGAGAACACTGAAAATTTCATATGAGAGAACTGATGTGGGGTTCAATTGTTTTGCTGGTGTTAGAAAAGAGGTTATTTAAAAGCAACATGTTATGAACAAAAAATGTCATTATTCAATGATTTCAGAAATATGTACCCAAAGGCTGATATAAGTCATTTCACATTTGTGTCTGATTCGTATGGTGGATATATTAAATGGCAAGTTGATGGTACAACAATAATGTCAAATGATGATCCTACTGGAAAAACATGGATTGATGATATTTCCCCTGGTTTGAAAAGAATTTTGTGGAAAGATTTAGGGCTTACCTCTGATGAATTGAGTTCATTTCCAAATAGTTTAACATTGACTAATCTATCTTATCCAATACCAGCTGTTAATTTTGATGACTTTTCAACTGATATATCAAAAATGCTAACGTCGCTTGATATATACGTTTCAAATACAAAGAAATTCACAGCAAAGATGAGAAACATATTTACATCACAAGTTGTTACTTTCAAATTTGGAAAACAGAGTAGAAAATGGTTGAACGCCCCTGATATTAATTATTGGCCACAACAGCTAAACTTTGCAGTGTGGTGTGCAACATCTGGCTGTGGGATAAGTCCTTTTGAAAGTTTAAATTATCCTAAAGTAGTGAACAGCTTTATTAAGTTTCATGTATATTTCACAATAAGACGAATACTGTATGAATTAAGCCTTCCCTTACCTGATGAGAAACCTTTTTTGATAAATAATAATCCATATAGTAAAGTTGCATATCAACGATTGTGTGCAGAATTTAGCATATCAAAAAACTCAGACTTTAGATGGAAAGGAGGTAGAAACGGTGGATTGGGAGATATATTCCTTGATTATGGTTCTGGATACCGACCGACGGGAGGAACTAAAGGAAAAGGCGGTGGATATCAAAATGTACATATTGTGAGGAATTATGATATTGAAGCAGATCGATGGCCTGGTGAAGGTAATAAATTCGCTGATGAAGGTGGAAAGAAGGAAAAGGGTAATCTCATTTCATTTATCCGTAATGATGACTTTGCTGATTTCAAATATGCCTGGTTTATCCCAACAAGCGGACATGGACTCACTAAAGCTGGACTTGGTAGATTGAATCGATCAGCTGAAGCTTTTGTTTACTGCATATTGGGTGCACAAGTTAACACAAGAAATTCGATTTATGGTAATGGCGGCGGAGCGATAGAGACACAACAAGAATTCTTGGCTTTATTTGAAAGTAGTGTTATTGATAATGATATTTCTAGTTCTATCCAAAGGTATCAATTAGCTGTACAAGAAGCGAAATTACGGCTTGATTTAGCTATTGCACCTGGTGTATGGTTGATGCCGAGTAATATGATAATCAATACTGAAAGCGTTACGGGTTTTAACAATAAACTTATGAAAGCGAGTAATGATATGAATTTTGGTGTGAATAATTCCCTAAACACTGAAGCAAAACAAGTTGGAATAAGTCATAACTTAGGATCTTCAAAGTTAAAGTTACCTCATATTCCTTTTGAAGGTAAAACTGAAACGAATAAAAACCCACAGGAACCAAAAACCACAACGAAAACAGACTCGATGAAAGAGGAAAAACGTAGGACCAGCTCATCGGACGAAGTCCTCCCGGCAAAGCCTACCGCTGAAAATAATATTGACTCAACGAAACATGAAAAGAATATATTAGCATTTATAATTGTCGCTGGTGGATTAGCGTGGTATCTATTTCGGTAGATGACTGGATTTTTCGGCTTACGCGTAAGTCGTTTTTTATCACAGGTTAATTAACATAACAATTTTTTCGGCTTACGCGTAAGTCGTTTTTTATCACAGGTTAATTAACATAACAATTTTTTTTTCGGCTTACGCGTAAGTCGTTTTTTATCACAGGTTAATTAACATAACAATTTTTTTTCGGCTTACGCGTAAGTCGTTTTTTATCACAGGTTAATTAACATAACAATTTTTTTTTCGGCTTACGCGTAAGTCGTTTTTTATCACAGGTTAATTAACATAACAATTTTTTTTCGGCTTACGCGTAAGTCGTTTTTTATCACAGGTTAATTAACATAACAATTTTTTTTTCGGCTTACGCGTAAGTCGTTTTTTATCACAGGCGTTTATTATAGAAATTACAGCGTAGCCGGTCCCTAGTAAAGCTCGATTTAAAGATGAATATGGTGTAATCAAACAAAATGTTAAGCATTACTATGTATGAGTCTGAAACTAGGATTTATTTAGACCCTCCGCTGAAAAATATTCGGGAGATTCAGCTCCTTGATTGTAATATACAAACCAAAAGATTGATTAATTTCAAGGATCAACAGATATTATTCAATGATAGGAATCTGGGCTTCATAATAATTGAACCTGGTACATATTCTCTTCGTAATATTCAATCGATATTTCTTAATGATCCAAATAGGGAAAAGATAATAATAATTGAGACTGATACTGTTGACTATCTATATTCAAATAAGAACTTCAACATTAAACTTACTAGAGCGTTGTCGATTGGTTTAGGAGTGCCTGAAATCATAAATCCCGGTAAATTATACCCCATAAATATACAGATTAAGGAACCATTGAGACTTATGTGTAGTATAGTTGATAATAAGTCTTCATATATGAATAAAACAAAATATGGAGAACTTGTGAAACTCTCACCATCAACCCTACTTGCAAACATACCCTCAAAGGATTATCCAACAATTCCAGTTCGAAAATATGATAGCGTTATAAACCACTTTGATTTAAGCATATTAGGCAATGAATGGAAAAAACTTGATCTTAAGGGTTCTCCCATAACTTTTAGTTTAAGATTCAGATAAATTTTTCAGATCTTTTGTTATGTAACCATTATTTAGGTTATATAACATAATTATTTCTAATATATTAACTCTTCAAATCAATATACTGCATCTTTTTTATTTTTATATCATTTTCCCATATAATGAATTTACTTTAAAGGAATTATACTTTGAACTTAGTTTTTTCAACATTTCTTCATCACTTATATTAGGATCGTTTTTTATTCCATATGTCTTAGTTACTTTATCTCTTATTTTTTTCATTTCTTCTTGAAGTTCTTTTTGTGTAATTACTTTATCTTCAAATTTTTTATGTAATTTATTTAATACATTATTAGCAACATTATAATTCATATCTTTTATTCCAATTTTTTTAGCATAATCTATTAAATTCTTTGTGCTAATTTTAATAATTTTCTCTTGTTGGCCTTCTTTATTCATTATTTTTTTTTTATTTTGTATTTTTAAATCATAATTCATTTTTTTTGTTATGTAACTTAATTTTCCCAACGTTCTTTCAAATCCCTTGATTCCTCAAAATCAAGACACCAATCTAAAACTCTATCTGTATCCCATGCTACTTTCATTATACCATCATACAAATCATTATAGAATTTACGTTTATGTGATATCTTATATATATCTATGTATATAGTTACAATAAATGAATCAATAATAAAATCATTAAAAAAACCATCATTCATATCATAATACTCTTCTTCCAAATATTCTCTATAATGATCATTAGCTTCGCTTAATATAACTGAAACAAACTTATCAGTTGGTAAACTTTCAACATCAAATTTTTTAGTATTAACGGAAAAACAAAGAGCCTGTTCTTCACATCGATTATTAGTACTCCAAATATCAAACCCAACGAATTTTTCATCAATAAAGACGCGATTTTTTGATATCTTTTTTATTAAATCTGCCTTGATTGATTTAACAAAATCATAAATACCTAATCTTTTTTCATTAATATATTCAAACTCAATATAACTATTTTCTTCAACTTTCTCCATTTTATTAATTATCTCCATTTTTAATTTTATTATTTTTGTTTTTTAAATTACAATTTAATTTAATTTTATATTTATTGTTATGTAACACGGGTAGGTGTTATATAACTTAATTTTTTTTCGTAACATTCTTTACAAAATGCTTTCTGTCTATTATGTTCACATATTTGAGATCCTCCACAATCCTTACAAAAATTTCTTTGTTTTCCATGAATACATATTCCTTTACCTTTACATTCTTTACAACGTGCCTTCTGTTTTTTATGTTCACATATTTGAGATCCTCCACAATCTTTACAATGCGTCCTTTGTTTTTTATGTTCACATATTTGAGATCCTCCACACTCTTTACAATAAGCTTTATTTCTATTATGTTCACATATTTGTGATCCTCCACACTCTTTACATCTTGATTTCTGCCTTTTATGAATACAATAATAATGATACTTAATAGTTTTAGGTTCTGAAGTGGGTGAGGGAGTTTGTTTCTGAAGATTTAGCATCTCTTCCCTAACTTCTGGAATATTCCACAACGCTTCAATTAGATCAGGTTTATTCGATTTAGACATTTTTTTAATGCCGCGGTCTTTAACAATTTGATATAATTCCTTAACTGTTTTCTTTTGTAACTCTTCCATTTTTTTTAATTTCATTATTTTTGTTTTTAAATATAAATTGAATTCATTTTTTTTATTTACCTATAAATTTCATTGATAAAATCCTTGATAAATCCTTGATAAAATTTTCAATTTTTATTTGGTGATACTTTATATAGGAATAAAATCCTTGGTTAAATCTCTGATAAATCTCTGATAAATCTCTGATAAAATTTTTTCATTTTTTGTATTTCCATTTTTTTCCTAAATTTGTGCTGGATTCCCCTTATTCTCAACTACTTCTACAATTAATGTTTTAGGATATTTTAACTTTCTGGAGTATATTTTTGTTAAAGCTTTTGAAATCTCATTACTTTCTTTTGAGGTTAGTGGTTCTGCATCTTTGTATCTCGAGGCAATATCAATCACAACCAGAGCATATCGATATGTCTTTCTTCCTACTCTATCATGCGGTAAAAATAATAGATCTGCTTGGTGAATCTGATTAGGCTTTTCCACATTCCAGTGCGGTCTAGGGATATATTTTGGAGCTGGTAGATAGATTTGCCACAGCGCCTGTTTCTCAAGCCATCTTTTAGCCTCATCTTCACTAACTTTTGCTGATGTTATAAAACGGGGATCCTGGCACATTTTACATTACGATTTCATTACGATTGAAATACGCGCGGGGCATCCTGGCACATTTTACATTACGACTTCATTACGATTGAAATACGCGCGCGGGGCTGGCACATTTGATTATATTAGCAAAGATTTAACAAAGTACATGTCGGATGATCGGGTGGGCGGGCGGTTAACTCTGTGAAATTGTTTAGTTTCTGATAATAAATAATGAGTGTAGGTAGATTGCCGCTAGGCCGGTACAAAGCTGTTATTGGCCAGAGCACAAAGCCGATACAAAAAACTATATGAAATTTGTGATGGCCGGGATCCGGCACATTTTATGAAGCAGATACTGCGCCTGCGTGAAGCCCATAAAATTTGGTGATGAGGATCTGGCACATTTTAAAAATGATTTTCAAAAGAAATAAAAATACCTATTTAAAAAGAAGAATCAACGTACAAATGGAACAACAATTGCGAAGATTAAAAGTGACAGAATTAAAATCTTTAGTTAGATGGTATAATATTCCCGGTCGATCTGGGTTTAATAAAGCAGAATTTATTAATGCTTTGATTAATATACCCGAAATAACTAATAATGTGCAACAAATAGTTGCTAATATTGCCGGAATTGTTAATGAGCTACGTAATATGCCAATGAGACCAAGAAATCAACCAAATTTACCTCTTCCAATTCCGAATATTGCACCACCGCCAATGAGGCCAAATTTACCAACTTTAACTATTTCCCAACCAATGCCAGGGACTCCGCCTGGCTCGCCAGATATAATTAGGCCGGGAACTCCTCCGGGCCCACCCCCGCCAAATCAACCTAGAATAAATATTAATAAATCTAAGTCAAAAAGACCTTCACCACCTAAACCAAAAACAAAACAAACTCCTTTTTTGGGAAATGTATTAAATAAGTTTTGGAATTTTGTGAAACCATATATTCCTAAAAAGGTAAAAAATAAAACAGAAGAATTAGCTAAAAAATTTATAGAAAGATATAAAAAAGTAAATAAGCCCAAAGAAATAAAACCGCCAAAAAGAGATTATGAGAAGGAGGGAGCAAGACCAAAAACAAAAAGAAATGAGAATGTGGAAGATTTTACGCCAAGGGAATATGAATCAGCTATTAATGGTAATTATATAAGCTATAGGATTGAAGGAAATGAAAGGAATGATGAAAAGACATTCTTACATAAAATAAAACCAAAAGTTATGGATTTAATTGGAAAGAGAGTTAAATTAACAAAATCATTAAAGACTAAATTTATATTTGCATGTAAGTTCAAGAAAAAGAATCTTAGCACTGGGGAAATTGAATATTGTGTTACACCATTTCCTTCTGAAAAATCAGAAATTGTTCTTGAGGCAACAGATTTATCAGAATTATTTGATAGATTAACAAATCAGCAACTTATATTATTTGGAAATTTTATAAATAATGGATCTGGTTGGGTATTCGAACGTGTACTATTTTTTGACATTTTCATAGATCGTTTTGTCCCACTTTTAGGCGGATCTTATATTCCATTACCAAAAGTATTGTTAAACAGGAATGCTATTATTAACCTTAAGAATTATGATGAAGAATGTTTCAAGTGGTGTGTATCACGAGCAGTTTATCCAACCGATAAAAATCCACAAAGAATAACTAAAGAATTGATAGAACAATCTAAGAATTTTAATTGGAATGGAATTAATTTCCCAAGTACAATTCAAGATGTTGTTAATTTTGAAAACCAAAATGATTATGATATTGCTATATATGGATATGATGAGAAAATAGGGGTATATCCTATAAAAAGAAGTGGTAAACGAGGATTTAAATTGATCAGATTACTTTTATTAACAGAAGAAACTGAAGATGAAGAACCAAAGAAACACTTTGTTTTAATAAAGAATATTAGTGCACTTATACGCAAGCAAGTTACTAAACGTAAATGTAAGTTGTTCTTTTGTGATAATTGTTTGCATCATTTTCACTTAAAAAGATCATTAGAAAAGCATGAAGGATATTGTTATTTATACAATGAAGCAAGGATTGATATGCTAAAAAATAAAGATGGCGGCCCATGTTTTCTTTCTTTTAGAAATTTTGTTAAAAAAATGAGAATACCTTTTGTAGCATATGCTGACTTTGAGTGTATTTTGAATAAAATAAAACAAACGGGTCAGCTTGATAAAAATAAAAGTTATACTAATAAATATCAGTCGCACAAACCGGTTGCGTTTGGTTGCCATATTATGAGTTTTAATGAAAAAATATGCAAATCCAGATTTTATAAATATATTGCTAAATCGCCCGAAGATGATGTAGCGCAGAAATTTGTGGAATATATCGAAGAAGAATTTAAGAAAATTTATAAAGATTGCATAAGTTATAATAAAAGAAGATTCAAAAAATTTAATAAGAAAATGATGACAGAAGTTGACGAAACAAATTATGAAAATGCTACTAACTGCCATATCTGTGAGAAAGAATTGGGCGAAGATAAGGTAATAGATCATTGCCATCTTACAGGAAAGTATAGAGGCGCAGCCCATAAAGATTGCAATTTAAATTATAAGATCCCAAAATTCTTTCCTGTTATAATTCACAATTTATCAGGATATGATGCCCATCTATTTATTAATAATCTTGCTAAAACAGAAGGTAAAATAAAACTTATACCTAATAACGAGGAAAAGTATATTTCTTTCTCAAAAGAGATTGTGGTTGATACCTATAAAGATAAAGAAAGTGGTGAGATGAAAGATGTTATCAGAGACATAAGGTTCATAGATTCATTAAAATTTATGCCATCCAGTCTTGATAGTTTGTCTGGCAATCTTACTAAATGTGAAAAGTGTGATGTTTGTAAAGGTGAAATAAAAGGGAGGTGCCTTAATCCAACAGATAAAAACCTACATGAAATTACAAAGTATTTTGAAGGTGAAGAATTAAAGTTATTATTGAGAAAGGGAGTATTCCCATATGATTATCTTGATGATTTTGGTAAATTAAACGAAACCCAACTTCCCCCAAAGGAAGCGTTTTACTCAAAACTTAGCGGTAAAGATATTTCAGAAGATGATTACAAACATGCTAAAAATGTATGGAAAACATTTAATATGAAAACAATGCGAGATTACCTTGAACTATATCTTAAGTCTGATGTGTTATTATTGGCTGATGTTTTTGAAAACTTTAGAGATGTTTGCCAAAATACCTATAGATTAGATCCTGCTTGGTATTATACAGCGCCAGGACTTGCTTGGGACGCAATGTTGAAAAAAACTAAGGTTCAATTAGAGATGATAAATGACATTGATATGCTAATTATGATTGAGAAAGGTGTTAGAGGGGGTATATCTCAGATATCAAACAGATATGCTAAAGCTAACAACAAATACATGAAAGAATATGACCCTAAAATGGTAGCAAGTTATATACAATATCTCGATGCAAACAACTTATATGGTGGGGCAATGAGTGAAGCATTACCAACTCATGGTTTAAAATGGATGAGTGAAAATGAGAAAATAAATTGGAGAAATATACCATGTATATTAGAGGTTGATTTAAAATATCCACGACATCTTCATGATTTACATAGTGACTACCCGCTTGCCCCGGAAAGAATTAAGGTTAATAGGGTTGAGAAATTAATACCAAATCTTAACAATAAGAAAAATTATGTTGTTCATCATGAAACACTAAAACTTTATGAAAGTCTTGGATTAGAGGTAACAAAGATTCATAGAGGAATTAAATTTGAAGAGTCAAAATGGTTAAAATCTTACATCGATTTGAATACCGAACTCAGGGCTAAAGCAAAGAATGATTTTGAAAAAGATTTCTTCAAACTCATGAACAACTCTGTATTTGGGAAAACAATGGAAAATCTTAGAAAAAGGGTTGATATAAGATTGGTTACTAATGAGAAAGAAGCAAGAAAATTAATATCAAAAGCTAACTATAATCGAAGAACTATTTTTTCTGAAAATCTTATGGCTGTTCATATGAATAAAACGCATATAAAATACAACAAACCTATTTACTTAGGAATGTGTATTTTAGATATAAGCAAGTCAATGATGTATGACTTTCATTATAATTATATTAAACCAAAATATGGTGAAAAAGCTAAATTACTTATGACAGATACTGATAGTCTTGTATATGATATAGAAACTGAGGATTTCTATAGGGATATTGCCCCAGATGTGATGGAAAGGTTTGACACTTCCAATTTTCCTGAAAACCATCGATCAGGTATTAAGACTGATAAAAACAAAAAAGTAATTGGCAAGTTTAAAGATGAGGCTGGTGGGAAAATAATAACCGAATTTGTCGGCCTACGAGCTAAGCTATACTCTTTCAAAACAGATGATGGCAAAGAGACGAAAAAGGATAAAGGAATTAAGAAATCAGTTGTTGAAAATAATATAAGATTTGATGATTACAAGGAATGTTTAGAAAATAAAGTAAAGCAGATGAGGGAGATGCAAGTAATAAGAAGTTATAAACATTTTGTTTATACTGAGACTGTTAATAAAGTTGCACTATCAGCCGATGATGATAAGAGAATAATTTGTAAAGATGGAAAACATACTCTTCCATATGGCCATTATCTTATCAAAACAGAATCGGGTGGTAATTGTGTATCATAAGGTACAACTTGTAACTCTTCTCTAACAAATCCACGTCTAGGCCCATCAGTTAAATAATATAAAACCGGCTGATTAGGCGTAATCATACTTTTAGAAATATCATAAACTTTGAGACTCCAAATAGGATCTGTAGCCCTCCTTTTTTCGCCACCTTCAAGTTCGCCGGGAAATAATAGATATCTAACTTTAACCACTGGAGGCAATCTAACCTCATCAAGCCCAACAACTCGCTGATAATTTTTGGGTTTAATATCAACCTCTTTCATTTTTATAGCCTCATCAGGTTCTTTACCGGTTATTCTCGTTTTTGTATTATTCAAAGTTTTTAGAATAGCTGGTAATCTTTTCACCCATAATCTGGATCGATCATCACTGATCATTTCTTGTGCGTATTGATGGCTAAATAATTTTTCGCCTAATACTCTGTTTGCGTTTTCAACAAATGCTTGAGCTCTATGATTACCAGCTTCACTTCTCTGTATTCTTACATTATGGTAATTCATGAGTTTACCAACTTCGCCCATAAATTCTTTTCCAGGATCAACCATTAATGTTTTAGGGTATTTCAATCTTCTAGAATATATTTTTGTAAAAGCTTCTGATATCTCTCGACTTTCTTTTGAAGTTAATGGTTCCGCATCTTTGTATCTAGAGGCAACATCAACCACAACTAACGCGTATTTGTACGTTTTTCTTCCAACTTTATCATGCGGTAAAAATAACAAATCTGCTTGGTGAATCTGATTCGGTTTATCCACTTTCCAGTGTGGCCTAGGAATATATTTAGGGGCTGGAAGATAGATTTGCCATATTGCTTGTTTCTCCAACCATTGTTTTGCTTCATTTTCACTTACTTTCGCTTTACTAGCTAATTTAGGAATAGCGGAATATCCTTTCCAATACCCCTCAGCCGAATAATATATTTTTGACACCATTTAAAAATTAACAAGTATCTTATAAATTAAAATGGTGGAGGAAGAAAAAACAATTTTTACCGCGTATCAATTTAATCTTATGAAAAAAACTATCATAAAAGAAATTTTGGATATGGAAGATGGTAGCGAACTTTTTAATCTTTTACTTGTAATCGATGGAGTAAGAGAAAGTTTATTGAAGAATATTAAAGAATTAGAGAATAAGATCATCAACACAGGTTTAAAGGTTAACCAAAGTATCTTATAAATTACAATGACGTCTGAAAAAATTAATCCAAACAGAATTCCAAAAGAACCATTTGGTTTGAAAGCGGAATCAACATTAAATAGAATTACTCTCAATCCCTCATCAGCCAGCCCCGGCGAAACATTATATATAAATATTCCAAAACTTTCTGAGAATTTGGTGATTGTACCTGGAAGTGTATCTCTATTATTTGATTTGGAAGTTGATGGGCATGCAAATAATACAGTTGTTAATAATTTAGGAAGTAATCTTGTATCCAGATTAAAAGTTCTTTTTGGCGGTGAAACGTTACAGGATACACAAAGATATGATCTATTTCAAACATATCATGATTTATTCTTAACCGAAGAAGGGCGCAAAGATAGATTAAAACATGGTATTTCTTCGTTAAATATTAGAAAACTTAGAACAAAAGCTGGTGATGCAAAAACACAAGATGTAAAGGAAGTAGCGCTTGCTAATGTGCATGGCACAAAGTATAGAATACCAATAAACCATCCAATATTAAACGATCATGGGGTTTTTTATCCAAAAGCATTGGAAAATCATCTTATATTTGAGATTACACTTGCCCCAATTAATAATATTGTTGTTTATTCCGATACAACCAAAACACCATCATATTCAATCAAAAACTTGGAGTTGGAATATTCCTCGATTTCAAGCGAATACTTGGCTCGCGAGGCGCAATCAACATATCAAGTTGGTAAAGGATTCTTTTATGAAAATATTACCTTACATAAAACTTTTACATTTTCCATAGGCGGTGATGGTGTTATTAATCAACATATTAATTTACCAAGAAGATCAATGAGTGGAATATTATGTTTGTTTTTATTGCCGCAAGCTGCTGGAGCAAGGGATTCTGAAAATTTTTATAATCCAGGTATATCTTCCGTTAATATTGATGTTGATGGTGTGCCAAATCGAATATACTCTAGGGGTATGATTCCGTCAGATCTTTGGGAATCTGTGAAAAAAAGGTTTGATGGAGATGATGGTTTACAAATTTCACTAAAAGAAAAGGATTTTTATGCTGATAAGTTTGCTCTTTGGGTTGATATGAGAACTCATCCTGATAATAGTATTCATGGTGGGGGGCTAGCTCTAAATAATACGCATGATGGTGTAAAAATAGAAATTAAAAGGAAACAAAGCGGTTCAGGAACAATAACTTGTTATATGTTTGTTGTAGCCGATGCAATGATGGAAATAATGAATTCAAGCTTAAGATCAATCATGTACTGACTTAAAAACCTTTAGTTGTAATACAAAAAATGCAAGAATTGCGCGAAAAAATCCCATTTCATTGTATTATAACTGGGCCAACAAATTGCGGAAAAACAAAGTACCTAATTGATCAACTACGAGGACCATTCCGAAAAGTTTTTGAATACATTGTTCTAATTTGCCCGACTTATTCTAAAAATAAAACATATCATAATTTTGCCCTAGGGGATAAACATTTCTATAAATTGTCACCTGATGCAAGTAACATTGATGAGATTAATGAGTTATTAACTGATTGTCAAACTTTATTCTCTGGAACAAATACATTAATAATTTTAGATGATTGTGCCGTATCCACTGATCTGAAGAAAAGATCTAATAAATTTATAGATTTAGCATTTTCCGGAAGGCATCATGGTTTGTCAATGTGGGTTCTAACTCAACAATTAACATCGATAGCAAAACCATTCCGGGAAAATGTGGCTTGCGTTGTTACTTTTCATAATCCGTCGCAGAAGGGTATGAAAATGTTTTTTGAAGATTACGGCGGTGATTTGGATTATGAATTAGGTAAAAAGTTTGTACAACTCCTAAAAACAGAAAAATATTCTAGGTTATGTTTGAGTTTGCGATACCCATTTAATTGCTATTTAGAGATACCTGAGGTGATTTAACAAATATGACAAACGTTGAAGATTACATTGAAGAAAAGACAGATGATCTACCTCAGGGAAAAGATAATGATCTTGAAATCAAACAAGAATCACTAGCCATTCTCGCAGTGCTTGGGTCAACAAAGGAATATATGGGGGTTGATATGAGTCTGGGTGATGTAAAAAAATTATCGGAAAAAGATGTAGAAAAATATTTTAATCGGTATCAAGCAGTAATGGGTAAGAAAATTAGTGGCGGGGTGGTGGATTCATCCCTTCAATTAATTTCTAAAATTATTTCATATTTAGTTCCGGTTGATGATATTGATGCTCTTTGTAAGGATTTGAAGAATGATGATTTGGTTAATCGTGAACTAACAAACATTGTTGGGTTATTAGCATTAAAATCAGGAAGATTGGCAGCACTTGCTAGCGGATTATTTCAAGTAGCAAAACACGTTAAATTCAACAAAAATCAACAATTTTCAGTAAATTCTAACACAACTGATCAGGAAACTAGGCAATCTACTGAAGGTATTGATACAGTATATTAAACAGATCTAAAAACTTATTTGCAGCATCTAAATAACAATGTCTGAACAATCTGAAGTAGAAGTTGAACAAATTACTGCTGATCCCGCACCTGAAAATAAAGATACTAAAAAGAAAGAGAAAGATCCTAAAAAAGTAGCAGCTGGGAAGAAATTAGCGGAATATAATAAAAAAGCAAAAGAAGCATTAGCTAGGGAAATGAAACGTGAAGAGACCCTAATGCCTACGGAGCAAAATGAAAATACATATAGAGAAGCGAAATCATGGCTGCCAGAGTTATCTTTTACTACTGTTTTATCTGTTGTTGGATTAGGGTTTACAGCATTTGATCTTTTTATGAGATATCGGGAAAAAGCTAGAGATGAATATTCCAATAGGATACCTGATTTATCGCAAGTTCCAACACAATCTTTTCAAGCCCCTCCCATAAAGATTCATAATCCACAACCAAAAATTGGAATGATGTAATTTTAAATTATTTTTTACTACATAAAGTTATTTAAAAGTTTCTTAATGATGTAGTAAAAAATCATGTCAAACGAAAACAAACTTGTGAAAACTGTAACTGATTCAGCGGTACTTATCGGATTAGGGGCTGGAGTTGGGTATGTAGCTAAAAAGGTAATGAAAGAATCATTTTTGAATGACCCATCCTCAAATATTACAAATTATGCAAAATGGGTGGCTGTATTATCAGGAAGTATGTATCTAAAAACTTATTTAGAGGATCAAAAGATTTTACCAAAGTAAAATGGCAGCAATAGCGATGATGATTGGTGGGGCTATATTGAATGCAACAGCATTTGTTGGCGGAAATTATCTTGCAAAAAGTCTTTCAGGACATAATGTGGACGCGGAAAAAATACGACACGATAAAGCATTAGAAAAATATCAAAGAGATTACGCAGAATATCAGGAAAAAAGACAAAAAATGCTTGATTGGAAAATGAAGAAAAAAGATGAAAAATATCAAGCATCAAAAAATATTTCGACTACAAATCAGGCTTTTGAATTGTACTGGCAAATGCAAGAGCCAAAATTCTCTGATTATTACAAACCAAGCGATGAACAAAAAACAGGCGAAATGGTATATGTTGGGGCTGGAATGTTAGGTTTAGGTTACGCGGCCAGTAAATTTTTATAAATTATTATGTTGTTATGTAACCAGTAATTTTAGTTATATAACATAAGGTATTATGATTAGTTGTCTACCACATTGGGCTTACAGAATCAGAATTTTCATATTCATCATAACCAATATGGGAAGAAGCCGATTCACTGTCAGAAATAATTACTTCGGGATTATATTTTTTGCGGGGCGCCAATCTTTTAATTTCTTTTTTCGTTTCAACAAGGGCATCATAAAGTTTTACTTGCAATGAAATACGGGCACCAATAAATATTGATTCAATTTTTATTGAACACTCTGCGTGACAGCCTTTATTGATTAAATCTTCAGGATTTATTATTTCATTGCAATCTTCACTTCTAATATCATAAAATTTTGTAAGAAATTCTCCCTTTTTGTATGAAATTAATTTTGGATACAATGTTGGCCCTCTATCAGGAACTCTTTGCATATAAGGTTTGTTTTTCCCATCTTCAATTTTTTCCATTTTCCAATAGAGAGGATTTAAACCCCCTTTTGTTTTAGTAAGATCAGATCTTACCAACTCAAATCTATCAATTTTTTCTTTATTTTCTATAATATGATTGATGCAACAATCTACTATTTCGTTAAATTTTTCTATCCACTTTTCCTCTTCAGCAGTAGGTTTATTTCCACTCCATAAACATAAAGGAAAAGAATAAGTTGAAAAACTTTCAGAAACTCCAAATGAATACAAACGACTGGTTGGAATAACTAGGTCTCCTTCTGTTCCATCTTCATTTTTTGAAGAAATTTTTATTCTTCTAAATTCAACCTTTGGCTTGCTACCTTGAACTTCGCCTAAAATTGGTTTAGAAAAAATCATACTTTTTTGTGGTTCATAATTATTAATATCTATTAATTGTGTATTTTCGTTCATCATTTTATTTCTATATGTTCTTTTTTTTATCTTTTAAATCAATTTTAATTTTTCATCGCCTCTAAGGGGTCTAAAGACTTCTTACTGATGAGTAAAAAATCATGGAAGAAGATATACCATTAGAAGATTTGCCGAAAGGAACTGATGATAATGATGATGGGGATGATACATTTTACCAAAGCCCAAACACATCTACATCTGTTGATCAAGGATATCTTGGTTACTCCGAATATATGGAAGAAAGAAAACGACTTCAATGGGAAATAAAAGATGAAGAGAAAAAAACACCAAATATTGTAGAAAGAGATGAGAAATATGATAGAAGGCGAGAAGCAGGTCAGGAACTCAAACGTTATTTACCAACTTACAATCCTGATGACGCGACATTTAATGTAACATATGGGAAAGATGGTAGTATATTAGCAGAATTTAGTAATAGGAAGGGTTCTTCACCACATGTCGTACTTACTAAAGATAAAGTTCTTAGGCTTGAAGATTTACCAAAAACAATGAGAAAAGCTCTAGGCGCAGATTATGAAACAATGTTAGATAAATATAATGACGCCATATCACAATTTAATGAAGAAAAAGAAATGAGAGATTAAAATCTGAGGTTGATAAATTAAGAGAACAGATTAGAAATAAAACAATTTCAATCGAAGAACAATTATCAGATTTAGATGGGCGAAAAGATGAAATACTTAAAAATTTGCCATTACGCGAGCGGATAAAGTATATATTCAAAAAGTATGGTTTTACAGTTTTTGCTGTTATCAGTGCAGTAGGTGTCATCATTGGCGTTATAGTTTCTAATCTTTCAAAGGGTTTATCTACATTGGGTAAGGGAGTTGGTAATGGATTAAAAACTATAGGTAAAAAACTTGGTGAAATATTACCGGGAATGGTTGGCGCAATAGTTAGCTTTCTCTTCAAAACGGCGGGTGAGGTTATTGGATTTTTAGGAAAGAATGCTTGGCTTTTGATAATGGCTGTGGTTCTATATTTTGTGGAAAGTATAAAAAAGAAGAGGAAGTAGGTCTAAAGATATCATTTTGAGTAGTAAAATATAATATGGTTGAAAACAATAGAATTTACCCTGTATTACCTAATAATCCAGATCCAAATAATTTCAGACTACAAAAATCATGTGAAGTATTACAAAATCTTGAGAAGGAAATTAAACATTATGAGGAAGTTAGAAAAAAGTATAATCGAGCGAGAGGTATATTTACAAAAATAAGTGTTAGTAGTGGAGTGTTTTCAGTTATCTTATCTGCAAGTGGATTGGGGACCTCTCTTAATGGTTTGGGTGCTGTTGTTGGTATACCATTAGGGGCCGTGGGGGGTATTTGTGGAGGAATATCGGTTGGATTTGGATACGCATCAAAAAGACTTTCATATAAAGTTAGTAAACATGAACAAACAGTTTCTCTGGCAAAAGCAAAAGTAAACACTATTAACGACTTGGTTTCAAAGGCTTTGAAAGATAATAAAATATCTGACCAAGAATTTTCTCGAATTTTATCAGAGGTGGGCAAGTTTGAAAAACTAAAACAAGAAATACGACAAAAAACCCGTAAAGATACAGAAAAAACTTAATAGAAATACTAGTGAATATTAATACTTTACATCTTATTCTTAATCTAAAGACCAGATTATCTGAAACACAAAGAATAAGATGTTATTAGACGATTTCAAAAATAGGTATCCAAACGCCGCCCTTGATAAATTTACATTTGTGAATGATTCATATGGAGGATATATTAAATGGAAAGTTAATGGGTCAACAGTTATGTCAAATGATGATCCAACCGGAAAAACATGGACCAATGATCTTCCAGTTAATTTGAAAACATTATTATGGGGGGATTTAGGGTTAGAAAATAAACCCAAAGTTGGTTCATTTCCAAAGAGTTTAACCGCGACTAATCAAATCTATCCTATACCAGCTGTTAATTTTGATGACTTTACAACTAATGTAACAAAAATGTTAACTTTATTAGATATTTACGTTTCAAATACCAAGAAATTTACAGCAAAGATGAGAAACATATTTACATCTCAAGTTGTAACATTCAAATTTGGAAAGCAAAGTAGAAAATGGTTAAACGCGCCGGATATGAATTATTGGCCTCAACAGCTTAACTTTGCAGTTTGGTGTGCAACATCTGGCTGTGGTATAAGCCCTTTTGAAAGTCTAAATTACCCTAAAGTAGTGAGTAGTTTCATAAAGTTTCATGTGTATTTTACAATAAGACGAATATTGTATGAAATGAAAATACCTTTACCCAACGAACAACCTTTTGTGATAAATAATAATCCATATAGTAAAGTTGCATATCAACGATTGTGCGCCGAATTTGGGGTTAGTAATAATTCTGACTTTAGATGGAAAGGTGGAAGAAATTCAGGATTAGGAGATATATTCCTTGATTACGGCGCAGGATATCATGGAAAAGGCGGGGGATATCAAAATGTACATATTGTAAGAAATTATGATGTTGAAGCGGATCAATGGCCTGGTGAGGGTGGTAAATTCGCTGATGAAGGCGGTAAAAAAGAAAAGGGTAATCTCATTTCATTTATCCGTAACGATGACTTTTCCGATTTTAAATATGCTTGGTTTATCCCAACTAGCGGTTATGGTCTCACTAAAGCCGGGCTTGGAAGATTAAATCGGTCAGCCGAAGCTTTTGTATACTGTATATTGGGAGCGCAAGTCAACACTAGAAATTCGATTTATGGTAATGGCGGCGGAGCGATAGAAACCCAACAAGAATTCTTGTCTTTATTTGAAAGTAGTGTGATCGAGAATGACATTTCTAAATCTATTCAAAATTACCAACAATCTGTTCAGGAAACTAAATTACGGCTTGATGTCGCTATTGCCCCTGGTGTTTGGTTGATGCCGAGTAATATGATAATTAATACAGAAAGTGTGGTTGGATATAATAACAAACTTATGAAAGCTAGTAATGATATGAATTTTGGAGTTAATAATTCCCTAAATACTGAAACAAAACCTGTTGGAATAAACCATAATTTGGGGGCTTCAAAAGTTTCATTACCACATAAAACCGAAAACAAACCACCATCAGAAACAACACAACCAGATCCAATTAAATCAACTCAACCCTCCCTCCAGTCGCAACATGAAAATAATCTGATAATATTTATGATTTTTGGCGGCGCAATAGCTTGGTTTTTATTTCGTTAATGTTTTGATTATAGAAATCTAAAGATGAATATGCTGTAATCAAAACAAAATGTTAAGTATTACCATGTATGGGCCAGAAACTAGGATTTATTTGGATCCCCCGCTGAAAAATCTTCGAGAGATACAACTCCTGGATTGCAATTTAAAGACCAAAAGGCTGATTAATTTCAAGGATAAACAACTAATATTCAATGATGAGGAGCAGAACTTAATAATAATTCAACCCGGCACATACTCTCTTCGTAATATTCAATCGATCTTTCTTAATGATCCTGATGAGGTAAAGATAACAATAATCGAGACTGATACTGTTGACTATCTTTATTCAAATAAGAACTTCAAAATTAGACTTACTAGAGGATTGTCGATTGGTTTAGGGGTACCCGAAGTCATAAATCCAGGTAAATTATACCCCATAAATATCCAGATTAAGGAACCACTGAGACTTATGTGTAGTATAGTTGATAGCAAGTCTTCGTATTTGAACAAAACCAAAAATGGTGAACTTATAAAACTTTCACCATCACACCTACTCGCGAACATACCCTCAAAGGATTATCCAACAATTCCAGTTCGAAAATATGATAACGTCATAACCCACTTTGATTTAACCATATTAAACAATGAATGGGAAAAACTTGATCTTAAAGGTTCTCCCATAACTTTTAGTTTAAGATTCAGATAATTTCGGCGTGGTTGATCCTTAAGATCTTTTTGTTACATAACTATTACTTTAGTTATGTAACACAATTACATAAGATTATTCGCCCGGTAAAGAATTATAAATTGCTTGTTCCTCAATATCATAACACCAATCCACAACTCTTTTTGGGTGCCGTGCTACTTTCATTAATTCATCGTGTAAATCCTTGTAAATCGCCTGTTTGCGTGCAATCTTGTATTTATTTTTAATTTTCATTCCACATTCCTTACACGAAGCCTTTTGTTTACCATGTTCACAAATTTGCGATCCTCCGCATTCTTTACAAAAACTTTTTTGTTTATTGTGTACACATATTTGCGAACCACCACATAATATACAGTAACACTTTCTTTTTCTATGAATACATATTTGTGTCCCCACGCATTCTTTACATTGATACTTTATTTGTTCATGAATACATATTTGTGATCCTCCACATTCTTTACAAAAATATTTTTTAATCCCATGTACACAAGGATAATTATACATTATAATAGCTTTTGTAATTAACTTATCAATATCCACATCTGTAAATTTTTCCAACTCATTAATTAAAGTATCTTTAAACATACTAGACCTTCCTTTAATTTTCAACTCTTTAGCAATAAATTTAATTTGCTGCACATTTAATCTTCGCAATTGTTGTTCCATTTGTACGTTGATTCTTCTTTTTAAATAGGTATTTTTATTTCTTTTGAAAATCATTTTTAAAATGTGCCAGATCCTCATCACCAAATTTTATGGGCTTCACGCAGGCGCAGTATCTGCTTCATAAAATGTGCCGGATCCCGGCCATCACAAATTTCATATAGTTTTTTGTATCGGCTTTGTGCTCTGGCCAATAACAGCTTTGTACCGGCCTAGCGGCAATCTACCTACACTCATTATTTATTATCAGAAACTAAACAATTTCACAGAGTTAACCGCCCGCCCACCCGATCATCCGACATGTACTTTGTTAAATCTTTGCTAATATAATCAAATGTGCCAGCCCCGCGCGCGTATTTCAATCGTAATGAAGTCGTAATGTAAAATGTGCCAGGATGCCCCGCGCGTATTTCAATCGTAATGAAATCGTAATGTAAAATGTGCCAGGATCCCCGTTTTATAACATCATTTGCTTTTTCAGCTAATTTTGGAATGGCAGAATAACCTTTCCAATATCCATAAGTTGAATAGTATATTTTTGATAGCATGTTTTCGTTACTCATTTAAAAGAATACTCCACCTATCTTTAAAATAAATCAATATGTCGCAAGCTATATCTGAAGAAATTAACCCAAACAGGATTCCACTAGAGCCTCTCGGTTTGAAAGCGGAATCGTCACTGAATCGAATTACACTCAATCCCTCATCCGCTAATCCTGAAGAAACACTATATATAAATATTCCACAACTTTTTCAGAATGTAGTGATTGTTCCAGGAAGTGTATCTCTACTATTTGACTTGACTGTTGATGGTCATGCTAATAATACCCTTGTGAATAACGTAGGCAGTAACCTTGTATCCAGACTCAGGCGGTTCTTTTTGGTGGAGAAACACTACAGGATACACAAAGATACGATCTCTTTCAAACCTACCATGACTTATACTTATCAGCTGAAGATCGTCAGAATGGAATAAAACAAGGTATTTCTTCTGAAAACATGAGGAAGCTTAGGACAAATGCGGGTGATAAGGTAACCTAAGGAAATGATAAGGAAGTAGCTCTTGCAGCAGTATACAACACCAAGTACCGTATCCCACTCAACCATCCTATTCTCAGCAATCATGGGGTTTTCTATCCAAAGGCGTTACCTCATTCACTAATCTTTGAGATTATACTAGCCCCAGTTTCAGATATTGTTGTTTATTCTGACAAGACCAAGCCTCCAACTTATAAAATCGAAAACCTTGAGTTGGAATATTCTTGTATCTCAAGTGAATACTTAGCTAATGAGGCTCAGTCAGCTTATCAGGTTGGTAAAGTATTTTTTTATGAGAATGTACTTCTCCACAAAACTTTTACCATCTCCAAACCTAATGACAGTTACATAAACGAGTACATTAATATACCTAGGAGATCAATGACAGGGATATTATGCTTGTTCACAGAGAGATATGTTGGAGGAGCAAGAGATTCCGAAAAGTTTGTAAATCCAAATATAACATCAATCGACATTAACGTTGACGGTATGCCAAACCGTATCTACTCCAAGGGAATGAAACCGTCAGACTTTTGGGATTCGGTAATTAAACGTTTCGGTAAAGAGGGTGTCAAGCTAAATGATTTTTATGTCGACAAGTTTGCTCTATGGATTGATTTGAGAACTCATCATGACAATAGTATTCATGGTGGAGGTATGGCTTTGAACAACACACGAGATGGAGTAAAACTTGAAATGAAAAGAAAAGTTGGAGGAACAGGAAATATCACCTGCTACATGTTCGTAGTGGCTGATGCGTTGATGGAGATCATGAATTCAAACTTAAGATCGATAATGTATTAGTTAAAAAGATGGAAGAATTACGAGATAAAGTTCCTTTTCATTGTATTATAACAGGTCCAACAAATTGTGGAAAGACAAAGTATCTCACGGATCAGCTAAGAGGACCATTCCGAAAAGTTTTTGAATACATTGTTCTCATATGTCCGACTTTTGGTAAAAATAAAACCTATCATAAATTTGCTCACGGAGATAAACGTTTCTTAGTATTATCACCAGATGCTAGTAACAGCGATGAGATTAATGAGTTATTAACTGATTGTCAAACTTTGTTCTCTGGTACAAATACACTAATAATTTTAGATGACTGTGCTGTATCGAAAGATCTAAAGAAACGCTCAAACAAGTTTATAGATTTAGCATTCTCTGGAAGGCATCATGGATTATCAGTGTGGGTTCTCACTCAGCAATTAACATCCATAGCAAAACCATTCCGTGAAAATGTAGCTTGTGTTATTACATTCCATAATCCATCACAAAAAGGTATGAAGATGCTTTTCGAAGATTATGGAGGTGATTTAGAATCAGAAACTAGTAAAAAGTTTGTTGAAATGTTGAAAACTGAAAAATATTCTAGACTCTGTTTGTGTTTACGTTATCCATTCCAATGTTATTTAGAGATTCCCGCGGTGATTTAAAAGAATCTATGTTTTATTAGAAAATTAAAAGATGACAAGCGTTGAAGATTTTATTGAAGAACCTAAAGATGATGATGTTAAAGAAACTAAAGATGATGATATTGAAATCAAACAAGAATCACTAGCTATTATCGCATCTCTTGGTACTACAAAGGAATATTTAGGTGTTGATATGAGTCTAGGTGATATCAAGAAACTCACGGTAAAAGAAGTTGAAAAATATTATAATCGATACCAGACAGTATTAGGTAAGAAAATTAGTGGTGGATTAGTAGATTCATCTCTTCAATTAGTTTCTCAAGTCATTTCTTACGTGGTTCCTGTAGATGACATCGATTCGCTTTGTAAAGACTTGAAGAACGATGAGTTGGTTAATCGTGAACTGACAAACTTTGTAGGTCTCTTAGCATTAAAAGGTGGAAGATTGGTAGCACTTGCTAGTGGACTATTCCAGGTTGCTAAACACATTAAAATCAACAAAATACAAGAAGTTTCAAGTACTACTGAGCAGACTACTGAGAACAACTGATTTAAAGATTCTTTACTTTTGGAAATAAAAAAAATCATGTCTGATGAAGTTGTTGAACAAATTACAATGGATCCTATACCTGAAAAGAAAGATCCTAAAAAGAAAGAGAAAGATCCTAAAAAGGTTGCTGCCGGTAAGAAACTAGCAGAATATAACAAAAGAGCTAAAGAAGCGTTAGCTAGGGAAATGAAACGTGAAGCGGAGACTAAACAGGAAGAAAATATAAATTCAGAAGAAGAAAATACAAAGGCTTGGATTCCAGAGCTATCTTTTACTACTGTTTTATCTATTGTTGGAATAGGTTTTACTGCAGTTGACATGTTTATGAGGTATTACAAAAACAGAAAACCATCACCCTCAAATATTCCTACCCAACCCACCCAACCATCACCCTCAAATATTCCTACCCAACCACCACCCCAACAAACTCCGAAAATAGTAATGCTCTGAGGAAAGTAGTTTAAAGATTTTCTCTAACCACAATAAAAATCATGTCAACTGAAAACAAACTTGTGAAAACTGTTACCGATTCAGCCGTCATTATAGGATTGGCTGCTGGAGTTGGATATGTAGCTAAAAAGGCTATGAAAGAATCATTTATAAACGATCCATCCTCAAGTATTACAAACTATGCTAAATGGGTCGCTGTCCTATCCGGTAGTATGTACCTCAAAACTTATTTAGAAGAACAAAAGATTTTACCAAATTAAAGATTTTATGGCGACAATAGCAATGATGATTGGTGGTGCTATTTTGAATGCGACTACCTTCGTTGGTGGGTCATATCTTGCAAAATATCTCTCAGGTGATAAAACAGATGCAGAAAGAATACGACACGACAAGGCAATAGAAAAATATCAAAAAGATTATGCTACATACCAGGAAAATAGGCAGAAACTAATTGATTGGTACTCTCAACAGGAAGATGCTAAAAACCAGGCTTCACAAAATATTTCGAATACAGATGAAGCTTTGAAATTGTATAGTCAGACACATGAACCAAAATTCTCTGATTATTATAGACCTAGTAGCAATCAAAAGATGGGGGAGATGGTATATGTGGGTGGTGGTATGCTGGCATTGGGTTATATGGTTAGTAAATTCTTTTAGGTAAGTGTGTATGATAGTGTTTAAAGATTTCTTACTGATGAGTAAAAAATCCTGGCAGAAGGAGGAGATATAACTGATTTAGATCCGACTAAACTAAATGATCCAGACGATGTTGGTGATGATGATGAGAATGATCCATTTAATTTGAAACAAACCACAAAAACATCCACCAGTCGTCAAACTAAACATGGTGCAAAATTTAAAGAAACTTCATTTGGTGGTCGTGAAACTCAACCCTTATTGTTGAAAGATTTGGGAGATATGGAAATTGAACAAGATGAAGCTTGGTATAGAATCAAATCAAAATTCCCAAAAGTTGATACTTCCAAGTTCAGAGCTAAAATTAATGAGTTGGGTCATGTAATTGTGGAACTGTTTAGAAAAAATTCAAGACCTTATACTTTATTAGGTAAAGATGATGAAATTAATTATAATCTCCCCAAGACTATAATGGACAGTTTAGGACCAAAAGCAGAAGAAGTTGTGGTAGCTAATGACGATAAAATAGCTAAGATAAAAGAATTACAAAACAAAAAGAAGGATGAACTAAAATTTGAAAGAGATAAGCCGCTGAAGACCTCAGAGGTAAGTAGCCGAATTGAAACTCTAGAGAGAGAAATTGCTGAGCAAGAACAAAAGATAACCAATATTGAGAGTGAGAATGATAGAATACAGGAACGAATGTCATTAAGAGAGCGGGTAAAGGCTATCTTCAAAAAGTATGGGTTTACAGTCTTTGCCGTTGTGAGTGCTGTTGGTGTGGTCATTGGTGTTATCGTTTCTAATCTTTCTAAAGGTCTAACCAAATTGGGTAAAGGTGTTGGTAATGGTTTTAAAGTGATTGGTAAGAAACTCGGTGAAATATTACCTGGAATGGTTGGAGCTATCGTGAGCTTTCTGTTCAAAACAGCTGGGGAGGTTATTGGATTTTTAGGTAAAAATGCTTGGCTGTTGATAGTAGCTGTGGTTCTATATTTTGTGGAACAATTTAAAAAGAAGAGACAATAAGTAAAAAAAAAATAATGAATGATACAAAGATTTTAAATATCACTATGATAACTCCAAAAACAAGAATTTATCTGGATCCACCCTTAACCAATGTAAAAGAGATACAAAATACAGGTTTAATTTACATTTCTAAAGCAACGTATAGAAATCCTATGTACTTAATGTGTGATCTTATAGAGCCAAATTCTTCATATTGCAATATGATCCCCCGCGGTGAAAATATAGAACTTAACCCATCACAAGTACTAGCTGTTATTCCATCTCAAGAGAATCCTTGTTTAAGAGTTCTACAAACCAAAAATCCACTCAACTACTTTACTTTATGGATTTTAGATGATAATGGAAGAAAGGCTAACTTAAATAACGAACCTGTTCGAATTCATTTAAAGATTTCCTGTTGATTTGTAAAATATAATATGGATGACTACAATAGAATTTATCCACAAGTTCCTATGAATGGTGATCAAAATAATTTCAGACTTCAAAAATCGTGTGAAGTAGTACATAATCTTCAAAAGGAAATTAGACATTATGAGGATGTTAGGAAAAAGTATAATCGAGCGAGGGGGATATTTACTAAAATCAGTGTTGGTAGTGGGGTGGTTTCAGTTATTTTATCTGCAAGTGGACTGGGAACCTCTCTTACTGGTTTTGGTGCTGTTGTTGGTATCCCATTAGGAGCGATAGGTGGTCTTTGTGGGGGAATATCGGTTGGATTCGGTGCGGCTTCTAAACGACTTTCACATAAAGTTAGTAAACACGAACAGACAGTTTCTCTAGCAAAAGCAAAAGTAAATACCATTCACGACTTGGTTTCAAAGGCACTGAAAGATAATACCATCTCTGACCAAGAATTTTCACTAATTTTATCAGAGTTGGACAAGTTTGAAAAACTAAAACTAGAAATCCGTCAAAAAAACAGGAAAGATATAGAAAAAAACTTAAATATGAATCAGATAAGAACAGAGGTTCGCGCGGACATTTTAAAGGAGTTAACCGGTCCCGAACGTTGAAATTTTCATTTGAGAGAACTCCTGTAGGATGGAATTATGAGGTTGGTATTAGAAAAGAACGGTATTGATTTAAAAACATCTTATTATCAACGTAAATAATAAAATGTTACTCAATGATTTCAGAAATAGGTATCCAAAGGCTGATCGCGACCAATTCGTATTTGTAGCTGATCAATATGGTGGTTACATTAGGTGGAAAGTTGATGGGACAACAATCATGTCTTATGATGACCCTTCTGGAAAAACATGGACTGATGACCTGTCACCCCGTTTGAAAAGACTGCTATGGAAAGATTTAGGATTGAATGATGATGCATTGAGTTCATTCCCCAAGAGTTTAACTATGACCAATCGATCTTACCCAATACCTGCCATTGATTTTGATGACTTTACAAGTAATATCACAAACATGTTGACCTCACTGGATATATACGTGTCAAATACTAAAAAGTTCACCGCTAAGATGCGTAACATATTTACATCCCAAGTTGTGACTTTCAAATTTGGTAAACAGAGTAGAAAATGGTTGAACGCTCCCGATATGAATTATTGGCCTCAACAACTTAACTTTGCAGTTTGGTGTGCTACCTCTGGATGTGGTATAAGTCCTTTCGAGAGTCTCAACTATCCTAAAGTAGTGAGTAGCTTCATTAAGTTCCATGTGTATTTCACTATAAGACGAATACTGTATGAATTGAGTCTTCCCTTACCTGATGAGCAACCTTTTGTAATAAATAATAATCCCTATAATAAAGTTGCATATCAACGATTGTGTGCTGAATTTGGAATCTCAAAAAACTCTGACTTTAGATGGAAAGGTGGTCGAAATGGAGGTTTAGGGGATATATTCCTTGATTATGGTTCTGGATATCATGGATCGGGTGGTGGATATCAAAATGTTCATAAGGTAAGGAACTATGATGATGAAGCTGATCAATGGCCCGGTGAAGGTGGTAAATTCGCTGATGAAGGAGGTAAGAAAGAAAAGGGTAATCTCATCTCATTTATCCGTAATGACGATTTTTCTGATTACAAATATGCTTGGTTTATCCCAACAAGTGGTCATGGACTCACTAAAGCTGGACTTGGTAGATTGAATCGATCTGCTGAAGCCTTTGTTTACTGCATATTGGGGGCGCAAGTCAACACTAGAAACTCGATTTACGGTAATGGTGGTGGAGCGATTGAGACTCAACAAGAATTCTTGGCTTTATTTGAAAGTAGTGTGATCGAGAATGACATTTCGAGTTCGATCCAAAGGTATCAATTAGCTGTACAGGAAGCGAAATTACGACTTGATTTAGCTATTGCTCCTGGTTTATGGCTAATGCCTAGTAATATGATAATCAACACTGAGAGCGTGACTGGTTTTAATAACAAACTTATGAAAGCTACTGATGAGATGAAATTTGGAGTGAATAATTCCCTAAACACTGAAGCAAAACAGGTTGGAATAAAACATAACATGGGATCTTCAAAGGTAAAGTTACCGCATAGAACTGAGATGAAACCAAAACCCTCAATGAAAACAGACTCAACGCAAACAGACTCAACTAAAAATGAAAATAATATAGACTCAACGCAACATGAAAAGAATATATTAGCATTTATAATTGTCGCTGGTGGATTAGCGTGGTATCTATTTCGGTGATTATGATTGTATGTAAATTTTGTTATGTAACACTGACTTGCGTTATATAACTTAATGTTTTTGTTTTGTATCTTGTGTTGTGTGACATTCTTTACATTGCGCCTTCTGTCTGTTGTGTTTGCATATTTGAGATCCCCCACACTCTTTACATTGAGCCTTCTGTCTGTTGTGTTCACATATTCCTTTCCCCTTGCATTCTTTACACATATACCTCACCCGTTTATGCTTACAAATATTATAACCATTACATTCTTTACATATGTTTCTCCTTCGATTATGGGAGCATATTTGAGATCCCTTACAATCCTTACATTGATATTTATACTTTCCATGAATACACTTATATTTATTAGTTGTTTTTTTATCAATCTCTGGTACCGGTTCATCAAGAATGAGTCTTTGCGGTTGGTTGGGGATATTATTTCTAGGGGTTGGGATAGGTGGAGGTTGTAGTGTTTGGATCTGTTCAGGTAAGGTTGTTGGTCTGGTGTTATTTTCAGGGACTTGTAGTTGTGTTAGTGCTTCGATCAGTTCTGGTCTAGTCAACCAATAATATCTTGGAATACCCTGCTCTTTGGCAAGTTGTTTCAGTTGTTTTACTGATTGTTGTTCCATCTTTATTACTGTATACACAAATCTTTAAATCATTTTTCAAATTTTTTTAATTTGTCTTAGAAATTTTAGGACAAAAAATCTCTGATAAAATCTCTGATAAAATCTCTGATAAAATTATAAAATATCTAATAAAATCTCTGATAAAATCTCTGATAAAATCTTCATAAAAAATTTGTCCTAGCCTCCGCTTTTTACATCTCTCTACAGCTAAGAAATTCGAAATGGCAAGAACTGTCGCATTATTATTTTGTGATTTTGAAAGAACAAGACATGTGACTGTAATAATCTGCCCAAATACCAGTGTTAGATGTTTGCGCGTTGTTCCGTACGAGCGAAAAGAAAATGCAGCAAATTTCCATTCTGTCGACGCCTGGGAAAGTGCAAGAGAAAATGTACAGTGTATGAAAGTCATTCAAGAGAATTCATCTTGAAATTATGGCAGTGAAAGGGTTGTTAAAAATGAAGTCTTGATTTCGAAAAGAATTGTTATTATGATTTTATTTTATTTCTTTTTTGATCTGAGTTTTGATAGGTTTAATTACTACTCATGGCAGTACTTTTTGTGTTTTGTCTTTTGCTGTCAGTAATTTGTTAATTTACAACATAACGCACCTCTACCCCGTCGTCAACACTCGGGGGTCTACCTTTAACATTATCTAGTTACGTATTAAAAGACGTTTAAGCCATTAAATCTTTTATTATGTGGTTAGTTCCGCGGGAGGGAAAAATGAGACGAATCCTGAAATCTGATTGGCTACCCGAGCGGACAAGATGTGCCTATCTAGCCCGCTCGGGATTTCCCGCGTTATCCCGTGAAACAAAGCAAAGCAAAATGGCCTTATAATAAATCCTTTGTCAGTGACAGAGCCCGAGTTTGGCCAAGATGGCTGGTCATTGGTCGAGTTCTTTTTGGCGTTTTTATTAACTGAGACGTCCCAGGAGCCAAAGCTTCCATGGAGACCTTGGCTGTGAGGAAAAGTTTTTGTTTTTAAGGGGGGGGAGGGTGGGTGGGTGGGTAAATGGTCTATATTCTTCTATTCATTTCAATACCTTCTGCAAGAGGTGCCACGATATCCCGTTCTTGACAACCTGACCACATTTTCTTAAATTCCTTTCTAAATGCGCGATTACTAAATGCGTATATGAAGGGGTTGATGGTAGAGCTCAGAAACAAAGACAACGTGACCAGTAGTTGTATATTTCTGGAAACTGTACGTAACGAAAATCTCTCAGTAATTAAAATAAACCAGGAAGGGACCCAACACATGAAGAAACTGGCAACAACGATGAACAGCGACTTGCTGAGCTTAATCTCGTGCAGTGTAATTGTAACTCCTTGCAACGACGCTTGCAGATTAGGTGAAATAATGATGTTGTGTTCGCAAATCACCTTGAATACTTTGTAATAGCTGAATGATGAAACTGCCAAAGGAATTAGAAAATACAAAGTGGCAAAAATGCTGTAATGGACAATTTTTCGCAGGTCGGATAGATGTCGCAAGATGCACGTCGCATAGCCGGACACAAACGTAAAAGTTTGCCATCTTAAAGATCTGGCAGTGATAATATAACAGAGCAAAGAGAGCCATGTGAACAGCAGGTACAGTTTTGATCTCAGAGGAGAAAAAACGACGTTAAATTGGTCTGCTTGAACTATTCTGAAATATCTATTGATGGCCGTCAGAGCAATCGTCACCGGAGACACGTAGGTTACAAATACATCGACAAAAGCTACAAGCTGGCAAACTTTGTCCCCAAAAATCCACCGACCAGTAATCAAAGTTCCATTTGTAAAAGGCATTTCTATTGCTGCACAGGCGAGGTCGCTCGCTGCTAAGGCGATAATGTAAAGATTTGTTGTTCTGCGCAGGCGACAATTTCGATAAACGGCCAACAGAACCATAGTATTTCCAACAAGGCTAACTATGTTAATAACATTGAAGAGAAAAACCTCCATAATAATCTGAATTTCATTTCTTGGAGGCAAACTGAGATCAACTTCCATTTTCGCTGCTGAGATGTAAAATGTGAAGGAGTGCGCGCGCGTCTTAATTTTCTCAGTGTGTGGACTCTAATCACCAGAAGAAATCTATATCCGTAATGTTTTTCGTGAGTGCTATTGGTTCTTAAAGATTTTCTGACAATTGTCTCTTAATAATATTTGGTATTTATTAGTAAGAGAATTACGTTTGTTTGTCGCAGCTTGTTTGTGACGAATGAAAAAGGCTTATGTCAGTAACGTCAAGATTCAACTTCAATTTTCTTTCAAGCAATTTTCCGGAAAGTTTCATGTTATCTGCAATTGAGTGGTTTCTGAAAAAGGAACAATGAAGAAGCAATTACAGTTTCAGAAGACACTTTGACATCAGCTGGTTTGTCGGAAACATCTGCCCAGATTCGTGACAATTAAAAGCCACGGTGGAAATGAAAAACTAAGAGAGCGTTTTTGCGCGACATTTGAGATTAAAATCACTGCACCGAGTTCATAATGTATTCACAGACAACATGACGTTTATTGGATCAGTAGCTCCTAGAGATGAAAAAGGACAGACAAACAAAATGAACCCCCATTTTAGCTCGATGTGTTTTCATCATTTTTTTCCTGGTTCGTCCACTGAGGATTGCAGTGGACCTCAAATTATCGTTACTATTACCAAATCACAGGACTAAAGAATTGTGAATGATTTATATTGAACAATCGCATTCTCTTAACGAAAGAAAACAGGTATCAATCTGACGTATTTTTCCTCATTTTACATTTTTTTTACTGTATTTTATTCATTGTAAAGGAGCTGTTTGCTGTGTCCTTATCATGGCCGTTTTTAGCACGAATCGGCGACTTGCATGCTGTCAAAATGGTAAAAAAGAATTTGAATGCGTGGGAAACAGAGAAATAATGGCGGGAAAATATGACAGCTGTTTTTGCCTCATGAAGAGTTTTACAGAAACTGTCACAGCTCCTAAAACAACAGCTCGGAGGCGTGTGATTTCACCTTTTTGTACTAACGAGGGGCTTACACTTTGTCAGTCATCTTATGCGCGTCGCGGCGAATTTGTCGCCAAAAATAAATTGTGTACAATACTGTGAATCATTTTCACTTACGATAGTCACACAGAATGGTTTGGTACAAAATGATTAATAGGGAGCAAAATTAATTCCATAGGATGAAGTAAACAATAAGTGAAGAAGCAGTTGATAAAAAGTAATATGTGCTGGTTGGCTATAGATTAACAAACCGTTATGCCATTCAGTGACTGAACCATGAACTACATCATGATATCTGCCTTGGAACGAAAGTGTTGCCCTGGAATATTGGTATTTAAACTGTTCCTTTGCATATTTACTTTCCAGAGGAATATCGATCAATTTTCGCTTGTTTTTCATTTACTTCACTTTAAGAAAGAGTGACCATACACAGCTTTTGTTTAGTTTTCCGGAAATCATGCACACGGATCTAACAGCGTAGAAATGGTAATTTCCGCCTTTAATCGAAATAACAAACATTGAGGTTTTACGCGTCACTAAAAGAGTATTTCACTCTAAATTACGCAGCAAAATAACCATGCCTTCCTGCTAATCCCATTTCGCTAACAAAAATAGGAAGTAGAGAGGAAGTAACAATTGTCTGAATTTTACTTTTGTTGTATATTTTCCGCTACACAGATAACTAATTCAACTACATAGTGTAACACCCGCTCAAGCCTGAATTTTTTTCAGGTTTTATCTTTGCAGCTTCTTGAGTTGCGTACGTAACCAGGGACGTAGTCTGAGATTTTGAAGAGGTACGCACGGGAAGAAAATTTTAACGTTTCTTGCAATTGCCGTCCGCAAAGGAAATGCACAAGACCACAAAATAACGCGAAATATTTATCAGTCATCTCGATTTAATGATAAGAATGCTTTTAGGGAATAAATATTTATTACAGATTTCAGCTGTACGCAAGGGAGTATGCGCGTACTATGGACGCTACGCCCCTGGTAACTGCAACGATGTTTCACTTAATTATTAAAATCTTTCTTCTGCAGTTCATATATATGAAATTTTTATTCGTTCACTTTCACAACTAACAACCTAGTATTATCTCAAATCCGCGCCATGTATTTGGTCCACTTAAGTGCAGTTAGTAACATTACTGACAATGGACCATGGTTAAATAAACCACCTTCTGCCATAAAGTATGCAACACGATATATTATAGTCAGTCAGGAGCCCATCACCCGGAGCCTCCATACACACTATATCCTTGAGTCAACCTTTGCTCGTATCTTTTTATTTTTAGAACAGTCTCAAGAGAATATTTTGTTAGACGCTATCACTCAGGGTTTGTGACTACGTGTGACGTAAAAGAAAAACTTTGTTCTGATTGGACGGTACAATGCATTCGTGGGAATTCGAACGACTAAAAATAGAAAGATACGGGAAAAGGTTGTCTCCTAGGGTTTATAAGGGAGATGGAGGCTCCGGGTGATGGGCTCCTGAGTCAGTTCAGTAAACCCAGCCAATAGCATGACAAGAAACAAATTAATGTTACTTTCAGATTCTCATAACTTGGTCGGCCAGAAAAGCAATGTTTAAGGAAATAATGGAAAAAATTGAAACGGGTACGACTAGTTTTCCTCTAATTTCTTGGTCATTCAGTTGCGTAAGTGAGACGTGATTCAGCTGCTTTCATCTATAGGCAACTTGAGACATACGACAATCAGGCTGTCGAGTTTTTTATTTGTCTTAGGAGATGGCACGTAGTTATGTGAAGAGTGACAATTTCGAAAGAAAATCGCCCACAAACCTAGAACGTCCCTTCCTTCAACACGTACCCAATCGTTTTAACCAAAGGTGAATAAACTAAATATCCAGAGAGATAGATGTACAAAACGGAAGAGGTTTCTGCGCACAGCAACCTTGAGTTATCCCCCAACCAACAATTAGTTTCATTTACTGAAAATTGGTTACAAAAGCATGACACAAAAACAACATCTTAAAGTAACCCGCAGGTGTTCCAACTATCTTTTGAATGAATTTGAATTTATGCAGTCAGGACATATTTGAGTAACCAATGCAATGATCATGACAGAAACTGCCAAGATTTGCTGATAATGTGAACAACAATTAATCAACTAACATTAGCAGATTAAATGCAAGACAGCGTGCAGTTAGTTTCGTTTCTGGTAATATAAACTTCTCCTAATGTCAGTGATGATTATGGAACTTCCAGACCGTCATCTAGCAGTTTCTAGCGTTGAATCTATTGTTATCATAGCGATGAATTGTGTAAGCTTATTGGGTAACGTCATGGTTTGTATAGCAGTGTACAGAAATCCTAGAATACGTGCAACAACCCATCTCTACATCGTAGCTTTAGCGGTTAGCGATCTCCTTTGTGCCCTCGGTTCCATGCCATTCACAGCAACAACCTTAGTAGCAGGAAAATGGCTTTTTGGTCAAGCAATTTGTGAAGTCCAAGCATTTATCATGTACTTCGTGCTTAACATTTCTCCGACAACCATGGGTTTGGCAGCGTTTAACAGATATATGAGGATTGTGAAAACCAAGTATTATAAGAGGGTGTTCTCCAAATGGCGCTCCAAAGTTCTCCTGGTCTGTGTTTGGTTGTCTCTTGCGTGTTATCTCCTGACTGCCAGAACCACGGAATGGCTCAAATTCACATTCTATCCCGGTTATGCCAGCTGCGTTGTGTCCTTTGATTCCGAGAGAAAGAAAATAGTCCATTATGCCGTGGTGATATCGTTTTATTTCGCGGCGCCACTAGCTGTTGCCGTCATTTCATACTACTATGTTTATCAAACGATCCGACGCCACAACCTTGATATAATACCGTCCCTTCAGAGCAGGGTGCGTCTAGCCAGAATTTCAGTACACGAGATCAACATCAGTAAATCTCTGTTCCTGGTTCTTGCTGGTTTTGTGTTGTGTTGGTTGCCCATGTGGGTGGTCGTGGTCGTCATGCGTTTTAAAACCGAAGTGACATTACACCGTAACGTGCAGCTTATTCCCATGTTTCTAATCTATCTCAGCAGCACCATAAATCCCTTTATATACACAGGAAGCAATCGAGCTTACAAGATAGAGTTCAAAAGACTATTGGTTTTATGGCGAAAAGAAAAAATGGAAGTTTTTCCTGTGAGAATGACAAGACCCAATAACGTCCTTTTCGAGGCAAATGTTGAACTCGAGGAAGCAGTAAAACCGTGCCAAGTTTAATCTTGTTAGGTTGGAATATTTTCCGCATAGGACCACATAGTTGTGAGGGGAGTGGACAGCTTGACTGAACGAATTTGAATGGCGTTTGATTGAGCGACTGCGTGTCTGAGACAATGAGCGTCGATATGACGCACTATATGATTGACAAGCCTCAAAACGTTTCACTTGCTGGATATCATGCAAAATGGAGGCCATTCACCAACCATGTAAGCCGTGATTTACCTCAGTTCTTTCACCGACGACCATTTTAAGACTGATTTGACTGTACGATTGGCATGCCCCTACTTGTAAACTGCACACCTATACCGTGCTTCATCTATGAATACTTTTTGCTGTTTACAGTAAAGAAGCTTGCAAATGAATACTTTTTTTGGTCGTGATTTTCATTCCTGGCGGAAATCTATAGATCCCTTTTCTACGGACATAAAGTTGAAGTCATTTGAAGTCAATCTCCGTTTTAAAGCCCAGCATTGTTTTACTTCCAGAAAGTTAATACCTGTAGGTCAGTGGTTGAGTTAGTCTTCAGATTGAGCTGGCGCTGTTTTGATGTCGATGTGAGTTACTGCCAACTAGTCGGAACTAAATCGCTCAGTCATTCTATGCCTTTTTTATGAAGAACATTTTATTCCATTGATTATGAGCCGGTGGTGTACAGCACTACACGGTTTTTGTCCTCTTTATTAAGATACTTGAGTCACAGTTAACACTTTCTGCGTCCTTTTTTCTGAAAAGCCGTTCTTTAACTCAGCCTTAGATAATTAGATATGGACGTCACTCAACTGGCCATGAATGGCTGGTAAATACTATTACACGAATGGCTGGTAAATACTATTACACGAATGGCTGGTAAATACTATTACACGAATGGCTGGTAAATACTATTACACGAATGGCTGGTAAATACTATTACACGAATGGCTGGTAAATACTATTACACGAATGGCTGGTAAATACTATTACACGAATGGCTGGTAAATACTATTACACGAATGGCTGGTAAATACTATTACACGAATGGCTGGTAAATACTATTACACGAATGGCTGGTAAATACTATTACATGAATGGCTGGTAAATACTATTACACGAATGGCTGGTAAGTATTATTACACGAATGGCTGGTAAGTACTATTACATGAATGGCTGGTAAGTACTATTACACGAATGGCTGGTAAGTACTATTACACGAATGGCTGGTAAGTACTATTACACGAATGGCTGGTAAATACTATTACATGAACCTTGTTAACTGTACTTGATGACTAGGAGGTCCACAATAAAACGCGAAATCACGGCCCGCATGTCTGAGATTATTTCGTGTGAATCTCAGTGCAACAGGAATAACAAATTTCACACGGTGTGTTCATTTAAGTGTGACTGTCGCCTTGTTGTCCTTGTTGTTAAGTCTTCCACTTCTCTTCTGAATGGTTTGTACATAAATCCATAGATGACTGGAGCGAGAGTACAGTCAGCATAATACAGAAACGTGGATATCAAGTAAACTGTATTAGGAACACTACTGTTACCCAAAGCTATACTCAATATCGCTATTAATGCCAATGGAATCCGACAGATTATGAGTCCAACAGCCAACATTGACAGAGTGCGAGTGACTTTTATCTCTTCCACATAAAGTCGGCCTCCAGCTCGATTGCTTCTATCACCTTGAAACGGAGCTTGGATTGACACCACGTTCTGCCTTAAAATGCAAGTTACCTTAGTGTAGCAAAGTACGAGCGTAACCATCGGCAAGATTACAAACAAGACCAAATAAAGCACCGCAAAAACCGTGCTTGAGTGACGTTTTTCACTGCTGCTAAAGAGAAAGACGCAGCTTGCTTGTTCAGGACTGAACTGGATTCGTGCCTGGGAAATTGAAATGCACAATATCAGTGCCAACGAATCCAACAGCAGAACGGCGATAACCATGCCGATGGAACGATTGATCGTAAAGAGTTTTTGATAAAAACCGGGATTAATGACCCGAAGAAGTCGATTAACAGCACTGAGAGCAATGATTTGTAACGAAAATAAAGCCAAGATGACAAAACAGAATCCCTGAATTTCACACAAATATGATCCAAATGACCACCTCCCTTTGAATAGAACAGCGACAGAGAAGGGTAAGACGAGGCTGGACAGCAAAATGTTCGATACTGATAAAGCAAACACGTATAAATTCGCCATTGTGTGAAATCTTGAGTTTTTCAGCATAGACCAACACATCCCCGTGTTGCCAACCAGAGCGACGAGGTTAATTAAACACATTAATCCTGCTTCGATTACCAGAATAATTCGACTTCGCGAGATCAAAAATTCCGAGTCCTCGTTTGCCATTACTCTTGAGAACAACCGGCTTGGTCAACACAACTGTAATCTTAGAAATATTTAACTTGGCTCACTATTTACGAATGAGTAATATCTAAGCTTCACTCACTATTTATGAATGCGTATGGCTTTGCATAAAAAGGTGGTGGAACGTGTGTGTTCTCATAAGCGTTTCACCGACTTCCTCGCGTCATCTTACAGTGTTTCCGTTGGTATTTTTCATTGCGTCCTGCCTATCAAATTCTTCGGTACAAAAATATGAGTGTCAGTTTCCTGCGGGCGAGTTCCTTTTATTTTTAACATGTTCACACATAATCCCTTTTGTAGACATGAGCAAACACGAACAGCAACTATCTGCATTTCAGCTTTATTCTGGGTTAAAGTTGTTTGGTCCGTTTAGTTTTCCAAACGGAAACTTGAGAGTCCTGGCAGTACATATTTGGCTATCACTGAGACGACACAATGTATATTCAAAGGTGACAGAACTAAGGGGTTTGAGACTCCTTTGTTCTGTCATCTGCTTGGAATATAATCCTTTGTAGAAGCAAGGAAACACGACCAGCCACTAGCTATCTCCATGTCAACCTTATTTTGGGATAAAGTCATTTGGTTCGTTTAGTTTCCAGACAGACACTTTAGAGTTAAGAGTCACAATAAATGGCGATAAGTATCTATATTTTTCTTTACTTGCAATGTGCATCAGCTTGTCAGTGTGTACCCTTTACTGAGATCATTCAACATTTCAAAGAGTCAGGGATTATTTTTCTTGCTTAATTACGAATTTTAAATTGGTTTGAGTAGGTCTATATGTTAAGAACTTTACCAAACGGAAGGTCTCCGGATCGACAACAACACGTGACGTGGCTCGGAGTCACACCAGTGAGAAAAGATAACGAGAATTTATATAAGGAAATTCTCTGTAAGGGCGTAAGATTAACATCCTTCCTCGGGTCCTTTTAAATGTAAACACACTCGAACTGGAGTCCAATATCAAGGTCATTATATTCACTAGAATTCTGTTTTTTTTTCTGATAACTTTCGTTTCCAACGTGAGAAATGCCGCAAGTATAATATACGATTATAAAATTTGGACCTCAGCTTTTAACTTGACGCTTTTGCAATTCTCTGAAGTTTCGTTCTGGAATGACTCTTGAATGAATCAATGTAAGTTAGGTAAAAAATGAAATAGAAAGTTCTTTATTATCACACTACGAGTCAAAATGCGACGTGCATGTGAGAAAATTTCTCATTTTTTCCTTTTTTCTTTTTCCTTTTGTTTACATTTTATTCCTGTTGGACCGGAACTAAGCGCTTATCACAGAAGTCGGCAACCCACAAAGGAGCTAATAATCTAGCTTTACCGCTGATTTATGCAACTGTGTGGATGTCTTGATTGTTTTGCTTTTATGACCACTCAAAACCAATGCTAAAACAAAAAGTGAATTGCTTTGCTTTATGTACTGATGCTGTTTCTGATTCCTGATTGAACAAAATGGAACTGGTCGATAAAGGCATAGTTCCAAAAAAACAAAACAAAAAATAACAGTAAAATAAAAACAATTCGCTAACTGCAACCAGTCAGGTAATCAAAATTAGTACGACAAATATCATTTAGCTAGCAAATGTTGAATATTAACTGAGCTGGGTTATATTAACACAAGTCAACACGTTTTGGAATATTCACCTAATTTTCATACTTTGACTAAATTGCCTCCGTGTTATTCACTAATAAAGAATTAGAACTTCCCATTATTCAGAAGAAAACAGCAATTACTTTCCAAAGTAATATGCGCTTCAATAAATGGCGCCGAGCCCAATAGTTAGAAAATTTACAACAAAACTAATTGCTCATATATCAAGAGGACAGTAAAACTAAGACAGCTAAGGTAAATAAATGTGGAATATTTACACAAGATTGCCCAGTCACATTTCCTTTTGGGGAACAAATGACATGGATGTTTAAACATTGATGTTAAACCTTAGTATCTTTAATCACCAGCAAACTAACAAAACAGATGTCCTGTTCTCAAACACCAGAAGGGTTATCTCCTGCTGCGGTCTCCATTGCCGCCTGTGCGTTGTTTTTCTCAATTATTACTATCAGTAGGGTGTTACGCCTTGCTTTATATTGCGCCAAGGAGATCAAGGACTTAACTTGAAATGAAAATGGACGATGAAAACATGAGGAGATTGTTGGCTGATTTGGCCAACAGAAGCACAGCCGCGGTTGTATTTGAAGCTGCGTTTATGATCCTCATTATTGTCGTAGCGTTGATTGGTAACTTTGTCGTTCTTGTGGTTTTGTGCAAAACACCGAGGCTTCGGACCGTCACCAATATTTTTCTCATCGCGTTGTGTATAACGGACCTGCTCACTGCCATTTTTGTGATGCCGTTTACAGCATCCATCTTCATATACGGAGAATGGATCTTCAACAAACATTTATGCGTTTTCCAAGGAATATTCATTCTTTGTCTGGTATGGATATCTTTGCACATGATTACATTGATGGCAATAAATCGTTACTTTTGTGTCCTGAGACCAAACCTTTACCGAAAAGTATTCTCTAAGCGATCCACTGTGTTAATGATTGTGGGGATCAGTCTTCTGACTTTCCTATTAACTATTGCGCCTTATCTAAGTGGTTTGGTGAGCTATATCTTTCGACCCGGAAAAGCCGCATGTTTTATGACATTTGCACAAGAAAAACGCTTGGGAAAAGTTGTTTATACATTCTTTCTCTTACTACTCTACACCATCGTACCAATGTGCATAATCGTGGCGTGCTATTACAAGGTTTTTCGCACGGTGAAACGTCACGCTGTAGCCACAAAAAACACGATTCGTTCTCGTCAAAGAGGCGACCTAAGCTCTGAAGAGGTGCGAATGACCAGAATGCTCCTAACTCTAGTGATTGGGTTTGTAATCTGTTGGATACCAGTCATTCTCATAGACTGTTTGAACGCTGTTCTTGGAACAGGTAGCCTCCCAAGAGGCGCTTACGTTTCATACATTTTGTTCGCTTTTTTTGCAAGTTGTGTTAATCCCATAGTATGCATAACGCTCAACGGAAAAATACGCCGTGAGACGAAACGAATCTTGTTTTGTCACAAGTGGCGACAAGTTGGTGACGCTGAGCAGACAGCTGATAATGTTGATATCACTGTGGTTCGTGTTCTTCAAGAGCCGGTCCGATGAAGAACAACCACAGGACTAGAAACAACTAAGTACAACGATGAACCAAAGTAATATGAATCTTAGATACATGATTTAGAGACCTTTTTAATGCAAACTGTGTATGGATTTTTAAACCACTCCCTCTCCACTTTCTTGTCCTATCCAAGCTCTTCTGTCCGAACAGAATGCCGGTGTGTTTCTTGAAAATTACTTGAATTGCACTGAATCGAAACGTTCAATTCAAAGCAGATGTGTTCTCTTGCTCAGTGGGTGTTAAGAGTTTTGGAGGGAAAAGCAAATGGAGGTATTAATATTTAGGAGACTTTGCAATTAAAACCTTTTTTTTCATTCAAACGAAAAGATAAGAGAACGTCTCATGGCTTTTATTGCGATCTGTTGCTTTCTGTTAATGTTGTTTATAGTAGTTGTAAAAAGGTTCAAGATAGAAATCGTTTCCACAATTCAGTGTTTATATTATTTACGTGCTTATGCTTTTTCGTGTTTCTCGGTTAATGGTGGCTCCCGCAGAGAAATATATTATTGGCACAATGATTTTTTCAAAGAAGGAGGTTGCCCTAGTAAAACTTTGATAAGTGTAGCACTTCATATTTCTTTACTTTTCTAAAGTGCGAAGGTTAAATTTTAGCCTCTTTTCACTTTCTGTAACTGGCGAATTTTTACGCCTGACACAGCAAAACACAAAGCATTTACATTCAAATTACAAATTGGAGCAAGATAATGTTTGTTGCACCTGTTTTCAATGCCCCGACATTTCACAATCAATGCGGCCTAAATAAGAAATTCCAAATAAAATGCACTTTACACTTTTCTAGAAAAATATGAATTTGGTTTAAGAATGTTTATGCCAGTTTTACTTATTCTATTTTCTATCAGAAGGACACGAATTTGTGCCAATAAAATCCTTCTTCCTTGATGAGGCGAGTAACATTTCCAACTGAGGTCATAGCGTTTTTCTTCCATGCATAATTTGAATGAGCCGAACAATTTTACTCGATAAACAGCAACAATAAAAGCGATTTAAAACCATTTTTCTCTCTCACTGAGTGAAGAATAAGAAACTTTATCCGCAAAATAATAACCAGTGACTGGGTTCTTATGCGTAGTTTTCTCCCCAGTTGTGTAAGAATAATCAGATAAACTGCAAAACCGCGGAAACATGAAATCAAGAGAAATGGCAGCTTTTGCGAAATTGCAGTTATAATCAAACGGATAACATCTATATGTTTTTTTTTTTTAATAAAAATCCACTCTGCTTGGTTTTAACTTGAATCAAACCTTGGAGTTGGAGCTTGGTTAGGCTCGATTTCCGCCGTCCTCTCGTGTTCGGTCTTTCCTCCTGCTTTCGGGGGATGACCGCGGGCTCATTTTCCCGAAAAAGCGGCTGGAAATCGAGCCTAGAGCTTGGTTGGTTTGTACACTCAGTGTATTCAAGGGCCGGTGTTTACTTCACCTTGAATGTTCATGGTCCTTGCATTCTTAGCTAGCAATTTCATAAATAACCTCCGTTTTATCCATGAGAATAGCTGAATGAAACAATGTGTGTATGTATATCTTATCTACAATTTGAATAGTAACAGAAGGTGAACGAGCTATCATAACAAACGAGTGTGATTCTTGATACGGATAGAGTAAAAATTGATAAATCTAGCCTAAACCTAAAAGCGAAGCTCCCATTTAGTGTCAATCATCCCTTGTAATAGACTTAAACATCTTGCCAAATTCTCATTAATTTGTTTAGCTTTGCTTTTGGCTTTATTAATGCTACCACGTGACCGATATTACTAGTTACTCAGAAAGCGACATAAATGGTCAATTTCTTTTCGTGGAGATTACACGAAATTTAAAACGATGTTGAGGCTTATAAACAAAAATGCTAGTTAAATTTACATTTATTAAATAAAAATCATTTTACACAATGAACTGAATACTAAGTGAACTAAGTGAGTTGTCATTTTCTGGTGATCTCACAAATGGCAGTCGCACTCATGACGTCAATGGCATATTACTATTATCACCGGTTTATACGTGGCTCAGATCAAAAGATACCGATAAGGTACTTTTTGAAGAAAAAATTTTTAGATAATCTTGGGGAAAACTGCGGAACCTTTCACTAGCTTTTCAGAGATAAACTGTAGAACTGCGCTGTCACGTAAAAACAAACATGACACATCGGCGTTCAGAACCGGACAAAAAAAATGGTCACACGGATCAACCACAGACCTTCTGTTCCGATGGTTGTGGGCTTGACTCCAACCTTATTGGAAGAAATTTTTCTCTAGCTCGTATGATTCTTCCTAATCCCAGCACTTGGTAAAAAGCTAAGTAGAAATTTCGGTATTGATTCGTATTACTAAAATTCACATTCAGAATCAGCCTATTTAATAAAATGTTTTCACTCTACGTGTTAAGTACGCCGCGGTTCAACATTAAACTGTATTTACATGTCAGCACCGAAATATATTGTTTATTAGTTATTTTTGACACGTTGTAGTGTATTATCAACTTTCTTTCTAAATAAAAAAATATATCTTTAAAAAAAGATCGGATGTTTCAAAAGATACCGGCAGTTTCTGATAACATAGCTTTCGTAGAAATCTTACTTCAACCTGAATAATCTCTGGTCGCTTGTTTTCGTGGCTTTTCTTTTATGTTAGCCCTCGTTGATAAAAAGAAAAATTCAACACGATCAGACCAATTCGACTTGTTCATCCGTTCTTTATTTTCCCGAAGATCCCTCGACCTCGTGGTCTACCAGTCCTTTTATATACCACGTCGGGGTCATAGCCAGGATTTTTCAAAGGGGGGGTCACAGAGGCTAATCACCAGAATATGTCATGTCGACCTCCACGCCGTGCATGTTTTACTTAATGTAACAGTTTTGGGATGAGCAGTGAGAGTATAGTGGGCAGGACAAGCCTACAAAATAGCTTCTAACCACCTAAATATTGTATGTTGTTTGCTCAAAAGAAGGCCTACCAAGGGGGGTCACGGGCACCCCAGGACCCCCCCCCCCTAGCTAAGCTCCTGCACGTGACGGACTGTGTGGGGTGGGGTAGCCCCTACATACACCCCCTCTTAAATGCGATGTCCTCTTGGACAATGCAATATTGGCTTATTCTACACCCCATTGGTACAGCTTACTACATCCTAGAAACAAAAACCACTTTGAAGGATAAGGTCTCTAAAGGCGAATCCTACCTTCTAATGTGATAACCGCGAATAATGACTAATTACCAACTACGGCGTTCTTAAGCACTATCTCTGTATTGCTTGTCCACGACTGTGTGTTTCTACTGTTGGTGTTGAAAACTGCAACATTTCCAACTCGGTGGGTGAGAGGCCAGATGAATCCCCTTCTTCCCTACTCTCGCTACCATGCTGATGTACCTCATTTCTGCTGGAGTTAAACGCATGAACAACTTTGTTAAGTGAGTCCTTCCACTTGTACTTCTGGCTTTCTGGGATAGTTCTCAACACATGCAACAATGTTCTGTTAAACCTTTTTACCTTTCCGTTCCCTTGGGGGTGGTACGGTGTTGTTCGCAGACGTGTTACGCCAATAAGCTTTTCCAATCTGTGAAAGAGTTTATTTTCAAACTCCCGTCCTTTTTCGTGAAGTAGCTTTGTTGGGAAACCAAACCGTAGCACAAAGTCATTAAACAGGCGATCAGCTGCAGTTGTGGCTGACTTGTTTTTTGTTGCATATGCCGGTGCAGAACGAGTAAAATGGTCAATGATGACCAAGGTATACTCATTAACCTTGACTTTATTTACTCGAAATGCCAAAGAGATGACCTTAGATTACATGATACATCTTCGGTCGAAGAACAAAACTGGGAGATTGCAGCTCACAACTCAATGGGGGAAAAGAAAACACGTGCAACTGTTCGAGGGGAATTGGGTTATAATTATTTGAACCACTGACAATTGAACCGCTGACAAGGGCTGTGCTTATTGTGCCAATGCATCCACTCCCAGATACAGATTGTGGATACAAGTTGCAGTTGAAGCTCCTCGATTTCGTGTTCCGTTGCCATTTGATCTGTTTACAAAGATGAATAAGCAAACAACTGTGCTCGTACTCGTCAGTTCAACAATTCCACAAACAACAAATTTTATGACAAATCAACACAAGGCCAAGGTACATTTCCGTTCAAAATAAGTATTGACTTGAACTTTCCACAGTCGCTAGCATAGCACACATATCCATAAAGCCAACACGATCAAAACACGACACGACGATATTTCGTTTCGTAAAAGCGAACCATAAAGCTTCACGTCTTTTCGTCGCTACATTCAGATACGTTTCCCTGAGCGACAACTCCTAGCAGGGTCGCCAAATGTTAGCCCTCGTTAATATAAAAAATTGTCAAAAATTCAAAAGATACCGGCAGTTTCTGATAACATAGCTTTTGGAGAAATCTTACATCAACCTGAATAATCTCTGGTCGCTTATTTTCGTGGCTTTTCTTTTATGTTAGCCCTCGTTGATAAAAAGAAAAATTCAACACGATCAGACTAATTCGACTTGTTCAACCATTCTTTATTTTCCGTACGGTCCCTCGACCTCGTGGTCGTTTTATATACCACGTGACTGACGTGGGGGGGTGGGGTAGCCCCTCCATCATTTACTCTCTTCTTGCCTTCCTCTTTTCTCGTAGCGAATAGGTTATTTAATTGCTAATCCTTATGATCTATGGAAACACAGCTAGCGAATTTATGAAAATGGTAAAATAGTATACAAAAAAAAATTAAAAACAAAGCAGCGTGATTCTAAAGTTTTATTTTTGCCATACAAGAACAAAGTCCGTCGACTGAAATTCCAATTTCGCCAACCGGTACATGATTGTAAACAGCGGGTTCGCTAGTTTGGAGAGACTTACGTGCAGGGATCCTAAATTGAGGAGCAAAAGTTACTTTTTAAAAATACTTTTAAAAGATTTTTTTTAGATATCAACAAATCTGTTATCAGTTTAAGGGAAAACCCGACACTGTAATATACTCTCTAGTTTTTAAAGAAACGTTAGATTTATCTGTCACCTTTAGTGAGATCGGATTAGGCTTTTGAGTACACGGCACAAATGAATAGAAGAAAAATGCTGTTGTATGGAACCTAATTGATCAAGAAAATTATACTGTGAGCCAAACGAAAAGTTTTGCCAATAGGCTTTTATATGAAATAAGATTCAATCTGACGGTTTCTGAAATTCTTAGTGTGCTATTGGTAATATCAAGACTTGAAGAATTAGAAACATTAAAAATCTCCATCTGACTGACTCAAGGCAGAGAAGGCAACATAAAAACTAACATTCGTGTCTGAAACAATTGGGCTCACCATTTTTTGTTGTAGTTTATATACATCCAAAGGCGCAAATACCTTGTATCACGTGCTATTATCTTGAGAGATATTGTGTTGCTAGCTGCTTTACCAGAAAGACTGGATCGAGAAATCATGTGACACAAACATCAAGCTGAAGGTTTTGCAACGGTGCATATTACTGTTAGCAGAAAAAAAAATTGTGAAAAGGTAATTATGAAATACACATTTTCTATTTTCTAATTAACATCCTCGAAGGAGTGATTAAAGCCGTCAAAAATAAGGCTTACATGGGGTTCTAATTAATTCTTATCATAATTTCATTGCTTTTCTAAAACTTCCTGTGCGCTCGAGCCAACAGGTTTAAAAGGCGCGCGATCGTTTTGTAAAACACATTTATTGATTGGGGCATGAAATTCATATAAATATGTCACAAACAAACAGTAAAAGTTCTAGATTTATGTTAAAAGCTTTTTATTTTCCCCCAAATTAAAACCCCCCTATCAAGTTTCAAGGAAAGTAAATGGCCATTTCGTTTTCATGAAAAAAGAAAATGCAAAAAAGAACATTGTACTTTTTTTCTAGTTTGTTCTATTTTACGCAGTTTTGCATAAAGCCTTTGTCTAGCACCATCAATTTACTTCCCTTTATTGGCGAGTAGACCATTAATCTAGCCGGCGACACATTAAATTTTACCGTAACTAAAACAGCCTGTCTCAACTGTACCAAATGCCCTGGAAATATTCCTTTTTTACAGCGGCCTCGTTGCTTTACCTTATGCCAATAGCAACGCCGAGTATCGAATTATCATAATTAAACATTTTGAACTTAGGGTATAGTTTTTGTTGCATTGACACTGTGTGTTGTCTTCATTACTCCAAATGTCTGGCAATGAAATTTTTGTTCATTTGAAAACTTCATCACAAAAGTGTCTCGTGGTCTGTTTGATTTGGAATCATTAACTCGAATCCACATGATTCAGCAAACAAAATCGGTAAAGCAAAATGTATCTTCCTATGCCAATGGTATACATTGAAATATGAAAAAAAAACTCGTAAAAAAAAAAATCAGAGAAAGCCGCGAAAGGTAACCTGCAATAGACTTACAAATTGACGTTGTGAAAAGAAGACATCACTATGAGTTTTGACAACACAATTTTACAGATTTCAAGTTGATCAGCTGTTTGCCATCTCGATTTAATATTAACTATTATGTTGTAAGCTTGCTGTGACGCCTTTAACGGATGAAATTAAGGAAAAATTGAGACTAGAATGATTAATGACACTTGCAAAACAAGAGTGTTTAGAATGAGAAAACCATATACATGCGAGTACTATGCAAACTGGTCTACCAAACAGGGAGACCTTTCAAGAGTTTGATCAATTGCTGACCTGAGAAGATGGAAAAGTGACATTTGAAAGATCTTGAAATCTTTTAAATGAAAATCAATCAGGCTTTTAGACTGTCGAGGGTTAACACTTGCCGACTATCGCATCTCGAGACTTGTTTTCTTACTGAACCAATGAAACGCTTATCATTGTATGTAGTTTACAATAAAGCAAGTACTACCACAGCCAAGAATTATTCCGTAGCTTTTAATAGCGAGGGATCACACTGCTAAGGCGGCTTACATCAGTACGAATGAAAACGCGTAGAAACGCAAAGTGTTAGCAGGGCTTTACTCCCCAAAAATGTACGCAATACGTTATAGGTGCATTACTTACATATAACTGTGAAGCATACAGTAACTTTAAAGAGAATGATCACGTTGTATTGGTTACATAATTAATTAGCCACTGATAAGACAAACTGGATCACAGTTCGGAACTGTTAAGGTATATTTCCGAAAGCATGGTCGAAATACATTTTGGTCAAAAATGTAAATTTAGCGAATCTGTGACGTCTGTCTTAAGAACTAATAATGGATCTTAAAATTGTTAGGGGTTCTTTTCGTTGATATTCTCCACCTGTTTTGAATTTTCTTCCACTTTGGTGCAACTTTCTTCGTGAATAGTAGAGTCTTTTGCAACAAATGTTGCAGTCAAACTGTGGTTAAGATTTTCTTAGTTTCTTCTTGCAACAGCGGAAAGCTCTCTTCAGGGCTCGACGGTAGTCTGCCTTGTAAAATGAATAAATTATAGGGTCCGCCAGGGCATTACCGACCAGAGAATACAAAGAAATATCAAGCAAGATGTGTGGAACCTTATCAGGAAACCCGAAGGTGCCAAAAATGTTTATGATAATAAGTGGTAACCAGCAAACAGCGAACGTCCCCCCAACAAGCGCAAAAACTTTAGCTGCCTTGACTTCGACTGAAATATTCAAGGAACGTTTTTTCGATACGCGACGAAATTGCGAGTCACAGTTTGTTTCATGTTTTAAATTTTTGCTGGCCATTTCGATCATCATTTTTACCTGACGCCGTGTTGCACGAAATATTTGCGTGTAGGCCCAGCATATAGATACCGAACAAACCGTGACAATGGTTATCAGTACTCCTTGGTAAATACGTCCTGCCAAGACCTTGATATCATCCTTGTATTCCCAGAATATCGGTATAATCGCCAGTAGTACGGGTATAGTCCACACCAAAGCCAATATCCTATATACAACTGCGCGCGTCACTTTTGCTCTGTAAGTTAGCGGATTCAGAACGGCTTGGAATCTATCCCAAGTAATGCCGCAAAAGTTGAATAAGTAAGCAAAAAGGATGTAAGCAATTATGTAGGGGCTTATAGGTAAACCAGCTAGAAACGTTGGCAGAAACACCACAGCTACCAGCATATCACTCAATGCCAAACTTAGAATAAACGTGTTTGTAATCGTTCTTAGGGCTCGGTAGCGGCAGAAAAGCGCACAGACCAGGGCGTTTGAAATCAAAACCGAAATGCCTATCGTTATCAGTGACAGAGCGAGGAATGAATGCAAGTCTATTGCCATGTTAACGACGTCGTCAGGCGCACTAGAGTTTGCGTTCTTGAGATCACTGTTTTTCATCTGTTCTCGTATCTGTACAGCTAAGCCGGTCAGTCTGTATGCTGTAACTTGCGTTACGAAGATCCTGCAAGACGACTGGTACTTTTCTCACGTCCTGAAGATTTCAAACCATCAATTCTTGTGAACATGCAAACCAACCTAACACGAGAAAAGTCGTTACGTTACGACTATTATAGAACGTGAAATTTTTGCTGAGAAGAAAGAAAAATATAAGGTTCCCCTCTTGAACTCTCCCGAGCAAACAAGTTTTGTTCTGTAAGTAAATACACTTCAGTCCATTTTTAAAATATATGATAATTTAAATCCAAAAACATGCCCTAATTAAAGGTTTGCCTGTCTCCTCCAATAGTGCAGCTCATTTTGACGCTCTGCTCTTTCCTTTGTTCGTTTTCTTTTTTGTGCAACTGACAGGTGGCAGTAGTCGATGTTATATCGTTGAGCTTTGATAAAATTCTTTTTCTTAAAAATACAAAATCAATAGAAATAGAAGAAAAAGGTCAAACGAAATTGAGGCCAAAGAAAATAAGATCTTGCTAGGCACCCCAGAGAAACGAAATTACCTACAGTGCCATAACGGTGAACAACAATGCGCTTCCTCGTTATTTATCAATTTCAAAGCAAAACAATTACAATTTACGGTGATATTTTTGAATACAGATAGATCGCCCTGATAAGGTTGCTAGAAATCGTTGTATTGGATATTTTTCATCAAAATGAATCGAGACCAGTGTAAGACGGGCAAAGATCTATTTATTGCCCTTCTTATAGCATTGTACATTTTGGCTCTCTCTGCTATCTTTCTTCCCAGTTGGCTATTGCAATTACTTTGGAAGCTTAATTGACAGAAAAATCGAATTTCTTTTACTGAGATTACGACTTTTTCTCTTCGCAATGGTTCCAACATGCTTGGTCTTTTCGTGGAGTTTCGTGCAAAATAGGTGAGAAACCTCAGGCAGATGCTAGCTAGACAGATAAATTATTTATTTCGTTTAGTCACAAAGACTCATGAAACAGTTTGTATTAAAATTTCCTTTTGTCTTCGGGAAACTCCCAAATTGATCATTCGATGCATATGAACAGAGAATAAATGTAATTTTCAAAGTAGTTCTCTATAAAAAGGGAGACCGCCAAAATGTCCGTGCACTTTTATTCCGTCTAAGACTTGAAAGTAGAATTTAGCATATATGTTAGGAGAAACAGTGATAAATAAACAATTAAATTAACATATCTATCTAGTTCTCAAGATGAACTAGATTGTTTCGCCTTCCTTTTTAGAATAAACAGGGCTTAACATCTGATTAGTATTTTACGGTAAATTATTTCAAATGGCTGCCAGAAGAATTCACAACGAGAAATAAAGCAAAAGGTAAATCCAAATAAGAACAAAGCCTTTGAGAATAGAATTGTAAAATCAAGAGAGGATGAGGTAAACAAACAATAAATACTACTTTCACCTAACAAAGGAAAGATGTAATTTTGTGAAATAAAAATAAAACGAGACAAAATGGTGAATGGAGTTAGGTGATCATTGATCGTTCATGCGCCCTTTTTTTCGTTGTAATTTGGTCCTTGAAACATATATTGCTGAGCAAGCCCTTTCAGTTAAAATTATAGCTTAAAATTGTACACTTTGAAATGCATTTGATCAAAATAGACGGTAGCCACCACATTTAAATACCGAGCATTAATGCCGGTCTCACCGTGCGATAATATTCGAATATAGACTCTCAAGATTAATCAATTTATTGTTTTTTTATCTGGACAACAAAAATTTATTTAGGTACCTTGAATTTTCCATGAAGGTGCAAGTTAAAATAAGGTAGTACAAGTTCCAAATTAAATAAATCTCGAAATAGATAACTTTAACTAGCTAGATAAAGTGAACGTTATTCTGGGATAGATAGATAGATTTAATAAAACACTAAAACACATTCGTTTGTTTTTTACTACAAAATCGGATATATCAATGTCAAAGAAAATGTTTTTTTTTTCAGAGCGTGACCAAGTTCGTGACACAAAGAAAGAGCAAGCGTTGTCTATAACGTTCTTGCAATCTGATTGGTTTATTCCCCAAAGTGAGTGTTTCCGATTGACTATTGAATTGCGTGACAAATTGACACGAGCAGCGTTGTCTCGACTCTTATCGACAACGGCAAATTAGCCAATCAGATTGCGAGATTAGTAGCAATTGTGGTAAAAATAGTTTTGGCGTAACGAATGAATATATTAATTTCGAGCAAGTCCTAGATTAGACGTCATATCTCCCCGATTCTTAATTCTCCTCCCCCCCCCCCCCAAACAAAATAATTGAATTACGTCATCCGAAGGGGAGTCTTTCTTGAATTTTGCACAAGTTTCCATCGCCCCAACCGTGATCTGTTTTCATCTGATATCTGACTCCCTTAAGGCTGGTTCTCATATAATATCTACGTTCGTTACGATCGCTATATGATTGCTGCGAAATGCGGCCAGCGATCATATGAGAATCGCTCTGTTTGGCGATCATAGCGATCTTAACGATCGTAGTGATCAAAGCACGATCGCTGACAGAAAAATTTCTATCTCAACGATGGCAGCGATCGGTGTTGCGCGATCGTAGCGATCATACCGATCATAACGACAATATGAGAATTCGGCGATCGTAGCAATTGTACCTACTGGAAATATCCCATAAGTCATTACGACATTGGACTTTGTCAGGAGCCCCATCAATATGTTGATGAGCTCCTGACTTTGTATCCCATAATTCAACACAAAAATATAACTTCTTCGCGGGAAAATAGCGTCCACAAGCAACGACCGAGTCAATGCGGCAGAATTTTGCGAAGAAATACAAAAATACGAGTGTCTTTACAAGTTTAACAAAGATTACAAAAATAAACATACCAAAGGCAACTGTTTGAGAAAAATCAGGGAAAAGTTTGGGATCACTCCAGAAGACGCCGAGAAGAAGCCAAAGAACACGCGCACTGCGTATGGACGCTACTTGAAAAAAATTAACAACATTTCTTCTGGCTCTGGTCGTGATGCTGCTCCCCGAAGAGAATTCGCTAATCTCGATTGGCTGCAGCCTCACATAAATTCAAGATCGACTACGTCGAACTTTATGAGAAAACCCGTTGGCGCGGAGAGTGCTGGTGCCGCCGAAGACGAACAAGAAGAAAATGACACTTTCGAAAACGATAGTATGGAATCTCCGGATCGAGAAACCTATGTGGAGTGTGAAACTGACATCGCAAATGCATCCGACAAATGTTCAAACGTTGTAGAGCCAGAATCTGACAATCAGCCTTCAAAAAAACCACAATAAAAGCAAAGGGAAGCCATGGAGCTTGCACAGTAAGAAAAGCGAGAAAGCGAAGGAAGACCCTGTAGAAATCTCTTTGCTCAAAAGCGCTAGTACCATAGCAAAACATATGAAGCAGGTATCTGAGTCGGCAGTGAAACAAGGCTGTGTATTGGTCCCAACTCTCTTCAACATCTTTTTTTTCTGTTCTCCTGAAACATGCATTCACGTCCACTGAAGAAGGCACCCTGCTACGCACTCGTTCTGATGGGAAACTCTTCAACCCTGCACGCCTACAAGCAAAGACCAAGGTTCGCAAAGTAATCCTACGCGACTTCTTTTTCTCTTATGACGCTGCCCTTGTTGCTCACAGCGCAGAAAAGCTCCAGAGCCTTCTTAACCAGTTCTTTAGTGCATGCAAGGTCTTCAGACTTACCATCAAAGACTACACCTTGGACGTCGTGCCACAGTTTACTTATCTCGGCTCTACCACCTCCAACAACGCCTGTCTTGATGCATGGCTCGAAAATAGAATTGGTAAGGCTGCAACGAACGGACAAGGCTTTCTGCTCGAGTGTGGGAGAACAAGAACTAACTACCCAGACTAAAATGGCTGTCTATTGTGCCTGCATCGTGAGCACCTTAGTTTACGGTAGCGAGTCGTGGACAACCTATGCTGGGCAGGAGAAGCGCTTGAACACCTTTCATATGAGAACGTCTTCGTCGCATCCTTTCCATCTCATGGACGGATATTAAGTTCTCAAACAATGAGTTACGTGAAAAAGCTGTTATCCCCTCGATGTTTACTTTCCTCAGACAACGCAGACTGAGGTGGCTAGGCCACGTGCACTGAATGGAAGACAGCGAATCCCCAAGGACCTGGTAAACGGTGAGCTGGAATCTGGGTCGAGGCCTGTTGGCAGACCTAAGCTGCGCTTCAAGCGGATGTCTGTAAAAGAGACATGCTTGCCACTGGTCTGCCAACAGGCAACTGGCAGACACATGCTGCTGATCGTGGCGACTGGGGGTCTGTGTGCAGTCGGGCAATTCAGGTAGGAGAGAAAAGGCTGAAAGCTGAAGCCGACGAAAGAAGGGCAAAGAGAAAAGCAGCTGCGAAGAAAAAAGCGTCATCACCAGCAGCATCTGACTATATCTGTGGTATATGCGGTTGTGTCTGCCGTTCCAGAATTGGGCTTTTAAGACACGAAAGAAAATGCTGGTCGCAAGTGCGCTAAGTCATGGACATAGTAAGACGTCTGCCTAAGTGTTATAACTATATTCGGCTGAATTATCACTATCCAACCATGCAGCAGCTGTAGAGATAAAAACTGGCATTAAAATGCGTCCAAGGGAAAATTTTGCAAAGAAATCGGAATTCAACCAATATCATAAGCCTTAAAAAACTTTACCTGAATTTCAACTGATTCAAGAAATACAGACAGCCTGACATACACATCATGACAATATCCTGGTTATCGTCTCACATGTGACCAAGGTCTCTGCTTCAAACCTCTTCAACCCGCGTCACGGCCTTATCGATATGCATCACGAACACCTTACAGCTTACTGCAGTACCAAGGTTACCTCTGGATGATTTTCATCTTCGGCTAGTCAAAATAGAGAGTAAGGGTACTTTTGTTACAAAAAAAAAAATTGATGTTCCCCGCTTATTTTGTTAAGCATATCGTTGTATGTAGACAGGTTTCATCTCGGGGATTGCAGCGCGATTTTGAATTCTCCCACCGGCTCGAGAGTGGAAATAATATACCCGCTATGAGGCACATCGTTACGTCTGTTGGCCATCCTGTTTTGGTGGCAATATTCACTATTTCATGTTTTTTTAAGTCGACTTTTTTTCTGAATCATTCAAATTGTTAATGGCAGAACCGGTTTTATTACTGAATGTAAACCTGCTAGGGCTTAACAAGTACACAACTGTCACTGTGTCACTCTTTAAGGGAATATACAGCATATATAGACTATATTTGTTTTCCATTTCTTCAAATTTTTCTTAATATTGTTATATCTATTTTCTTCAGTGTTGCTCTATTTTATGTTATTGTACGTATATTTTCTGTCTCCTTGTTTTTTTTTTGTTTCTTTTCTATCTTCTTATCGATCTTATGATCAGGTAAAACCTAAATAAATCAAAATTATTCTCAATATTTCATCACAAACCTACTTTAGTTCTACCCCCTCTTATGCTCTCCATGATTATCTCGCAAATTTTCAAGCCTGTTTATTCGCCTAAGCTACTGTGGAAAAACTCGTATATAAAGACATGTACGCAGAGGGATGCTTCTAAAATGAATCAGAAATTAAACAATATACAAGTCTAAAGAGTCTGGTTGCGACAGAGGTTGGAAAGTATTAATTGGGCAAAGCTAAACAGCTTTTTAAACAACTAAAGAAGATCGCTGATCGCGTAACACACACACACACACACAAAAAAAACAGAAGGCTCTAAAATGAAAGCTTCTCACGGCTGTGCAGAGTGGTGTGGGTATGGTTATTGGTGATATGTTCGCAGAGGAAGAAGTTTCTAGATGAACTGAAGGAGGAGAACAAGCATAACTTATCGAAAAAAATTAGTTCCGAATATACTTGCTTTACCATAGAAATTGATGTAGTAAAGGAACTACTTTAAACTAAAAAGAACGTGAAATAGCAAATACCCTAACTTAGGTGTTGTGTTGTTTCGGTAGTGTTTGGGGGGACGGGTAAGGCTGGGGACAGACCAACCACATGTGTGGGGAGAGGGTGCGGCTGAGTGACATCGCTGCTTACGTCCTTATAATAAACTTTATTATCGAGGAGGTACAAACACATGACTTTTGGCGTTCGTTTTGCATAGTATTTTCTCAAATTTAACATCTTTATGCCTGTCCTAACCTAGCGGATGAGTCTTTTTCAATTCATTAGATGTCATAAAAATCCATGACCGTTTTTCAATCGGACCACAATGACCGAATCTACATGAAAACTAAATGTTTATGTCAGGCATACTTTAATTAAAGAGCTAATTAAAGTTTTGTGCTATTGATTGCACCATGACCCATAATCAATTACAGTATGCTATATTGAATCCTACATTGCTCTGCGGCAAAGTATTTTCCAACCTCCCTTTTATTATGCACTCGATCCTAAGGAATTGGTCGTAGCAGGGTGATGGGCTCCTGGTCGTAGACATATTGTTAGCTATTTTTTGGTGTTACGTTATCTATTTTCTTGAAAAATCTGTCTCAGATGAAGGTGGAGAGAAGCTACCAAAATTCAGTGAAGGAAAATAGATCGGATAAAACCAAAAACACGCTCAAAATTTCGCCTTTATTATTCCCACGCAAATACTTTAAGTCTCTAACTATCTCCTAAGTTACTAATCCAGTAGAAAAGGTATAAAAACTCGACTCTGTCATAGTTTTAAAGCTTGTCAAGTTATAAAGATAAAGTAGAAGACTTCGTTTTCAGAGTTCAAGGTTAAAGACGAGAGGTAAAGACTTTGTATACAAAAGTTTATTATAATTCCAGATCAACCATAATCGCAAGCAATTTTGATTGGTTCTAAGATCAAAAACTTTAAGTGAAATTGAATTCTGAGGTCGATGTTTTAACTCCATTCGCGTTGCAAATATATGATTGCTTTTAGATATATATTTAAAAAATAATCTTAAATCATATGGCTTTTCTCTCACCTTATCTACTGTACATCTTATAGCGAGTCAACTTTAAAGAAACCCAGAAACTACTGAAAATTCACAGCAAAGCTATTTACTTTGACGGTACCGCTTAGGCCTTGGAGGATTGTGCTCCTAAAAGTGGCATATTATGCTACTAGCTAGCAGTGCTCGAAAATTGCCAAATTGTGCCAAAATTATGCCCACAAAATGACGTACGGATTCTGTATATATAGGCGCGCAATAATTATGATGTTTTTCAAATAGGCTATTGTTGTAAATGTTTGTGTTTCATGGCAGTTTGTCTCGGCGCCTCAGCTGTCCAGATTAGCTGCTCACATTTCTGAACCATTTGTAAAACGGCACACTCAGAATTCGCCAAAAGAGGCCTAGTAACTAAGCTTGTCAGAACAAGTCAATACTATTAGCGTAGCTAAAACACACATTACGTGTACAAGAAAATACTACCTAAATTTAATTTGCTCTGTAGAAAATACACCATATTTACTTAATTTTATTAATTTATACTCCAAAGAGGGCTAAAATTTGGTAATTATGCCGTGTGCTCGTTTAAAAAACATTATGCATTTTTGCTTCAATTGTGCCAAACATTGTGCTAGCTCAATCTGCCAAGGCCTTGTACTGCTGTTTACACGATGTTCACGGGGAAGACTTACTAGTTGCTATGGTTTTGTGGGATCTTTTCTCGGGCATTCTATTATTTCATTATTAAGACAATTCCTCTCAGTTAACGCAGATATCATAACGTTACAACTTACTGATCATTCTGAAAAGGAGTAAAGCACTGATTTACTAAAGCACTGATTTACATAGTTACTGAAAGACACTTTGGGTCCCGGGGAGGGGCGTATTTTGGATAATTTTAATTTTGCTGGTTATATATATGCCTCTGGCCTCTCAGAGCCCTTGCCCCATGTCAGTCTATTTTCTGTTCAGTTATAGATCCCATCTTAGTAACATTTTAGAAAATGTAATTTTTGCGATCCCAAGTTAATACAATACAATACAATACTTTATTGACAACTCCCCATGGGGGCTTTTCAGTGACAATACAAAATAAGCGATAAGTTAATTAATTAAGGCAAATCCTAAATACAATATTACTAAGACAAAAACGAATTTAAAAGGTCTAGTTTAAGATTACGCTTAAAACTATTTACACGTTGGCTTAATTTCAGTTCGGGTCTAATAGCGTTCCAAATACTTACTGTACGATAATAGAATGATCTCTGACCGGTTGCTGTTTTACAGAGTGGAATGTTAAGTTGTTGTGAATCACTTTCTATTGATGCATCTACTTTATTACTCCTTGGAATTGGTCAGACTTCTGAACTCAACCAAGACCATATTTGGAATCCTTACTTACTATAATTTTGTTACCCCAAAAGCCCGACTGATGTGCGACCCAATTCTAGTAGCGTAACTCTATTGAAAATACAACCCCATTACAGTGAATCCAGTAGTGACAATGCGACCTCATCCAGCGGCATATCCCCATTAGTCTCTTGTTAGGGAGTACTCCCCCCGGGACTTTGGGCACATGCACATTTCGGCTCCATTCTGTGATTTATTTTATTTTCAGTCATGCGGTTCCTGTATTCAATCATGTTTCTTTTGCTCCTTGGGATTTTTGTCTCTGCGCAACCTGCCCACGATCCTGCAGCCCTCTATGGCCCAGGTGACAATAAAATATTGCCAGTGAATTTGCAGCTTGACATCCCATCCAACGAGATTGGGGACCAACCTCAAATGATGAAAACCGCTGACAACGAAGATGCTGACTGCTGTAGGGGGGACCAACCCGCAGAAGGAAACCAAAATTTCTGACGAGAAATTCGTATTACCTTGTGGAAATCCTAAAATGTAATCATCACAATTAAAAAACAAGGTTATTAATTCGTCTTGTTTTAGGAGTGAATCTTGACGGCATGTAGCAACTCATTGCCATTTTCTTCATTCGGCTGATTTACACAAATGTTGGCAGTATGAGATGATGATAACAATGATAATAATAATAATGATGAAGGTGATAATAATAATAATAATTATATAGCAGTCAGTTAATCCAGTATTGCCAGCACGGCTATTATCCTTTAATTTTTCAGAACTGTCCAATTTGGGATTTAATTTGGACAGTTTTCAATATGGAATTTGAGTAAAAATGCAGAAACTGTCCTATTTGGGAAAAAATAGGTCAGTTTGTTTCAGCCAATGAAATCCAAGAAAAAACAATAGATTGTGAAACCAACCAATCAGCCGTGAAGAAACGTCAGCACTGAAAGCAGGACAGGTCGCCATTGTTGTTGACAACATGGAGGAATTCAGTGAAGAAAATTTGCCAAATTTTTCCATCTTTAGCAGTTCTAACACAAATGAGAGAATTTCATGGTTGCAGGAAGAGGAAATTAGTACTCTTAAAAGCAGAAACGAAAACTCAAACACCGCCAAGAGCACAAAAACGTGGCTCAACGTTTTAAACGAGTGGAAACTCCAGCGTAACGAAGCTAAGTACCCGTAAGCAACGTAAGTTCCCATAGTTTTCCTCGCGAAGCTGTATTTCCTCACTAGCTATATAATTAATAAGTAACAGGACCACATGCTTGTCCAATTTGGAAATAATTGGATGAAAAAAATTCCTCTGACAGCCAAATTGGACTCGGCCTACGGCCTCGTCCAATTTTGGCTGTCCTCGGAATTTTTTTCATCCAATTATTTCCAAATTGGACAGCATGTAGTCCTATTACATATACTAATAATCAACTATCAATAATCAACAAGGGTATACACATACCAGCTACGCTGATAACCCAGTGGCCCTCAAAAACTAAAGTTTAGTAAGTGATATCTACAGGCCTAAAATTGAAAATGAGAACTAGCCTGATAAAATAACAATAAGAAATGTAAGTATAGACAGGAGCCTATCAAAATATATTTACATTTAAACCTCAAAAGAATCAATGCCTCCATAAGAATCAATCAAATAATTTCTTCAAGCGTTCTTGAAAGAGGAGATACTTCGTTTTTTAAGCTTTATATTTGGCAGATTGTTAGGTAACTTTGTACTACTGACTGAAAAAGATCTTTCAGCTTCACTAATATTACGAAACTTAGGACAGATTATTACGCGGGATGACGTAGTCAGCCAGCGTATAAAATTCGGTAGCGCATTCCTTTCGTCGCCTTGGGAGTCAAAAATCGCCTTGTTGTTTTAACTTTCCCGTATCCCGAGCCCGTCCCGAAAAAATTGTGTGATTTTTATTGGCTGTAACTCCGAATCACGTGCAAGTCAGGTTGGATTGCAGCATGGATATCTATGATCGCACAATCAGCAAAAAAACATACTGCGTCAGCAATTTTAAACCAACTGACATCCCGCGTTAACGCCTTCAGGCGTCTTCTTGTATTATATTAATCGTGTCTGGTCTCTACCATGTAGAGAATGGTTTTTAGTTAAGAAACTCTCAATAGGCATAGGGAATTCGCCGTGCGGTGCCTTATAAACTCGAATGCACTCGCTTATCTTAACCTCATCATTAAACGGGATCCAGTTAGGATTCTTAAAATTTTCCACCGTTCTTGATCTGGTATCTGCACCTAATATTACTCGCGCCTAATATTACTCGCGCCTAATATTGCTCGCGCCGCCCGTTTCTGTAACCGAAACACTCTCTTTAGATCCTCATTAGAACAGTAAGTCCAAACCATACTACCATACATCATGGTGATGAAAAATGGTAGGGTCGTGGGATGTGGCTTGAAATGACAACGTCAAAATGTAGTAACGGTAAGTTGAAGCCACACATATGCGCACTAAGGTGACAGTGGTAGAAGGGATAAAACCCTGTTGCTACCAAAAAGAAAGATGAAAAAGATCACCTCAATTATTTCATCTTTTTTTTGGTAGCAACAGGGTTTTATCTCTTCTACCACTGTCGCCTTGGTGAATAAGTTCGCAGCTTTTCTAAAAGGTCAATTTTTTCTCTGAGCTTTTTACAGATGCGTTTTCATTCGCTTATAACTGGAGAGGGGAGGGGAGGGAGAAGTGGCAGTCTGGCAGGGGTTCATGCTCCCTGCACTCGCTCCCGTTCGCATGACCGATTGTCACTGACAAACCCTATTTGAATCATGGCTACCGTGTTGACGTTCTGAAGTATTTCCACCATTTTCGTTTATATACCTCACATGAACTGACGACATTTCCTCAGTAATCTTAAGACTTAGTATATTAGCGAACTCTCTGCGGAATGAACTGTTCATCCCAGCGTATATGAATGGGTTAATGGTCGACGATATGAAGACGAGGAAAGAGGTGAAAAGAGTAACGCTTATCGGTAGACTGGAGACAAGCTGAAAGCGGAACAGGAGCGCAAGAACCCATAAAGGAATCCAACAGAGGGCGAAAACTACAACCACTACGAACAGAGACAGGCTGACGCGAAGCTCACGGCGGGAAATGTTTGACGCAACGGTTCCGTTCTTGTTTAAAGAAGACGCTACGTTTTGTTTATGTCGTCGTAAGGTGCGAAAAATCTTGTAGTAACAAATTGATGTTATCATAATGGGCGCCACCACGAAGCAGGGAACTACAATGGAGTAATGAATGACTTTCTGTATTCCTTCTTTGTGGATTGTAGAACACACTGCGTAATCCGACACAAACCGAATCTTCTGAGAACCGATAGAAACCTGAAGTAGAATGTAGGAAGCTGTGACGAACCAAACGACGGTGATCCAAATCAAAGAACGCAGAGAAGCGAAGAGAGTGTGATACACTGCAGTTCTCACGATCCTTATGTATCTGTTGAAGGCGGTAAGGGCCATCATACAAGGAGAGACGTAAATGTTAAGGACTTCAAAAAAGCCTTGAATGTTACAGTAGGTGTCACCGTACAACCATTCACCGACGATCAGTGCCCCGGATGAAAATGGCATTACAAACAGAGCTGATGACAGGTCGCTGGTAGCCAAGGCGATAATATACAGATTGGTTGTTGTTCGGAGTTTAGGGTTCCGATAAACAGCCAAACATATCAAGATATTTCCCGTTAATGAGATCAGGTTTAACAGAATCAAAGATGTCGACCCAACAGCTACCAAACCGCTGGTCCTGTTCTGCAAGGCTGACGACATTTTTCTTTAGTCGAGCAGAAAAATGGCTGGTATTTCCTGGACGTGTGGAATTGTGTTTCAAGTAACAGCGTATCTGGCACACGTGACAAAAGAAAAACAAAAAACTTTAGATCATGTCAAGAGGATCATGTTTAAAAAGTTTGAGAGGTGGGTTGTATAGAATGGGTCTTGGGAGAGGACATAGAGTAGATGTTGGGGGATGAAGAGTAGGTGTTGGGGGCTGGGGAGAGCAGGTGCTGGGCGATTTGTGCTGGAGCAAGAGTGCGTGCTCTATTTATTGTATTTTTTCGATGTTTTTACATGTCTGCACCCTTTTCCACTTTGTAAGACTGCATATTGACGCTAAAATCACCCCTTCAGGCATCAAATTATTGGCTCCCAAAGCTAGAGAAACATCCAAGACAAAAATTATAATATACTGTGTAAAAGAACAAGAGTCTTCCATTGATATCTGTTGAACAAGGAAACACCTAACCATACATACTAGACGTTGCTTGACATTTTAAGTTTTGGCACCGACAGAAAGGTAGTACCTCATCTTAACCTGATACAACTGTTATCTAATTCAAAAGGCCAATAATACTCAACTACAAATTAAAAAATGTTGTGACGTCCAAGACAGCTTATCAAGACTTCTGGATGACGGACATGTCCAGTTAAACTTAAATACGGCTTAATATCCTCTTCTGATTGGCCATTTTGATTAGTTTAAATAAATCAGTGGACTCTCAAAATTCATAGAATTTCTGAGTAACTCACCCTCCCTTACCTTTTCCGTTAAAAAATATGTCAAAGAATTACAACAGACGCTTTCTTTGGGTAAGAGAAATAACCCAAACAGAAGTGCATAATTTGCATTACAGTTTCTTGTATTTTCGCCACATGAGACGATGATTCAGCATTTCCAAGTTAAATTTTCAAGTTGTCTGCTCAAAAAAAAAAACGCTCGTAGCTTTCAAAATTCGAAACTAAATGTCAAGACGCCCGAGACCTCACAGCTAAGAAAGCGAAAAGATAACATCTATACTAATGGCCAGAAATTGAATTTCTTGTACACATCAAAACTTTGATCATGAATAAATTATATATTCACGCACGCTGTGAAAACCTGTTGGTGGTCAGCAGTTCAACTTCCTGCCGCGCGGACTGACCTCTGTTCTTCAGCAATATTACATTAAAAAAAAGAAGAGAAAAAAACTGGACGCGTTGAATACTTGAACTCATTTAATCCCTTTTTTTAGTTTCTAGGAAATAAACACTTAAACTGAGTGTTTTATGCTAGAATGTGCAGCTGTTTTACGTTATAGGAGAGTAGTTTCTCCACCATCAATTAACTAGTTTAGGCCACCTCGAACTGAATACACTTTTGTAATCAATATTGGAGAATCTCCTCAGGTCATTGGACGGAATTAAGACTCCTGCTGGGATTAACTGTCATTTAAATTCAGGATAACTGTTTATCCAAAACAATGTTACAATCAACTATTCATACCTTCAATCCTCTCACTGGGCCTTCCCGCTCCTCGACCAGGAGTACACATGGGGGTACACTGAACTGAAGCCGGGGGAGGAGAGAGAGGGGAAGAATACAAATACAATGGAGGGTTGGTAAGAATAATGTTTACCTGTGGATGTACAGTACGAGTCCACAATACACCCACACCACCGTAGTAGCGCTTTTTCCCCTTCCCCCTTCACCCCAAGGTGGGGTATTTCAAGGTAACATTTGGGTATGTTGTGGTTCACTTTTTAACTAACTCTGGTGTTTCAAATTTTTCCATGGTTTAAATTTTATTTTCATTTGTTTTTTTAGTATGGTAATGTATGATAATGAGTTTGAAACAAAGGAAAATAAAATTTAAACCAAGGAAAAATTTTAAACGCAAGAGTTAGTTATAACGTTTCGTTTTATCTGCAAGCGAGTTAAGAAACTATGGGGATTTGTAGTTGATCATTCCAGTTTTGACAATATCGGCGTTAATTCTTTATGAAGAAGACTGCAATTTCTCAATAATCTCAGGTTAAAGGATGTTTTGTTTTTTTGAACTTCTCAAATCAATGTTGTGTTTGGGTGATGCACTGAATTCTAAATAAGACTAAAACGATCTGAAAGAAATTTGCAAGTCAGTGACGAAAAGTAAAGAATGATAATAATGATAATGACAGGAAATGTCTGAAGCGTAAATTTATCGCAAACTTTTGCTTTATTATGCTAATATTTCTTTTTCTTTTCAAATTGACTGCAGGTGGGGGAAAGGAAACAGCGATATTATTCTTAATAAAAACTGTTCTTGCAAGAACCCCATTCAATGCGATTATGTCGGGTACATTGTTCTCGAAAAGAATTTTATCCAAATCGAACGTAGTTTCTTGGGATAGTAATTAAAGCGTATGTTTAAAAAACCGAGAAAAACCCGGAAAATACACATCTACCCGCTCGCAATGATTTTCTAAGCTTCATTACATTAAAGACTGCCTTTCCCTAAACTTTACATGTAAGGGTCGGACCTAAATGACATCTCTGTATTCCCTACGAAGCACCTTACCTTGTTTGTACACGGTCGAAACAAGAGCTGGTTTTTAGCGCATTTAAAGTAGCCTTGAAGCCCACAGAAGTATAGTGCTATTAGATTCAGTTGTCACCGTGGTGAAGGAACTGAAGCACCAAGTTTTCTACGGGCCGTGGAAGACCTTTGTTGTGAGGAAACGAAATAGAGGAAAACAAACATTCTATGTGAATAGCAAACTGCTGAATGCAAATATCGCTCGACTGACCAATAGAATTTAGTTTCGTGCTCGTTCAGTTTACTTGAAACATCAGAATTTTATAACTTTATTGACACGTTAAAATAACACCTTACGATGCACCTTAAGGCTTAGTCTAAAGCTAGCACACTAGTCGGAACATGAAAATGTCACGTGACTATGCGTGATCATGTGTTCTCGAATACCATTTTATTTGTCAAAGTGGAATGGAATTCGATTGGTATTTGTCTTAGCCAGTTGAAAATTAGAAGTTTGCAAGAGTTCACAGAGAAACAGCGATTGATTAAAAATAAGTTATTATCGACGTTATTAAAACTATGTTAGGACTTCAAAGCCGTGGTACTTTAACTGAAAAACTAGTAACTTTTCCACGCCGGTGAAAGTAGCTTTGTTCACTGAGCCGTGGGCTGATCGAGACACTGTTTTACAGAATGCAAATCAAATTTCTAAACAAACAGCATTGTGATTTCTTTTCAAAAAGCTAGCGATTCAGCATTGTTCCAGGAGTAAAAAATGTTATTGCAATTCAAGTTATAATTTTCTGTACTACAGCATCTGTTAACCCTTGTTGGGGTTGTACACAACAGTTTTTAGCAATCATAAGTGTATCCTATGTTAAGTTCTGAATTTTTACGCGGTTCATTCTAATATCATCTATAAGAGAGTAGGAACATGCAGTATTAATACAAGTATGAAGCTTTTCATTTTGTGAACTTGAGAATGTTTAGTTTTGCTGTTGAGACAAATTTTAACATATTTCTGTAGACCAATGTTGTAACTATTCTCTTTCTTCTTAAGTCTGAATCAAGTTCAGTAACGGGCAGTGACCATACAAGGACTGCGGTTTTCAATTCTCATGCCGTGATACTGAACTGAACAAAAGCCTTCCTTAAATAAACATGATAATGATTTGTGCATTTATACATATGCATATGCAAGAGTGTACGTTGGTACCGAGCCATGATTCAGAAGAAAAGCTGCAGTTCAGCAAAATGATGATGACATGATGTGGTCGATTTATCTCATGGTGAACCGTTACTAATAATGAAGTTTATTTTGGGCTTCAGTACTGATATATCGTGTTTTGGCTCACATCTCTTTACCCACTAAATTTTGCCTTGTAATTTCCACTTCGACATGAGTTTATATACATGTACACGGCACTTCTCGGTGTTCTGAAACAAACATATAGACCTCATAGTAACCTAGTATAACAAGTCTTTCTGAATATATATCTTTATGTATATTTTGTCAGTTTTATCTCAAGACAACCTTCTCAGTTCTGCGCGGAGTGTAATCATACCCGGCAGTTAGAACATACCAAACAGATAACTCAGGTTAATTCAGAGTAAGTTAACATTAGGATATGTTTACCATAAGTCAATAAAATTAAGTAACCTGTAAACCGAAGTCCACGTGTACTGAATGCACTCAGACTTCTTAGGGATATGTTGAATTTTTTTCCTTTTAACAGTAACAATCGGTTTTTCCTTACTGCGCGACAGAACTGTTTGGTAGTGTGTAGAACTTTATGAACATCTTACAGGAAAACGTTCAGTTTGGGCGAGAAAATAGAAAGCGTTCAGCATTAGACCCATGAAAGGAAGTTCTTGTAAATCAAGAGTGCACGCATTTGACATTCAATCCTTTTCTTGCAGAGTCAAACCTTGAGTCATATATCGTGGTTCTATACATTTTTACCCATTTACTCCAAGAAGTAGAACCTTCGTGAGTACAACAGATGCTGCTTCAACCGTCAATAATTTAACGGCTTGATAACTCCCTAATTTTCTTTCGGGATAACAATTTTCTCAGAACTTTGACAAAGAAAGAATCTAGATGACGCTTTGGCTACCAAGTGAACTTTTCACAGACAAAACCACATATTATTTTAACAACTGTACATCGCTTGATTAAAGTAGAAAAAATTGGACTGTCGTGAGAGGCTCACGTTTCGAGACGGTTAGCCCAACGTCAGAGCCTATAAACACCTTAACATGAGAAGGAAATTTAAAATTTTAGGAAAAAAAACTGTCGTAAATGTAGGCGAACAAGCATGGCAAAACGAATCAAATTACTTTTTTGACCTTACCTGGAATTTGCTTTGCTCCACGGTTTTGTTTTCCGTGCCACGTTTTTCATTTAACTCGCACGACTTAAATGAATGCGGAACTAACAACCTCCTCAGTGAACAGGTGAAATTCGTCACTTGTCAAAAGAGTAGAGTTGGATGTAATATGAAAAAACTAAATATTGCCATATAGTAGCTCACTTGTTACAATTTATTGGAGGAGCCACACGGTTCCCCCAAACAGGAATTTACGATATTAATACCGAGAAAACAGTCTGAAAAAGTGAAAGAACAATTGGTTTTAAGTCAAATAGTAGAAACCAATATTTCAATGTGATATTATTTGAGGAACATGAGCGAATTTGAGGCGGAACGTCTTCTCTGACCTTTATCATGGAAACATCTGTCTCTAAAGTCTTGATATGGTCTATGGCACAAGATGTGGCACTTTATTTTATGGATGGGTTGGTTTTCTGAGGATAAGAGGAAACACTGCGGACAGAACATAAAGCGGTGAAACCGAGAATTGAATGTTACATGTGTATGTCAGCTTCAAGAGTAAAAGTAAAACCGAGATATTCTTGAAAGTTTTTACAAGCGTTCTCATTTGCAATTCCTCAATTAAAAAAAGTGCGTTTCACATAAGATCAAGCAGAAATTTTATACCCGTCATTAACATGTACTGGTCACTTGAATATCAGCATCCTGTGTTTGCCGCCGGTTATTGCACTGGCAATGTTCTCCACTGAACCAACGAGGCGAGACACGCCGTGTTATGGACGAATTATAACGTTACTATGTAGAGTTTCACGTTATATCGGTAACCTACACCCCATTCACACCAAAGCTTAAACATGTTGAAATGCTGTTTAGTTAAACACGGCCTAAAATTGTTTCCTTCATAAAACCTGCTTACTTAAGTTGTCGACTGCTAATTTAGCACATATAGAAAGGACATGTTAAAGTTTCTATGAAATCCTGTGTAAAAACCTGTGTTCCAGTGTTCGGTTACCAATTGTCGCGTTTTAAAACCTGGTTTAACATGGGGCAGGCACTAGCTACATACTGGAAGCGTAGGAGCGATCTGAGAAAATGTCGCTCTCAGTATATAATGGGGTTCTACTCAGGCATATTTTCTTTTTTTGACATTTTGCAAATTATTTTTTAAAACTGTGAAGCTTGCGAGTTCCATCGCGTGAGCACTTGAAATGCCTCACCCAAAGGAAGAAGTAAAAAGAAGATGAGCCAACTGCAACTACATACATACTTTTTTACTTTTTGTGAGATACAGTAATAGACCTTACTCGCTTGTACATTTTGTTTTCCCAATACAGATCATGTGATGATACTTAGGAGATTTGATCCTTTGTCTTGTTCATTAAAAAGAGTGCATGCGAGCATGAATATGTCTGCCTGCACTTTAGTTAATGAACAAGACACGGGACCCGATCTCAAGAGTATCATCACATGATCTGTCTTGGGAAAACAAAGGTCTATTCACATAAGACTTCTTTGCCTACACGTGTGCCCAAAATCAGCAGTAGAGTGCAATTTTGAATTATGTTACGCTACGGCAATTGTAGAACAGAGTGATATTTTGGCTTTCAGCGCTGGAAATGCTTGACTTGAGTTTATTGTAAACATCGCTACAGGACAAGTAATATGGTACAATATAAATGCAAATTTGGAACAAAACTACTTAACCAACAACAAATTAGGAAGAGTTTGCATAAAAGAGGAACTTTGTTATTGATTTTTCACCGCTTGTTTGTTTCGGAAGATACTAGTTTCTATCCGCACGTGACTTCCTGTTAATGACCAAGCGCCGTCATCAAGAGTTGCATTCAGGGTTCAACTTCATATAACCGCGGCTTCAAACGGCGTGCACTAGACATCACATGTATTTATCTTTAGCCATCTAAACTTTTGCCACCTCAGTACTAAAAAATGACTGATACAACATAGTAAACACTCCCAAAATTTCTCGTCATTAGAATGTGAAGTTTGGCTTTCTGTGAGGATTTATCGTAAGCCTCGGTCAACTTAAGGCATATTTTGTAGTCGTGAGCTTTTTAGTTATAATTGTCGTGCAAGCAATAAGCATAATCAAGCAGTAAAAGAACAGCAGGTCTGTGTTTCAGTGCACCGTTTGTCGTACAACGCAGTAAGGCTACTATGAAACAATCTCATTGGTTACCCGGGCTTAATTAATTAATTAATTAATAATATACATGCAAAAATTTCAGCATGCTCATTGGCTGAGAGCACGTCAATTAATCCCAAAAGTGCAGAAAATTGAAATTGAGTGCAAAAAGTTGAAATTGAGTGCAGAAAGTTGAAATTAAATTTTTGCATGTATATTATTAGTATAGGTTTATCACATGATTTGTCTCGTGCAATTTGGGATATCAGCACAAGTAAATTTTTCAAAGACTACAAATTTGGTTAGCCTTTGAAAATTTTACTCGTGCTGATTTATCCCAAATTGCACTCGAGATCATGTGATTACCTATACTAATTAAAGGGGCTGGCGAGAGTGCTTTAACATAGCTGTGTATGTGCTGTGGTTCAGTTACATCCTTCGAATAATTTTTTTATTTCCTTTGTTTTTTGGTATGATAATGACTTTGAAACAAGAGAAAATAAATTCAAACCAAGGATAAAATTGAACCACAACATATGTTTCCGAGATGTTTCAACGCCATGTTCCATTCCTACACCAAACTCTGTTCTCTGTGTGTAACTCTGTAGGAGTTCGTGCATAGTATCAAATTGTGGGTGTTTTTTTATTGGGTTCCTTCTAGGACAAATGGTTAGATAAGGTAAGAAAACATCTCTCCAACTAAGTGACTTGGTAAAGGAGTTAGAACATAATATCATATTGTGGGAGTTTTAGTGTAATTTAAGGGTGGGTTTTGAGTTCCCTCTAAGCCAAACATCTCTCCGACTAAGTGACTTGGTAAAGGAGTTGTTTAATAATATCATATTGTGGGAGTTTTAGTTTAATTCAAGGGTACGTTTTGAGTTCCTTCTACGATGAATGATAACCTTGAGTGAGAAAACATCTCTCTGAAGCTCGCCTTTCTTCAACTGCTTGAATATAATTATATTAATTAAAGTCTGTGCTTAATCAACTGACTTTACGGTGTTTTCAGTATCTCTTCAGAAGGTATAAAACTAACAGCTGAACAGTACAATACTGTTCAGTAGCTTTCTAAAGAATGGTCACACTGCATGGTTTGATCCATGGATGAAAAAGTTAAGTTATAACCACGCTGTATAGTAAAACAAATGGCACCACAGTATAAACAAAAAATGCGTTTGTCAGACGAGTTTATCACTGAAGTTAAGCTGTATAAACGTAAAATAAAAGAGACAAGTCATGTATCAGCCCTTTGTCATTCGCTTAGGTCAAACCTAGATTTTACTCATTTCAATCAATTTTATACACAGCAACAAGAAAGAAAAAGTGCTCTTTACGTGTTGCGAGTGAAAGAGGAAAAAGGGTTAAAGAAAAAAAATTTTTTGAAGAAAGGTAGATG
>OX453276.1:1370000-1427500 GCA_949710005.1 Ricordea florida | reverse complement strand
ATCAGATATGACGTCGATAGTTGCATTGTAATAGCTAATGGTGATGAGGTGCCGGTCAGTACAAAGCAAATAATATTAAATTAGAAAACAGTTAAAGGAAAAGTGCACATTGCAACCAGGTGGACAATCAGACATACTGCAAAAGTCCATGTATAAGCCGCACATGTAGATAAGCCACACCCCCCATTTAGAAGTTCAAATTTTGGAAACAGATAGGAGACAACAAACAAGACTATGGTAACTTTGCAGCTATGTAACACGGACACAGCAGTCGTCAAAGACTTTCATACCCCAAAAAAAGTTTGCTTTAATGCCTTCCTTTCCCTTTCAGTTCATATACCTTATACTCATAATTGTCTGTTGGTCCCATTTTTAATAATTAACACTTTGAGATTTTCTGTTAAGAAACCCAATCATACATGCAAGAGTAAACATATACTCGCAAATTCAGAAAATCTGGTTTGTTCATGTTTTAAAGTGTGAAAACAAATTGAAACATTAATGACACTATTCATGACTAGGCAGTACGTATGTGCTTTCAAGTGAATCACTAACTTGCCATCCCGGCTCCATACTGCTTGACAAAGATCTCCAACTTTCCATTTGATGGATTGGGAAGCACTTTCCCCAATTCCTCCTTTCTGGTGACAAAAGTATGGTAATAACCGCCAACAAGTTAATAGCTCAGTTGGTAGAGCACTGGACTTGTGTGCGAGAGGTTGCAGGTTGAAACCCCGGCCAGACCAACACACTTAAATATATGGCAGTACTTTCTCCTCAGTTATTTTAAGACTTTGAGTGTTGGTCTGGCCGTGGTTTGAACTCATGACCTACCGCTCAACAGACTTGCACTCTACCAACTGAGCTGACCAGGTGGCAGTTAAAAAAATTACATGTAATCATTAGACTTGGCAAAAAAAAAATTAAGATTTTCCATTGACCACACAAGGTATCTCATTTTCATTTCTGGCTAAACAGAAGCAAGTTTCAAATCATCATATTTTGAAGTCATCTGATTTAGTTATTATTTTCTCTCAATAATATACTACTCTTCTTTACAGTGGAAGAGATGAAACATATAATTGTGCTTGACTGCTCACAGCTACCTTTACTGAGTTTGCCAAAAATCTATAAGTTGTAACTGTTACAGTTAATTTTTATTTTGAACTAGATAATTTTTTTCTTCCTAGTTAGTTTTATTTTTAACTAGGTGATATTTTTTTAACTAGGTGATATTTTTTTAAAAAAATACAGGTCACAGGTCATTGTTTTACCAATACAGAAATTATCCTAAACATTCATTAAAGCCAGCCTTGGGACTTATCAGACTTAATGTTAGCTTTAATGAATGTTTAGGATAATTTCTGTATTGGTAAAACAATGACCTGTGACCTGTATTTCCCTTTACCCCCTAAGAGTGACTTTATAGATTTTACTCTGGCTAACGCCAGACGATTTTACTCGTCACAGGGAGACCCGTTAGGAGTTAAAGGGTTAAAAACTATCTCTCTTAACCCTTTACCCCCTAAGAGTGACTTTATAGATTTTACTCTGGCTAACGCCAGACGATTTTACTCGTCACAGGGAGACCCCTTAGGGGTTAAAGGGTTAAAAAAATATCACCTAGAGTTAAAAAAATGTCACCTAGTTAAAAAAATATCACCTAGTTAAAAAAAATATCACCTAGTTAAAAAAATATCACCTAGTTAAAAAAATATCACCTAGTTAAAAAAAAACTATCTAGTTCAAAATAAAAATTAACTGAAAACAAAAATTAACTGCAACACAACCATATTGCAATAACAAACAATAGCTGGATAGATCTGTGTTCATGTTGTAGGTTAAAATGAATTCTAGGTTGAAATGGTTCCAGACTACTATAAGGACCAAGTAGCACTAGAGGACAATTTCAGATTTGTTATGGACAAATCTGACTTGAAATCAGCCAGTGACAAAAAAATTGTCTGGAAAGCTACAGTTGCACTTCAGGGTCCAACTTTGCGACTGACTGGTCGCCAATGGGACCAAAAATCAGGTGTTGGTAACCAGAATTTTAGAACTGGTCGCCAAAAAGCGACTAACCATTTGTCCCCTTTGTGTTTGAAATTCCAAGGTAAAAGGGTTTTTTTAAAGAAAACATAAAGCTCCTGTGGACAATTGTAGTAAAATGATGCGACAATTTTACAATTGCCATATTTACCTGGTGCCATATTGTTTCAGCGGCTTCTCCCAATACGGATATCATGAGCAAAAAACCAACACTTGTTTTTGGTGACCAAACCCTTCCCTCTGGTGACCAAAATTTTTAGGTTAGTCACCAGTTTGGCTCCCTTAGGAAAAGGATAATTTTGGACCCTGCATTTGAGTAAAAAATCCATGAACAAAACATCACGCCATGCTGTGAGCGCCGAATGGTTTCCTGTGAAGCTGCTTTTACTTGCTGTTTACATCCACAAAACCGCAATGCAAGGGATCTCGAAATACATGTATGTTACCACATAGAATTCTTGCAGTATATTTTTTCTTTTTTCTGGCTCTTCAGCAGCCTGTTATTTATGCAGATTTCATGTGCACAAAACTTGCTATTGACACGATGTATATGTTGCAGTTCAATTAAATTTGAACTGAAACATATTAATTATATGCCATCAATGAAACCGTTAGTGAGCAAGTTTGAATTCTTTTTTCCTTTGTTTCAGATTATTGGAGGATTGTGGAAATTAATCTGAAACAAAGGAAAAAACAAATCAATCTACCACATTCGCACGTGTATAGGCCGCACTCGTGTATAAGCCGCATCCCGAGTTTTGATCATATTTTCTTGAGAAAGTGCCGAGTACCACCAAGATATTGTTATTTGTTTATATGACAAAATTCATCACGATAAATAATCTAACACAGCATGCAATCGATCGAACAAACAAATCTGTGTCAACTCGATTGCATGGAAGTTCATGTTGCGTTTCCTATGCAGTGTTTGTTGTTCTCAGACTTTGTCTTCGTTAGAAACCAAGCTCAGTTGTATGTCTTCGTTAGAAACCAAGCTCAGTTGTAAGTACACATAAAGGATAAATTATTTGACAGAAAAATCAATGTTGAATCTCAAATTTAATTGAAAACATAACCACACGAGACACACGATTGCTACTTAGGTGTACTTGTACTCCCGTTGTCACAGTTATGTTGACAGAGATTCTGGCAATTCCACATATGTGAATCATTTCTCAGTTATGAAAAACAGTGAGAGCCCTAAGATTGTCTCTGAAGGATTTATTGACTCAGTGAGGTGCTGGGATCAAACTTCAAGACGTTGGTCTTGTTCACACACAATTGTTATGGGTTGCTAAAATTACTGAATGAATCAAAGATGGCGGCAGATTGTGTCAACTCACATGAGGGTTTATGCTGCGTTTTCTATGCAGTGTTTGATGTTCTTGGACTATATTTTCATTGGAAACCAAGCTAAGTTGTAATTGAATGTAATTACTGGAAAGAAAAAGCCCATGTTGAATCTCAAATCTATTTCTAAACATGTCGCATGTGAGACATGCAATCTCTACTTGTACACGTGTTCTGTTAGATTCTACATACATGGCCAGATCATTTCTCGGTTGTTCGTTTCAGCGGCGAAGAATTATGTGAAAACTTTCAAGGGGCTTTCACTAAATCATATGAATATTTTACTAAAACCGTGTATAGGCCGCACCCCCATTTTGCACAAAATTTATTTGAAAAAAAAGTGCAGCCTATACACGTGTGAATACGGTAGTTTGGAGCCATTTTGACCTGAAATTCATTTTAACCTACAAGATCCACACCTGTCTTTTGGGATTTGTTAAAACAAACGTAATTTTTCCATGTTTCCATTTTGTTAATCGAGCATTTCTACCATACATGTCTTACAATCTGCTCTATCCTTGGTTTAAATTTGATTCCCTTTGTTTCAAACTCATTATAATAAGCCAAACCAATAATAATTCTTGACTAATTAGTTTCAATTACCTCATTTACTTTCAGGAGGTCCAATGTCAGGGTTATTACTTCCTGCAAGATCGGAATCATACATCTAGTTAGACAGAGTACTCAAGATCGTCCAATTTCAAGGCTTCCAGAAGGAAACAACATAAGTTTGCATACTAATATCAATAATGACAACTACACGACTCCATCAATTGCAACCAAGGTTAAAACGCATCGATCAAGCGATAAGTAATCCTAATGTATATCTAAATTTGTTCCTTCTATATATCATCCTGCCACACTAATGGACCAAACACAAACCAAAGCAATGAACTCAAAGACATCACGTACCTCTAGATCATGTTTTAGCTTCTTCAGTTCCTCATTGTCTGGTTCTGTTGTCAGGGCCGCTTCCACCTACGACAACGAAATCAGATCGTTTTATGAAAATTTAAAACCTATGAGGCAAATTCCATGGCAAATATCCTCAGATATACGCTTACTTGTCTAAGTTGTGCACGATATTCCGTTAAATTAGATTGAAGTTCTCTTCCATCCGCCATCTTTGTTTCAAGAATTGAAAGCGAGGTCAGACGTAACAACTTCCCGTATGTCCCAGGTCCCGTATGGGCCACAAGTCTGCGTGGGTTCGGAAGCCCGAAAACGTTTGAAGCACCCACACCAAGCACAAATGCGAAATTTTGATCTCTTAGTAACGTTCGATTCAGAAAATGGGATAGTTGATATTGGCTTTAAATTTTCATGTTTGGCTTTTCGGTCCCGCGAAGTTTTTAGGAATCACGAGAAATGCGTTGATTAGGCTTTCGGATTTACGGGCGAACCTTGTTCACCTCGGGAAATTTGTAATATTGTAATTACGAAATGCAACAGCTAAAAAGAAATCACATTCCTACCCAACGCTGTAAAAATGGGTAAAAAAATCTCTTGCGTGACAGAATATGCTAAATTTTGTTGAATAACTGAAGGACTGTGGGAATGGTATCCTGGGGTCTTTATAACATTGTACTTCACTGCATGGCGTGCTGATCGACTAGCGAATTTTGAAGCTCAAACCATGCTGCTAATTTTTGAGATTTTTGTGGTTTTGTTTAAAGTTTTTTATAGCTGCTTGGTGGCAGCATTTCGAGAGATTATTCCACCTGCTAAAAAAGACATCGAAGGACAAATCGTATTGGTAACCGGTGAGTAACACGAGGATTTTCGTGAATAAGATCATTGTTTTACCATGCATTAACTTAATCGATTGAGGTACAAATCTTGACAAAACGATATCGCCTGTCTTGTGAAGTTTGCTTTCCGCATGATTTGTGGCGATTCGCACAGAAGTAGCGAATTCTGCAGAGCAACTGTTTCCATTGCCAATCAGCCGGAGCGTGTAATTTGAGTCTCCGTTGTGCATACGATAGGTTTTGTCTTCGACTACCGGTACACAAGAGCCATACAAAAGACCAAACAATACATTACAGCTAAACAATGACTCCTAAAACAAAGAAAACACAGTGGTTATTCCCTCGTGTACAGAACCGTACGATAGACATTGCAGCTTGCATTGGGTAGAGTCCATCCGGGCTCTACAAGGTATCACATGTCGCTCTCAGTGCAATTGCACAACTAAACCCTGGCAGAGCCGGGCACATCAAACACAAAACATTGACCCAATAAATGCAACGAACATTATGTTCTTTTTACAGTACCTAGCTAAACGTTACGAAGAAATCAAACAAACCTAGGCTTTATTTTCAGCTGAAGACATTTATAATCCGCTCAAAGAATTTAGTAGTAGAGAATGGCCGAAACTAGGACATCCGGGAAAAAGTCAAATTTTGATCAGGGAAAAAATTCATTCTAATCCAGCGAATCCAGCATCTAATCTAGAATCAAAGTCTAATCCAGGAAAAATTGATCCAAATTATGATAACAATTATGAGCAGCCAAACAGTGAAAGGGTTTTTTCAAAATAAGAAAAATACGAGCGAACAAGAATTGAAAGACTTGAAAGAAAGAATGGTGTAAGAGTTGAGAGCAATTGAAGGTCTCAATGGATATGATCTGATGAGTAAAGTAGAACTTTATAATCGAATAGTCTTAGAAGCATGAGACGCTATTCCAGGACCTTATGATATAAAACAAGATGAAGATACATTTACATCCAAACTACAAACAACAGTATTGGATGAGTACTTAAACACATATAAGATAGACGGACAGAGAGGGTATGATCCTGAGATATTCCTCACCACCATTATATCAAAAGTTCACAATCTAATTATGCAGCAAAACAAGCCCATCATGGTGAAGTTTGTCTATATCTGTAAATACCTATAAAAGATCGTGCAACTTTAAGATTGATGAATCTTTTACTATATTCCGCACATTGGTTGAAACAATTGCCGAATGTACCGATATATCTGATTTTTTCAATATTATGATCCAACCATTATTTAAATTAATTGAAAAAGAGAGAGAGAGAAAGCTACGGGGCTAGGACACAGAGATTAGACTAGTTAATTTTCTGTTTAAGTTTCAAAACTAGCCCCAGAATTGTACCAGAGATTTATCAGAGATTTATATGGAAATATTTCTAAGACACGGGTATTAATTTTCTGAAAAAATTTGATTTAAACGATTAAGAAATGATTACAAAAGTAACTATGGATCGATTGTATGAGTTGAATACAAAACAATTAAGTTCTTTACTTTCGTGGTATAGAATTGAAGGTAGAGCCAAAATGACTACTAAGGAAGTTAAAATACAAGCATTGAATGATATACCTGAAGTAATCAATAACGTTGATCAAATCGTTGATAACAGGAGAGAAATTTTTAGAACTATGGGTAATATGCCAAGGAGAAGAGCAAACCAACCACAACCACCTCTCCCAATACCACAAATAAGACCAAATTTACCAACTTTAACTATTCCTAGGCTAATACCTGGTTCACCGGATCAAATTGTTATGGATAGTCCCCCACCAGGTCGGCCACCTGATCGTCGTCCAGGCACCCCACCAGCTCCTCCACCTAATCGTCGCAGAAGAGCTCTTACAGATACACCTCCGCAAAATATTAATAAACCCAAAACAAAAAGACCTTCGCCGCCTAAACCAACTCGCCCACCACCCCCTATTCCAACAAGAACTAAAAAACCATCAATAAAACAAACTCCTGTTTTTGGAAATGTATTAAACAAGTTTTTGAATTTTGTGAAACCATATATTCCTAAAAAAGTAAAAAATAAAGCAGAAGAATTAGCTAAAAAAGTAAAAAATAAAGCAGAAGAATTGGCTAAAAATTTTATAGAAAGATATAAAAAAGTAAATAAACCCAAAGAAATAAAACCACCACCTAAAAGAGATTATGAAAAGGAAGGCGCAAGACCTAAAACAAAAATAAAGCCAAATATACCTGATAGCAAGAAAGATGAATTTAATGAAGAAGAAGAAGAATTAACTATTAAAGAAAATGTAAAAAAATTCAAAAAGGGCTATTTGACACAACATACTATAGATGGGAAAAAAGGATATTCTATTGAAGAATTCATGAAAAAAATAAAAACAAAAGTTGTGGGTATTATTAATAAAGATAAGAAACCAAAAAAGGTTAAGGTTATAGTATCAGCTAAGTTTGTAAAAAATCCTTTAGAAAAAAACCAAATTAGAGAAGAAATCGAAAAATACTTTCATACTAAACCAGTAATAATTACTGAAGAAAGCGATTTATCAAAAGAATATGATGATATGATTAAAAATATACTTCATGAGATTGAAAAATTTCAAGAAAAATATGAGTATTCAGTTTTTGAATTTGATTCTGTTACAAGTGTTGATATTGGGATAGCTCCTTATTTAGTTACTTCTGGAAGTTCATATATAAAAACACCAAAAAGATTAGCTGACAAAAAAGCTACTATTAATATACAGAATAATGATGAAAACTGCGGGCAATATTCATTAACAGAGGCGGTGTTCCCAAGAAAACACCATAGAGAGAGAGTAAATAATGAATTGTTGGAAAATTGTAAAAAATTAGACTTTTCTGGTATTGAATGTCCAATGACATTAAAAGATTTTACAAAGTTTGAAAAACAAAACCCATATATTGTTAATGTATTGAAATATGATGAAGAAGATGATAAAATATATCTTGCAAGATTAAGCGATAAATGTTATTGCAAGAAAGAAGAAAAATGTAAGAATTGTGGTTGTATGAAAAAAGAGTGTAATAAAAAACAGGAATGTAAGAAAGAAGGTTGTATAAAACATGAATGTGAAGAATGTGGTTGTAAGAAATGTGATTGTAATAATTATGAATGTAAGTTATGCGATTGTAAAGTTATAACATTACTTTTAATAACTAATGACGAAAAAAGCCATTATATTTTAGTAAAAAATGTTAGTAGACTTTTATCATCTGAAATTGATAAAAATAAGAATAAAAAACATTTCTGTCTTAGGTGTTTCAATTCATTTTATGATGAAAGGATTTTGCAAGAACATAAGGAATACTGTGATTCACATGGGGAAGTTAAAATAAAAATGCCAATGAATGAAAATGGTAGTTCAAAATTTATTTACTTTAAAAATTTTAAAAATAAAATGCGATTACCTTTTGTTATTTATGCCGATTTTGAAAGCTGTCTAATTCCAATACAATCTTGTTTACCAAATGAAAATAAAAGCTTTACTAAAAATTACCAAATGCATAAAGCATCAGGATTTCACTATAATATAAAATGTTTTGATGAAAGCATATTACCAAGCGATTTTAAAAATGAAGTGGGGTATACTGCAAAATCTGATGATGAAGATGTGGCACAGGTATTTACAGAATATTTAGAAAGAGATGTTAGGAAAATTTTTGAGTTAATAGAAGAAAGAAAGAAGAAGTTTAAAGTTTATAATAAAAAGAATATGTCGGAAATGGATAAAAAAGATTATGAAAATGCTACTAAATGTCATATCTGTGTGAAAGAATTGGGCAAAGATAGGGTAATAGATCATTGTCATCTTACTGGGAAATACAGAGGGGCAGCGCATAATAACTGCAACTTAAAATATGTGATTCCCAAATTTATTCCAGTAATAATTCACAATCTTTCGGGGTATGATTCACATCTATTTATTAAGAATCTTGGTAAAACAAAGGGTAAAATTGATTGCTTAGCTAACACCGACGAAAAGTATATTAGTTTCTCAAAGAAAATTTTAATTAATTATGATTGTGCGGGTGAAGAGGATGATGATGATTGCGATGAGGATGAAGATGGAAACACAAAACCTATTACTAGAACAATAAGATTCATTGATTCTTGTAAATTTATGCAAAGCACCCTTAGTGGATTAGTTGACAATCTTACAAAATGTGGAAATTGTGAATCATGTAAACCAGGAAAATGTTTGAAAAGATATATAAAAGATGGAAAGATTATTAACTTTAATGGTGTTGGTAATTGCGAACAATGTAAGAATTGTAAGTTAGCAGGAAGTATGTGTTTTTCTCCAATAGATAAAAATATGAAAGAAACTAAAAAACATTTTGCAGGAGAAAAGTTAAAACTATTGTTGAGAAAGGGGGTGTTCCCCTATGATTATTTTGACCACATTGATAAACTTAATGAAACAGAACTTCCGCCAAAGAAAGAATTTAAATCAATTCTTAATAATCAAGATATTTCAGATGAGGATTATGAACATGCTAAAAATGTATGGAAAACATTTGATATGAAAACAATGAGAGACTATCACGACCTATATCTAAAAGCAGATGTATTACAGCTTGCTGATGTATTTGAGAACTTTAGAGATGTGTGCATTAATAATTATAGTTTGGATCCTGCTCACTATTTTACATCACCGGGGTTATCTTGGGATGCAATGTTAAAATTAACTAAAGTTAGTTTGGAATTGTTTACAGATGTTAATATGCTACTTTTTATTGAGAAAGGGATTAGAGGAGGAACATCCCAAGTATCAAAAAGATATGCTAAAGCTAATAACCCCTATATGGCAGATTTTGAAGTAAATAAACTTATAAGTTATATTATTTATCTTGACGCAAATAACTTATATGGAGCCGCAATGAGCAAGAAATTACCTAGAAGAGGATTTAAATGGATTCCAAATGAAGAGCTTGAAAATTGGAGAAATATACCCTGTATACTTGAAGTTGATTTGGAATACCCAAAAAATCTTCATGATAGTCACAAAGATCTACCTTTAGCTCCAGAAAAACTTACTGTTAATAAAGTTCAGAAATTAATACCAAACTTAATTGATAAGAAAAGATATGTAGTTCATCATGAAACTTTAAAAGATTATGAAAGTAAAGGATTAAAAATAACAAAGATTCATAAGGGAATTAAATTTCAAGAGTCTGAGTGGTTAAAACCCTACATTGATTTGAATACTAAATTGAGAGCACAAGCTAAAAACGACTTTGAAAAAGATTTTTTTAAACTTATGAATAACTCTGTATTTGGTAAAACAATGGAAAATATGAGAAAAAGGATAGATGTTAGATTAGTTAATAATATAGAATCAGCTAAAAAATTAATAAGAAAACCAAACTTTAATCATTTTACTATCTTTTCCGAGGATCTAGCTGCCATAAATATGAAGAAAAAAGAAATAAGATTTAATAAACCAATTTATGTTGGGTTTTCAATTTTAGATCTAAGTAAACAAATAATGTATGATTTCCATTATAATTATATCAAAGAGAAATATGGTGAAAAAGCCGAATTACTTATGACTGATACTGATTCTCTTGTATATATTATAGAAACTGCGGATTTCTACAAAGATATTAGTTCTGACGTTAGAGAAAAATTCGACACTAGCAATTATCCCAAAGAACATCCATCAGGCATTGAGGCAGGTGTAAATAAAAAAGTAATTGGGATGTTCAAAGATGAAATGGGCGGAAGTATACCTACAGAATTTGTGGGTTTGGGCGCTAAACAATATGCTGTATTAATGGATAATGGTAAAGAGATAAAGAAGAATAAAGGAACAAAGAAATTAGTTGTTAAGAAAACAATAAGTTTTAATGATTTTAAAAATTGTTTGGATACAAAAGAACCGCAAATGAGATTACAAAATTTAATTGGTTCAAAACTACACAATATTTATACAAAAACAGTTAATAAAAAAGCGCTATCTGCCTATGATGATAAGAGAATAATTTGCAAAGATGACATAAATACTCTTCCATATGGCCATTATCTTGCCAAAACAGAATCGGGCGGTAATTGTGTATCATAAGGAACAACTTGTAATTCTTCTCTTACAAAACCTCGTCTAGGTCCATTCACTAAATAATACAAAACCGGTTGATTAGGTGAAATCACACTTTTAGAAATATCATAAACTTTGATACTCCAAATAGGATCTGTGGCTCGTCTTTTTTCGCCTCCCTCGAGTTCACCTGGAGATAATAAATATCTAACTCTGGCGCTGGGTGGTAATCTATCCTCATCAAGACCAACAACTCGATGATATCTTTTGGTTTCAATATCAACCTCTTTCATTTTTATAGCTTTAATGGGTTCTTTACCAGTTATTCTTGTTGGTGTATTATTCAAAGTTTTTAGAATATCCGGTAATCTTTTCACCCATACTCTGGATCGGGTATCGCTAATCATTTCTTGAGCATATTGATGACTAAATAATCTTTCGCCCAATGTCCTATTTGCTCTTTCTACAAATGCTTGAGCTCTATGGTTTCCGGCTTCGCTTCTTTGTATTTTCACATTATGGTAATTCATAAGTTTTGTAACTTCGCCCATAAATTCTTTTCCAGGATCAGCCATTAATGTTTTAGGGTATTTTAACTTTCTAGAATATATTTTTTCAAAAGCTTTGGATATCTCATGACTTTCTTTTGAGGTTAATGCTTCGGCATCTTTGTATCTACTTGCCACATCAACCACAACTAATGCGTATTTATATGTTTTTCTTCCAACTCTGTCATGCGGTAAAAATAATAAATCTGCTTGGTGAATCTGATTCGGTTTATCCACAGTCCAATGCGGTCTTGGTATATATTTTGGCGTTGGTAGATATATTTGCCATATTGCCTGTTTTTGCAACCATTGTTTTGCTACATCTTCACTTACTTTTGCTTTTTGTGCTAATTTGGGAATTGCAGAATATCCTTTCCAATATCCTTCAGTTGAATAATAAATTTTTGTTAATTTATGGGATACCTTTTCGCTACTCATTTAAAGATTAACCAAAGTACCTTATAAATTACAATGACTTCTGAAAAAATTAATCCAAACAGAATTCCACGAGAGCCATTTGGTTTGAAGGCAGAATCAACTTTGAATAGAATTACATTAAATCCATCCTCAGCCAGCCCCGGGGAAACATTATATATAAATATTCCAAAACTTTCTGAGAATTTAGTGATTGTTCCTGGGAGCGTATCTCTATTATTTGATTTAGATGTAGATGGGCATGCTAATAATACACTTGTGAATAATGTTGGTAGTAATCTTGTATCCAGACTTAAAGTTCTTTTTGGAGGCGAAACATTACAGGATACACAAAGATATGATCTTTTTCAAACCTATCATGACTTATTTTTAACAGATGAAGAACGAGAAGATAGATTAAAACAAGGTATTTCTTCTGTAAACATGCGAAAACTTAGAACAAAAGCAGGCGACGGGAAAACACAAGATATAAAGGAAGTTGATCTTTCAAAAGTACATAACACCAAGTATCGTATACCACTAAACCATCCTATTCTAAACGATCATGGAGTTTTCTATCCAAAGGCGCTAGATCATCATTTAATCTTTGAGATTACGCTAGCCTCAGTTTCTAATATTGTTGTTTTTTCTGATACTACAAAGACCCCCACATATTCAATCAAAAACCTAGAGTTAGAATATTCCTCCATTTCAAGTGAATACTTGGCTCGCGAGGCCCAGGCGGCTTACCAGGTTGGTAAAGGATTCTTTTACGAAAATGTTACTTTACACAAAACTTTTACTTTTTCCGTAGGCGGTGATGGTGTTATAAATCAGCATATTAATTTACCTAGAAGATCAATGACGGGGATATTATGTTTGTTTACATCACCATTTGCGGCAGGAGCACGTAACTCTGAGAATTTTTACAATCCAGGTATAACCTCGATTAATATAGATGTTGATGGTGTTCCAAATCGATTATACTCTAAGGGAATGATACCGTCTGATCTATGGGAGTCAGTAAAGAAACGTTTCAGAAGAGATGGTGGTTCCTCACTTCGCTCAGTAAAGGAAAAGGATTTTTATGCTGATAAGTTTGCTCTTTGGGTTGATATGAGAACACACCCTGATAATAGTATCCATGGAGGAGGTCTAGCATTAAACAATACACAAGATGGAGTAAAACTGGAAATTAAAAGAAAACAAAGTGGATCTGGTACCATAACCTGCCATATGTTTGTTGTAGCCGATGCAATGATGGAAATAATGAATTCAGGTTTGAAATCTATAAAGTACTAAATTTAAAAAAACCTTTAGTTATGATACAAAAACCATGGAAGAATTACGAGAAAAAATACCATTCAATTGTATTATAACTGGACCAACAAATTGTGGGAAAACAAAGTATCTCATAGATCAACTCCGCGGCCCCTTCAGAAAAATTTTTGATTACATTGTTTTAATTTGCCCAACCTATTCCAAAAATAAAACCTATCATAATTTTGCACGAGGAGATAAGAGATTCTTTGTATTATCGCCCGATGCCAGCAACATTGATGAGATTAATGAGTTATTAACTGATTGCCAAACTTTATTCTCTGGAACAAACACATTAATAATTTTAGATGATTGCGCTGTATCCACTGATCTGAAGAAAAGATCAAACAAGTTTATAGATTTGGCATTCTCCGGAAGACATCATGGATTATCAGTTTGGGTTCTCACTCAGCAATTAACATCCATAGCAAAACCTTTCCGAGAAAATGTGGCGTGCGTTGTTACTTTCCATAATCCGTCACAAAAAGGTATGAAGATGTTTTTCGAAGATTATGGGGGTGATTTGGATTACGAATTAGGTAAAAAGTTTATGCATCACCTGAAAACTGAAAAATATTCTAGGCTATGTTTGAGTTTGCGATACCCATTTAATTGCTATTTGGAAGTACCAAACGGGGAATAAAGATTTAAAAATAGTAAATGTACCACCATAAAAGATGACAGAAGTTGAAGATTATATAGAAGAACAACCCGAGGTAAAAGATGAGGTAAAATCTGATGATATTGAAATTAAACAAGAATCACTAGCCATTCTCGCAACCCTAGGAACAACAAAGGAATATTTAGGGGTTGATATGAGTCTGGGTGATGTAAAAAAATTAACAGCAAAAGATATTGAAAAATATTTTAATCGTTATCAGGCTGTAATGGGTAAGAAAATTAGTGGTGGAGTGGTGGATTCATCCCTTCAATTAATTTCTAAAATTATTTCTTACATGGTTCCGGTTGATGATATAGAAGCTCTTTGTAAGGATTTGAAGAATGATGATTTGGTTAATCGTGAACTAACAAACATTGTAGGGCTCTTAGCATTGAAAGCAGGAAGATTGGCAGCACTTGCTAGTGGTCTATTCCAGGTTGCCAAACATGTTAAAATAGGAAAAATACAGCAAGTTACAATTACTAATACAGATGATTCTAACAAAACTGGACAAGGTGTTGATGGGTATGATACTGTTTACTAAGTATACTATTATTTTATTTACATATCATTCCTAAGCGGTCTAAAGATTTCTTAAAGATATGTAAAATAATGTCTGAACAAAATGAGCAAGTTGAACAAATTACAGCTGATCCTAAACTAGAAAATAAAGATACTAAAAAACGGGAAAAAGATCCTAAAAAAGTAGCAGCAGGTAAGAAATTGGCTGAATATAATAAAAAAGCAAAAGAAGCATTATCTAGGGAGATGAAACGCGAAGAAAAAATGAAACAGGAAGAAAAGACTAATGAAGATGGTGAATCAAAATCATGGCTACCAGAGCTATCTTTTTCAACTGTATTATCAATTGTGGGAATAGGTTTTACAGCATTTGATCTTTTTATGAGATATTCTAATAGGATACCTGATTTACCACAAATACCGCAACCTTTTCAAGCCCCACCCATAAAGGTTCATAATCCGCAAACAAATACTCAAGCGCCGCCCCTTGATCGCCCAAAAATTGGAATGATGTAATTACTAAAGTCATCTAAAGATTTCTTACTGATGTAGTAAAAAATCATGTCAACCGAAAATAAACTTGTGAAAACTGTTACTGATTCCGCAGTCCTTATTGGATTAGCAGCTGGAGTTGGATATGTAGCTAAAAAGGTAATGAAAGAATCATTTATGAACGACCCATCCTCAAGTATTACAAATTACGCAAAATGGGTGGTTGTATTATCCGGAAGTATGTATCTAAAAACATATTTAGAGGAACAAAAGATTTTACCAAATAATTAAAAAAATGGCAACAATAGCATTTATGATTGGAGGAGCTGTATTAAATGCAACCGCCTTTGTTGGTGGATCATATCTCGCAAAATATTTATCAGGAAATAAAACCGACACAGAGAAAATACGACACGATAAAGCAATGGAAAAATATCAAAAAGATTATGCTGAATATCAGGAAAAAAGACAAAAACTAATGGATTGGAAAATAAAGAAAAAAGATGAAAAATATCAAGCATCAAAAAATATTTCAACTACAAATGAGCAATTTGCATTATATGAACAAATGCATGAACCTAAATTCTCTGACTATTATAGACCAAGTAACAATCAAAAGATGGGTGAAATGGCATATGTGGGTGGAGGTATGTTGGCTTTAGGTTATATGGCTAGTAAATTTTTGTAGATACTTCACTGTGTTCAATTTAAAGATTTCTTACTGTTGAGTAAAAAATCATGGCTGAAGGAGGAGATATAATATTAGAGGATTTACCACCAAAAGTAGATGATGATGATAATGATGATGAAGATAATACAATTTACCATAGTCCAAATACATCTACATCTGTTGATCAGGGTTATCTTGGCTATTCAGAATATATGGCAGAAAGAAAAAGACTTCAATGGGAAATAAAAGATGAAGAGAAAAAACCGGCAAATATTAGAGAAAGAGATGAGGACTATGATATAAGAAGAGAAGCTGGGCAAAAACTAAAACGATATTTTCCAAATTACAATCCCGATGATAGTACATTTAATGTAACATTTGGAGAAGATGGTAGTTTAATAGTTAGATTTAGTAATAGGAGTAATGCTGCACCGCATACAGTGGTTGATAAAGATGGAAATCTTAAGATTGAAGATTTACCAAAAACAATGAGAAGGGCTCTTGGTGCTGATTATGAAAGCATGTTGTATAAATATGATGATACTTTAGAACAATTGAATGAAGCTAATGATCAACATGAGGATTTACTTAATGCAGTACAAGGAATAGAATCGGTTTTAGCAACTCATACAGATGAGATTAACCAATACGAAGAAAGAGTAAGAAGGCTTAATTCAGTAATTGAAAACCAAAAAGCAGAAAAAGAAAATATGGAAAGAGATGCTTCGGAAGGTAAAAGACTTTTTGATCTAACCGCTGAACAGAATATAGAATTAAAAATACAAGCAGAAAAACTTTTGGGCGAAACAAAATTATACAAAGAAGAAATAGATAAATATAAGAAGGGGAAATCAAATGAGGCAAAATTAAAACAAAGTAATGAGCGATTAAAATCTGAGATTGATAAATTAAAAGAGCAAATTAGAAATAAAACAATCTCAAATGAAGAACAAATATCAGATATTGAGAGTCGAAAAGAAGAAATACTTAAAAATTTACCGCTTAGGGAGAGATTAAAATACATCTTTAAAAAGTATGGGTTTACAGTATTTGCTGTTGTTAGTGCCGTGGGCGTCATTATTGGGGTTATAGTTTCTAATCTTTCCAAAGGGCTATCTACTTTAGGAAAAGGTGTTGGAAATGGATTGAAAACTCTCGGTAAGAAACTCGGCGAAATATTACCAGGAATGGTTGGTGCAATAGTTAGCTTTCTATTCAAAACAGCTGGTGAGGTTATTGGATTTTTAGGTAAGAATGCTTGGTTATTGATAATGGCTGTGGTTCTATATTTTGTTGAAAGTATAAAAAAGAGAAAGTAACAAATTTAAAGATATCATGTTGAGTAGTAAAATATAATATGGATGAATACAACAGAATTTACCCTGGGTTACCTAATAATTCAGATCCTATTAATTTCAGACTACAAAAATCAAGCGAAGTATTACAAAATCTTGAGAGAGAAATTAAACATTACGAAGAAGTAAGAAAAAAATATAATAGAGCTAGAGGAATGTTTACAAAAATAAGTGTTTGTGGCGGTATGATTTCAGTTATTCTATCTGCAAGCGGTTTAGGAACTTCTCTTACTGGTTTTGGCGCTGTTGTTGGTGTGCCTTTGGGTGTTGTAGGTGGAGTTTTTGGTGGATTATCGGTTGGATTTGGTATTGCCGCTAAAAGACTTTCTGGTAAAGTTAGTAAACACGAACAAACCGCTGCAATTGCAAAATCAAAATTAAACACTATAAATGACTTGGTTTCAAAGGCTTTGAAAGATAATGTTATATCTGATCAAGAATTTTCTATAATTTTAGCAGAGTTGGAAAAGTTTCAAAAACTAAAACTAGAAGTTCGCCAAAAATTTAGGAGAGATACAGAAAAAAACTTAAACATGTCGCAGATAAGAAGAGAAGTTCGATCAGAGCTATTAAAAGAGTTAACCAGTCCCGCACATTAAAAATTTCATATGAAAGAACTGATGTAGGTTGTAATTGTTTTGCAGGTATTAGAAAAGAAATTAATTAATACTTTACATCTTATTCCAAATATAAAGACGTGAACTAACCGAAGAAAAATAAAGAATAAGATGTTATTAAACGACTTCAAAAATAGATACCCAAGCGCTAATCTTGATAAATTTACATTTGTGAATGATTCATATGGTGGTTATATTAAATGGAAAGTTAATGGAACAACAGTTATGTCAAATGATGACCCCACTGGAAAAACCTGGATCGATTATCTTCCTTCTAATTTGAAAACATTATTATGGCAAGATTTAGGGTTAAGTTCACCCGAAGTAGTTTCATCTTTCCCAAAGAGTTTATCGATAACCATTCGAACTTACCCAATACCAGCTATTAACTTTGATGATTTTACAACTGATGTAACAAAAATGCTTACCTTTCTGGATATATACGTTTCAAATACGAAGAAATTCACAGCAAAAATGAGAAACATATTTACATCGCAAGTTGTAACATTCAAGTTTGGCAAACAAAGTAGAAAATGGTTAAATGAACCAGATATGAATTATTGGCCACAACAACTTAACTTTGCAGTATGGTGCGCAACATCTGGTTGTGGTATAAGTCCTTTCGAGAGTCTAAATTATCCCAAAGTAGTGAATAGCTTCATTAAGTTTCATATATATTTCACAATAAGGCGGATATTGTATGAATTGAAACTGCCTTTACCAGATGAACAACCTTTTGTGATAAATAATAATCCATATAATAAAGTTGCATATCAACGATTGTGCGCTGAATTTGGGGTTAGTAATAATTCTGATTTTAGATGGAAAGGCGGTAGAAACGGGGGTTTAGGGGATATATTCCTTGATTATGGTGCGGGATATCATGGAAAAGGTGGAGGATATCAAAATGTTCATGTTGTAAGAAATTATGATCATGAAGCAGATCAATGGCCCGGTGAAGGCGGTAAATTCGCTGATGACGGTGGTAAGAAAGAAAAGGGAAATCTAATATCATTTATCCGTAATGATGACTTTGCTGATTTTAAATATGCTTGGTTTATTCCCGCAAGTGGGTATGGACTCACTAAAGCTGGGCTCGGTAGATTGAATCGATCCGCCGAAGCTTTTGTTTACTGTATATTGGGGGCACAAGTTAACACTAGAAACTCGATTTATGGTAATGGTGGCGGAGCAATCGAGACGCAACAAGAATTCTTGGCTTTATTTGAAAGTAGTGTGATTGAGAATGACATTTCTAGTTCCATACAAAGATATCAATTAGCTGTACAAGAAGCGAAATTGCGGCTTGATTTAGCTATTGCCCCAGGTTTGTGGTTGATGCCGAGTAATATGATCATAAACACAGAAAGCGTGGTTGGATATAATAACAAACTTATGAAAGCGACTGGTGATATGAAATTTGGGGTGAATAATTCGCTAAACATGGAATCAAAACCGGTTGGAATAAGTCATAACTTAGGTTCTTCAAAGGTTGTTTTACCTCATTCAATAGTTGAGACAAATCCGAAACCAAAAATCCCTCCATCGCAAAATGAAAAGTCAACCAAGGGTCAGGACGTGACTACGCAACATGAAACCAATCCACAAAGCGAGCACGAAGTGCGTATATTAGCATTTATAATTATCAGTGGAGGGTTAGCGTGGTATCTATTTCGGTAGTTCATGGTCATTTCACGTGATTATCATTGTTTTTGGATAAGCGTACACGTGTAGAACAATAGATTGCATACTTTTACGACATAGCAACAAGCAAAACGTAAAGTGGTTTTGAAATCGAAAAGTAGATTTTATGTTTACTTTTAAAAGGTCGGTTTCTAACGTCGCTCAGGAATGTGATTACGTCAATGGAAATTTAAAAAGGTGAATATGATGTAATCAAAACACAGAAAATGTTGAGCATTACCATGTATGAGTCTGAAACAAGGATTTATTTAGATCCGCCGCTGAAAAATCTTCGGGAGATACAACTCCTTGATTGTAATATACAAACCAAAAGATTAATTAATTTCAAGGATCAGCAGATATTGTTTAATGATGAGAATCAGCCCCTAATAATAATACAACCCGGTACATATTCGTTGCGTGATATTCAGTCGACCTTTCTTAATGATACCGATAAGGCAAAGATAACAATCATCGAGACAGACACTGTTGACTATCTTTATTCCAATAAGAACTTTAACATTAAACTTACGAGAGGGTTAGCGGTTGGTTTAGGTATACCCAGAGTTATAAATCCTGGTAAATTATACCCCATAAATATACAGATTAAGGAACCACTGAGACTTTTGTGTAGTATAGTGGATAATAAGTCTTCATATATGAATAAAACCAAATATGGGGAACTTGTGAAACTCTCACCATCAACCCTGCTTGCAAACATTCCCTCAAAAGATTATCCAACAATTCCAATTCGAAAATATGATAGCGTTATAAACCACTTTGATTTAACCATATTAGACAATGAATGGAAAAAACTTGATCTGATGGGTTCTCCCATAAATTTTAGTATAAGATTTAGGTAAATTTTTGTTATGTAACCACTTTTAGGTTATATAACATAATTAGTAGTAACATAAATATAAGATTATTCATCCGTTAAAGAATTAAAAATTTCTTGCTCCTCAATATCATAACACCAATCCACAACTCTTTTTGGGTGCCATGCTTCAACCATTAAATCATTATGCAAGTCTTTGTAGAATTTATTTTTATGTAATACTTTATATGTGTTTGTATTTACACTTGCCCAAAAAGAATCAATAATAACTTTTTTATTTACTAAAGCTTCTCTAAATTCTTTTGATTCTTCCCTATCCATTAAAAAATCATTGCTTTTTTCATCTTTGGGGAATATAACACTCATATCAGAGTTTGGTGAAAAAGCAAAACAATAATAATACTTATGCCCACTAAAATTACTATTAACATGAGTGTAATTAATTTGAAACTCCACTATTTCTCTTTTACCTATATTCTCATATTTAATAGAAAGTGCTTTTGATAATGTGTATAAACAATCTTTTTTTATTAATCTTAAAAAATCCATGTTTGCTATTTTTTCATTGTTAAAATATTCAATAGTAAAAGCAAAATCTAAAGCCTTTTTTATTTTCCTCTTATATTTTCGCTCTTCCATCTTTCTTTTTTTTTTATTTTATTTTATTTTTTAAATCAGAAATTAATTTTTTCGACATTCCTTACAAGAAGCTTTTTGTTTACTGTGTTCACATATTTGGGTTCCACCACATTCTTTACATTGTTGTTTTTGTTTATTGTGTTTACATATTTGAGAGCCTTTACATTCTTTACAGCGGTACTTAACTCTTCCATGTATACATATTTGAGAGCCTTTACATTCTTTACACCGATACTTAACTATTCCATGTATACATATTTGTGCGCCTTTACAACTTTTACACCGATACTTAACATTATCATGAATGCATATTTGCGATCCCCCACATTCTTTGCAAAAATATTTATGTTTTTCATGTATGCAAATATAAGGGCAAGTAGTGGTGACTTTTTCAATTAAATCAATAATTTTTTCTTCTTCAAATTTTTTAAATTCATTAATAAAATCTTCTCTTAAATATAGTTTTGATCTTCCTTTAATTTTTAAATAACTCGCAATTCTTTTCAAATTTGTTTTATTCAACTCATATAATCGATCCATAGTTACTTTTGCAAGTATTTCTTAATCGTTTAAATCAAATTTTTTCAGAAGATTAATACCCGTGTCTTAGAAATATTTCCATATAAATCTCTGATAAATCTCTGGTACAATTCTGGGGCTAGTTTTGAAACTTAAACAGAAAATTAACTAGTCTAATCTCTGTGTCCTAGCCCCGTAGCTTTCTCTCTCTCTAAAAGACACAACTTAATACTCCGGTTGGCATTTTGAAAATGTTGTAAGGTAAACAAAAACAACGATGTATTGAATGTCAAGGAAGTCATCACATGCAAACAAAACAGACATAAGCAGAATTGCAGGGAATGTACAGATCCCATTAAAATCAGCATAAGAAAATGGATTAAAGACCGTAGATCTCGGAATACAATCGATATGATGCTGATTTTTTCCCATAGATCATGAATGTTTCTTGTTTGGCTTAGTTGAGAACTTCGAGGAGTGCTTTTATCCAGATTGCAGAGTCAAACTCCAATATGTCTATTTTCACTTGACGACTTAGCAACTATCGAACGTCTTGATAACCATAACGGACATATTAAATCAAATTGAGTGATATGTTCCTTAAAATGTAATCTTAAGAAAAAATCCGAGTATTAAAGAACGCCATAGGTAATTCAACTTAGGAGCTCTTCACTCACGAGTCCACATTGGGGACTGTTAAGCAAGTAATATAATACAGGTTGATTTGTTGATACAACGATTCGCAACAAATCAAAAATCTCTAAGCTCCAAATCTGATCAGTGGTCCGTCTACTCCGTGTTCACCACCCTCACCCTCAACGGAGCAAGCAAATATCTTATCTTAACACCGGCTGGCCGAGTCTTGTTTCATCGGAGCTGACTTGCCTCTTATAATTAACCGACTTAATATCAACCTCATCTAATTCTAAAGCTTTTAAAGGTTCTTTACAAGTTAATCTAGTTACTTGTGAATTTAATGCTCGTAAAACCACAGGTAATCGTTTTACACAAACTCTTCCTGTGCGTGCTGATGACTGAATAACCGTTCCGCTAAAGTTCTATTCGCTTAGCTCGCTCTACACAGGTTCACTACGAGGTCTTGAGTACGGCCCGAGGCCGAAGGCCGAGGGCCGTACTCAAGACCTCGGGCACAGTTTTTTCCCATACGGACCTCCCGCCCGGTGAATAACATATGTGTACTGCATTCCACTTGACCATTCATTCACTATGCAATCATGGGGTTTTCTATCCAAAGGTATAACCTAATCCACTGATCTTCGAGATAACCCTAGCTGGCCTAGCACCAGTTGGTGAAATCGGTCACACTCAAATGCAATTAAGCCTCCAAAATACCAAATCACTAATATACGAGTTACGAGATAAAGTTCCATTCCATGATAACTGGACCTACTAATTCAGTGTGGTAAGACTAAGTACGTAGTAGATCAGCTTCGCGGGCCTTTTCGTGGTGTGTTTAGCTCGATAATTTAAAATTTTTCCGACATACAGCAAAAATAAAACATATGGAGGGCTTGCCCAAAACAATAGAAACTTTATAGTGCTATCACCGAATGTAAGTAACAGTGAAGAGATTAATGAGCTATGGAGGATTGTGAAACTTTGTTTCCTGGTACAAATAACTGATAATCCTAGATGATTGCGCCGCTAGTAGAGACCTTAAGCGGCGCACTAAGAAGTTCATCAGTCTTGCTTTTTCTGGTTGGCACCAAAGTCTATCCGTTTTGGTGTTGACTCAGCAATTAACATTTGTAGCGAAACCCCTCCGAGATAACGTTGCCTGTGTAGTAGCATTTCATAATCCATCCCAGATTGATACTTTGAAGTATGCTCTTTGAAGATTTTGGTGGAAATGTAGATGCAGAATGTCCTAACAAATTCATACAGTTGCTTCAGACAGAAGAAATATTCTAGTAAGACCTTTGCTTAAGATTTCCATTCGAATGCTATCTAGAGTTTCCAGCCCTTAGTGATTAATAGATGTCAGTTATGGAAGAGTATAAGGAGTCTGAGGTCAAACCAGAGGTATAAGAAGTGAAACCAAAAGACAATGTTGAAGATGGCATTGAAACGAAACGAGAGAGTTGAGCTATACTAGCCAGTTTAGGAGCTGCAAAGGAATATCTTGGAGTCGATATGAATCTAGGTGACATTAAAAAACGTTCTCGTAAAGATGTCATTACAACCTAAACCAAGTTGTATTGGGAAAACAGGTAACTGGTGGAGTAAAAGTTGTACGATGCTCTTTTAAATCTATTTACAGATATAGACAAACTTCACCATGATGGGCTTGTTTTGCTGCATAATTAGATTGTGAACTTTTGATATAATGGTGGTGAGGAATATCTCTGGATCATACCCTCTCTGTCCGTCTATCTTATATGTGTTTAAGTACTCATCCAATACTGTTTTTTGTAGTTTGGGTGTAAATGCATCTTCATCTTGTTTTATATCATAAGGTCCTGGAATAGCGTCTCATGCTTCTAAGACTATTCGATTATAAAGTTCTACTTTACTCATCAGATCATATCCATTGAGACCTTCAATTGCTCTCAACTCTTACACTATTCTTTCTTTCAAGTCTTTCAATTCTGGTTCGCTCGTATTTCTTATTTTGAAAAAACCCTTTCACTGTTTGATTGCTCATAATTGTTATTATAATTTGAATCAGTTTTTCGTGGATTAGACTTTGATTCTGGATTAGGTTCTGGAGTAAACTTTGATTCTGGATTGGATTCTGGATTAGGCTTTGATTTTGGATTAGATTCTGGATTAGCTAGATTATAGTGAAAATTTATTGTTTCCCGGATGTCCTAGTTTCGGCAATTCTCTACTACTAATTTACGTGCTGCTCGCTACCTGATTTGAATTTCTCCAAAGTGACAAACGGATCTTTAAAATCCCATTTTTGTTTTTACTTCTATGAAAAAATTATGTTGATTCCAAGTGCTTCCCGCAATATTTTACCCCCAGCCCATAAAGCATTACGTTCGTTATTTCGTCTGACCCAAAACCTAGAGCAATTTCATTCAGCAACTCGTCGGCCGCAGCCGCTGAGCTTTTCGCTTTCTGCACATGTGGCGGGTCGCCTGTACTTGTTTTTGGCGCCATGTTTGACGCCTCCGAGTCCGATTGTTCGTCATCAGTCGCTTCGCTATCGCTAATTTCATCCAATGCCCAATGCCGTTTTGGTGGCGTGGCACTGTCTGCCATCTCATGATCGCCAGTCCACCGTTTTAACACCTAGTTCACTGAGCATAAGTTCGAGTCGACTTTTGTCGTGAACGACAATACCTGTGTGAGGAGCTGATCGCTCCTCAGGTCCTCAACCTGTTGGCTCACCACCATCCGCAAGTAATGCGTATTCATCGGCCAGCGAAAGAGGCTCTCTTTCATCGGCAGCGGTTTTCAAAGTTGCTAGAAGATACGTGATTGACATTTGCGAAGGATCGCACACAACTGACTTTCCCACGGCTCGTGCGCTATCTCACGTGACTTTGTAGTGATCAATGACCAATGGCGAAACAGAAGTATACCCCAGCCCATAAAGCACTATGTGACGTGGCTTTTCCTGAGTAGAGTGTTTTATAGAATTCCGATCATTTTTAACTTAAATCTTTAACACTCACTGCACAAAATGTTTCAGGTGCCGGTGGTGGAATTGGCAGGCAGTTATCTTTGGAATTTGCAGCCCATGGAGCCAAGCTTGTCTTGTGGGACATCAACAAAGGTAAACTGAAAAACTGAATTCAACAGTTGTTACTAAAACAAGTAACGGAGTAACAAGTAACAGAGTAACGAGAAAACGAGTAACGGGCAATCAGATATCAGTTAAAAGATATTGACTGGTACGTTATTTATTTTCTGTTTGTTTTAGTGATATCCAAAAAAATGAACCCCTTGAGATTTTTGCCTGTTACTCGTTTTCTTGTTACTCTGTTACTCGTTACTGAGTCACTTGTTTTAGTGACACCCGAATTCAACCAAATTAGTTAAGTTAATTTTAGCAGTCAATTAGCTTCTTGCTGTTATCTTGAGTTTTAGATTTCTGTATCTTTTAACCCATTCTTCGTTATACATGCTGTAGCAGCACTGTTTTCTTGGAAAATTATTATGAGAAAGGTTTGTACCTGCATCATTCCAGACAATGCGGGTACAATGCTGCAGCATGAATATTAATAAATTATGAGGTTAGATGGAAATCTATTTTGTTGAACATTGCTAAATTTATTTGCTTAGCAATTATGTTAAACCTTAACTGATTTTATCTTTCATTGATTTTTTTTGTTAGAGACAAATGAAGAGACTGCTGCTTTAGTTCGCTCTCGTGGTAAAGTGGCTCACACTTATCACTGTGACTGCAGCAGCCGTGAAGACATCTACCGAGTTGCAGAGAGAGTGAAACAGGAAGTCGGTGATGTGGATATTCTGGTAAACAATGCTGGTATTCTCAATGGAAAGAAGTTGATGAACCTAAGGGATGTTGAGATTGAAAGGGCATTCAAAATCAACACCCTTGCACACTTTTGGGTAAGACAGCAATCAGTGTTCAAATGTTTGTTCTATATCAGTATCATTGTCAAGAAGAGATACAAGAAAACAGAGAAAGAAATATCCTCAGCTGTTAATTGTAAGATATATATATATATGGACCAAACAAACATCATATTATTAGGAAGGGTTTGGGAATTACCAAGGTGAATTCACAAATTTAGTTTACAAGATCTTGCATTTGATTGCCTCAAATAATATACAGTGGATGTGATATCTTTAAAATTACTGAATTGCCTGTATTCCTGAACAGTAATACATATAATATTGATGGGGTGAACTTTCTTGTTTAACTCCGGCTTACAAAGACAATAAGGTCATTTCTACCAAGCATGCTGGAAAAGAACCATGGCCACATTGTCAACATAACTTCACTCGCTGGCAGCTTTGGTGCTGCTAACCTGACTGACTACTGTTCCTCTAAGTTTGGTGCTGTTGGTTTTAACAATGCGTTGTTCTTGGAGCTTTACAGAGAAGGCAAAACTGGGATACAACTGACTAATGTACAGCCATATGTTGTGAACACTGGACTGGTGTGGTACCCAAAGGCGAGGTGAGATAACAGTATTACTTGAGTGAAGTAACTTTTCTACCAGGGTAATCATGATTATATAATAATAATAGCTTGAAATCATTATTATTATCAAGGGCTTACTGAGAATAAGGCTTTGCCTAATAAGAGTACACATGAAGTCTTTTGTACTTACCTTCAAGTAAGTAACAATCTAGTGCCGGGATTTTACAAGATCTACGCATCTTTTTCTATACTTTTGAAGTGGTTTGTTCCAGATGTAAACCCACTAAGGTTTTCAAAGGAGCTCATTGATGTCAGCCTTTGATCAATAAATCAGTCACATTGATTGCAAGGTACTTGATGCGTGCCATTCTAGAATTAAGAAACCGTTTAAACTTACAGGAAGTAGTTCAGGAGACTCTAGTTATCAGGACTGTAACAGAGATTTCAAGTTGCCGGGTGTTTGTCGTTAGTTGCCGGGGAAGCCGCAAACGGTCGCAGAACACGCTTATCTCCATTTTAATGTAGAATTTTCGGGTGCTCGTTTGGTTTAATTTAACGACGAAAGTAGCCGGAGATCATGCTCCGAGTAGCCGGGGGAAACCCCGGCCCCCGGCCCTTAGTGACAACCCTGAGTTTGATGGAGACTTGAGTGGTTATAAATTCACAAGACTAAAATCAGTCAGTTGTGATGCCACTTTGTAACCAACTTCAATTTGAACCTCGATCTTTCCTTCTTAACAGATTTCCATCGCTTTACGCTGTTCTGGAGCCAGACTACGTCGCTAAGCAGGTGGTGGCTGGCACCCTCAGAAATCAGCCCCTTGTTGTCATTCCAAGAGGTTTCTTGGTGTCTTTCGTGCTTGCTGGGTAGGCTAATTGTTGATTATTAACAATTGTTTGCCGAAGGCGAAGTGATTCTCGGTGAATATTCACCGATGATCACTGAGCCTGAGGCGAATAATTGTTTTAGTATAAATACACAGGTGATTATTTCAAAAAAGAAAAGAAAAGCATTGTGCAACACGAAAAAATTTCATTTCATCACAAGCGCGCAACGACGGGCAGCCATTTTGTTCGTCGAGGTGATTATCGGCTGATAATCCGAGAGAGCAAAACCAATCAGAGCGCGCGATTTTGTATAATCACCTGAGTATTTATACCAATGTAAATTAAGTCTTATTAGTTCCAAACCAATGTCCATACTATTAGGAATACTGCAATCTGATTGGTTTATAATATACTCACTTGCACTCATAACATATATTCATTAATGGAAACTGAAAAGTACCCGTTCCCACATTTTTCACATTGCTGAAGGAAATTTCTTGTTACCTTTAATTAAATACTTCATCATAATAAATATGAAAGTTTGGAGCATATATGTTATTAGTATAAACCACACAAGTGAATAGTACATTTTCACGCGTTCTGATTGGTTTACCCGAAGGAATAGGGAGATGGAGGCATTTTGAATCTTCCAAGATAAATAATGTCTAATCCACATCTTATCCAGAATCATAACCTTATCCAGGAAAACGAACTTTTTTGCGCAACGTAAACCAAACCTAAACCAAAAAAGATCATTTTTTTGGGATAAATCCAATCAAAGTCTAATTCAGCTAATCCGTAAACCGAAAAAATTCAATATACACTACATTTTTTATTCTTATAATATAATAACCCTGAGTAAAAGTCTAATCAAAATCTTATATCACCCCCAAGCTGAAAAACATAGAAAAACCATGCGATGACGAAAATAAGTGGTATAATCTGTTGCTAGGACAAATAAACATGCAAAACACATACCGTCACTATCACTTTCGGCATCTGAATCCTCAAAATTGCTTGAACTGAGGTTTTCTTTCTCGCCAACATCATCCACACTTTCGCTTTCGCTATGGTCTGAAAGTTCTCCTTCCGTTTCATCCGAAAATCTTCCCCTGTAACATCTTCTAAGCAATGCGCTACAACTCCAAGAACACGCTTTGAAAACATACCAAAGCGTTAGAGCATAAATAAATACCACCATCTTTTTACTACGGGAATATCCAGAGGATCTTGAACTAACCTAATTTTCTGCTTACCCCTCATCTATTCCAAACCCCTCGCCAGCACTCACTTTCACATTGAAATTTCTGGTCAAAATCTTCAGTATATCTCACCCCCCCCCCCCCTACCCAAGCGTGTCGCGGATTAACATAAAACTCTAATCCAACTCTAATCAGGCCAATCCACCAGTGAGTCCACTAAGAATTTTACGCAAATACTGTAGTGTAGGTAGGTAAACTCTCCACATCGCCTGGCGTTGTAACCAGCCTCTTATCCAGCTAGGTAGATTCCAATATCCACTCAAACTGTGGTGCATCTTCAATAACTTTGCAACGTAAGTCATTTAAAATCGATATCGATTGAATATATAAATTTTAGATGACACAAGCCATCAGTGAATACTTGAACCCAGACCCAGACCCACGCGTGCCTCTCGGTTTGAAAGCGGTGTCAACACTACATAGAATTACGTTACATCCTCGCTCTGCCAATCCTGGGGAGACTCTCCATATTAATATTCCGCAAGTATTTGGAAATATGGTTATTGTACCCGGTAGTGTGTACTTGATATTTGACTTCCTAGGGTAATAATATTGTTCGTAACTTGGTATCTTATATACAAGGCTAAAAGGTTAAAAAATTTGTAAAGTTAAGAAGTAAAAAGCAAACGTTTTCGGCTGTTTGTCATCATCAGGGTTAAAAATGACCGTCCGCACGCATGTATATATATCTTATGTAATTCCCGTTGGGAAAAGTTTGGATACAGAAGAAATTACTTGTTTGTTCAAACTGGGGCGGAATTGTTGGATCATTAGCCCCTCGACGATTCTACGCTTGTGGAATGTCTGTGCTGAAGAGAGAACACGCCAGGTGAAAGAATGTGATGGATTTTCTCTCAGGTGTTTTGCAGGTTCAGAGGTGTGAGCAACATTTGAATGTTCCGCAATTCGTACTGCTAAATTTCTCAGTCTCGCCAATATAATCAGCACCACAAGAACAATCTCCTTTGTAAACAACTTTGGATCTGTGAGTGTTTTTGTCTTTGTTGTTAAAGAGGCTTTTGATTCGCCTTGTTTGCCATAAGATTATAAAGATGAAATTGAAATTAGTGAACTTGTTGAGTTTTTTGATAAACGTTTTACTGAGTTTTTCGTTTTTACCACAATTGTTCGTAACCTTGTCCAATATCTTAAAGTTGCATTCGGTGGTGAACGACTACTGGATACACAAAGATATGATATATTTATGACATACCACAACTTATTTCTAACACCTCAAGAGCGTAAAGATAGATTACGGTGGGGGATATCCTCCTAAAGCATAAGACGAGTCCGGACCAACGCCAGAGATAAAAATACATCAAAAGCCGAAGACCTTCTTCTTGCGGCTAATCAAAACACAAAGTACTGCGTTCCTTTAGATCATCCCATTCTCAACGATAACGGAGTATTTTATCCGAAAGCGTTTTCACATCCACTAAAATTTGAGATTACACTAGCTCCAGCTGATGATATCGTTCTCTTGTAATCGTCGTGTAAAATAAAGATTGAATTGAATTGAAAAAAAAAAAAAATCTACTCCGACTCTTCTCAACGTACCAAATCACTTAGACAGAATATCGATGTATATCTAGTGATTTTTGGCTGGATCGAGAAGCGTTATCAGCGGTCCAGGTAGGGAAAAGATTTTCCTATGAAAATATTCACTTACTCGAAACTTTCACCATTACCAGAAAGAAAGATAGTATTATTAATAAACATATAAATATACCAAGGCGGTCAGTGACTAGGATACTGTGTTTATTTACTTTTAGTATTAATATTCAGGTGATTATAAAAAATCGCGCGCTCTGATTGGTTCGCTATATCGGATTATCAGCCGATAATCACCTCGACGAACAATATGGCTGCCAGTCGTTCGCGCGCTTTTGATGAAATAAAATTTCTTCGTGTTGTACAATGCGTTTTCTTTTTTGAAATAATCACCTGTGTATTACTCTGCAGTTCAAATATGTGGTCTTTCATATATTCATTTGCAGTCTTTTAACTACTAGCTTAAAAGTTTGCTTAAGAATCTGCCAGTTGGTTGTTTAAGATTTGCGTAAAATTCTTAGTGGACTCACTGGTGGATTGGCCTGATTAGAGTTGGATTAGAGTTTTATGTTAATCCGCGACACGCTTGGGTAGGGGCGGTGGGGTGATATAAGATTTTGATTAAATGTTTACTCCGAGTTATTATTTAGTATAAAAAAAATTAGTCTGTACTGATTTTTTTTGGTTTACGGATTAGTTAGTTGGATTAGACTTTGATTGGATTTATCCCAGAAAAAATATCTTTTTTTAACTCGTGGATACGCGAAGCGTATTTGCGAGTTTTTGTGGGGACTCCGATATGCAAATTGTCACTCACTCACTCACTCACTCACTCACTCACTCACTCACTCGCTCACTCACTCACTCACTCCAGTGTAGACACACTTCGTAATTAGTCGGATAGAACTCGGGGGCACCGATATGAAGACGACAATTGTCGTGACCGAAGTCACGGAAGTCTGTTGATGAAAGTTCACGCTGAAAGTGTATCGTACCGTTGCCAGAGTTTGTAATGATTTTGTAGCTTAAGAGGACGATTAGCGAGGCCCTGTTAGGGGTAAATTTCGACAAGCGACATGGCCTTGAAACGGCGACATAAAGGACCTGAAATGGCGACGAACGACGAGCCGCTTACGGGAAATTACGACAGCGACCTTCGACCTTCCGAAATTGCGACGTGAAAAGGTTTGAAACTCAGACGCGCGACATAAAGAACCTCACTAACAGGGCCTCATTAGCGGTCTTACTAAAATCAAAAAGAGTTTAAATGTTTCCAGTTACGACAATGACCAACTTGGAGACTGAATTTCATGAGCCTTTTACTCGGCCAGGCGCTAAACGTGAACAGATGATAACTATTCGCTTTTCCGACATCGACCGCCATCGACCGCCCCCAAGATTACAAGCAGTATATGAATTTCAGTTGGCTCGAAAGTGATCTGAAGATGAGAAAATCTCTTGCTAATGTAGTAAGCTTTGGTGAGAACTCATAGAGCGAAATTAGCACTTGAATGAGAACTTATAAGAGCGAAATGAGTACTCGTTATTGAACGAAACTACTACTGAAAACAGAATAAATTGACGAATCCATGATGTGAAACCGAAGAACTTCTGTGGCCAACCTGGATAAGAAACATCGCATGTAGGACTTTTCTACTGATTTAAGTGTTACTACTAACAGGAATGGAGTTGTAGAAGTATTCGGACGGCCAAGAAGTATGTCAACATTTACTTGTAAATATGAAGGCGGCTGCCGTGACGGAGAACCACGAAGGTTACAATGTAAGAAAGTCATTAAAGGGTTCGAAAACAGTAAGTCATGTAGAAAATGTATTAAGTGTTATATTATATACAATACACCACAAGCCGTTACAATGAAAAGTTTTCTGTCTATTGATTTCCGAATTTACCTTGAAGTGAACTAGATTGTGTTGAAGTAGACATGTTGGAAAAATAGGCTTACCTGTTTTGCTTACTGTTGTGTGACTCATATTTACATTGTAAGAACAAGAAGTTATAAGGATAAAAACAAATATGTATTGCTGATAACCTAAAATGAGATGGTAATGTAAATAAACTAATTCAACTTGATAAAGGATTGAGAGTCTTAAGGATTTTAAGATCATCACTAACATACTTTGCAAAAATGCAAGAAAGACTTGTTTGGTATGATTCGTCAGCTGGGCTATCCTACATGGTTTTGTTCATTATCAGCTGCAGAATCAAGGTGGATATTTCTGTTGAATACATTGAATAGACTTGTAGACAACAAAAACTATAATGATGATAAAATTGACAATGTCATGGCAACAAAATTCAGACCTTATTCAGAAGGACCCTGTTACATGTGTTAGAAACTTTGAACTCACAGACAGTGAGCAGCAGGATACCAGAACTACAGTTGGTTTCGGTGCCATTTAATCCTTTACCCTTATGTTAAGTTATCAAATTTTTTAACAACTGTATGCTTGCCACCTGCCTTTTAACTGATGCCTAGTGTAGTCAAATGATTGGCGTCATGTACTCACTGTATGTTTATTTCAAAAAGCTACTCAGCTCCCTGGTCACTTTTATGTTGTGATTATAGATTATTAAAATTATCTTCAAGTTCATTCAATCACAACTCTGAAAAAACACCTCGGTAATTTTTAAATTATTTCTTTTTTCTCTGTTTTGTAAACATATCCACGAGTTCACCATAGTCCTACTTTGATTTGGTTTAGATTTTGTTCATGTTGCGCCAAAAAGTTCGTTTTCCTGGATTAGGTTGTGATTCTGGATAAGGTGTGGATTAGACTTGGATTATTTATCGCGGAAGATTCAAGTGCAAATTAATTTAATCCAGGTTTACAATCGGCCCCAAAATGCTTCCATCTCCCTAATGGAGATGATTAGCAAACTACTTTTCACCTCCGAGCAGCCGACACTGCACGAAAAAATGGATTTAAACAGGTTTGCAACAGAAGTAAATATGATGCAAATTTAGCCCTCTAAATTTGACCAAAATTTTCACCAGAAGTAATTATGATGCAAACACAGATGTTTATTCTGTTGAAATTACGTGCAAATACGACGTAAACCTGAAATCTACTTTATATTTGCTTCGTATTTGATACCTCCGCAAATCAACAAATCCGGTGTACATTCACTCCAGATTTGTTCTCTGTGGAAAAATAATGTTTGCTTTCTGCAAAAATCTAAGCAAACATGTTGCAAATTTATATGTATGCATCACTGTTTTCCAACGTTTACCCAAACTACATCCAAAAACTTTAGCGTACGTTTTACTCATGTAACATGTGCAAATATTTACTTTTGGACAAAGTTTGCATTACTTCCAAATAACCAGATTTGCGAGTGTTTTTGCACATTTGCTTTCGGTATACTGATAGTATTCGTTATGATGAGGAATGAACGTTCGAAACGCCATCTTTTTGACGTGACAATGTCAACCTAGTTGACTAAACAATTTTCCAACTTCCACTCCGCAACCGACAGAGCATCAGTCCACTTTAAAGGAAAAGTAACCCCTTAACAAATTTTGACCATGAACTGAGGAATTGCAAAGGCAATAAGAAAGGAAAGAAGGGTAATCTAAAGTGTGTATAATGAACACAAGTCATGGGGTGGATAAAGATCCCCCCTGAAAGCATAAACTTTATTTCAAAGAGAATTTGGAATTAACACTATTTTACATCAGTTCAATTATACCATGTGATAGAAAATACAATCAATCAGAGTACAGATCGACTAGTTGACGGTTTTTAAAGAATCGGTTTGAGCAATGTCACCACCAAATTTTTCCACTCGCATTTATTAGTCTTGTTTTGTATTTTCTTTATAAAACACTGCATTACACTAAAAAAGAGTGACATTGGGTAAGCCATTCAAACAATTTTTCTTTCCAAAACGTAGAAAGCACGTCAGCAAGATAACAAAGTTTTACTAAATTTCAACGAATTAGTAAAAAATAAAGATAAATTCAAGTTTAAGGTAAAAATGATCTTAAGAAACTTGAGAATTATGCCCTATGAAACAACACTTATTGACGTACTAGCAACAGTCATGTCTCTGTTCTTGTCACACAAAATTCAAGATTTGAATTAGCTTTTGTACTAAGTAATGGTAGGTACTAGCTCAAAGTACACGAAAGAACAATGAACAGTAACTAGTTGTTTGATTACAATGTAGCCTTCTCCTTTGGCAAAGTCCACTGTGACTTAGCATGATATATTTACTAGACTGGACTAAGGTACCATTCATATTACCACATGCTCATCATGCACATGAGCTCCTCTATTTGCCGTACACTGTCCTTTCCCAGTCAGTTCTCTTAGGCCTTCGGTTCATTCACAACAGCGTTTTTCCCTCCCACCCACCTTTTGTTCTGACTGGAACCTTTGTTTAGCTCTTTCGATTATCAATTATGTTCACTATATATTTAGCATGACCAGAATGTATTTCAAGCAGATCATTATTTTATTCTTCTACATCTAAATGTATGTTGAAGATTAATCATTTATATTATGGTGTTATACTGGACTAGGTCTTATTCCTTCATTAAGTTCCTGGGATGTGAAACTACTGTCTTGCTTCCCAATAAAAGTAGTGGCAGGGAAGTGTAACCCCTAGCTGCACTTTACCCCACAGTAAGGCTTAGCCCTTGGAGACAGGTCTGGAAAAATGTCCACTCCAGGGTGTGGACCCCCGGTCACACCTGATCTGTACTCCACCCAGAATGGCCACCGCTCCTGGTTCCCCTTAGTTCCTAGTGACTGGGGTATATGGGCCTCACCCCCAGAGACTACCAGGACTCCTGTCTAGGGTGGCTTCCCCCGGTACCACTCAATCTTGTCTCCCCCCAGGAGGGCTTCTCTCCTGGTCCCCTTACCCCTAGATTTAAGTGCTTCCCTGCCACCAGAGTTTTGCCCATTACCTATTGTGTGCTTTCTGTGTGGTACCTGGCATAGAGCCTTTATGCAAAAACACTGCAAATTGGAAGAGTTTATTAACTCAGTTATTAAAAAATGATAACTACAGTGTTCATGTAGTGCTACTGTTGCCATGGCCAAAATCTCAAAAGAAGAAAGAAAATCATAAGAGCACAACATGCTAAATCCTTTGTTAGAAGTCTTCCAGTCTGGACCAAAACTGATCCCAATACAAAAACGTTATCTACTTTGTGAGTGCTGATACACCAGGGATTCACCATCAGGTCTTGACACCTCATTTCACTGCCATTTTAAATAAGTAAAGTGACGTTCAGCAGTGATTAAAAGCAAAAGAACCAGATCCACTCTGCATCATGTCTTTTGGGATCCAGAGCTTCTCTTTCAAATGACCTACACGGGAATGGTATTTACTGCAGAAATAACATGGTCCATGACCAAAACTTGTCGCCCATTATTTGTATTCACTACAAAGTTTGCTTCGGCTAACTTAACAGATGAAACATCTGTCCTGTCCCGTTTCCGGTGCGCTGCCTAAAGATGAAAACATCTGGGCAACTACAAGCTTCCACCTACTCTGCAGTCAACACACACTTGTGAAATTTAAGTGATTGACCAATGTTGAGTTTAGCCTTTGGTATTTACCTTTCTAATCATGATGATTTCATACAGTGAGTCTGGAAAAATTACTACCTCCGCCAATCATTGAATTTACCTTACAAGGGAAGCTTCCGCTAACTTAACAGATGAAACATCTGTCCTGTTCCGTTTCCGGTGCGCTGCCTTAAGATGAAAACATCTGGGCAACTACAAGCTTCCACCTACTATGTAAGGAAAACTGAATTAAAGGTAAATATTTCACCATCACTTTTCTGTAGTTCCAAGCTCGCAAAGGAGGTCATTTGAAAAAAGAAACCCTGCTAGTATGACCAGAAACAGTGGTTTTGGCTTTCAGTTGAGCCTGAAGTAAATAACAATTCTCCTACAGAATGTGAAATCCTTACTTGTGCAGTAAAATATGTCATACAATAGTCAAATCCACCTTATAAATTTAAATTTATAGCCAGGTCATTTTAAAAACAGAAGAAAAATAACCTAAGATCGGACAGAGTGGACTTGGCTTTCAGTCAAGCTAAAGCAAAACTTCAGTAACTTATCAGTAATTTTATTAGAAAGCTATTTTTTTAAAATAAAGGTCTCAATATTAAAATCATTAAAACACTTTTACCCTTTAAGCCCCAATATTCAAAGACAAAATTTCCCTAATAATCTCCACGCATTAGTTGAGAGAATTAATTTGTTGAAAGATGAAACCCTTCTCCTTGTGGTGTTTATTTTGTTGTCATAATCTTTCCTTTAATGAAGTAATGATGTTGTGAGGGGAAAACTGTTTTGGGTGATTCTTGGGGCTTAAAGGGTTTGTAGCCCTGCCACAGTGTCCTTGACAGTGTGATATAAAGTTTTAGTTAGTGGTGGTATGACAACCAATAGAGAGAAGGAGTATGATGTCACTTTACCATGGTAGCAACATTTCTGGATCACAACAGTGGGAAGCTTAAGCAACAACCACAGCGATGGCAACGAACGGCAGAAAAGAAATCAGTTTATTATATAAACACCAATGAAATACTAGGTGAGCTTTCTTGCAAAAACTTGATATCTTCACAGGTGAAAATAACATGTTATCTTCACATGTGAAAATATCACCTTTGCTATGGCTTGATAATAAATTGGGCCTTTCACAAAACTGTTAAAGTGAAATGGCTTGGTATTTCATTGGTGTTTACATAATAAATAGGACATTACATGGCTGCTTGGAGATACAAAATTTCTCTTCTTGTTCAACAGTTGAAGAGAAATGTCTTATCTCTGCGCGGCCATGTAATATCCTCTATTTATGTTAGCAAAACAACAACTTTGCATGTGCATCACGTTTTTTTGTACATTTCTTATCCATTGTTGCAAGTCTGCAACTAGAAACTTCCTAATTTCACGTCACTGGTTTATGGAGTTGGTGAACACAGCACAAGAATTTTCTTTTTCTTTTTCTAAAGTCAGATATGGTCCTTTTGGATTCAACCTCAGAAAATAATTTCTCCACAATTTTACAAACTAAAAGAAACTGAATAAGATCGATAAGTTTGAAACAGTGTGAATTCACTTTTTAAGTGACCTTTTCACTTTGTTGTCATCAAGAAATTTGACATAACGACTTCTCCTCTCTATTTAATATCAAGAACCTAATCATGATGACAGAGACTTGACACTGACCAATAGGTGATCCAAAGAAGCCCTAGCATTTGGGTCATTCTTTAGGCTGCATTCACTAAGGGAGAGAAGTGGCTTGCTACCAATCTTGGTTGCAATCTGCCTTAACAGACGGCCAAGGGCATATACATCACTTGCATAGGATGGAGGGTGAGTTCCTGCAACAACTTCAGGGGCAACATGTGTGTACTTCTGTTTGTATGTTTCTTGTTCTTGTTTGGACAAAACTTTTCTACTGGCTTCCTGTTTTCTAATGCACTTTCCAAAATCAATGATTACTGGCACAAACAGTGTATTTTTGTATGTAAGCAAGATGTTATCACCTTTTATATCCTGATGAATCAGTCCAGAGTTGTGCAACACTTTGAGTGCTTCTAGAAGTTGCAAAATAACATGAAACCACTCTTGATTTTTTAAAACCAAGGTATGGCTGTGTAAAGTCCTGTGAAGAGTGTATGCTTTGCCTTCCACATTGCAAAACTGGAGTACTAACAGGAAAGGTTTCCTTTGTACACAAATACCATAAACGTAGGGAAAACATGGGTGATCCAACTGTTTCATCAGTGATGCTTCTTTGATAACATTGGACTCTGATAACAGGTGTGTGTTAAATTGTTTAACAGCAACTGAAATCCCTCTGTAATACATTTTATAGCAACGTCCAAAGACACCACATCCCAGTAACAGAGGTTGGTCAGTAGAACCACTTGGATCTTTCACATGACTGAGATGACTTCTCTTTACATGTGACACCAGTTGATCTGCAGAAACTGAGGCATCTTTATGTGCCTGTTTCTCATTCTCCATAGCGTTTGATTTATCCATTTTGCTAGTCTGAAAAAAATTAATACCATTCTTGCCAATTATGAAATTTTATTGCTTCTCAGTAGCCCTTACATTTCTTAATTGCTTAATTTGGAATGATTTCCGCACAGGTCCCTACTTCATTATGCATGCTGAAGCTTTCTTGTCTGGTGTAATGCACGTGCAAATATTTCTTGTGCTCGAAGAACGAAATAATACAGTTACGGAATGCATAATGAAGTAGGGACCTGTGCGGAAATCTTACCCTTAATTTTGCTGACGCACCCATTTCATTGTAAACATGGTGTAAACAAATGACGTTCCTACCCTTTCACGAAGATGTAGAGCATGCCATTTAGCGTAATACTTCCTCGCAAGATGGAGCAATCTTTCATTCTTCGCTAAGGTCATCGCTCGTTCATCTTCAAGGGCTAACAAAGCTTTTCTTCTTTTATCTTCTTTGTTCGCCGCTCTAGCCTTTCTCTTTCGCTTTCTTCTTTCGTTCTGCATTGCTGCTCTTTCTTTATGGGTATTCTTTCTCCAAGAAAATGGCTGGTTTGTCTTCATAATATTTATACGCTGCTTATTGCTGCCGTCGATATTTCCCGCCTCAGAGCCTTTTCCCGCGTAAAATTGGGTCAGCAATGATGCTCAATTAGATAATTATTTCATTTATGACACGCGAAATCTCCATAACGGGTGAAACTTTGGCTTGGTTGGATTAATTGATACCTTTTAGGGAATGCAATCGTTCATCAACGACTTAATTTGTCCAACAATTCCAACATTAGTAGTATGTAAGCGTGTTTATAAGTACGTTTTAGCTTATTTTTTTAAATTTGACTGGAAAATCTCTGTTCTTTTTTAGCTTACTGGTTATTTTTTAAAATTATCAGAAAATTAAACAGAGATTCTTAAGCTTACGGGTTATTTTAAAGTTATCAGAAAAATAAACAGAGATTTTTTCAGATTACAAAATAAAAAATGATATTTAAAGATTAGAAAAATAATTACAGAAGTAATTATGGATCAATTAAATGTTCATCAATTAAAGAAAATAGCTAAGGAAAATGGTGTTATAAACACCAACTTAATGGTTAGATCTCAACTTATCGAGGCTTTGAATAATATACCGGGTCTAAGAATTAACTTGTTAGAAATACTTACTGATAGACAATTAAAAACGGTAGCAAGAGATTTTGGTATTAAAGATTATAAAAGCATGACCAGAAATCAACTTAATGAAGTTTTAGGTAATAGACCAGAACTTATAATTCAAATCCCACATGAAAGAAATTATGAAAAACCTAAAAGGAAAAGAAAACTCGCACCTACTTTTATAAAACCCAAAAAACGATTAAAACAAAATTTTAATTGGGGAAATTATTCATTTAGGGTAATGGATAAAGACGAGTTTTCTAAAAGGCTTGAGGAATTAACAAATGAAAATATCATAAAAATTAATAATAATACTAAAACTAAAACAAAAAGAAAGGTAACTATATCTGATAGTGTGAGAGATGAATTGAAGGAAAAAACTAAAAAGAAAAGAACAATAGTTCTTAAAATATTTTCAATAAATCCAAATGAAGATGATCCTCCAATTTGTAATACCGAAGAAATAAATGGAAATATCATTCGGATTAGGAGAGATCTAAATAATGATTTGACAGAAATAATTTATAATGAATTGGAACCCCAAATAGAAATGGGGGCAAGAATTGTTTTCAGTTTTACTGCTTCGATTCAAAGAGGAAATGGGGAAATAGCTTATCACGTACATACATTTAGAAGTGGAGGAACTTTTAACTCCCTTTCAGAAATAAAAGATTATATAGAAAGGTGTGAGGGTGAGAGATTGAGTTTAGAAGGAGCTGCTTGGAGTAGGGCATATTTACCCGCCGAAAAGAAAATTAATAAACCAGGTGTTCATGAGGGCGGGGTTGAGTTTAGGGAAGTGCAAATAAAAGTTATTCTCACCAGACAACCTTTAATTGGGTGTGGAAGATTACCCGACGATCTGCGCAAGAAAAGATGTATCTACTCCGTAGATGATAAAGACGATAATCTATGTGTATGGAGGTGTTTAGCTATTCTCATGAATATTATTGCTGGTAAACAAAACCCTGAAAAACGCATAGAGAAACAAGCGCTAAATTTAGCTAAAGATTTTTATGGCAACAAAAAACTAAAAAAAGAAGATGTTAGATCAACAAAATTAGTTGATTTTGAGAAAATTTCAAGGGTTTTCTCTATAAACATCCGGGCTTACGAGCAGAAAGATAAAGAAAATTTTAAAGTTTGGAAACTGGTGTTTGGGAAAAATAATTTTAAAGATAATTTACCAACTTTAAATTTGGGGCTTTATAATAACCATGGTTTTTTCATTATTGATCTAGATCTTCTTGCTGAAAACTGGGTATGTCAAGGATGTAAACAAAAATTTACCAGACACGAAGATTTAAAAAGGCATTTTACTAATGAAACATGCACAGGAGGAAAGACAAAAATATTATGCACAGGAGAGAAGATAAAACATATCAGGAATGAATCAGAAAAAGTGTTTTATGGGGGTAATATCCAATTTAGTTATAAAGCTTGTAGGTGGATAGAAAAGCAATCTGAAATTATGGGGAAACATATTCATCACGCGCTTTGTGGTCACGGTGGAGAAAGGTGTCTTAAGGATCAAAAAGGAAGAGAGATTTTTTTGTTTGATGGATATGAACCTGAGACAAATACTGTTTTTGAGTTCTATGGGTGTAAATGGCACGGGTGCCCATGTTCAAGCGACAACGAAATTAAATATAATGAAACTATCAAAAGGGAAAATATGATCAGAAATTTTGGGTATAATGTAGTATCTGTTTGGGAGTGTGAAAAACCTAAATTGAGTAATATCTGGTTTAAAAAGAAATTTATTCCATACCCCTATTTTATTGTTTATGATTTTGAGTCAATATTACAAAAAGAAGACAAACATATTACCAATGATTTAAGTTTCACGCATACCCATATTCCGGTTAGTGTTGCCATAATTGATAATTTAACAAACGAACCTATTTTTCTTGTCAATTCAAACCCGGATGAACTTATAAAAGAATTCGTTGAAAAATTAGAAGAAATAAGAAAAATCATTGTTGAAAAAGTTAAAAAAGAATATCCTTTACCCGATCAAGGTTCTATACCAAATAAAGTTTTACAACAATATGAAGAATGGTGTAACCAAGTCCCTGTTTTGGGGTTTAATAGTGGAAAGTATGATATCAATTTGATTAAAAGATATTTTGTAAAACACATGACCAATCAAAATAAAGATATTTTTGTTGCAAAGAAAGATAATAGGTATATGTTTTTATCAACACCGAATTTTAAATTTTTGGATGTAATGTCCTACCTTGCACCGGGACTTTCTTTTGATAAGTGGTGCAAAGCAAACAATTGTGAAGTCAAAAAACTTGTACTTCCTTATGAATGGTTGGATATTTATGATAAGCTTTTTCACGTTGGACCGGTGAAACATGAAGATTTTTACTCAAGTTTGAAACAGAAAAATATTTCCAAAGAAGAATATGAAGAATATTTGATTGAATTTGAAAAGAGGGGTTGTGTTATAATGCTGGACTGGTTGAGAGAGTATAACCTAAATGATGTTATTCCTTTTTTAGAAGCTTTAGAAAAAACTAGGTCTTTATATTATCCAGACGAAATCGATATATTAAAAGATGCGGTTTCCATCCCCGGAGTTTCAATGAGGTATGTTCTAAATAAATACCAAAAAATGAAAAAGAAAGGTGATCCTGAATTATATGCTCCCGGGCAATACAAATGCATTCATAGATGCAATAAAATTTGTAGTAACGAGTTTTGCAAAAAATGCCAAAAGATAAGAAAAGATTGTAAAACATGCGATAAAAACAAGATTTATAAACTATTGAAAACAGGTATGGTTGGAGGGCCTAGTATTATATTTACCCGTTATGCAGAAAAGGAAGAAACAACGATTCGCCCCCATAAATATAAATTTCCGAAAAAATGTGTGCGAATTGTTGGTTATGATGCAAATGGGTTATATCTATACTGTGCGGGACAAGAAATGCCATGCGGAAAAGAAGAATGTATTGAGGTTGAAAATCCATCGTGTAAAGAAAATATTAAGAAGATTTGTAAAGATATTCTTGATGGTAATCTTTTCGGATTTTGTCAAGTTGATATACATGTACCTGATCACCTAAAAGAAAAGTTTGAAGAGTTCTCCCCTCTATTTGTTGTAGATAGTGTTTCCGAAGATTTGATACCAGAGCATATGAAAGAATATCAAAAAGCCACAGGAAGAAAACATCTAAAAGATAATAAAAAATTGCTCGGTGTTACAAAGGCAAAAAAGATATTTTTATATACACCTGTAATAAAATGGTATCTTAATTGTGGTTTGGAGATTACGGCTATTCATAATATTTTAAAGTACGAATCGGGGAGGCCTTTTGAGTGGTTCCCAAAAGAGGTGTCAGACGCACGAAGGGATGGCGATATAGAGGTTATGCTGGAAAAATTAAGTAAAGCTTTTGATGAAAACAAAATTGATGATGTCGTAAAAATTACTAATGAATTAAACCAATTCCCTGATATATTTAAAGTTATTGAAGAAAATATCCCGAATGGGGCCGGCTCCGCCGATAAAGACATTAAAGTATTGATTGAAAAACTAAAACCAAAGTATAAAGGTTGTAAAGAACTAGCCGACACCAACAAACTGAAAGGGAATTCATTCTATGGAAAAATGATAGAAGATAAAGAAAAACACAATAACACAAGATATACTCAGGATGAGGAAGAGGTTGAAAAAGCCTTAAGATCTGCGTTCTTTGAAGATCTTACAGAAATAAATGACACATATGAAATAGTAAAACGAAAACGGCAAATATCAATAGACAGACCCTATCAATGTGGCATCTCGGTGTATCAGCTAGCAAAATTAAGAATGTTGGAATTTTATTACGATTTTCTTGATAAATATGTGGATAGAAAGGATTTTGAGTTGATACAAATGGATACAGATTCAATGTACATAGGAATTTCGGCTGAAAATTTGGAGGATATTATAAAACCTGAAATGAAAAAAGAATACTTTAATGGAGGAAAAGAAAAATTCCTATCAACATCTAAATACCATGACAAGACCCCCGGTCTGTTCAAAAAGGAGTTTGATGGTATAAGAATGATTGCCCTTTCATCAAAATGTTATTATGCAGAGGATGAGAATGGAAAGGTAAAGTATAGTTCTAAAGGAACAATTCATAGACAAAACGAAATGACTTGGGATAGGTACATGTCAGCTTTGAATGGTTCAATTGATATGGCACAAAACACAGGATTTAGAGTCAATGACAACCAAATTGTGACATATACACAAATTAAAAAAGGATTGAATGCATATTATGATAAAAGATGGGTTGAAGAAGATGGAATTCACACGTATCCAATTTTTTAGTTTATTTCAAAACAGAATATGGAGGCAACTGAGTATCATCGGGTATAACCTGTAACTCTTCCCTTACAAAACCTCGCCTTGGGCCGTCTTGTAAATCGGCGAAGCCGGGCCCGCCCTCCGGGCGGATAAAGTATAAAACAGGCTGATTAGGAGAAACCCTACTTCCAGAAATATAATAAACTTTTATACTCCAAATAGGATCTGTGGCTCTTCTTTTTTCACCACCTTCAAGTTCGCCGGGAGATAATAAATATCTAACCCTAACCTCAATTGGTAGTCTAACTTCATCAAGACCAACAACTCGTCGGTAATTTTTAGGTTTAATATCAACCTCTTTCAGTTTTATAGCCTTATCAGGTTCTTTATCAGTTATTCTCATTGGTGTATTATTTAAGGTTTTTAGAATATCTGGCAATCTTTTCACCCATACTCTGGATCTTTCATCACTAACCATTTCTTGGGCATATTGGTGACTAAATAATCTTTCTCCCAATATTCTGTTTGCGTTTTCTACAAATGCTTGAGCTCTATGATTTCCAGCTTCACTTCTTTGAATTTTTACATTATGATAATTCATAAGTTTTGTAACATCACCCATAAATTCTTTCCCAGGATCAACCATTAATGTTTTAGGGTATTTTAATTTTCTTGAATATATTTTCTCAAAAGCATTTGAAATTTCTCGACTTTCTTTTGAAGTTAATGGTTCAGCATCTTTATATCTTGATGCAATATCAACCACAACTAATGCATATTTATATGTTTTTCTTCCAACTCTATCATGCGGTAAAAATAATAAATCCGCTTGGTGAATTTGATTAGGTTTATCCACTGTCCAGTGCGGTCTAGGAATATACTTTGGAGCGGGTAGATATATTTGCCAAATTGCCTGTTTTTCAAGCCATTGTTTAGCCTCATCTTCACTTACTTTCACTTCGTGGGAGGGCTTTGCCCGATTTGCTTTTTCAGCTAATTTAGGAATTGCAGAATATCCTTTCCAATAACCATCAGTTGAATAATATATCCGCTCGAAGAGCGGGCCCGGCTTCGCCGATATTTTCGACAACCTCATTTAAAGATTACCCCGCACTTTCTTAAAATAAATATGACAAACATATCTGAAAAAATTAATCCAAACAGGATTCCAAGAGATCCACTCGGTTTGAAAGCGGAATCAACATTGAATAGAATTACACTAAATCCATCATCGGCTAATCCAGGAGAAACACTATATATAAATATTCCTAAACTTTCTGAAAATTTAGTTATTGTACCAGGAAGTTTATATCTAGTATTTAACTTGACTGTTGAGGGGCATGAAGATAACACCCTAGTGAATAATGTGGGCAGTAACCTTGTATCCAGACTCAGGGTTCTTTTTGGAGGTGAAACACTACAGGATACTCAAAGATACGATCTATTTAAAACATACCACGACTTATTCTTAACAGATGAAGAAAGAGAGGATGGATTAAGACAGGGCATTTCTTCTGAAAACATGAGGAAGCTCAGGACAAATGCGGGTGATAAGGATGATTCAAATGGAAAGTAAGTAGCACTTGCAGTAGTACACAACACCAAGTACCATATATCACTAAACCATCCTATTCTCAACGATCATGGGGTTTTCTACCCAAAGTCATTAGATCATCAACTAATCTTTGAGATTACATTAGCTCCAGTTAACGATATTGTTGTTTATTCTGACAATACCAAGACTCCAACTTACAAAATCACAAACCTTGAGTTGGAATATTCTTGCATATTAAGCGAATACTTAGCTCGTGAGGCACAGGCAGTTTATCAGGTTGGTAAAGGATTCTTTTATGAAAATGTAACTCTACACAAAACTTTCACCATATCCAGACCTACTGATGGTGTTATAAACCAGCATATTAATTTACCTAGAAGGTCAATTACAGGGATATTATGTTTGTTTACATTACCATATGTTGGAGGAGCACGAGATTCTGAGAATTTTTTCAATCCAGGTATAAACTCAATCAATATCGATGTTAATGGTGTTCCAAATCGTTTCTACTCAAAAGGAATGATGCCGTCAGATCTTTGGGAGTCGGTAAAGAAACGTTTCAGTGATTCCTCCCGATCCGGCTTCACCGGGGAGAGCTTTGCTCGATGGTCGGTAAAAGAAAAGGATTTTTATAATAATAAGTTTGCCCTGTGGATAGATTTGAGAACACATCCAGATAATAGCATTCATGGAGGGGGTCTAGCCTTAAACAACGCACAAGATGGTATAAAAATAGAAATGAAAAGAAAAGTTAGTGGATCTGGTATTATGACCTGTTACATGTTTGTTGTAGCTGATGCATTAATGGAGGTTATGAATTCAAACTTAAGATCAATCATGTACTGAACTAACTTAAAAACCTTTAGTTATGATACAAAAATCATGGAAGAACTACGAGATAAAATTCCTTTCCACTGTATTATAACTGGACCAACAAATTGTGGAAAAACAAAGTACATTGTAGATCAACTAAGAGGTCCATTTCGAAAATTGTTTGAATGTATTGTTTTAATTTGCCCAACTTATTCTAAAAATAAAACCTATCATAATTTCGCTCGAGGAGATAAACATTTCTATGTATTATCACCAGATGCTAGTAACATTGATGAGATTAACGAGTTATTAACTGACTGTCAAACTTTGTTCTCTGGTACAAATACACTAATAATTTTAGATGATTGTGCTGTATCTAATGATTTGAAGAAACGTTCAAACAAGTTTATAGATTTAGCATTTTCTGGAAGACATCATGGATTATCAATGTGGGTCCTCACTCAGCAATTAACTTCAATAGCAAAACCATTCCGTGAAAATGTGGCTTGTGTTGTTACTTTCCATAACCCATCGCAGAAAGGTATGAAGATGCTTTTAGAAGATTATGGAGGAGATTTAGACTATGAAACTAGTAAAAAATTTGTAGAACTACTGAAAAAAGAAAAATATTCTAGACTCTGTTTGTGTTTACGTTATCCATTTAATTGCTATTTAGAGATTCCCAAAGTGATTTAAAAAAGATGACAAACATTGAAGATTACATTGACCAACCGCAGGGAGGAACAGAAAAGACAGAAGTAAAAGATGATAATGAAATTGAAATAAAACAAGAATCTCTTGCCATTCTCGCTGCTCTCGGAACTACAAAGGAATATTTAGGAGTTGAAATGAGCCTAGGTGATATAAAAAAATTATCAGTAAAAGACATTGAAAAATATTTTAATCGTTATCAAGCGGTAATGGGTAAGAAAATTAATGGTGGGTTGGTAGATTCATCCCTACAATTAGTTTCTAAACTTATTTCTTATATTGTTCCTGTGGATAATATAGAAGCTCTTTGTGATGATTTGAAGAATGATGATTTGGTTAATCGTGAACTAACAAACATTGTAGGTCTCTTAGCATTTAAAGCAGGAAGATTGGCAGCACTTGCTAGCGGACTATTTCAGGTTGCTAAACATGTTAAAATAGGAAAAAATCAACAATTTTCAAGAGAAGAACCAGCAAATTCTAACACAACTGATCAGGAAACTAAGCAATCTACTAAAGGTATTGACACTACATATTAAACAGATCTAAAAACTTATTTGTAGCATCTAAATAACAATGTCTGAACAATCTGAAGTAGTTGAGCAAATTACTGCTGATCCCACACCTGAAAATAAAGACTCGAAAAAGAGGGAGAAAGATCCTAAAAAAGTAGCAGCTGGTAAGAAATTAGCTGAATATAACAAAAAAGCAAAAGAAGCATTGGCTAGGGAGATGAAGCGTGAAGAGAGCCTGCGAGCCGCAGGGCAAAATGAAAATACATATAGTGAACCAAATCAGGCTGAAGAGAAATCATGGATACCAGAGTTATCTTTTACTACAGTTTTATCTGTTGTTGGATTGGGGTTTACAGCATTTGATCTTTTTATGAGATATCGGGAAAAAGTTAGAGATGAATATAAAAATAGGATACCTGATTTATCAACACAACCTCCCATAAAGATTCATAATCCACAACCACAACCCACAGATAGACCAAAAATTGGAATGATGTAATTATAAATTATTTTTTACTACATAAACTCATCTAAAGCTTTCTTACTGATGTAGTAAAAAATCATGCAAAACGAAAATAAACTTGTGAAAACTGTTACTGATTCTGCAGTACTTATTGGATTAGCAGCTGCTGTTGGTTATGTAGCTAAAAAGGCCATGAAAGAATCATTTATGAACGACCCATCCTCAAGTATTACAAATTATGCTAAATGGGTGGCTGTATTGTCAGGTAGTATGTACCTAAAAACATATTTAGAGGATCAAAATATTTTACCAAAATAAAAATGGCAACAATAGCAATGATGTTAGGGGGAGCTGTATTAAATGCAACTGCCTTTGTTGGTGGATCATATCTTGCAAAATATATTTCTGGCGATAAAACAGATACAGAGAAAATACGACACGATAAGGCATTAGAAAAATATCAAAAAGATTATGCTGAATATCAGGAAAAAAGACAGAAACTAATTGATTGGAAAGTACAACAAAAGGATGATAAATATCAAGCATCAAAAAATCTTTCAAAAACGGATGAAGCTTTAGAATTGTATTCCGCTTCGCGGGGAGGGCTACGCCCGAATAGTCAAATGCACGAACCAAAATTCTCTGATTATTATAGACCTAGTAACAATCAAAAGCTGGGTGAAATGGCATATGTAGGTGGTGGTATGTTGGCGTTGGGGTATGCATCTAGTAAATTTTTATAAAAGAATTTTTTTGTTATGTAACCAGTAATTAGGTTATATAACATTAAAAATAATAATTACATGAGGCTTCCACTATCTGAATCCTCATCATTTCCTATAAAATTAGAAGCTGATTCAAAGTCTGAAATAATTAGTTCAGGATTATATATTTTTTCTAATCTTTAAATCAATTTTTACTTTTGCTTTTAAACTCTAAAGGGATTCAGCGTAGCTGGCCGGCAAAGCCGATCTAAAGATTTCTTACTGATGAGTAAAAAAAAAAATCATGGCAGAAGTAGGAGAATTACCAGAAGACCCATTTGGTTTGGGGGAAGAAGAAGATCCTGATGATTTTAATGAAGACGATGAATTACTTGGTAGAAATCCAGCAAAAAAACAAGTTCGAGTAACATCTACAACCAGGAATTATGAGGATGAGGGTGCTAGACCTAAAACCAAATCAGGATATACTAAATTACAAAGTGAAGAAATAGAATTAGAGGAAATAAAAGAAAAAGATGATAAATATGATAATAGGATGGAAGCGTTGCAATACATAAAAATGTTTTTCCCCGAATTTAAACCTTTAGATGCCTCGTTTACAGCATTTTTTGATAGTGAAGGAAATACAAAGGTGATTTTGAGTAATAGAAGTAATGCTGCGCCTCGCATATTGATTGATAAAAATGGGAAAATAAACACTAAAGGTTTAGCAAACATTATATTAAAAGAGATTGGTGGTGATTATGAAACACTTATTTCAAGAAATTATAATAAATCCTTGAGGTTGAATGAAGCCAATGAAAAAATTAGGGATTTAAATAATGAAATAGGCGAGTTAAAACTCGATTTAGAAAAAGTTAAAAGGGAGATGGAACAATCTGTTACAAGTGAAAAAGAAGAAGAGTTGAAATCTATAATTGAAAAACAACAAACCAGAATTGCGAAATTAGAAAGCTATTTAGATGCTTCCGATAAACATAAGATGTTAGCTAAAACGCAGATTGATAAACTTAGAGTTGAATTGAATCTATACAAAGATGAAATAGATAAGTATAAGAAAGGCCAGTCAAATTTAACAATTTTAGAAAGAGGTAATGAAAGATTACAAGCCGAAGTTGATAAATTTAGAGAACTAGCAAGAAAGAGTTTTATTTACAACCAAGAACAAATATCCGATCTGGAGAGTAAAAATGAAGAAATACTTAAAAATCTAACATTACGAGAACGTGTTAAGGCTATCTTCAAAAAGTATGGTTTTACAGTATTTGCTGTTGTGAGTGCTGTAGGCGTGGTTATTGGCGTTATAGTTTCTAATCTTTCTAAAGGGTTATCCACATTGGGTAAAGGTGTTGGTAATGGGTTGAAAGCTATTGGTAAAAAACTGGGTGAAATATTACCTGGAATGGTTGGAGCGATTGTAAGCTTTCTTTTCAAAACAGCTGGTGAGGTTATTGGGTTTTTGGGTCGTAATGGTTGGTTGTTGATAATGGCTGTGGTTATATATTTTGTGGAACAATTTAAAAAGAAGAGCAAGTAGATTCAAAAACATGAATGATACAATATTTTTATCTATCACTATGTTAAATAATGAAGCAAGAATTTACCTAGATCCACCCCTAACCAATGTAAAAGAGATACAATTACAATATTTTTTCTTTCTTAAATCAAACTATGTAAATCCTTTATACTTAATGTGTGATCTTATTGAGCCAAAGTCTTCATATACAGATTGTTGTAAAACCTCAAGTGAAACTATAAAACTTAAACCCTCTCAAGTACTAGCTGTTATTCCAACATACCAAGAGCATAATTCTTTAAGAATTCCACAAACTAAAAATCCAGTCAACCACTTTACTTTATGGATTTTAGATGAAAATGGAAAAAAGCTCAATTTAAATAACCAACCTGTTCGAATTCATTTAAAGGTTAAATGTTGAGTAGAAAAAAATGGATGAGTACAATAAAATTTATCCACAAATTTCCGAGCGATTAACTAATAATACAGACCCAAATAATTCCGCAGAGCGGGGAGACCTCCGGTCGAATTTCAGACTACAAAAGTCATGCGAAGTACTACAAAATATTGAGAAGGAAATTAAACATTACGAGGATGTTAGGAAAAAGTATAATCGAGCTAGAGATATATTTACAAAAATCAGTGTTTGTAGTGGTGTGCTTTCAGTTATTCTATCTGCAAGTGGACTTGGAACCTCTCTTACTGGATTTGGTGCTGTTGTCGGTATTCCATTAGGAGCAGTGGGAGGTATTTGTGGTGGAATATCGGTTGGATTCGGTTCAGCTTCTAAACGACTTTCCCATAAAGTTAGTAAACATGAACAGACAGTTTCTATGGCAAAAGCAAAAGTAAACACCATTAACGATTTGGTTTCAAAGGCTCTAAAAGATAACGCAATCTCTGACCAAGAATTTTCTCTAATTTTATCAGAAGTTGAAAAGTTTGAAAAACTAAAACTAGAAATCCGACAAAAAACTCGAAAAGATACAGAAAAAAACTTAAATATGAATCAGATAAGGAGAGAAGTTCGAGAGGAAATATTAAAAGAACTAACCGGTCCGGCGTAGCCGGGGAGGGCTTTGCCCGATCCCACACATTAAAAATTTCATATGAGAGAACTGATGTGGGTTGTAATTGTTTTGCGGGGATTAGAAATACCAGCGAAGCTGGAGCACCCTACGGGTGATAAGAACTTAATTGACTTTACATCTTATTCTAGATAGGCTTTGCTTATTTAAAGACCATATTATCTGAAACACAAAGAATAAGATGTTATTAGACGATTTCAAAACCCGATACCCAAACGCCAACCTTGATAAATTTACATTTGTGAATGATTCATATGGGGGATATATTAAATGGAAAGTTAATGAGGCAACAGTTATGTCAAATGATGATCCAACTGGAAAAACATGGACTGATGATCTTTCTCCTAATTTGAAAACGTTGTTATGGGAAGATTTAGGGTTGGATGATTCTGAATTGAGTTCATTCCCAAAGAGTTTAACTATGACTAATAGATCTTATCCAATACCAGCAATTGATTTTGATTACTTTACAAGTGACATAACAAAAATGCTGACCTTTTTGGATATATACGTTTCAAATACAAAGAAATTCACATCAAAGATGCGTGATGTTTTTACCAATCAAGTTGTGACTTTCAAATTTGGTAAACAAAGTAGAAAATGGTTGAATGCGCCTGATATGAATTATTGGCCACAACAACTTAACTTTGCGGTTTGGTGTGCAACATCTGGTTGTGGGATAAGTCCTTTTGAAAGTCTAAATTACCCCAAAGTAGTTAGTAGCTTTATCAAGTTTCATGTGTATTTTACAATAAGACGGATATTATATGAATTAAGTCTTCCCCTTCCCGATGAGCAACCTTTTATAATAAATAATAATCCATATAGTAAAGTTGCATATAATCGATTGTGTGCTGAATTTGGAGTCAGTACTTCGGCTGATTTTAGATGGAAAGGTGGAAGAAATGGAGGATTGGGTGATATATTCCTTGATTATGGTTCAGGATATCATGGACAAGGAGGGGGATATCAAAATATACATATTGTACGGAATTATGATGTTGAAGCGGATCAATGGCCCGGTGAGGGTGGTAAATTCGCTGATGAAGGTGGTAAGAAAGAAAAGGGTAATCTCATTTCATTTATCCGTAACGATGACTTTGCCGATTTCAAATATGCTTGGTTTATCCCAACAAGCGGACACGGACTAACTAAAGCCGGACTTGGTAGATTGAATCGATCCGCTGAAGCTTTTGTTTACTGTATATTGGGAGCACAAGTTAACACTAGAAATTCGATTTATGGTAATGACGGTGGAGCAATCGAAACACAACAAGAATTCTTGGCTTTATTTGAAAGTAGTGTGATCGAGAATGACATTTCTAGTTCTATCCAAAGGTATCAATTAGCTGTACAAGAAGCGAAATTACGGCTTGATTTAGCTATTGCTCCCGGTGTATGGTTGATGCCGAGTAATATGATAATCAATACTGAAAGCGTGACAGGTTTTAACAACAAACTTATGAAAGCGAGTAATGATATGAATTTTGGTGTGAATAATTCCCTAAACACTGAAGCAAAACAGGTTGGAATAAGTCATAACTTAGGATCTTCAAAGTTAAAGTTACCTCATAGAACTGAAACGAAGAAAACCCCGAAGGAACCAAAACAGGAAAACCAAAGTACCAGCTCCAGCTCCGCTGGGGAGGACTTAGTCCGATCCGCTGAAAATAATATTGACTCAACGCAGCATGAAAAGAATATATTAGCATTTATAGTTGTCGCTGGTGGATTATCGTGGTATCTATTTCGGTAGTTCATGAGTATTTCACGTGATTATGATTGTTTGCAAATTAGTGTTCACGTGTAGAACAATAGATTGCATACTTTTACGACATAGCAACAAGCAAAATGTAAAGTGGTTTTGAAATTGAAAAGTAGATTTTATGTTTACTTTAAAAAGGCCGGTTTCTAACGTCGCTCAGGAATGTGATTACGTCAATGCAAATTTTTGTTAATGTTTTGATTATAGAAATTTAAAGATGAATATGATGTAATCAGATCTAAAGACCAATTTCGCTGAAAACAAAATGTTAAGCATAACAATGTATGAGTCAGAAACTAGGATTTATTTAGATCCTCCGCTGAAAAATCTTCGGGAGATACAACTCCTGGATTGTAATATACAAACCAAAAGATTGATTAATTTCAAGGATAAACAGATAATATTCAATGATAAGAATCAGGGTTTCATAATAATTCAACCCGGTACATATTCGCTTCGTAATATTCAATCAATCTTTCTTAATGATCCTGATGGGGAAAAGATAACAATAATTGAGACTGATACTGTTGACTATCTATATTCAAATAAGAACTTCAAAATTAAACTTACGAGAGGGTTGGGGTTTGGTTTAGGAGTTCCTGAAGTCATAAATCCGGGTAAATTATACCCCATAAATATTCAGATTAAGGAACCGCTGAGACTTATGTGTAGTATAGTGGATAATAAGTTTTCATATATGAATAAAACTAAAAATGGAGAAATTGGGAAACTCTCACCATCACAACTACTTGCAAACATACCCTCAAAAGATTATCCAACAATTCCAGTTCTAAAATATGAGAGCTTCATAAACCACTTTGATTTAAGCTTATTAGACAATGAATGGAAAAAACTTGATCTTAAGGGTTCTCCTATAACTTTTAGTTTAAGATTTAGGTAAATTTCAGCGTAGCTGGTCCACCAGGTCTTTTGTTATGTAACCATTTATTGGGTTATATAACATAACTTTTTATCAATCTTCTTCACCAAATACCTCTTCTTCCAAAAACTTTAACTCTTCAAAATCAATACACCAATCTAAATATCTAGATGGGTGCCATGCTACCACCATTAATTCATCATGCAAGTCCTTATAAAATTTCTCTTTATGTAATATTTTATATTCATCTGTGTATAATTTTACTTTAATTGAAAAAATAAAAAAATCTTTAATATCTAAATAATCATCAAAATAAATCTCGCCATTTTCATTATAATAACTAATCCCATCATCATCAAATTTATATGCCTCATATAATAAATTTCTTATGAATTCTTCAGTAAATATTTCGTCCTTATCCATATTTATTAAAAAATTAAAAGAAAATATATTACATTTTTTATAGCTACAAAAAACATCAAAATCAATTACTTCACAATCTTTATTAATAAAACCACGATTTTTTGAAACGATTTGTAATAAATCTTTTTTAATTAAATGTATAAAATCAATAACAAACAACTCTTTTTTATTTGAATAATTCAAAACAATATAATTACGCTTCAATTTATAACTTCTATTTTCCATTTTTATTATATTTTCTTTAAATTATATAAATCATTTTTTATTCTACATTCCTTACAAGAGGCTTTTTGTTTCATGTGTTCGCATATTTGTGATCCTCCACATTCTTTACATTGTTGTTTTTGTTTATTATGTATGCATATTTGTGATCCGCCACATTCTTTACACTTTTGTTTTTGCTTATTATGCATACAATATATTGATCCTTTACATTTTTTACAAGCATACTTAATTCTATCATGTTTACATATTTGTGATCCACCGCATTCTTTGCAAAAATATTTAATTTTTCCATGAATACAAATATAATCTCTAGTAGTAGTAACTTTTTCAATTAAATCAATAATCTCCTCCTCTTTATATTTTTTAAATTCATTAATTAAATCCATTCTACCCATTTTTGATCTTCCTTTTGTTTTTAACTCTCTTGCAATTCTTTTTAGTTCATACAAACATAAATTATTTAATTGATCCATAATTACTTCTGTAATTATTTTTCTAATCTTTAAATATCATTTTTTATTTTGTAATCTGAAAAAATCTCTGTTTATTTTTCTGATAACTTTAAAATAACCCGTAAGCTTAAAAATCTCTGTTTAATTTTCTGATAATTTTAAAAAATAACCAGTAAGCTAAAAAAGAACAGAGATTTTCCAGTCAAATTTAAAAAAATAAGCTAAAACGTACTTATAAACACGCTTACATACTACTACATTTGACATATTTTACTCTGTAATACAGTAGCTCTTACACATTTCAAGGAGCAAGGATGTGTTCTTTAATTTATATTAACTTTTGCATAGATTTTTACATGATAGAAGAAATTGTGTGCACTAAAACTGGTCTGAAAAAGATTATGCATAGGCTTTATGTCAAACCTGTGCATTAATAATCAAGTTATAAGAAAATATTCCAAGGGTAGGGTGACTCCTGATGTAATTTTAATAAATTTATTTGATCCTGTTAGCCCTTTAACCAAACAAAAAATAACTAGTTTCCAAACCCTGGGCCTTACAAAATACTTCAAAAAATTGAATTCCAGCCCTTTCAAATACCTGAAGCCTGAAAAATGGTACCCCTAAGCAGATCCTTTGATTGTGTATAAAGGAGATATCATTCACTTCTCCTCCGTCTGCTCAAGTCCTTTATCAGAGGCAACTGGAGCATTGTTCTGGCACCCATCCACAATGCACGGGTACATTTTTCAGTTAAAATGTATGTGGGTTTATTTCATTCTTGACTGAAAGTAGATTACTATGAGCAGGATATTTTTTTGCCAAGATCACCTAATTGGATTTGAGTAAGATAGATGCAAGGTAGGTTTCAAGAACTGAAAATCGTTCCAAACCCACAATTTGGCAACATCACACCCCCCCCCCTCCAACACACACCACGGCTACCTTCTCGCCCCTGGTCTGCAACCCCATTCACATAAGGAAACAAGAAATCACTGCATTCAGTTTCTGTTGAATAGCTTGAATTTATTATCACCAGATCATGATCATAACAATAAATACACATGTATAGACTACTGTAAACATATTATTATTCACTCAAAATATTTCCCCAATTCTGATTGGCTAAAAGCACATGTTTAATTCACCATAACCAGTTACTGATGACCAAATTTGGAAAAACGTTTGTGTTTAATGAGAAATGACGTCAAAAATGTAGCCTACAGGTTAATGAACAGTTAACTGAGAAGACCTGGGGACAAGGTTGAGTTGCTTTGGTTGTGAAAACAAAAATGGCCGACACTTCACCCGTTTCCAGAGTAATAACTACAGCTGGAACTAGGCAAAGTAATAGTTAAAAACATAGCAAAAACAGCAATAAGACAACTCATTCATTCAGTAACTGCTTAATATTAACTATTAACACTTGAGAATTAAATCATGCCCTTTTTTAAAATAATAAATTTCAAAATACAATAAGTTTATTTTGGAATTTCCTTTAAGTGTGCAATATGCAGTATAAAATCAGCTTTGTTGTGCTTTAAATGTGCTCATCATTTACACTGGCCATAGGCAATCATTATTGCGGTTCCATTTAAGAGGCTCTTCTCATGTCTTGATCATGTGATCAACTTTTGGTAATCACGAAAGCATAGCAAAAGCTGAAAGAGCATATTAAGATTAGGCAACCTGAAAATTTTCAGCCCTATCCCTCAAAAGAAGCAATAATTCATGCAATGGCCACCAAAAGTTGGAAGCATTGTATGAGAAAAACAACTTTACCATCCAGTCACATGTGCATGGTTTTACATAAGAATTCTGTAATTTCGAAATTTTCAAAACTGTCATGAAATAATACCAAAAGCATTACAGGGCTCAAATATCCTTTTAAGTCATAACAGGCAATTTGAGTCCTTAAATGGGGAAGGAAAATATTTAACGACAGTTTAAACATTTTAGAACTTACAAGGATTTGTATCAAAAACCATGCAAGAGTGACTTAGTGGCAAAAGTTGTTTTTCTCATACAAATACTTCTAACTTTGAGCTTGTGCTAACAAATTCTTTTACGAAGAACTGTTTTCGTGTTTACCAAAGGTTGATCATGTGATCACAGTTATGCAAAGACCATATTGTGGCCTTTTTTTCACCATACTAATAATTATGAATGAATGTAAACAGGCCAGGCAACTATAAACTATCCTTCCTGAAATGACCAACTATTTCAAAATATTGTTACCCTTAAAGCTGTTTTTCACTAACAACAGAGTCACAGTCAGTGTCTTAATCAGAAGTGTGAAAACCGTGTTCTAATTCCACTTATGACTCCATCAATTGCCAACTAGTGAAAACCCAATTGCAAGCAGAGGCAGAATTAAACTCATCGCAATGCCTTTGAATGGATTGTTTTTTCACCAGATCGAGTCTTACAAAATGTATGACTCTGGTTATGACTCCGATCTTTGATTGTCACTGAGTCATAGGAACTAAAGTTAAAAATACATTAATCATAAAAAGTTTATTCATAATGGTTTGAAAAGTGGAGTCCTTTTCCAGATATGAAATTTAGCCACAAAATAGAAACACAGTCTTCGTTCAAAGGAGACTTTTCAATTACTCTGTTTAATATTTTTTTTTTTAAATTCAAATTATGTAATAGTG
>OX453276.1:1307500-1362500 GCA_949710005.1 Ricordea florida | reverse complement strand
TCCTTTCTTTTCTAATAATTTGCTGTTGTTAGTGTTGGAACAGACAAACTACCAGTGATATGCCACAAAAGGCAGATGCAAGAAAAGAAGGCTAAATGATGCAAATAATATAAGTCAAAAGTAATAACCAGGAGACTCACTCACCACGGTGATTTACATAGAGGTCCTTAACGTTTTATAGTTTTCGATGAAAGCAATTTTTTTGAATGTGAAAAAAAATATTAGTGATTTACAAATTTGCTCAACTTTGGCAAACAGACTGATTGTCATTGTATAAGAGGCTTGTATTCTATACTCTCTTTGAGCAGAAGAATGAATGTAGAGTTAATTGCCCAGAAAACTCTTCTAAGTCCCTTATAGTTTTAATCCTCCGAAAGACTAATGCGATAGTTAACCAATACACAAATAATTGACTTGTTCTCTTGCTTTAAACTGCTCGAGAATTTGATTGCTTTTGTAGAGGAATTCCCATGAGTTTATGCATAATAATCAGATTATGTGGATGCTTGTGCAATTATAGGAAGTTGGCTAAGCACTGTTTCCAATTTTTTTTTTTAATAATGTTTTATCATGCCATGTGGCAATATCGATCTTTTATTTATTTAAAAGGTCATTTGCTGCTTATCTTGTGACAATATCAATTTGTCTTTTGAATAAAATATGTGCATAGTGCTGAACATACAGTCCCGGTTTGGTATCTTTGCTCCATTATGTAGTAATCGATTTGGGACAACGTACAATAAAACAGGGAGTAAATGGTAAACTTAACGACAGAGAAAATTGGCTTGAATGAACGTTTGGTTTCTGCTAGTGTCAAGGCAAACGCTAACTTTCTAAAATTTTATCCTCATTGAGAAAATCGACTTAAACGTATATTTCTACATTTCTTTGCGACAACAAGGATTCGCGGCAAGTACTCTCGTGCACGACGTATTTTGTACTGGATTTGTGAAGAAGAAGTAAATTTAGTATTTTGCTTCCCGTGCAAATTAATGGTGAGCAAGAATTTTGACTGGATCAAAGCGAAGCAAAAATCGTATTTGCCATCCCTGTAAATTCATCCTTTCAGGCAATAAATTTACGCTTTTTACTAGCATTTACTGCCCCTGTAACTGTGGATTTTTTCGTCACATTTGCCACTCCACGCAAATACGTAGTGAACGATATTTTTCACCATCTTTGCTTCAAATGTAATTTCTGTGCAAATATAACGTTTGCGTAGTATTTGCTACTTGGTAAATACAAAGTGTTGACCGCCTATGCTTTACTTACAAATGTGATGCAAAACTGGGGTTTGCATTGTGGGTAAATGTAATCAAAACGACGTGCAGCGGAATGTTTGCTACAATTGTAAATTCATGTTTCGGTGCAGCAGATTTATCTATTTACCACATTTTTAGTTCATGTTAAATCTGATGCAAATGTGCAGTTTTTCTTCCCATTTGCTTTGGACTGTAAAGATTGAGTAAATGCGGTATTTACCATCTTTGCTTCGCGTGCAAATATTATCCAACGATGGAATTTGCCTCGGGGCAAATATAAACAAATCTGTTCAAATGTGGTATTTACTTCATATTTGCATTGATTTTGCAGTTGTTGTAAATCCAATGAGGAAATTATTTGAATTAAGGCTAGTTATTTAGCTTGTGTGGTATACACTAAAACAATTATTCCCCTCAATGTCGGTGAAAGTGGTGGGTATATACCGCCACTTCGGTGAGTAATTGTTAATTATATCCATCCAGCTGCTTTCCCATGCTAGTGGGCAGATTATTAATTTTTTTTTCAGTTCCTATCTTTATCCCAATCCTGTTTAACTCCCAAAACTGCAAGAGATTAAAGGGAGGGTATTGTTCGTGGGTCAATTTTGAAGACAGTATAATTGTAGCCTCATTATTTTCCTTTCTCTGCAGGACTTTGCCTCTTTCAAGCCAGCTCATTATTGGCAGGTTTTTCGGTGTTGAATTTGGTGAACACATTCCCAGAGATGGAAAGAAATCAGACTGAAACATTTACTGTGACATGGCTACTGTCTAGTGTCATGAAATGCAGTTATTCTGTGTTTATTTCTTTTTTGATTCAGAATAGATGTTTTTATAATATATGGCTTAAGAGACTAAAATCATTTAGTAAACATTGCAAGCAAGAATGGAGTAAGATTCCAACAATATATGAATTAACAGTGGAGGGATATTGATTGTGATCCAATAAAATTAATATTTAGTGGTAGTTGTTGCTTGACAGTGTGAGTGTGAATACATGGACATTCCAAAAGAGTGAGTTACTTCCCGGATACATGCAAGGTAGATTTCCTAAAGACTATGGCCACAAAATGTGTCTAAAAGCCTGTCCGTAACCTGTAAACTTGTTATAACTGGCTTCACTTGGTTGCCTAGCCTGAATGTGAAAGTTATGTCTTTGAACTGGTGTCATGTATGTTTGCACGAAGTGATTGTTTTGTGGGATGTTTTCCATTCCTATTGGTGGTTGTACGTTGACTATCCCGCCTTGATAAGGATTATATGGTTGCATTCCTGGCATTCCTTGGAAATTACCGTCAAAATGTGGAGCGTAGACTGGTGCGCAGTTTGGGTAGAGCGCTTGAGTGTGAGCAGGATTTTCCGGTTTTCTCTCAACAGAGATCAAAGGTTGAGCCGTAGGAAAAGGGCTTAACTCATTTCTGTCACGCAAGTAAAATTTGGGTACATATATACCCAAGGAAGAAAAAAATTCGCAAAAAATTGCGTTACATCCGATTCCCTCCATATTTGGAGAACAGGGAGGTTATAGACTTAGCCAATCACCGAGCGATTTTGGGCTAAAACACTTAAATGTGCCATACACGACGAATTTTTCATTTTTCACTTTCCGACCGTGAGTATGGCGTCCGTGTCGAAGAGAGCGCGAGTCGAGTATGTCGATCCAAATGACGTTCTAGAGATGATTTTGGATGGCGATGAAGATCCTGGTGGTATGTCTAGTGGCGAGGAAAGCGATTTAGATCGCCAGCTCGAAAATCAGAGCGAAGAATCAAGGTAAGCGATCAATAAACTTTCGAACACGAGGCTTCCCCAAAGTGACGCAGTTGCCCAGAGGTTTTTGAAATGCGAGGATATGCTCTTTAGCATGCCTTTTTTGCGTCTGAATTCTTGCCTATGTCATAAAAGATATCTATGAATTCATATACGGGAGTACACAGCTCAATAATTTTGGAGGAAAGCTTCTTTTTGAGCGATATTTTGGTCTAACAAAAGGGGACGCGAAATACGAGCCGACGCTAAAGTGATGTTGTGTTTCCATGGAGAGATGCGATCGGGTCGTGTTGCTTGATTTTGTTGTGTACGCGTTTGTGAATTGGCATTTGTTTTCTTATTTTTTGTGTGATTAAATTTTAAATAAAGCTAAGTAAAAACAAAGTGTGTTTGTAATCATCTTAGTGCTGAAGAAGAAGAAGAACATGAAGAAGGAGAGCGTGTAGTAATTGAAGAAGATGAAGAAGGAACGCAGGAGGATGCCCGTGATACAGATGTTCCTGGTGTGTCAACTATTTTTCAATTGGCATAAATTTAGCCTAAATAGTAGAAATTTGAAATTATTATATAAAATTCTTACTTTCATTTGCACATTTGCACATGATTCCAGCATATTTATTTATTTACATGGTGATAAAAATATTTCAATAATTATTTTTATGTTTCCATGTAGTCCCCCATGGCTTTGCTACTCCTGCTCCTGCTGGTCGTGGTCCTGCTAACCCTGCTGTTCCTCCAGGTCAGTATTTGAACTGTATAAGTACTATTTATGCAAGAGAAAGTTTATTTTTTGGCCCATATCAGCATATCTGTGGATTATACACACATCCAATTATAATATTATTTTATATTTGTATAGTACCCCACGCCCCTGCTTCGTTTTATGGTGATCCCCGTCCCCGTAAATCTAAGACTGCTGGTGTGTGGAGCACTAAAGTGGTACCACAGCCCAAAACTATTAGTAATTATAATAAATATATGAATGCAGTCGACAGATCTGATCAGATTTTAGCTACCAATAATGTCTTACGTAAGTGTATGAGGTGGTGGAAAACTTTGTTTTTCCACCTCATTGATATAGCTGTAGTTAACAGTTTTATTCTTTTCAAAGAGCACCAGGCTAAGTTTCCTGACAATGAAGCCCTTCGTAGGTCACCTGATTATTCACTGGCTCAATTCAGGGAAGAGCTTGTAAGACAATTGTGTGATTTCCCTGAATATGATGTACCACCTGTACATGGCACAGCGAAACCAGCTCCTCCTCCTCCGGGGGAGTTCGAAACTGTGCATATTCCAGTTTTCTCCAAGGAGAAGAAACGCTGTGTCGTGTGCTACAAGAAAACCAAGGCTGACAATAGGGTGTATTCTTTTTGCAGAGCACCACAATGCAACAAGAGCTACATGCATGTGACGGGGGATAAGAACTGCTTTGCGGAGTTTCACACCAGGGAGTATCACAACACTTAAATTCATAGTTTATTATCTCTATTATGCATTGTTCTTGATATATAAAAATAATTAATAAAAAAATAATAAAATAAAGAAATACCAAAAAAAATACTGTAGTTTATATGACTTAGGTTAGTACCAAATTAACGTTATTGTGAGTTAGGTGCAGCATTAGCAGTGGGGCCTGCCAATGATTGGCAGGGGTGGAGGAGGGTCCCTCGGGGGGAGGGGGGGCCCTTTTTCCTTTTTCAATGCTTTCAGACCCAGCCCTAAACAGATACACCTGCAAACAACATTTTCCAAAAAAAAAAAATTTTTGCCGATTTTCATGTACTAACATGGTTGTATATAAAAAATCATATCTAATTCTAGATTTTATCTTTTTCAGCCAGATTTTCAGGACACTCTCCTGATATGATGAGGAACATTTTTCTTTTTAACAGTTCTGTACAATAACCTATCATTCTGGAAAAATTTCATTTTTTCCACAAATCTCATGAATAATTATGCAAATTTATGCTAATTAGGATTTTTTTACTGAAATATTATTGGATGTCATGATGAGATTCTTTTTTTTATAAGAAGCCCATTTTATCCCCTTTCAATTGAGATATAGTAGTCCACATTGCTGTAAATACCTGTTGAGATATTAAATAAAATGTCCATTGTGGTCAATTTTGTGCTTTTTGTGCCTGACAAAAATGAGTTAAGTTCGGGGGAGAAAAGAATGGTAGCGAAGGTGGTGTTGTATTTTCCAGAACAGGGGAGAACGAATGCGCCTTGGTAACATCTGTTGTAAAAGATGAAAGAAGAAAATGTTATTTCTTTTCAGCTTCTGCCCTTGAAACAAACTGAAAAAGAAAACTAAAATACAGGCCGGATACAGACTCGCGTTCTGCTGAACAACGAGGCTTCTAGTTAAATGAAAAGTGCGCATATTGTAAGCTAGTGGGTAATTAGACAGCTTGATGGAACGCTGGGAATATGGTGACTTTCATTGAGGTTCATATGCAACTGTCAGACAGCCCAAATATACCCAGAAAGCAGTTAAAAACAACTTATATTTACTGTCAACTACCAAGAAAGGTAACTGGGTTAACGCTGGTTTGAGATAAGTAAAGGTAATCATACGGTTTCGAGTTCAATTTGGAATTAATTTCACGAGTGAATTTTTCAAAAAGTTGAAATTGCACGAGCCGCTTCAGCGAGTGCAATTTCAGCTTTTTGAAAAACTCACAAGTGCAAATTAATTCCAAATTGAACGAGAAAAACCGTATGATTACTTATTAATAATATAAACATGAAAAAATTCGCCTGGAGGAAGTGCCGGAAGATCTCATTGCGGACAGGAAGTGAGCATTTGACGCGGATTTGACATTTTATTTACTGATTGGCTGATGAAGATCAGCTGATAACGCTACGAACTCAAAGCGGTTCGTTTAAAATATTTGCACATGGAATCGTCGAAAAAAAAATCGTCGATGTGTAATTTGCCCTGGTGTTACACTTTTTGCACTGGTGTTACACTTGAATTGCACTGCTCTCAGCCAATCAGAATCGAGTAATTTCTTCATGTATATTATTATGAATGTAATTAACTAAAAAGTTGCTATATACAGGCCCAACGTTTCAACACTCCTTTCTATTGTCTTCTTCAGGGGTGATTATGCACGACTGTGAGCGCTCCTTTTTTACCCGCGATGAAAGGTGTCAAGAAGCGTTGGGTATAAATAACCCGTCATTGTCGCGGTTCAGTGGAGCGTAGGCGCTATTGGATATACCAAGCTTTCAAGGGACGGACCATTAGAAAAGTGATGGGGGGGGGTGGGGAATTTTCAGCTTGCACGAATTTTTTTTTTCGCTCACTGCTTTTGCAGGAATTGTTTTTTTCAGGTGAACCTCTCTGCACGAATTTTTTTTACTACGTGTGAAAAAGTCACAATTGGACCTTCCTTCTGCATGAATTTTTTTTTTTACCTTCTTCTTTGCATGAATTTTTTTTTTTTGGCATTTTGCCTTGCAAGAATTTTTTTGGGTTTTTTCCCCACCCCCCCCCCCATCACTTTTCTAATGGTCTGTCCCTAAGCAACGTATTGAATGCGGTAGCGGTGGTTAGTGGTAATAATTCATGGCTTAGCTTCCTTTCGCTGTTTGTCGCCTTTACCTTAGCTTTACGTACCAACGTCTCGTTGATTTGGTCCTGAGGCACGTCTTCCTGTTTGGGTTGGACTTGTTATTTCTTGTTTCATAGTAATTTCAGCTGAAGCACTGAAATCATTGGCACAGTTGGAAGACACTGCGAACTGAGGAGGTTGCGACGAAGTAATTCCTTTTTCCCATGGCGTTTTAACTCTGCCGAGTTAAAAAATGAACTTTAAGTTCTGGACCTAATTAGCATGATGTTTTGACCCAGTTAGGTTTGATTTTTCCTGTCGAGTTGGTCTTTGAATACAACAAGCATACTGATCAGAAATGTACACTGTAGATAGAGTGATCAGAACAATTATATAATCTAACCGTGTTAACTTTGCAAAAATATGAATGGGGTTCCCGAACCAAATCAGGCGTACCTTTGTTTACTCTTGGCCTTCCTGTTCAAACTGAATCGCTTTGGTGACATTGACCTGGAAAGATCCTCTGAGTCTCCAGGGATACTCAAGCTCATTATATAAAGTGAAGTTCTAAATCAATAAAGTACTGCTAATTTCCGGGAGCTTTCCAGCACGTATGATTTGAGTACGCTTCTAGTCGTGTTTCTTAAACGTATTTCAAAAAAATATTTTTTCAGTTCACCAATTTCGTTGAACGTTAGAGGGTTATTTCGACAGCGCGCGGAAGGGCACTGCGGCATACGTTACACTTGACAACAGGAAATCAAATATTTAATTGCGCGTGCAATGAATTATAGCGTGTGATAATGTGTTCTTGATATTCTATTAGGTTAGCGGAACTATGGGCTTTCTAATAGGTAAAAGCTACGGACCATTAGAAAAGTGATTGGGGGGGGGGGTGGGGAATTTTCAGCTTGCACGAATTTTTTTTTCGCTCACTGCTTGTGCAGGAATTTTTTTTCAGGTGAACCCCTCTGCACGAATTTTTTTACTACGTGTGAAAAAGTCACAATTGGACCTTCCTTCTGCATGAATTTTTTTTTTACCTTCTTCTTTGCATGAATTTTTTTTCTTGGCATTTTCCCTTGCATGAATTTTTTTTTGGTTTTTCCCCACCCCCCCCCCCCCTCCCCACATCACTTTTCTAATGGTCCGTCCCTAATTATGAAATAAGTAAAACAATGCCGGGACCCGGGTATATATAAGGACCCACTGGCGAGGCTATTGGTCGTATCCCTTTCTAACATTTTGTTCATTTTTCAGGCTAAATGGCTGGCATTTGAAGAAAACTGTGAGATCGAAATCTTTAAGTACGGGGGCTTAATAAGATAAATGAATCCTTACAAATAAATCCCAATCACCGAAGCCTGCACCAAGCTCTTCTTGAGTAAGGGTTCCACTAAAATGACAGCGTGCCAATGTTGGCCGTGTAACTTTACCCACAATCCTTATGGTGCTCTTTGTTCAAGATGGAATACATGGAAGCTATTTCGTCCTCTGGCCCACAAATGATGTATTAAGTGCCTTCACTTCTTCCATGTCAACAACTTTTAGACTGACGATTGATTTACAGTGCAGAATCATTTTCTTTTTTTAATCTAGTTTTTATTTGTCTTGTCTTTTCCAGTCTTTGTTGTCAGTGCGGAGTGCAAACCACCCCAAACCCGTCGAACATGTGTGTTGGATGTCTTCGAACCCAGGTCGATATTACGGAGGGAATTCCCAAACAGGGCACTTTAAACTTTTGTAAATCATGCGAAAGGTAAGGACCCGTGGGCTTACGTACAGGATACAGGGTCACTCACCGCGACAAAGAAAGTGGTGCTGTCCTCGTGTACCGGTACACAAGAGCCGATACAAAATTCCAAACAATACATTACAACTAAACAGTGACTCCTAAACAAAGAAAACACAATGGTTATTCCCTCGTGTACCGGTATAAGAGGGCAGAACCAAGAAAGTCTTGTTAGTTGACTAAGGGGTTGAAAGGGTGAACAATTGGAGTTGTTAGGTATAGTGTATGTCTCAATGCTTAAGCGTAAGCGCTGAAGTTAGAAGAACATGGCATAAATTAAGGTTTTATAGCAGAGGAAGAGAAAGGGTTAAAAGTTAGAACCATGTAGTTTGATTTAAGGGCTGAATCATGGTATGAGGATGCGTGAAAGAGAGAAACAGTTCCTTCGTGTATAATGACCTATAGCTATACTTCGTGTACACTGTGGGAGGCGTCATACGAAAAGGGTACATCCCACAGTACCTTGCTTTATGCCTCATGCATTATTGGCATGCTCATGGAAGTAACTACCATATAAAAGGGAACGTAAAACCATCATTTAGGTTTCAAGGAATGATTTCCGCACAGGTCCCTACTTCATTATGCATGCTGTAGCCATACAAGAAAATGTTTGCACGCGCACTTCCCAAGACAATTCAACTACAGCATGCATAATGAAGTAGGGACCTGTGCAGAAATCATTCCGGTTTCAAAGAAGCCTTTATTAGTGTAAGTTGTTTATAAGAGAATTCGAGAACGTTTTGTTTTCATTAAAGCGAACTTGATGAAAAATTTATCCATAGTTTAGGCTGCAATTACAATATAGATATTCAAGCTAGGAGTGCATCATATAACCAGGTGCACCTTATAACCGAGAAGCTATGGTAAGTTGAAGAGATGCACCTTGTAGTTATGCCATTTTAAATTTTATTTGTTGTTGTTGTTTGCACTCACTTGTAGATATCTTCAACCACCAAGTGCATGGGTAGCCTGTGCACTGGAATCCAGAGAACTTTTAGCTCTTTGCCTTAAAAAGCTGAAAGGACTAAACAAGGTAATCACTGAAATGAAAGCTGAAGTGACTTCTTTATCTCAATTGTTACCTCAACCTCTATCTCCTCCCCATCTGTCACCAACAACTCACATGATCAGGACGATCATGAGATGCCATCCTCTGTGGATCCAGCTCTAAGATTGTGATGACAATCAAACAAAGATTCTGATTACAGATCAGACTATTTTTCAGATTAATATAAAACATAAGCTGCTTTCCTAGATCCAACACTTAACTTCATGATGAATATGAATGCTTACTATGTAAGAAATCTCTCTAGTAATTTTACTTAAGCTTTCATTGCAAATCTTGTATATTTGATGTTACTGAGACAATAATATTGTGCCAAGCTGATATACGGTGAATTTCAAGACTAAGCCACAAACAAAGTGAGCTTCGTTTTCTTCTAATACCTGTATTCCGGTGTTAAATAAGGGAGCCAAATTGACCAGAAATGGCATAAAATGCACCCATTGGATCTTAAAAATTCAGGGGCGACCCCCTACCACACCTACCCCGACTTGGCACTGTGTGCCAAGATGGTGGCATAGCTGCCATCTTGGTCCCTGCTATTTGCCAATTTGACCCAGCTATTTAACCCTTTCACTCCCAAGAGTGACTTTACAGATTTTACTTTGTCTAACGCCAGACGATTTTACTCGTCAAATGGAGACCCCTTGGGAGTGAAAGGGTTAAAACACTAATGACAAACCTGTGTTTGTTTTCAGGTCCGTCTGGTTGATGCAGGTTTTGTATGGACAGAGCCTCACTCCAAAAGAATCAAAGTGAAACTCACTATACAAAAAGAGGTAATAATAAATTTAATGATAGACTAAGAGACTTTTTGACTTTTTTTTGTAAAATCTTGTATTGTTTCTTTTTGGGGAAAGTGCATTGATCACTACTAACTATACATGTACTATGTATTACAGTAACTATAGTTATTACCATTATCATTACTATCACCATCACCATTATTATTACTGTTACCAATGCCATTGCTGCCACCACTGCTGCCTTGCCATTGCTCTTGCTATTGCCATTGCTATTGCCATTAATATTACCATTGCTATTACTATTCTTATTGCTATTACTATTGCTATTGTTATTGCTATTGCTATTCCTATTGCTATTCCTATTGCTACGGCTGTTGCTATTCCTTTTGCCACTGCTGTTGCTATTCCTATTGCTATTGCTGTTCCTATTTCCTAAGTTATGGATGCACTTGGTAGTTTGCTAAGCACTCAAGAAGCTAAAGATGCTCTTGGCTGCGCCTCGAGCATCTCTTACACTTCTGTCATTCCTAGCAACCTCCCACGTGCATCCATAACTTGATGGTTGCACACTGCACGTTTACAATTTCTTCAGTGTAGGATATCTGTTAAGAACAACAGTTCAGGGGGACAGAGCAGTAATCTGAGAATTGTGAATGTATATTATTTTGGAAACCTGGTTTACATGTTAAATAATTATGAAGCATTCAATACATTTTGCAACACATTTCATTTCTTTTTTATTTAGGTGATGAATTCAACTATCCTACAGCAAGTTTTTGTTGTTGAGTTTGTCGTTCATAATCAGATGTGTGATGCCTGCCATCGGCAAGCTGCCCAGGACTACTGGAAAGCAGTAGTGCAAGTTAGGCAGAAAGTGAGCTTTCTCCTGTTGCAATTTATTTGTTGCAAATGTTGTATTTTACACACATATTTTTCTTACAAGCATTAATTTTACTTTTTATCCTCTCCCAGACAACCCATAAGAAGACATTTTTCTACCTTGAACAATTGATCTTGAAACACAATGCACATCACAATACTGTGAAAATCAAGCAAGAATCAGGTGAGAGATGAAAGGAGTACAGATGGCTTTTGAAAATATTATTTTTATCCATTTAATTATACCCTTATGTTTACATGTAGAACAACACTTGAGATGAATGGCCATGTAGTGTACACTAAATGACTTTATGCAATGTTTTGTTAAATTCCTGGTTGGTATTTTCTTGTAGATGGTGTAGATTTCTTCTATGCATCTAGAGCTGATGCTCGCAAGTTTGTGGAATTCTTACAATCAGTTGTGCCTTGTAGGTAGGTCTACAGACTGTAGTGGCCAATATGTACACAATTTATCAACTGAACTGTCCTGAAATCTCAAGTACCAAATTAATGATGCACTTAGCTTACTCCCAGGTGATCATTCAGGCTATTGTCATGGTTTAGCATTGAAGAAGGTACTTCCTAATGTTGCCACTCTCAATTGCCTTCTTCAGAGTTTGACAGCACCTTGTTGTGAATTAGATATACGTCTACAGTGTATGCACAATAACAAACCCCCACTACTACTCGTTATATTATAGTTTACAGTACCGGAGAGAAGTAACCTAACAGGGAACGCATTACTGGACGCTTAAGGAACGCTAAGGGAACGCTTAAGGAACGCTAAGGGAATGCTAAGAAGAACGCTAAGGGAATGCTAAGTAGAACGCTAAGGGAATGCTAAGTAGAACGCTTAAAGATCGCGTTCTGCCTAGCGTTCTCTGTTAGGTTACTTCTGTCCGGTACTGTATATATATTTTATATCTTTGGATTAAAGTGTCATAGTAGACATTAGAAGCTATTTTTTCTTACAATGACTTTTACTTATTGGTTTTCTTTTTTGTTAATTCACGTTATAGATACAAGACATCAGAGAAGCTAATCTCTCATGATATACACAACAACACTTACAACTACAAGTACACATTCTCTGTTGAGATTGTTCCTGTCTGTCGGGTGAGATAAAAAGCCACTTACATTACAACTTCATGTCGATTTAAGTGTGAACCTCGAAAATCGAGGTCGTTAAGTATTCATATATTCAACCTATTGTTCTTACTCATTAATCATTCATAACTAGTAATTGCCGAAGATGCGGCTCGTTTCCGAAGAGCGCAAACCCTTTGATGTAGGTGACATATATTTCTTTTGTTTAAATGGAAGGTGCTGAAACCTCTGGGACAACAGAGGAAGTGGCTGCTTGACTGAGTTTAGGGTTAGGTAACTCGCATTTCTGTAACATGATAAGTGTGTCATCTTACGGCTTCGATGTATTCGCCAACAGTAAAATCCATCGCGATGGGACTTAAAACAGGTAAATGATCGACTCCGAAAATTTACCAATGCGATCTGATCTGGGAATGACGCTACTCTGGCCCGGCTTTATTCACTGCTTTATATCTTGCTGTTTTGGCAATTTGAATAATAATGAGCTGACGCTTTTGTTTTGATATTTTAAATCACAATTACCGGTAAGCTTTAAGTGGGCACTTTAATGAGACAAAACGCAAAAGAGTTTCGGCTAATAAACAGCAATGAAAAGCAACAAACAAATTATTACGATTTATGAGCAAGCATGCGCTTATCTCAGAATGATCTCAAGCAATCTCAAATCGAATGCGTGATATGTAAACACGGTGAGCCTAATTCCAAAAGTATTCTTCAAGCTGTAGATAATTTTCTAAAGAACTCAGAACGCTTAGAGTTCACAATAACATCACAAATCCAAGTCTTGCATGATTCGTTTAAGAGGAAAGTTAAATTTATCAACACACTTCTTTATTTACGGATCCAACATCCAAACAAGAAGGCTTCGCGCGAAGGTAACTAAATCAACATGGCGGCTTAGACCTCAGACCACTTTGACGAATCTTTACCGAAATGGCTCATTCAAACTTCCTTGAAAAGCTGTCAAACCGCCCTTCTTTCAAAAAAAAAAAAATAATAAAAAGCGATATTTTGGGGAAGGAATTTAATTCATTCAATGATCTCTCCATGGATGAATCAGTCCTGAATCCATCCTACGCGTCCCCTGGGATGTCTAAGCTAAAAGTTTCCTTTGCAGTTCGAAACCGCCAATACGCGAATAAATAACGCATTAGTCGAATTTCGGCTTACAGTAACCAAAATCATCATTCAAGATCTCGTTTTGTAGCTCTCAAAATGCTCTATCTTCATAAATACAAATCAAACTTCAAAACATTTCACGAAAAACTCAAATGCATGAAATGCCCGCGGACATTCCTTGGCGTTCACTCACACGTCAAGAACAAAAGGATGGGCTCACAAGTTCCGGCGCTCGAAGTCGCTTTAATTGCGCTATTGTTCCATTCCTTTGAAGTCGCTTTAGGTCTTCATCCAAGAGATCTCACCTTTTCCCAAACAAATAAAACCGAACTTATTCAACACACTTCGGTGACTCAACGGTGGCTTCCGAAGTGAATGCCCAAAGGAATAAAGCGAGCCCACAAGGTAAAAATGCCAGCAGTTTCAACCATTTCTGAATGACACACTTAAATCGACGTGAAGTTGTAATGAATAATAAACTATATTAAAAGTTCTTTTTATAACTGGGCATACAGTCTGTACTGTACCTGTTGGTATTGGGTGTAGACAGTCAGTCCTCTTTTTTATATTTTAGGAAGACATTGTCTGTTTACCACTTAAGCTTGCAAGATCACTTGGACATATCGGGTAAGCACTATGTTCAGGAGGTGAACAGTGTTTCTGCATTAATTTTCGTATTTAAAATTTACCAAGGTTGAACTTCATTCAACTGAAAGGGGATAAAGCCACATAAATTTAGAACAACATTTTGTCTGATTCAAGTTTTAATCTGGATGATAAGTGATTACAGTGATAAATTACCAGCATTTCTGTATTTGTATTTTGTTTTTCAAGCAAGTTAAAATTTGGATTGAGCCTTGTTCTTTTTTCCCTTGCTAGACAAATTGTCATATGCAATCGAGTCACCACAAGTTTACAACTCATTGATACCATGACCTTGCGAAGTAAGTTACAGAGCATGTTTTAAATTAACAGTATTAGAGATGTACATGTCATCATACAAACTTCAAACCTCAATGTAGTCAATAAATGCAGTGGTGTCCTGCACACGTTTATAGTCTATACTGTAGCAGGAATGTTGCATATTTTTTTATACATGTAATATTGCTTCATGTGGAAATATCAAGAACAAACCAATGGTATTCTCCTTGAGTTCGAGAATTGGTTAAAGAATATGAAATGGTATCCCCTCTGAAATTCGCCAGCTTAGGAAAACACACTTTAAACGTAAAATGAATGAATTGCTTCTGAAGTTTCTTAAAATTGAGGAGATGAACGTTGCATCTTTCAAAGTATGATTATGATTATACCTCGGATCATTTTGTGTACTATATTGAAACAAAGTACATGTAGTAAATAAAATACAATAAATTATGTGTAACTGTAAGTTGTCGTGGGCATCCTTCTGTCTCTGTGAGATGATGGCGTAGCTACCAAAACAGTGATGGTTCTATTGGCACTTTCAAGAGTGGCTGAACAGTCCAATTCTCGAGTGGCAGTCTTTCTTGCTCTTGCGTCATTTGAAAGTCGATGCAGGCAAAGGTTTGCGTTATTTTTAGTTCCTGACCTGACCCTCTTTGTCATTAAGCTATCGTTTCTGGTCTCCTCGGCTTTCTTGACACCCTGTTTGACAGTTTGGTGTCAGCCTCAGTGCATCATGCTATATGTACACTACACTGTAGCAGTTATGTCACTACAAATCTGATTAACCCTTTCACTGCCAAGATCTTTGTAGCTATTCTGAGTACCATACATTTTGTTACACTGAATTTTGAGAATTTGTTACTAGGTCAATTCATTATATTCAAGTTGATCATTAATTTTTTTGTTCAATTCTCATAGTCAGTTTTCCTTATGTTGTAGCGTAATAGATATGAGAAGTTCTATTTTGATCACTTCTGGGAGTAAAAGGGTTAAGGAGGTTAAGTACATTATATCTTAAAAATCTTCTATAGCAGGTCAAATTTGCAAGATTTATATTTCTTTGCATGCTCCATGACTCATGTTTGCCCCTTTTCTTGCTATGATTGTAGTGGTTGACATCCCAGCATCAAACTACTGGCGGCTGCCATTCAAAAGCCTTGGCACATATAAACAGCTGACAGAATTCATGATCCTTCAGATTGATCCAGTTGATTCGAAGAACTTTTCTGGATCAATGAGTAACCTCAGTCAAAAGGTTTGTTTACAGTGTAATATTTCACATAATTATATCTGTATTTGTGAGGACCAAAATTAGATGAGAGGTTATCACTATTTCTTGTTTAAATAATGGTCGGCTATGGAGCCAGACAGAAAAACGATAGCGCTTGGCAATAGTGTCAGTTATTTTTGTGGTGCTTAAATTGGCACATGGAGCAAAAGCCAAATTTGGCCGAGATACAGAAAATAGGATATGGAAAAAACAAGGTCTAAAAATGATGTTTTTTTTTTTCAATTTTTTCATTGTTTTCTTCGATTTTTTTTTGGTATTAGCCAGTGAGATGAAGCGATGGAATTAATAATTACCTGTTTGCACCTTTTTAATGAGTTTTGTCGTATGCCTGCCTACCTTTTAGCCAGACCTCTAATTCACTCTACCATGACATTGACCTATCATATCATTGATTAAATTTTTTCACCACAAATGCCTAACTCTTTTGTCTTTCATTGAAATTTGGCTCTTGCTCCATGCGCCATTTTTCTTTTGGAAGGGACAGAAAGGTGGGTGGGAGGGGGGGGGGGTACATTGCAGGGGATGTTATATCTGGGAATCACCTACATGTGGTCTACCCATCCTCAAAAACTAAATGGTTGACCCCTTAGCACTTTGAAGACATTGAATGATGAGTATACATAGTATTTCTTACCTTGATGTTTTGTTCCTCGCGAAGCGAGGCCGAAGGCCGAGCGTAGCGAGGTTACTAATCGTGTCGGTTCCGGTCAGACCACGTGGCTCGCAAGCCCGAGTAAATCGAGCCGAGAGTTTTTATATATGTATATATATATATATATTTATATATATGTTTATATATATATATCTATATTTTAAAGGTGTCCGGTTGCAGGCCAGGTTACCTGGCAATAGTAACGCGCTTGAGAACTGCTGAATTTCCGCCATTATTCGGTGATGCCTTTTTGAAAGTAATGTAAATTTTGTGGAAATCGATTTCACTCGTCCTGGAAGTACATCCCAGCAAGGTGATCTCCGAGATATTCAAGAAATATTAGCACGAGATCGTCGCCGAGTAAGTTCGAATACAACACGGGGAAAATCAACACGGGGAAAGCACGACTCAAAGCCGGGATAGAGAAACGACAGCAGGGAGAATAACAACAGCCAAGACAACAACTGCGCGCTCCAGAAAAAGGCAAACGAAACAGTAGGGTAAAGGACTAGGAATTCAATCAAGTTAGTTTTGAATTTGAATGTGTTATTGATAGAAATACAGGACATGAGTGAACGATTACATAACGAAATATATTGACGTAGTACATTTAGCAAAACGACTTAGAAGGGACACCGAGTAAGAACGACTTCAACGATTGGAGATTTCTCTGGAAAATAATTCTATTAGTCTAAAAACGGAATCGGAAGATGAGCAACAGATTACAAGAGAATGTAAATAGGTATTTTTCATAATAAAACGATAGCGTTTCCAGTTTGAAGTAATTCCCAACACAGAGAGTTGCAGTTGTTATAGCAATCATTTATAACGATGTGATCTGATATCATTGCAACAGTGAAAATATTGTAAATTTTCTTGATCTAGCAGTTCTGTTAAACATTTTCAACAGAATATATACCCTGTGTCACTATAAAGTACTGGTTCTGCAATATTATCAGTGATCAATGCGATCATTTCAAAATAAAGCAAATGTGATTACTGAATTCTGAGTAGTATTTCTCTTTGCTATATATATATGTATGTATTCTCTGATTAAAAGGTTTCAATAATATTGTGTAGAGACAACAAGTTTCATAGCCTTTTCACAATGGGTCAGTTTTACCTTAGAGTGCAATGACCCCCCCTCCCCTGATAATATTGCTATCTAGAACCTCTGCCCTTTTTTCACAAATGAAATGTTAATTCAAGCCTTAATTTGAAAAATTAGACATAACATATTAACTTTGTTACTTTCTGCTGTTTACTTTATTTTTATGATGTCAAATATCAATATTTCATAACAACCACAACATGCAATTAACTTTTTACATTGGAAAAACTTTATAAAGAAGAAAATAAATTTTGTAATGCCAAAATGTTTATGATCTTTCTCATATATTCATTGCAAGTGTGCTGTATGTAGTAACAAGTGTTTCAAGTTTCCTAAATGCCCTATGCTTTCAATGATTTTCAACACAAACTTTATAGACAAATGACTGCACTAGATTCTAAGCCTTTAAGAAGAAATGGTATTGTTTGGTGCTGTTTTGATTACTACCACCTCTGATGGAAAGCCTATTAAGAAGATTTTTGTATTGCTTTTAGTAGTAGAGTAACAATACCTTTACCAAGATTAGGACATGATTCCCACCCCATAAAAGTATATTATATTTAACATAAAAAATATAACAATACCAATAATATCAATACCAGTAATAATAATAGTAATGATAATAATAATGATAATAATATAATGATAGTTCTTCTCGTCACTATATGTCATTGGTTACAGTTCAATACCTCTGGCTGCCATGACTTTTTCGATGAAATACCGTCCTTATATTAAATCTTTCTTCTGCAGTTTTTGTAATAGTAATTTTCGTATATTCAAAATAATATACTATTCTATATGAGTATGGATATTTTGCCTGTTTCTGTAACAGCACAATCAAACTTTCATGTGGTATATACTTTTGACTGATTGATGTTGATTTCACATTATTTTTTTACAGGATTACGTAGTGCAGCAATCTTTTTGAACATATTAAGATTTCAATAACTCTTTCTTACATGTATTGTTTTTATGATATGACCTAAAAATAGCACAACCACATACTATACAGTCGGCACTCACTATTACCAAACCTTTATTCACAGCTTTTGTAGAATCCAATTGTTTTACCCCCAATTTTTTTTTTTATGTAATGACATTGTATCTCACACTTCTGTTGATATGGCATCTCTTTTGAGGGAAGAGGAATTTTTCTATCTACCACTGGGGGGTACCATTGCAACTGAAAAGAGTACACAAATTAAAACATGCACTATTCATAATGCTCTCAATTGTGGTTACCCGGGAATGAAATAATGACTGCAGTAGACAATAAAATATCTAATCAGAAGATTCTTCTTACAATGAATCTCATGCAATCATAACCAAGAAACATAAACAAAAATAATTGGAGCATTCAACTCATCCTCTGTGTAAGAACATATTGTGTTCAAACGTGATGTACAACAAAGAAGACAAAGCAGTAGAGACTAAGAAAATAAAACTAAAGAAAAAAAAAAACAGGTTTTTACACCGTGGTAAACACAAGCATTCATATCAACTCTTCAAGATTTCACCTGCAAAAGATTTACAATCATTTTCAATTTGTGTTCAGTGAATATTATTGTGATACTTCATCGACTCTGTATTCCCTGTCAAGATAAATAATTTTACTTCTATTCCCTCTGGTGCAATCTCAGTGGCAGTGAAAGAGCAAAATGAAGGTCAATTTTTAAGCACTGTGTTGAGCGGTATACTGATCATGTAATTTGCACCAGGTGTCACTATTTGCGTACCAAACACAGCATAAGAAATAAAATAATGGGGATTACGCTGATATAAAAAATAGCATATAAAATATAAAAAAAATAAAGAATAAAATATGAAAGCATTGTGACTTCTTCAAAAACTAGCTTCGCGAGGTTTTTGCGGGAGTCGTATTTCTAGTATACATAGTATTTCTTACCTTGATGTTTTGTATACATAGTATTTCTTACCTTGATGTTTTGTTGTTACATGGCAGCATGTTTTGGCTGATGCATGGGTGGCACGAATGCAGGATTTAGGAGTAAATGACACTCAGTTCCACTGCCGCACCCACCTGGGGCACCTACTGAAGACTGGAGACACTGCATTAGGGTTAGTACCTTGAAATACACAGAAATGCATAATAATGATAATAATAATGATAATAATACAGCATCACGTGGATGTCCCCAGAGTCATAGTGTGTTTTATTGTTTGTGTCCAAAATGTGGCCCAAAAGCAAGCTGTGTGAGCCACTTCATTTCATCCGTTTTGATCAGATAAAAAGGAGTTTTTTTGAATAGTTATATATGGAAATGACTATACTAGTCTTGTCTGGAATTTCCTCACAGAATCATGTTACAATATTATTCAATCCATTTTATTAATTCTCTGCTTGTTATCTACAGCCTGCCACATTTTGGTACTTCCGTTATTTTGTGTTTGTTGATTTCCTTTTGAATTACTTGTTAAACGTCAAAAACAAAATTTTGACAGGTTCGACTTTACGAGTGCCAATCTTAATGATGATAATCTCAGCAGAATGAGCTCAGACAGAATACCTGATGTGGTATGTATTTCATTTGTTCGTGTTCTGTTGTTATTTGCTGTTTGCATGCCTGTCCTCCGTTTTTGTGGCTGCTAGCCAGAAGGCTGGCAGCCACTATGTCATGAGGACGTACTGTAAGTAAGAGTGAAAACTTGACGCACGAGGGATGCTAGGATTTCAAGTGTTCAGACCATTTTACTATGCACCCACACCAGACCCAATTACCTCAGAGACCTAAATTAAGCCTTAACTACAATGACTTTTCAAGGCAATGTTAGCAATTAAAAAACGTGGTGCTTTATAAAATAAAGTGCACAGCGTATAAAAAGTACTAGATTGCAGTAACCACCCTCCCTACCCCTTCCTACCCTCCCTACCCCTCCCTACCCCTCCCTACCCCTCCCTACCCCTCCCTACCCCTCCCTACCCTCCCTACCCATCCTCACCTCTCCCTACCCTCCCTACCCCTGTGTTGTTTACTTGCCTCTTTGCCTCTTCCCTTTATTCAATCTACTAACATGCGTTCAACTTAAATCATTACTTGTCACCAGATTTTAGTAAAGAAATCGTACGCAGACAAGAGAAGGAGACAGAGAAAGAGAAATTGGAAGCTCAAAGGACTTAGTAAGGACATGGCTGGAATTGATCCAGATAACTATGGAAGGTTAGATTTATCAGAACGTTTTTGTGATTACTCCTCTGCAGAGTTAATGAGACATTATCAGCATTCAATGAACTGTGTAGTACCGTGCAGGAATCATGTTTGTTACCCCACATGCAACCTACATGTTGCATGTGAGGCAACAGTTGGTGGTCTTCAGTTGGTGGTCGTCAGCGTACATTGCCAGGCTCCCTTTGGAAATATTGTGAACAAGTTGATTTCGATATATATTCCACAGTAATGGTCCTAATTCGAGCCGTGAGGACAGCCTCTTTTAGATATTTTCCATTTGATGAACCTTCCTGATCCCATCCGTACCCTGTTTCTTCTCTCCACGAAATAACATCTCAGCGTATCGAGTAACATCTCAGCGTATCTAATAACATCTCAGCGTATCTAATAACATCTCAGCGTATCTATAGCACTATCCGCGAGGTCCATAACTTTGCGAACAGTAATGGTTGGTAGAGCGAGTCGAAAGCCTTCGACAGATCTGTTGGTCTGTTGGTAATATCCCAATAACGTTTTTATGATCCAGCGACATTTTCCATTCCTCCGCTAGCTTTACTTAAGAGGTTGCACAACTCTACGTAACTTTTATTCGTGCAAATCTTAATTTTAGTATATTTATTATACTGTAAGAGGGTTACTAGTTTATTAGTATGTAGCACATACTATTTTGTTACCCTCGTTAAATAAAGACTTTACGTGCTCTCTTATTGGACTGAGACAGTGGCGCGAGATTCTTTAGCCAATCAGAACAAAATAACATGTCTTCAGCAAGAAAAACGAGGGAAAACGCGTGCAGCCTCGTTTGAATTCTGATTGGCTGAGACAGTTGGGCGAGATTGTTTAACCAATCAGAACCCATGCAAAATAACATGTCTTCAGCAAGAAAAACGAGGGAAAACGTGTGCAGCCTCGTTTGAATTCTGATTGGCTGAGACCGTAGGGCGAGATTGTTTAGCCAATCAGAACAGAATAACATGTCTTCAGCAAGGAAAACGAGGGAAAACGTGTGCAGCCTCGTTTGAATTCTGATTGGCTGAGACCGTAGGGCGAGATTGTTTAGCCAATCAGAACAGAATAACATGTCTTCAGCAAGAAAAACGAGGGAAAACGCGTGCAGCCTCGTTTGTCTTCAGATTGGCTGAGACAGTTGGGTGAGATTGTTTAGCCAATCAGAACCCGTGCAAAATAACATGTCTTCAGCAAGAAAAACGAGGGAAAACGCGTGCAGTCTCGTTTGAATTCTGATTGGCTGAGACATTTGGACGAGATTGTTTAGCCAATCGGAACAGAATAACATGTCTTCAGCAAGAAAAACGAGGGAAAACGCGTGCAGTCTCGTTTGAATTCTGATTGGCTGAGACATTTGGGCGAGATTGTTTAGCCAATCAGAACAGAATAACATGTCTTCAGCAAGAAAAACGAGGGAAAACGCGTGCAGCCTCGTTTGTCTTCAGATTGGCTGAGACAGTTGGGCGAGATTGTTTAGCCAATCAGAACCCATGCAAAATAACATGTCTTATGCAAGAAAAACGAGGGAAAACGCGTGCAGCCTCGTTTGAATTCTGATTGGCTGAGACAGTAGGTTGAGATTGTTTAGCTAATCAGATATCGTAGTTATTTAAAACCAAGGCAAACTTGCGGCAGAGAATTGAGAACCTCTTCATTGATTATTTACACTGCATTCTGTAGGGAGTATGATGAATTCATGGGTGATCTGGAAGAAGACAAGTCATATCGACAGAATATCAACATCTATGTTGGTAAGCAGTGTGCGTTTTTGACCAAGCGTAAGCTCAAGATGGCTGCATGTCGACCAATGAGGCAATATTGAAAATTCTGCTTTTTGCGTTAATAGCTTCGCCGTATTCTCTTTTGCATTAGATCGAGACTATAAAGGTGCATCAGAAGATGAGGACGAGGACGTACCACGAATAAGTCTGCAGGAGATGTTAGAGGACCTTCATCTAGAGGACCCTGATCCAGTAACCTCCACTGGTAACACGGCAGCTATGATGACCGAATGATGCACCTATTCATTTTTATGGGCAGGAACACAATACCACTGTTACTAATGGGTCCATGTAGAATTTAGTACCAAATGAAACTGGGCGGAAGGAAATTCTGGAAATTTACTTGTAACTTTAAAGTAAACTATAAAGTTGTTGATTCAGTGCAACTGTACTTTTTTGACTTTCTATTTTTGTGCCTTGCTCGAAACAGTAATAATTAGGGAGATCTGTGAAATACTTTCAATAATGGATTGATATTTTGAAGAAATGCTAGATGGGCAGGATGCCCTGTTGGTGGAAGGTAATTGCTTTTAGTAAATTATCACTTTCTCTCATCTCACCCTTTCTGTTGATACATGGCTGTAAATGTGTGGTGCTATTTATAAAAAGGTGGCTTTGAACACTTAATGAACGCTATTTGGGAAGTGGTCTAAACGCTTAGTAGCGTAGAAGTGTACTTACTGTCATCTATTCATTGTGTCGATTTCCAATGTTATCAATTGTGAATTGTCGCAAGTGTTGAGTTTTTGTCCATCTCAAACTGTGTCAGTTGTAAATAGCGTGTTCATTGTGTTGATTCCCAACTGTTTGAGAGTGCCGTTGATTGATATTTATGTAAATTTGTCAAGTGCAGCGACTGCCAACTTTATAGATTTATTGTGATTGCTCTTATTAGCATGGCTCGTATTTAACCTGACGCCAACACTGTGATTTGACTAGCTTAATTCCCTTGTGCTTGATGCATCCTAATGAAATCAGAATACGCTGGGCATCCTGTGGCACCAGTGGGTCTCCTGTGGCGCCTACTAGGTAGCGCATGGTCGACTCTGTGATTGACTAACATCCCATCCATGGCGCGGCAAATAGTGCAAATCGAAGTGCGTGGCTTTTAAAGTGAACACCAACGCCTTTAATAAGACGAGGTACACACTTGAAACGAGCATAGGCCTGCGGTTCAGAAAACAGCCAGCTTCCCATTATGGTAAAAGCTGCGAGTGTGTCACGAAATCCCATCTTGGTACTTTAAAATCATCTTATTAATAAGCTTGTCGGCGATTGGATAAGCCAAGTTGAAGATTTCTGCAGCTGCTATAGTCTCCTCCGCAGCCGTTATTAGGTAACGGCTGCGGAGGAGACTATAGCTGCGTCTACCTCACCACGACTCATCTGTGCGAATCCAGCCAAGGCGGTAGCCAGACCAAGATCTATAATCCTTACACTCAAATTGATAAAGACGTGGCAATGCTTAACGACTTGACTGAAGGGTCAAAACAATGCTTGACGTTAACATGGAGAATCCGGATAAGCTAGTTTCAGATAGGAACAACTTAACATTCTCTTGGGTTTACCAAGTAAACCAGTCTCTCGTGTTGGACAATGTTTGAGTTTTGAGGGCATAGAGACACTACGCAGTGCAGTTGGAGCTTAAAGTCTGGAAAACAAGAGGACGGCTATGAAGTCGTAGGTAAAAACAGGGATTTCAACAAGTCGCACTTTGGTAACCCAGGTAGCATTTTCTGGAGTCCAGAGGGTGTCGAGAAAATTGGCTACGACTTCTATGGAAAAACCGATAACCTTCGCGGTCGTCTCGTTTTCGCCTCTGTTCGCCTGAAATACGCAAAAAAATCACGCCTGTTGTGCAGGCTAATGTTTGCGAGACAGAAACCAATTGTTTTCGTGAAGCACCTTTGCTAGCACACTGGCTAATAAAATAATCGTCACATTTTCAAAGCACACTGGCTCAATTTTGTCACAGAGGAACACGGTGGTTTAAATTATGCTCAAATGAACAGGTTGGTTCAAACTTGTTCCATCTGATACAACAATGCACTGGCCCTACAATTGGTTGGTTTAGAATACTCCACTTTGGTTTTCAATACTCGATCGAAAACAATCCCAAACATTCACCCTTAGTACCTTTTCACAACCCACGCACGCGGTAAAGAAGACCGAAGTTGTTGCGTTGTAAAATTACTGATGCGTGACAAACTCCTCCTATGCTAATTTTTGTGCTGTGATTCGCTAAAAGTACGACAGGCACGTAAATAAACTGCGTGTAGTGTCGCAGTTAGCCCGTCAGACTTCCGAGTAGGAGGTCTGTAGCTCGAGCCCTGGTGATTGCAATGCGTGGCAAACTCCTCCTATGCTAATTCTTGTGCTGTGATTTGCTGAAAGTACGACAAGTACGTGAATAAACTGCGCTATCACTCGCTGAAGAAACAAAAGGCACGTGAACAACCAGTGTGACGTAAAATCTCTCTTACCTCGCACATTCTTGCAGTGTTTCTGAGGATTTTTCTTCACACAGTATTCCTCTCGCGGCTTTATTCTCTGCCAACGTACCAGTCTTCTCCTGCAGTCATTTGTCCATACAGTTAGTGTGGAAAATCGTGATTGAAACCATAGGGCATTTAGGAAACTTGAAAAACTTGTTATTACATACAGCACACTTGCAATAAATGTATAACAAAGATCACAAACATTTTTGCATTACAAACTTTAGTTTCTCCTTTATAGAGTTTCCAAAATGTCACAGTAAAAGGTCAACTGTATATTGTGGTTGTTATTAAATATTGGTACTTGACATCATAAAAATGAAGTAAACAGCAGTAAGGAGAAAGGTAATTATGTTCTATCAAGTTTTGCAAAGTAGGGCTTAAATTAACTTTTCATTTGTGGGAAAAGGCCAGGGGTTTGAGATAGCAATTTCCAGGGGGGTCATTGAACTCAAAGGTAAAACTGACCCATTGTAAAAAGCTATAAAACCTGTCCCAACTTTCTATTACTGAATCCTCAGTTTCAATCATAGAATACATATATATAGCAAAGATTCATAACAAAGACAAATACTACTCAGGTGTCAGTAATAACATCTGCTGTATGTTCGCTTGTCTCTTCCGTTAAAGAGTTTTCTTGTTTGCTACCGTAAATCAGTTGGTGTCACAGCTCGTGCTGGCCTCCAATGAAAACCTTACCTCTCACAGCGTCACATACCCATATATGGCAGTTCTCCTTCCTCCTCCTCCGGGGCATAGTACGTGCCTTTATAGTTTGGCAGCAGGAATTATATCGAACAGTTTAAGACAGCTTGTGGTTTGCTAATCTTAAAAATAATATGTCATTCTAGTCAAAAGTTTCTTGTTTAAAGGATTTGTGCAGCGTTGAACGGCGACGTATGTCGTTGCATAATTATGGCTGCCTGTCTCTAAGATGTCTTTCGCGTCGACACAACCAATCATGATTTGTAATATGACCTAACTTACATCAACGCTTTCTTTCTTTCTTCCTTTATTTTGCCGCAAATGAATAAGTTGATACGAAATACATTATGAGGCAAGCGCATGGAAGCAAATAGGGCAGTAGGGGAAAAAAGCGGATACCAGGACAATTTTAGCTTATAAGCTAATTTTGACAAAGAATTACCCCCCAATTTTTGAAAATCTGCGTTTGGGAATTGCTGTCGAGCCTAGCTAAGCTGCTGCTGAGTATTGTTGAAGATGCGCGAAGCCCCTAAGCCTTACAAAGCCGCAGCCAAGCTGTATCCGGGCATTGCCGAAGATGCGTGCAACCCATCAGCCTTTACAAAGTCTTTGCCAAACCGCCGCCTGGTATTGCCTAAGCCACCAAGCCTTCATAAAGCCTTTGTAACGCCACCGCCAAGCATTCGCAAAGCCGCCAAGCCGCCACATAACTGATGCGAGAACCTCCCGCGCGCAGCCCATGCGAAGACGCAGCGAAGCATACCCCCGCATAGTCCGCGTCTGCGAAATTGAAGCCGGGGATCCAGGACAATTATAAAAATGAATTTTAAAAAAGAGATTTAAAGGAGTAAATTTATTCGATAAACATGGAACAATTAAATGATTTGTATTTAGTAGAAGTGAAAAAAATCGCGGCTGAGTTAAAAATTGCGGAAAGACAAAAAATGAGTAAAAAAGATCTTATTAATGAGATCAAAAAATTCGGAGAGGAGGAGATTGCAAGTTTAATTGAAAAAGTTACTTCTAATAGTATTTACATTTGCGGGCATGGAAAAATAAAGTACATTTGTAAAAAATGTGAAGGGTCACAAATTTGCGCCCACGACAAAGTAAAGTACGTTTGTAAAAAGTGTAAAGGCTCGCAAATATGCGCGCATGATATGGTTAAGTTCCGCTGTAAAGAATGCGGAGGATCACAAATTTGTGAACATAGAAAACAAAAACAACATTGTAAAGAATGCGGAGGATCACAAATTTGCGAACATGGAAAGCAAAAAGCTTCTTGCAAGGCCTGCAGAATGAAATTATTAAATGATTTAAAAAATAAAATTGGTTAAGTAGTAGTTAAATATCTGGTAAAATCAAAAATGGAAGGTATTATAATTCAAGGGCTAACAACTCAAGAATTTTATGAAAATGGTATACTTAAATTGAAGTATTTTAATGAAGAAGAATTGGAATTTTGGGATTTCATTGAATCAATAAATAAGGATTTTTTAAGAGTAATATCAAAAAATTATGGTTTTTTGGATAAAGATACCCCACCTGATATTAAAATTAAATATTTTGGTAAGAATGACGGAGAAATGTTTTTCTATTTTTGCGAAGAGGAAGAAATGGATTTTGATAATGGTCTTATATTATTTGATGAAATTCCTGAGATATTAATAGATAAAGCAAATGCTACATATGAAAGATATAATGGACAAAAATATCTTAATAGATTTTTTAGTTATCAAAATGGTTATGATGAAGATGAAGATGAAGATGAAGATGAAGATGATTATTATGCAAATAGTATGAATGATTTTATAGTTAGTTCAATTAAAATCACATTATACAAAAATACGCATAAGGTATTACACAAAAAGAATTTTTATAATGATTTGTATAATGATTTAATGGAAGTAGCATGGAATCCCAATAGAGTTTTAGATTGGTGTATCGATTTTCAGGAATTAAGAGATTTGAAAGAACGCTGGGGGAATAGGATTAATATTATCTAATTATGTTATGAAACCCTATTTTGGCTTCATAACAAAAAATGATATTTAAAAAGAAAAAATACAAAATAAATATAAAATGGAAAATAAATTTTTTAGAAAAAGTTCTTATTATAAATATGATGATGATGAAGATGAAATCGATTCTTTGAATCTTTTATATCTTAATATGGAAAAAATAGGAATAAAAGATTTTTTTGAAGAAATTAAAGATGATTTAGAAAAAAGTATAGCAAAAAATAGGTTTAGTTTTAAAAAGGATATAATTCGTTGCTCCACAAGAGTTACTTATATTAAAAAGGGAATTTATGGTGATATTAATTTTAGTAATAATTATACTTTTGATGAAATAAAAAATACTAATAAGTTTGTGGAAGATATTTTACAAGATATGAATTATTCATATATTCATAAAATACATATGAAAAAAATTGAAGATAATTTTATTTTTCCTTTTTCTGAGGATGATGAAGAGTTTTATTTTTCAGACGCTGTTTGTGGATATAGGGGTAAAAATATTAGTATTAAAAATTTTGATGATAATTATTTAATTAGGTTTTTAGAATTTAGTATAGACATAGATCGACATGTTATTGACCATAAAAATAAATTCTATAAAAGTTTGTTTGATGAACTAATGGTTGTAACATGGCATCCATCTAGATATTTTGATTGGTGTTTTGATTGTGAAGAAAAAAGGTTTTTGGAAGAGTTATGGGGCGATGAAGATTAATATTATCTAATTATGTTATATAACCTAAGTATTGGTTACATAACAAAAGCCCTTGATAATTTATCTGAATCTTAAACTAAAAGTTATTGGCGATCCCCGCAGATCAAGTTTTTTCCATTCTGCGTCAAAGATAGATAAATCAAAGTGGTTTATGGGACTTTCATATTTTTGAATCGGAATTGGCGGATAATCTTGTGAAGGTATGTTCGCGAGCAGGTTTGACGGCGCGAGTTTCACAAGTTCACCATATTTGGTTTTATTCATATATGACGACTTATTATCCACTATACTACACATAAGTCTCAGCGGCTCCTTAAACTGAATATTTATGGGGTATAATTTACCAGGGTCTAAAACTATAGGAACTCCTAAAGCAATCGACAATCCTCTCGTAATTATAACTTTGGTGTTCTTATATGAATAAAGATAGTCAATAGTTTCAGTCTCAATTATTACTATTTTTTCAAAACCAGGATCATTATTAAGAAAGATCGATTGAATGCCATGAATAGTATATGTGCCCGGCTCAATGATGAAGCTCTGATTTTTGCCATATAATATTTTCTGTTCGTCCTTGAAATTAATTAATCTTTTGGTTTGTATATTACAATCTAGGAGTTGTATCTCCCGAAGATTTTTCAGCGGAGGATCTAAATAAATCCTGGATTCAGAATCATACATCGTAATGCTCAACATATTTTTGATTAAATTATATTATTTTTTAGATAAGGAAAATGGAAACCAAAATAATTAAAAGGAGAATATATCTTGAACCAAAATATCTGGATAAAAATATTATGTGTCATCTTTTGAGAACAATTGAAAAGAAAATTACGGGGGAAATTGATAAAGAGTATGGGCATATTATTTCTGTGAAACAAATAGTAAAAATTTTACATAATGAAGATACTATTTTTGTTTTAGAAATTGAGGTGAAAACATACAAACCAAAAATTAAGCAAAAAATTCATGGGTTGGTATGTGGGATTTTTGAAGAGGGTATTTTTGTTAATGTTTTTGAGAAAGTAAAAATTTTAATTCCGAATATTTTTATAAAAGATTATACTTTTGACGCGGTTTCTAGAAAATATGAAAATAATGATAACATAATTGCAATGGGTGATAAAATTAAAGTGGAAATAAAAGCGGTTAGATTTGACGAAGGGGAGTTCAAGTGTATTGGATTTTTGGTATAAATATTTTGTTTTGATTACATCGCGCACATCTCTTGATTTTGTAATCAAAACATTAACGGAATAAAAACCAGGATAATAATCCTCCGGCAAGCATTAAAACAATAAGATTATTTTGATGAGAAGATGTTTCTTCTATATTACTAACTTTGTTTGATTTATCATTATTACTTAATTTAGGTTTTTCCGGTTGGGGATTGGCATTTAATAAAACCTTTGATGATCCTAAACTATGACTTATTCCGACGTTTTTTGTCTGCGCATTTATTGAATTATTTACCCCAAAAGTCATATCTTCTGTTACTCTTTTCAAATCATTATTATATCCGATAACACTTTCGGTATTTATAATTAAATTACTCGGCATTAACCAAACTCCTGGAGCTACCGCTAAATCAAGTCGGGATTTTGATTCTTGAACCGCAGTTTGATATCTTTGAATTGATTGGGCCACATCATTTTCAGTTACCGAACTTTCAAATAATTTTATAAAGTTTTGCTGAGTTTCAAAACCTCCACCTCCCTTACTAACAATTGAAGTTCTGGTATTAACTTGTGCGCCCAAAACGCAATAAACAAAAGCTTCAATCGATCTATTTATTCTTCCCAATCCCGCCTTTGTTAATCCATGGCCTGATTCTGGTATAAACCAAGCATATTGAAAATCAACAAAATGATCATTTCGGAGCATTGAAACTAAATTTCCCATATTTTTTCTTCCGCCATCGTCGTAAAATTTATGATCGCGGCTCGGCCAAATATTAGCTTCTGTATCATAATTTCTTATGATCCTCACATTTTGAAATCCGCCGCCCTTTGCTTGTGCGGCTTCACTTCCCGGAACTGCATCATGGTCTGCATATCCTCCCCCATAATCAATGAATATATCACCAGCTCCATGGTTTGAGCCGCCCTTGAATCTAAAATCCGCTAAAGTTTTGTTCCATCCCTTGTAATCTTGATCATTGCTTAATCCAAATTCTGCGCATAATCTATTATAAGCATTTTTGTCGTACGTATTATTTTTCAAAGAAAAAGTTTCTCCCCCAGGTAATGGAACATTTAATTCTTGGATTATTCTTCTTATAGTAAAGTAAATGTGAAATACAAAAAAACTTCTAATAACTTTGGGATATCCAAAAATATCACTTAAACTTACTCCGCATCCGGACGATGCGCACCAAACCGCCATGTTTAATTGTTGCGGCCATTGATTAATATTTGGTTTACTCAACCAGGCTCTTGTTTCTTTTCCGCTGGTAAATCCTACAGTTTGATTTTTGAAAACATTCTTCATTGTCGCTGTGAAATTATCTTTTTCTGAAACATATATTTTCAGATTGGTTAATAATTTTGTAACATCAAGAGCAAATTCATTGAATTTAATTCCGGGTATTGGATATGGTTGTTTTGTAAATGTTAAACTTTTGGGAAATGAACTTACCTTTTCTTTATTTTCAAGCCCTAAATCTTCCCATAATAATGTTTTCAAATTATCGGAAAGATTTGCAGTCCATGTTTTTCCAGAAGGATCATCATCGGACATAATCGTTGTCCCATTGACTTTCCATTCAATATATCCCCCGAATGAGTCGTTCACAAATGTAAATTTTTCAAGGTTTGCCCTTGGGTATCGGTTTTTGAAATCGCTAAATAACATCTTATTCTTTGTTTTCCAATTTTTCTGATCTTTAGATTAAGAATAAGATGTAAAATCAATTAATGCCGGCGAAACAATTGCAACCAACTTCCGTTTTCTCGTAAACAAATTTTAATGACCTCCGGTAAGTTCTTTTAACAGATCTTCTCGGACTTTCTTCCTTATTATACTCATGTCGAAGTTTTTTTCCGAATCTTTTCTGAATTTTTGGCGAATCTCCTGTTTCAGTTTTTGAAACTTTTCCAATTCCGCTAAAATTATGGAAAATTCTTGATCGGATATTGCATTATCTTTCAGAGCTTTTGAAACCAAATCGTTAATGGTGTTTAATTTTGATTTCGCAATTGCAACGGTTTGTTCGTGTTTACTAACTTTTGAGGAAAGACTTTTTGAGGCAATACCAAATCCAACCGATAATCCTCCAAAAACACCGCCAATCACACCCAAAGGAACTCCGACTATTGCGCCGAAACCCGTGAGAGAAGTTCCAAGCCCGCTTGCGGATAGGATAACGGAAATAAAACCGCCAGAAACGCTAATTTTTGTACATATTCCTCTGGCTCTATTATATTTTTTTCTCACTTCTTCGTAATGTTTAATTTCCTTCTCGAGATTTTGTAATACTTCACTCGATTTTTGTAGCCTGAAATTAATTGCGCCATCTCCGCCTTGTGTATGGAAATTATTATTAGGTAATTGAGGATAAATTCCATTGTATTCTCCCATATTGTATTTTACTGAACGACAAGATATCTTTAAATTTGTTACTTTCTCTTCTTTATACTTTCCACAAAATATAGAACAACCGCCATTATCAAAAGCCAAGCATTCTTTCCCAAAAATCCAATTACCTCGCCTGCGGTTTTGAAAAGAAAGCTAACTATTGCGCCAACCATCCCCGGTAATATTTCTCCAAGTTTTTTTCCAAGAGTTTTCAAACCATTTCCAACTCCTTTACCCAATGCAGATAAACCCCTCGAAAGATTAGAAACTATAACCCCAATGACGACCCCCACCGCACTTAGAACGGCAAAAACTGTAAAACCATACTTTTTGAATAAATACTTTAGCCGATCACGTAATGACATCGTTTCTTCTATTCTTTCTATTTCATACACATCGTTTGCTATATCTTCTTGGCTTTCTTCAATTTCTGGACCTAAATTTTCAAGCTCCGTTCTTTCTTCCGGAGTTTTATTGGGTTTATTCTTAAGAAATTTTTTTCTTTCCACCATCTCATTTTGTTTTTCTTTTTTAGTAACAACTTTTAAATTCCTTCTCTCAACTATTTCTGCTTTGGTTGGCCCCAAGTCATCTCTTAATTTTCCTGGTGGAAGTTTTCTCCCTATTTTTCCGCTTTTTTTATCATACCTGTAAAAATCATCTTCATTCTCAAAATAAACATATATTCCACCCTTTGGACCTTCAATAGCAAGAAATTCTATTCCGCCCTTAGTTCGATGAAAAAATGGAACAATTCTTTTTAAGTTTGCTTCTGGCCGTACTCTTTTCATTTCAGCTCGGGCTTCAGCTAATTCTTCTTCTTTTCCTATCAATGGTGTTTTTTCATTAGTTTCTTCATCTTCATCTCTAGTTGTGGATGTTATTCGAACAGGTGTTTCTGATGGTTTTCTACCAAGTCGTAAATCTGTATCATCATCAAAATCATCAGGATTATCTTCTTCCCCCACCCCAAAGGGATCGTCTGGGGGTAATTCTTCTCCTCCTTCTGCCATGATTTTTTTTACTCATCAGTATGAAATCTTTAGATTACCTAGAGTCGGAAAATAAAAGAAAAAATTGAGATTTAAAAAGAAAAAATATAAATAAAAAGAAATAAAATGAGCAACGAAGAACAAAAATATCATACTAATACAATTAGTAATATGGATTTAGTAAAATACGCCAAAAAATTTGGAATAAATATGTGCCCGCAAGATGCTTGTAAAGTATTAAGTCAAATGCAAAAAGAACACGATCCAGATGTAGACTTTGAAGAATATAAAAGACAAATGAGAGCAAAAGTAACTGAAAAATTTGGAATAGAAAATGATAATAGAATTAGTGATGAAGAAATGACGAAAAAAGTGGCTTCTAAATTTAATAAAAAATAAATCATTTATGTTATATAACTTATTGTAATTTCTGTATTCCAAGTTATATAATAATTTATAATAATTTGCTTACCGCGTACCCCAAACCCATCATTCCAGCGCCGACATATATCATTTCTCCGGTCTTTTGATCATCGCTTGGTTTGTAATAATCAGAGAATTTTGGTTCATTCATTTGAGCGTACAATTCAAAAGCCTGATTTGTAGCCGAAATATTTTTTGATGCTTGATATTTTTCTTCCTTCTTCTTCATTTTCCAATCAAGCATTTTTTGTCTTTTTTCCTGATACGCTGTGTAATCCCTTTGATATTTTTCCATTGCCTTATCGTGCCGTATTTTTTCTGTATCCACATTTCTCCCCATTATATATTTTGCGAGCATATTTCCTCCGGTAAATGCTGTCGCATTAAATATTGCGCCTATCCCCATCATTGCTACTGATGCTAATGCCATTTTATTTTGGTAAAATCTTTTGATCCTCTAAATATGTTTTTAGATAAATACTTCCGGATAATACCGCTACCCATTTTGCATAATTCGTAATACTCGAGGATGGATCACTCAAAAATGATTCTTTCATCATCTTTTTTGCCACATATCCTACCCCCGCACTTAATCCGATGAGCACAGCTGAATCAGTTACAGTTTTCACAAGTTTGTTTTCTGTTGACATAATTTTTTACTGTACCAATATGAAACTTTTAAATGACTTTTGTGCAATTATTCCATCCCCAAAGATTTTGGAGTTGCGGAAAATGGAATCTTAGAAGATTGTGGTATTTGAGGAACTTGAGATAAATCAGCTATCCTACTGGAATATTCAACCCGAGCTTTTTCCTTATATCTCATAAACAGATCAAACGCTGTAAACCCCAATCCGACAATAGATAAAACAGTAGTAAAAGATAACTCTGGAAGCCACGATTTCGCTTCACGGCCCGCAGGGACTGGATCATCTTCCTCTTCGCGTTTCATCTCTCTGGCTAATGCTTCTTTTGCTTTTTTATTATATTCCGCTAATTTCTTTCCAGCAGCGACCTTTTTGGGATCCTTCTCCCTCTTTTTAGTATCTTTATTTTCGGGTTTGGGTTCTGCAGTAATTTGTTCTACTTCTTCAGACATTATTATTTAGATGCTACAGATAAGTTTTTAGATCTGTTTAATACACAGTATCAACGCCTTCAGTAGATTGCTTAGTATCCTGCTCAATTGTGCTACCACTAACTGGTTCTTCTCTTGTAAATTGCTGATTTTTATTGAATTTAACGTGTTTAGCAACCTGAAAGAGCCCGCTAGCAAGTGCTGTCAGTCTTCCTCCTTTTAATGCCAAGAGTCCTACAAAGTTTGTTAATTCGCGATTAACCAAATTATCTTTCTTCAAATCATCACAAAGAGCTTCTATGTCATCTACCGGAACAAAATAAGAAATAAGTTTGGAAACTAATTCTAGGGAAGAATCTACCAATCCTCCGTTAATTTTCTTTCCCATTACCGATTGATAACGATTAAAATATTTTTCTACATCTTTTGCGGATAATTTCTTTACATCTCCCAGACTCATTTCTGCCCCTAAATATTCTTTTGTGGTCCCGAGAACAGCGAGAATGGCCAGTGATTCTTGTTTTATTTCAAGTTCGCCATCTTCAGATTTTTCTGTTCCTCCCTCCTGTCGGTCTGTTTGATTAATGTAATCTTCTACTTTTGCCATCTTTTTGTTAAATCACTTCCGGAATCTCTAAATAACAATTAAATGGATAACGCAAACTCAAACATAACCTAGAATATTTTTCAGTTTTCAGGAGTTGCACAAATTTTTTCCCCAATTCAGAATCCAAATCTCCACCGTAATCTTCGAAAAACATTTTCATACCTTTCTGAGATGGATTATGGAAAGTAACAACGCAGGCTACATTTTCGCGGAATGGTTTTGCTATGGATGTTAATTGCTGAGTTAGAACCCAAAGTGATAATCCGTGATGCCTTCCGGAGAATGCTAAATCTATAAACTTATTAGATCTTTTCTTCAGATCCGTAGATACGGCGCAATCATCCAAAATTATTAAAGTATTTGTTCCGGAGAATAAGGTTTGGCAATCATTCAGTAATTCATTGATCTCGTCCTCATTACTTGAATCCGGGGATAATACAAAGAAATTTTTATCTCCCCGGGCGAAATTATGATAAGTTTTATTTTTAGAATAAGTCGGACAAATTAAAACAATATATTCAAAAACTTTCCGGAATGGCCCGCGGAGCTGATCAATTAAGTACTTTGTTTTTCCGCAATTTGTGGGTCCTGTTATAATACAATGGAAAGGGATTTTATCTCGTAAATCTTCCATAATTTTTGTATCATAACATTATGTTTTTAGATTCTCAGTACTTAATAGATCTCAAACCCGAATTCATAATCTCCATCATTGCATCCGCCACGACAAACATATGGCAAGTTATGGTTCCAGTTCCTCCCTGTTTCCTCTTAATTTCTATTTTTACACCATCGTGCGTATTATTTAGAGCAAGTCCGCCGCCGTGAATACCATTATCTGGATGAGTTCTAGTATCTACCCAAAGAGCAAACTTATCCGCGTAAAATTCTTTTTCTTTCAATGAAATCTGCAAACCATCATCCCGACGAAATCTTTTCTTCACGGATTCCCAAAGATCGGACGGAATCATTCCTCTGGAGTATATTCTATTCGGTACGCCATCAACATCAATTTCTACGGAAGATATTCCTGGATTATAAAAATTTTCAGAATCTCTTGCTCCTGCAGCTTGAGGTGTAAAAAACAAAAACAATATTCCCGTCATTGATCTTCTCGGTAAATTAATATGCTGATTAATAACACCATCTCCACCAATGGAAAACGTAAAAGTTTTGTGCAAAGTAACATTTTCATAAAAGAATCCTTTCCCAACTTGATAAGCTGCTTGAGCCTCGCGAGCTAAGTATTCGCTAGAAATAGAAGAATATTCTAACTCTAGGTTTTTAATAGAATACGATGGTGCTTTGGTTGTATCAGAATAAATAAGAATATTGGCGATCGGGGCAAGAGTAATCTCAAATATGAGATGATTTTCCAATGCTTTCGGGTAAAAAACTCCATGATCATTTAGAATCGGATGATTTATCGGTATTCTATACTTTGTTCCATGGACATTAGCGAGGGCAACTTCCTTTACGTCTTGCGTTTTCTTATCTCCAGAATTTGTTCTAAGTTTTCTAATATTTACCGAAGAAATACCTTGTTTTAATCTATCTTCTCGCTCTTCTTCGGTTAAGAATAAATCATGATATGTTTGAAAAAGATCATATCCTTGAGTATCTTGCAATGTTTCTCCCCCAAAAAGAACTTTTAGTCTGGTTACAAGATTACGGCCTAGATTATTCACAACCGTATTATTAGCATGACCCTCGACATCTAAATCAAATAGAAGAGATACGCTTCCAGGAACAATCACTAAATTTTCTGCAAGTTTCGGAATATTTATATATAATGTTTCTCCCGGGCTGGCTGAGGATGGATTTAGAGTAATCCGATTTAGGGTTGATTCTGCTTTCAAGCCAAAGGGTTCTTTGGGAATTCTATTTGGGTTAATTTTTTCAGACGTCATTGTAAATTTATAAGATACTTTGGTTAACCTTTAAACCTTTTCTAACTTGGAAATATGTTTTAATAAACCCTCTCTCGCGTCAGGAATTAAAATCATAATATTAAAAATTTGATCGCCGTCTTCCATATATAGAATTTTTTTCCTAATAATTTTTTTCATAATGTTGATTTGGTATTCGGTAAATTTTATTTCTTCAACCATTTCAATTTATAAGATAATTGTTTATTTTTAAATGATGTCAAAAATATATTATTCAACTGAAGGATATTGGAAAGGATATTCTGCAATTACTAAATTAGCTGAGAAAGCAAAAGTAAGTGAAAATGAAGCAAAACAGTGGTTGCAAAAACAAGCAATATGGCAAATCTATCTTCCTGCTCCGAAGTATATTCCAAGACCGCACTGGACTGTGGATAAGCCCAATCAGATTCATCAGGCGGATTTATTATTTTTGCCGCATGATAGAGTTGGAAGAAAAACATATAAATACGCGTTAGTTGTGGTTGATATCGCCTCGAGATATAAAGATGCTGAGCCATTAACCTCAAAAGAAAGTCGAGAGATATCAGAAGCTTTTAAGAAAATATATTCTAGAAGATTAAAATTCCCAAAAACTTTAATGGTTGATCCTGGGAAAGAATTTATGGGGGAAGTTAGTAAACTCATGAATTACCATAATGTGAAGATACGAAGAAGTGAGGCTGGTAATCATAGAGCCCAAGCATTTGTGGAAAACGCAAATAGAATATTAGGAGAAAAATTATTTAGTCATCAATATGCGCAGGAAATGATCAGTGATGATCGATCGCGTGTATGGGTGAAAAGATTACCAGCTATTCTAAAAACATTGAATAATACAAAAACAAGAATAACCGGTAAAGAGCCCGATGAGGCTATAAAAACGAAAGAGGTTGATATTGAAACTAAAAATTACAAACGCGCGGTAGGGCCTGATGAGGTTAGATTGCCGCCTATTGTTAAAGTTAGATATTTATTATCACCGGGTGAACTTGAGGGCGGAGAAAGAAGTCGGGCAACAGATCCTATTTGGAGTATCAAAGTTTATGATATTTCTAGAAGCGTGATTTCGCCCAATCAGCCGGTTTTATATTATTTAATTGATGGACCACGACGAGGATTTGTTCGAGAAGAATTACAAGTTATACCTTATGATACAGAACTTCCACCAGATTCTGTTTTGAAACGGTAATGCCCATATGCAAAAGTATTTATCCCATCCTCACAAATTATTCTCTTATCATCATTGGCGGATAGCGCAACTTTATTAATCGTTTCAGTATAAACATCATGTAGGCGACTTCTGATTACATTCATCTTTCTCATTTGGGGTTTTTTATTGAATAGACATCTCTTATAATCAACAAAGTTTATGGTCTTTTTTACTACTGATGACTTTACCCCCTTATCCTTTTTTATCTCTTCTCCTTTATCCATCCTATATGAGTATAGCTTAGCCCGCAGACCAACAAATTCAGCTATCTGTTCACCCCCAGCTTCATCTTTGAACTTATTTATAACTTTTTTATTTACATTAGTCTCTATACCCGACCGATGATTTTTGGGATAATTTGAAGTATCAAACTTTTCTCGAACATCTGGCGCGATATCCTTGTAGAAATCTTCCGTTTCTACTAAATACATTAGACTATCCGTGTCTGTAAAAAGTAATTTTGCTTTTTCTTCATATTTCGGTTTTATGTAATTATAATGAAAATCATACATTATGGTTTTACTCAAATCCAGAATGCACATACCTAAGTAAACGGGTTTATTAAATACTAACTTTGTTTTCTTCATATGAATGGCGACAAGATTTTCAGAAAAGATTGTGCGATGCTGGTAGTTAGGTTTTGATATTAATTTCCTCGCGTCTTTTTGATTTGTGACTAATCTAATATCAACCCTATTTCTAATGTTTTCCATTGTTTTACCGAACACAGAATTAATCATTAACTTGAAGAAATCTTTCTCAAATTCATTCTTCGCTTTAACTCTGAGTTCGGTATTCAAATCAATGTATGGTTTTAACCACTTTGATTCTTCAAATGTAATTCCTCTATGAATCTTTGTTATTTTTAATCCCAAACTTTCGTAAAGTTTTAATGTTTTATGATGAACAACATACTTTACTCTATTATTTAGATTTGGGATTAATTTCTCCACTTTATTAACTACACACCTTTCTGGTGCAAGAGGATAATCATTATGCAAATCATGTAGGTTATTTGGATATTCTAAATCAACCTCTAATATACATGGTATATTTTTCCAGCCTGAAAACTCTTTATCAAGCATCCATCTAAACCCATGAGTAGGTAGCGGGTTACTCATTCCGCCTCCATATAAATTATTCGCATCGAGATATATAATATAACTTATTATTTTATCAATATCAAAGTTTATCATATATGGATTATTTGCTTTCGCATATCTAGTAGAAATCATAGATACTCCACCCCGGATGCCTCTCTCAATCATAAGTAGCATATCTATATCAGTTAGCAACTCTAAATTTACCTTTGTTTTCTTTAATGCGGCATCCCAAGCTAATCCCGGGGATGTGTAATAGTGGGCGGGATCTAAACCATAATTCTTTTGGCAAACATCTCTAAAGTTCTCGAATACGTCTGCCAAAAGTAATACATCCGTCTTTAGGTACAAATCATGGTATTCTCTCATTGTTTTCATTTTGAAGGTTTTCCATACATTTTGCGCGTGTTGGTAATCAACTTCTTTTATTTCTTCATCGTTTAGTTTTGAATAGAATTCTTCTTTTGGTGGAAGTTGGGTTGCACTTAGTTTTTCAAATTTGTCAAACCAATCATATGGAAATTCTCCCTTTCTCAACAATAACTTTAATTCATCGCCTTTGAAAAACTTTTTAGTTTCACGCATGTTTTCATCCGTTGGAGAAAGGCAATTACTTTTTGATAGTAAGCAATTCTTACATTTTTCGCAATTACCAATGCCTTTGTAATGAACAATTTTGGTACCTTCTTTGTATCTCTTAATACAATCCCCCGGTTTGCATGCTTCACACTTTCCGCATTTTGTAAGGTTATCAACTAATTTACCAAGACCAATTGATAAAAATTTTAATGAATCAATAAATCTAATCTCCCTCTTCACCTCAACTCTCTTACCTTCTTTATTTGTAAATTCATCAACTACTATCTGCTTTGAGAAAGAAATATACTTTTCCTCATTATTAGGTATGCAGTTTATTTTGCCTTCTGTAAAACCTAGATTCTTAATAAAAAGATGGGCGTCATAATTAGAAAGATTGTGAAATATTACGGGAAAGAACTTTGGAACCTTGTAATTTAAGTTGCATTCGTTATGCGCGGCACCTCTATACTTTCCTGTAAGATGGCAGTGATCAAATACCTTATCTTTCCCCAATTTTTCTTCGCATATATGGCAGTGAGTAGCATTTTCATATTCTTTTTTATCCATTTCTGACAAAGTCGCCGCTTTTTTGTGGTATTTTGTATTATTATAAATTTTCTTAATATCCCGCTCTAAATTATCTATAAATATTTGCGAAATATCTTCATCTTCAGATTTGGCGGTATATTGTACAAACACGGGAGGAAATAGTTCATCATCAAAAGACTTTATGAGATAGCTAAATCCTGATGGTTTATGTTTCTGGTATTGGTTAGTGTAACTTTCTCTTTCATTTGGTGAGCAGGTATGTATTTTCTTTGTAAAACACTCAAAATCAACGTACACAACAAAGGGCACTCGCATTTTTCTGTTGTAATGGGTGAATTTAATGTACTTAGGATTGCCATCTTCATCCTTTATCATTTCAATCTTAACTTCTTTATTTGAAGCGCAATATTCCAGATGTTTTTCCCTTGATTCTTTTGACTGAAATGCGCTTAAACATCTATAGCAAAAGTACATCTTAGATTTGTGTTTACTAACTTTTGCGGCTAACAATCTACTCATATCCTTTATCCAACAATAATGGTTATTTTCACCTTCTGATATTAAAAGTAGGTTGATTGGATCGACTTTTTGTTTTTCGCTTATTCTTAATGGATATACTTCATTATTTTCATAACCAAAGACATTAATCGCGTGGTTGGGGTTTTGCTTTTCAAACCTATCAATCTGTTTTAATGAGGTTGGAAATTCTATTCCTGACCAGTTGAAGTTCCTCGAATTTTTGATCATTTCCTTATTTTTTCTCTCTGGGTGAATGTCTTTTTTATATATAGCAGAAGTTACTGCCCACTTGAAACATTCGTGGTCATTCATATTCTTAACATTAATAATCGCATTTTTTACTGCTAATTTTCGCGGTAATTCAATATATGAACTTCCGACAAAGGGTTCGAAAGGATCAATGTTAATATCAAAATAAACAACATGATCGAATTGCCAGCCAGAACCTAAATTTTGAAACTGTTCAACCTTTTCAAGTTGGCGATTTGTCATAGTATCAAATAATTCGGATAAATCAGTTGACAAAGTAATCGTTTCAACTGTCGAATGAAAATATCCTGAATTTACTTCAACTTGTTTTGTCGCAAGATTCTTTTTTGTAAACGCGCATGTGTACAAAAATTTTAATTTGATCGGTTTCTTTTGCTTGTTAATTAGCTCAATAACTTTTGGTTTGATTTTTTCAATAAATGCTTTAGGGCCATACCCTTTTTGCCCATCTATCCTGTGGGTTTTTAGATAGCCCCTCAATGCTGTTTGTTGTTCTTTCGGAACAAATCGATTTGCATTTTCCTTCAATTCTTTTCTCACACTTTTAGATATATTTACCTTTCTTTTAGATTTTTGTGGGTTATTATTAGTAATTTTTATAACATTTTTGCTGATTAGATCCTTAAACTTTTCAGAAAACTCCTCTTCATCCAACACCTTATATGAGTAATTTCCCCAATTAAAAACTTTCTTTGGTTTCAAAATTGGAACATTAATCTCAGGTATTGGCTCGTCCATAATTAATCTTTGTATTTTTTTATCTAAAGTCGCAGAAATTTCGCGGATTTTACGCAACTCCTTGAGAACTACATTTTTTGGTACTTTCTTACCTTTTTCTTTCATAATTTTCTCCAACTGCTTTACTACCAATCTTTTTAAATCTTTGCCATTTTCGCCAATGGCCTGTTTTAGCTTTTTCGCAAAATTCAAACTATTTTTCTGTTCCATGTTTATCAAGTCAATTTACTCCTTTAAATCTCTTTTTTAAAATTCATTTTTATAATTGTCCTGGATCCCCGGCTTCAATTTCGCAGACGCGGACTATGCGGGGGTATGCTTCGCTGCGTCTTCGCATGGGCTGCGCGCGGGAGGTTCTCGCATCAGTTATGTGGCGGCTTGGCGGCTTTGCGAATGCTTGGCGGCGTGACAAAGGCTTTATGAAGGCTCGGTGGCTTTGGCAATACCAGGCGGCGGTTTGGCAAAGACTTTGTAAAGGCTGATGGGTTGCACGCATCTTCGGCAATGCCCGGATACAGCTTGGCTGCGGCTTTGTAAGGCTTAGGGGCTTCGCGCATCTTCAACAATACTCAGCAGCAGCTTAGCTAGGCTCGACAGCAATTCCCAAACGCAGATTTTCAAAAATTGGGGGGTAATTCTTTGTCAAAATTAGCTTATAAGCTAAAATTGTCCTGGTATCCGCTTTTTTCCCCTACTTAGGGCTTATCTAAAGGGCTACCTTTTGAAATATTTTCGAGTTAGAAATGAAATGCTATCATCGGCAGGCTAGATCACTTGAATATGTAAGAATAATATATCTTTACTATCAAAGTAAAATTTAATGCAAAAGGCAAATGCTAATTTTTCTAGTTTTTAAATTAATTATTGATGTGGTATTGAAGGGCCGACTCTGAAGTCTTTATAGTAAAAACACTAACAAAGTGAATTCATGAATACTGAACTATCGTTCAAGTCCACATTGAAAGATAGAATCACCTCTTCTTTTGCAGTCTGGGGAATACGAGCTCAAGAACGTAATGCAGGCAAGCTTAGAAATAATGGCGGCAGACTACGACACTGTCTGACGTACTGCGTTAAGTTAATTTATTACTTTAGATAACAATATCAATGAGTGGAGCTCATGTTCTAACCTCCTGGGGGTTCTTACAAAAGGTTGAGCAATTAACTGATAAACCCTTTTTTTCTGCAAAAAGGATATTTCTATCATTGTGCCTACAGCACGCACTGGCCAACTACTAATTTCGAAATACGCTGTGGTTTTTGTTTGCTTTTGCCCTGAGCTTTTTCCTTTTAGGAAATGCAACCCAGACTGGATGATTTGAGGATATAAATGCATTGAGAGAAGCACACAACTATACTTCACATCGATTTTAATGTCAACCATGAAGCTTGCTGAGTTTTTCGGAGTTATTTTCCTTCTTCGATATTGGAGTTATCCTTTTAACATCGCATCAGCACAAGGTAAGAAACTTTCTTTTTACAGCATCCTTGCAAAAAATAATAATAATGGAAGGACACAGCTGATACCCCAAGAGACATGCACACTAATCGCCAATTTAGCAAAAGCATTGAATTAAGTCTACAACTAGTTATTGGGTTTATAAAGAGGTAGAAGATTTTAATATCCTTATTTCTTCATGTTGGATGGTAACAGAATAAGGAGTGGTCACAAAAGTTCCTGATTTTGTGAAGCTTAGCATACAAAACAAACCGAGCTCAGTCATTTCCAGTGTTCAACTGTTTCACCTTCGCAAGTAGGGGATTGTTGAGTTTGATCGTCTGGGCTAAAGTAGTCGTGAGGTTGACCGACGCTTCGGCCCTACCTATATAACAAGTCGTTTGTAGGCAAAACAAATTTAAAACTTTACTACGGTTCTTGCCTGTACTTTTATATGATCGAGAAGCAATCATTATTCTTGCCGTACCTACCGTTCGGGTCTAATTCCTAATTTGTTCCTCAACACCGAATTGATTCAAATATGATTAAAGCTTTTTCTATGAAAAGACAAGTTTTTTTTTCAAGTTTCAGTTTTTGTGGATGGTTTTGCCTATGAAACGTCAACTAAATATTTTGTTACGCTCTTTTAGTTTTATCAATGAGCTCATTTGAATTTAAATTACCTGTGCTTTAACAGTTCAAAGTATTCAAAAGACCCAAAAGTTATGTCCTTTCTACATATCACACACTATAAAGATTGTTTTTAAATGACTTGATGAAGTTGGATATTTTTGATAACGTGTCAGTTGTTCGCTTTTAAAGGATCCACCTTATTTTACTTATTCAGGGCTTGACTGATGAAGCGTCTCCGACGTTTATCAATAATTGAAAAGAAAAAAAAAGAAAAAAACTAAGAAAAATAAAGCACTCTGAGCCTAAGGCGTAAAATGGAAGACAAAATTGTGTTTTTATAGGGAGACTTAAATTACGGTGATATTATGATGAAAATTTTGGCTGGTACAAACAGCGTTAGAGCATGTGGAAGTTAAATTCAGCGGATTGCACGTGAACATGTCCACGTTTAACGCCAGCCCTGTGGCCATATCAGGTCATTTTTTTGCAATGGACGAAACAGTTCGTCTCGCTGTAGTATCTTCACCAGTTCTTTCTAAATCATTTCGTTCGAGATCCTTAAAACGTGATAAATTAGCTACATCATCTTTAATTGCGTCAAAAATAATGTAGTATTTTTATTGCCTCCACAAAGAAGTGAATTATTCATGATGCCTTCTAAAACCGACCAAAACAAAAACAAATATATGAAGAAGCAAAGAATATTCTTAGAACCATTATTTCACTGAGTAATTGTAACATTAAATTGTACATTTTTTCGGTTCAATGAAGTCTTATTCAGTAGATTCTGCAGTTCTGCGCACGTTCTTTTATGCAAACAATTTAGCAGAGAGGTGATATAGAGGATATCAATCAATTCATATTTTTTCACCCTGTGGCACCGTGTAGAGGGTGTATTGATGTTTCCCTTTATTTAATGAAACTGAAATCATCGTTTACCAGATGCTTGCCGAATTATGGCGTTTTTGAAACCATTGCAAGGACAAGTGCTGGAAAATCACGTGATCAGGACCATAGGCTCAATGACGGACGACTCATGCGCATTGAGTTGTTACATGGAGCCATATTGTGTTAGTTACAACTTCCAGGCAACGAGTTTTGCGTCGCCTAAGAGATGTGACTTAAACAATTCAACACATGTGGAACATCCAGATGACCTCGTCGCACAGCCGACATTCGTATATCGCTCAACCGAGGTATGTAAAAAAATTGTAGTAAAACAAACGGTCCAAACAGTACCACATACAGTGCCTTTCAGTAACTAACCTTTGCGTACAATGTGACACTGAATTGTTTGATCCACAGGTAAGAACGTTAGAACCGCACTGTATAGTAAGTACATCACACAGTACCAAAGGACACTACTATTCAGTAGCTTTCCAAAGAATAGTCACACTGCATGGTTTGAACCGCAGATGATAAAGGTAGAGCCACACTGTATAGTAAAACAAACAGTACCACAGTACAGTGCTGTTCAGTAGCTTTCCAAAGAATAGTCACGCTGCATGGTTTGATCCACAGATGAAAACGTTAGAACCACACTGTATAGTAAAACAAACCGTGCCATAGTACAGTGCAGTGCTGTTCAGTAGCTTTCCAAAGAATAGACACACTGCATGGTTTGATCCACAGACGAAGGATTTGGAATCGCACTGCGCAGTGAAACAAACATTACTGTCACTTTGTTGGACATTGTGGCGAATATTTCGGGCTAAAATATAGAATATGTGTGTGCTAAAATGTATTTTTAATTAGTCCTCTAGAATAAACCAGTGAAACGTTTGAATCAAATTATTGTACGATTTAAGCAGCCAATAACAAGCCAAAACAATGTTCGCACCGCTTACTTGCAGCCAGGTTCACTTGATGGTGTATTTTCATTGTGGGAAAATAAACGCCATTTAAATTGTAAACGCTCGCTGTATGTGTGTTTTCTTTTTCCAAAGTTTGTCTTTTCAGTTTTTATTTTCTCAATGTCCTCCAAAGTAATAATAAAATAGAGTTAACGTTCTTGTTCATAAATGTGTTTTGGGTCCGTCTCTGAGATCATTTTAAAATGATTGTGAGTCGGGGCCCAAAGCACCATAGGCCCGCAAACATAGACTCTATTGTTTTAGTACCACAGTACAGTACTGAATATTAAACCGTAGTAATAAGAAAAAGCGCTTACGAGCCAAAGACCCACACAACCGGAGCTTATCCCGGTTTCAATAGCATAAAGTCCATCGCAGGGTCACCCCCAGCATTATATCGCCGGTACCCATTTATACACCTGGGTGGAGAGAGACAGTGTGGAGTAAAGTTTCTTGTCTAAGGAAACAACACAGTGCCAGCACCAGGGCTCCGTAGTAATACGTGTGATTTATACCATGAACCACCCAGCTTATGGATTTTGTCCCAAATAATCAATTCTCATTTGAGATCAACGTAAGGATATTACTTATTATGATTTGTTTTGCAGTCATCTGTTTGTGTCATATTTGTGAAGTAGCCCTGCCCTTTGTTCTGTCTTAACATTAGAATGCCTGCAATGGGAATCTCTGCAAAAACAATGCAACCTGCCAATCAGGTTATACTGACAAAGGATACCGCTGTCTCTGTATCGCTGGATATACAGCTGGGCACTGTGACGTTGGTAAGAAAACTGTTTAACCTATCAAAGGCTTAATTACTATACATCACTGTAGTGAAACAACTCATTTAAGTTTTTGTCCCGTTCGTTTCAAAAGCTTGCAACATATGAGGACATGTTGGTCGAGAGCCAAACCAGGAAAAAGACAAATATGCAGCGGCTGAGCTTTTTCCTTATTGTTTCTAGAGATTAACGAGTGCCAAAGTAACCCTTGTCTGAATGGAGCACGGTGTGTAGATGAATTCAACCAATTTACGTGCACATGTGCGGTGGGTTTCAATGGAACACGATGTGAAATTGGTTAGTGCGTGTATCACAGTACAGTACTGTTCAGTAGCTTTACAAAGAATGGTCACACTGCATGGTTTGATCCACAGATGAAAAAGTTAGAACCACACTGTATAGTAAAACAAACAGTACCACAGTACAGTACTGTTCAGTAGCTTTACAAAGAATGGTCACACTGCATGGTGTGATCCACTGATGAAAAAGTTAGAACCACACTGTATAGTAAAACAAACAGTACCACAGTTACTACTGTTCAGTAGCTTTCCAAAGAATAGTCACACTGCATGGTTTGATCCACTGATGAAAAAGTTAGAACCACACTGTATAGTAAAACAAACAGTACCACAGTTACTACTGTTCAGTAGCTTTCCAAAGAATAGTCACACTGCATGGTTTGATCCACAGATGAAAAAGATAGAACCACACTGTATAGTAAAACAAATAGTACCACAGTACAGTACTGTTCAGTAGCTTTACAAAGAATGGTCACACTGCATGGTGTGATCCACTGATGAAAAAGTTAGAACCACACTGTATAGTAAAACAAACAGTACCACAGTTACTACTGTTCAGTAGCTTTCCAAAGAATAGTCACACTGCATGGTTTGATCCACAGATGAAAAAAACAGAACCAGACTGTATAGTAAAACAAACAGTACCACAGTACAGTTATTGTACTGTTCAGTAGCTTTCCAAAGAATAGTCACACTGCATGGTTTGATCCACAGATGAAAAAGACAGAACCAGACTGTATAGTAAAACAAACAGTACCATAGTACAGTTATTGTACTGTTCAGTAGCTTTACAAAGAATGGCTACCGTATACTGTATTGTTTTACCTAGAAATGAAATGTGAAATAACACAGGGTGATATTTTGGTTTGACCGATATGATAGATATCAACGAATGTGCCAGTAATCCTTGTCAAAACAGCGGTACTTGCATTGATGACGTCAATGCATACAAGTGTAGCTGTCTTCCAGGCTTCACCGGTGGTAACTGCCAACACGGTTAGTTTCTTGTAACATCTTGATTTACGACGGTACGGTAGCGAGCAATTATCAGTGAGAAAAAGGCCATTGGCTTGAATCATTTATTTAAGAAATAGAAAACATGTACCGTGTTTCTATCGAGATATATTCATACGTACATGCACTGTTTTTAATGAACAAGACGATCTAAGATCGTAAGTCGGACAACAGGTAGACGTGCTGTTATGAGTGTTGACCACTTATGGTCCGGAGTGGTCCAAAAAGGAAATCAAAAGGGTACCAAGGTCCTGGTTTCCAACGTGGCATCTTTGTTGTCGTTTCCTCGAGTTTCATCGCGAGGCACCTTGTCTTTATCAGCAAATGCTCTTCTGTCACTCTATCCACATTTTCTGTTCACTGGTAACTCGTTTGATTTCTGGTTTGATTCTAGTGAGACATTCGCTAAATCATTTGATTCTTTTGCTATTTTTAGTTCGCGGAACGACCCGTTTCGAAATATACGCTCATTACGCACGCCATCTTTTAGAGTGGGTCTACCACGAACGGTGTGTTTGAGCGTAGAAAAGATGACACCATTTGTTTTTAACATATTCGCCATCGACTTCGACATCGTAGAAAGGTTGCGCCCGTATTACGTGTCTACGGTATTCCCCATTGCACGTGACTGCGATTTGCGATGAAACTCGAGTGTAAACCTATAGTCGGTTGCCCGACTAACAAGACAAAGGATCAAATCTCCTGAGTATCATCACATGATCTGTATTGGGAAAACAAAATGTGCAAGCGAAAAAGGTCTATTTCAGCTTTTTGAAAAACTCACAAGTGCAAATTTATCCAAATTGAACGAGAAAAACTGTATGATTGATTACCATTACAAACAAATCTGTCATGTAGGCTATTTATTTCATGACTTTTTTAAATCATTATTGAATCATTTTATGTCTTGCGTCATGGTCACCCCTTGCAGGACTATAAATTTTTGAATCAAGGTTTAATAAAAACAAAAATTTTGTTCACGAAAATGCTGCGGATAAAAATCACAACATACATGAAATAAACAATTCTGAAGAAGTATCGAAAATGCTTTGTGCGATTTTTATTCACCTGCCAAACTTAACAGAAAACTGAAACGTTCGCTACGATCAAAGTTTCAAGTTGTTGTTACAGGCAACTCGTGAATATATATATATCGATGGAATAATCTCTGCTTATATATTTTCCTTCTCTAGATATTGATGAGTGCGATAGCAGCCCTTGTGAAAATGAAGCAACTTGTCATGACTTGATAAATGGCTATAATTGCTCGTGCCAGCCAGGGTTTAATGGAATTCACTGCGAGACTGGTAGGTTGTGAGTGTGATTCAATAATCAAAAATTCTAGATAAAAATCGCAAAATAGTGATGCAGTAATACGCGGCCACTGTTTTAAGTTAAACGTTTTGGAGATGACTCGTGTGGTTAAAAGAAATGTGCACATCGCAACCAGGTGGACAGTCAGACGTAGTTAATTTGATGCTACGCTGGTTTGAAATCACGAGTGTCGCAAAAAGTTATGATTGGGCCAACCAACGTTTCCTTAGGGACAGACCATTAGAAAAGTGATGGGAGGGGGGAAGAAACCAAAAAAAATTCATGCGAGGCAAAATGCCAAAAAAAACATTCATGCAAAGAAGAAGGTAAAAAAAAAAATTCATGCAGAAGGAAGGTCCAATTGTGACTTTTTCACACGTAGTAAAAAAAATTCGTGCAGAGGTTCACCTGAAAAAGAAAATTCCTGCAAAAGCAGTGAGCGAAAAAAAAATTCGTGCAAGCTGAAAATTCCCCACCCCGTCCATCACTTTTCTAATGGTCCGTCCCTTACTCGTCGGTTGTCTCGCTATTATGTTTTATTCCGCCAGGGGTGAATCGTGTGGTATTTACCATAATTATAATTATAACGCATCTACATCTAGATTTGTAACATGGTCATCCCGAGTTTCAAATCTTCGACCTCGCTTGTAAATAACCCACTGGTTCGCCTCCTATCCGTCAGTATGATCCGTTGTAAGAGATTCCTATCAAAATCGTTGTATCAAATTCTATCATCTATTTGCAATGTTTGCTTCTCTATTTACAATACTCCCATTATTAGCAAAGCTAAATATAAAGGCACTTTGCTATAGCTATTGGTGTTGCTTTCTAAGAGATTTTCCCTCCTCCCACAAACTATAACACTTAAGTTAATCCCAGAAACAAAATCCATCAGATATGACTACTAGTAGTACTATTAACAAAGTATTACTGTTCTAGATATCGACGATTGCGCAGGCAATCCTTGTTCAAACGAAGGGAGCTGTCAAGATAGTATCAACAGTTATTTCTGCTCGTGTCCTCCAGAATTCACTGGACAACGCTGTGAAACAGGTGTGTTTGTAGACCATGAAATTTAATGTTAATGAAACGTGCTTATTGTCTTGGTATTATTTCGAGATCTTGACTGATAACTGGATATTAACTACTGGACCTTTCCTGCATATCTGTGGTTTGAGATGCAGTCCATGCATTAATATATTTATAATATATTTATATATTAGTTATAATATATAAATATATTAACTACTGTACCTTTCTTGCATATCTGTGGTTTGAGACGCAGTCCATGCATTAATAGCGGGGCTCCCGCGCGCGAAGCGCGCGTGGAGCAGAGCCCCATACTCATGGAATATGGTCAACCTCTTTTCTTTTGGTTGTCACGTGACTGACCGAGCGTACGTACGTCCGTACGTCCGTACGTACGCGTCTACAGATTGTACGGGTAGGGTAGGGGAGACTATCAAAAGGAAGGGAGGGGTATCTCAGGCTTGTCTTGGCAAATCCACATCTTTTATATTGGACATTCACAATATGGTCAATTGACAGCTGTCAAAACGGGATAGCCACTGACCAGCATCACATGACCATATTGTGGGCTCATGTGTCAACTCATCGAGGTGACGTGATTTATTTGGAAGCTGTTCTGGTAGCCCGCGTATTTTTGGCGGGAAATTGCGTTGACGACTGAAAAAGAAATTTTCAGTTCATTGTCTTTTGAGACACAATATTACTACTCTACACTGTTAAAGTTTTACTAAAGGATAAACGAAACAATTTCTATTGCTATGTCAACAAACAATAGCAGAGAAAATATAATTTGCAGAACACAGGGTTCATGTGAAGAGCAACGGGAAAGAGAGCAAGAATTAACTGAGGAAGAATGAGCGAAGTAGATCGCCAAAGAAGGCGCGCTCGGGAAAGAGAAAGGAGACGAAATTATAGCGAAGAACGCCGACAAGCAGAAAGAGTCCGGGCTCGAGAAAATAGACAAAATGTTAACGAAGAACGCCGAGAAGCGGAAAGATTCCGTGCTGTGGAAAACAGACAAAATTGTAGCGAAGAATGCCGAGAAGCGGAAAGACTTCGTGCTGTGGAAAACAGACAAAATTTTAGCGAAGAAAGCCGAGAAGCGGAAAGACTCCGTGCTGTGGAAAACAGACAAAATTGTAGCGAAGAAAGCCGAGAAGCGGAAAGACTCCGTGCTATGGACCACAAATTTGCATAAGTTTTGTCTGCATAGTATTTGCTCACTGATGCGTGACTCAGCACTCGCACTTTCCACTTTCCCTTAAACTTGACACTTGACTTGGAAAACCGACTTCTAAACAAACCTTCTTCAGAAAAATGATCTTCTGAATGCACTACTTTTGAATGAGAAGCAAACTGATGAAAGATTTCAAATTTTTATGTCCTTTAATCATATAAACATCTCCCCTGTCGACGGCTAAGAAATACTCCCGCGGGAATTTTCTCTTGGCGGCAAATTGCAGAATGTAGCGCTTTCACTGGCAGCTTTTCGCGTTGTCGACGTTGTCATTTAGTGTGTCGATTGAGAACTTTGGTTTCAACGCCGTTGTTTTCGTAAAAAGTGTTCTTCTAAATTGTAAAATGTCTCAAATGTATGTTAGTCATTCACGTGTTGCGTTGGACCAGGTCTACTTATAGTTCACACTTTTACGGTTATTTATTTCTTTTGTTAAGTAATTACAGCTGATTGTAGTGAATAAATGAAGGCAGTAATTTTTTAAACTTACAATGTAATTAAGAAAAGAATAATTAATAATTATTTTTTCATTCTCGTGAAAAATGTTTTTCGGGCTGGTAGATGTTGGTTACAGCTTGCCCGAAGGGCAATCTGTAAAATTAATTTTCTTTCCACCCTGCTTGGAGTAAACATTTATTTTACCGAGGTGTTCGTTTTAACACGAAAATGACAAGAGTTGTGTCCTGCATTTCCCAGTAGCGTGTACAAATCTTTTAAATACATTTACGCAAATAGAATGGTTAATTTCATCAGGAATAGAATACAGTACATTGATAATTTGTGTTTTTTGTAGAGTATACTCCATGACTTTGTAGGTATAGAAAGACCGTACTTATGGCAGACGAAAGTTTAGACAAAAATCATAGCAAGTTAACCAACCTCGACACTTAACTATAGTTAAAAACGTTTGTGAATTCCTTCGCAATATTTTAGAATGCTTTTACAGTTTAAAGTGAAATGAAAGTACTAACGGGAGCCCCGCTTTTAGGCTTGGCTAAATCTATATATTATATTTATAATAGCGGAGCTCCACAGCGGCTCGAAGAGCCGCAGAGCGGAGCCCCATAACTACCGTGCGAGGATAGAAATTGAGAAAACCATGCGTTTGAGTTTTCATGGTCATCGTGACTAGCAGCATGGCTCGCGGGCGCGTGCGCCTAGCGACGACGACGACGACGACGATGTTTGGGATATTTAGAAGGTCTTAAACCGAAAGGAGGCTTTGTTTTTCGCGCGCTTTTCGCGGCTTGCCGCGGCTACACAACCTACAGCCAGCAGTCTACAATGTTTTGCTGAAGAAACGGATTTTATTCCATAGGTACTGAGATTTACTCCTTATAAATCTGTGTGAGAAAAATAGTCTGTAAAAAACTAGAAGCAATTTGATTGGTTGGACCATTTTCTTCACTAGTGAAAAAAAGTGGTCCGACCAATTCACTGTTCATAGAGGTGGAATCAGTTTTGGCGTCATCAACTCGGCAAAAAGTGAGCAATAACGGCTTCTTCCTCAGCTTCTTCTTTGAGAAATTCTAGGTTTGCAGATACAGCTTCAGTCGAGGACTTCATACAAGATCAAGAAAATAAAAATACGAATAACAAATCCGAACAGCCCGTCGCTTCACTGAAAGAATTCTTGACGTTGAAAGGCGAATCAAGGTCCGTAGAAGAAATTCCTTCAAACGAGCTCAATTCAGTTCATGAGTGAATTTGTCCGGTAGCAGTGGGAAAGAAGGAAAACAAAGATTATGAGCCAAGTTCGCTCCGTTCTCTCTTTCGCAACGGTTATTTGAATAAAAAAGCTACGGATTCAGCATCTCAAAAGAAGTGGTGTTTGAAAAAGCAAGAGCCGCATTAAACTGATCAAAACAAAAAGGTAATTTTACATTGTATTTCCAGTACACAAGACATTCCTGAGTCATTCACGAGTCGTTTTAAAACGTTTTTAACTGTCTTTAGTTCTTATACTTCTAGCGACATTTCCAACAGTGTTTAAAGTAGAATTTTCCAGTTCGTGCAATGTTTGTATCATTTTAGAGAAGTAAATTTTGAACGCATTTTTAACTTGACTGTCATGTTTATTCGGTATGCTCCAAAATAAAGCCTGCTAAGTGCGTTTTGCACCTTGTTGTGGTATCTTGATTTTTCTAGCCCAGCGTGATTCATGATCAGTTAGTAGTATTTTGTAAGGAGTAAATCTCAGTACCTAAAAAATAAACAAATTACTTCATGGTTAGTTCGCCCGTACCATTTTTCTTCACTCGTTCACTCGTTCGTTTTCTATTCTTCACAACTCGTGAAGAAAAATAGTCCGCCATCACTAACCATGAAGTAATCTCTATATTCATAGCGGTTTTGGAGGAAAAATTTTCTTCCTACAAGTTTTCAAGCGTTTTTGGAGGGACATAAGCATAAAGCTGAGTGTCTATTTTTCCTTTGTTAGAGAGCTGCCTAGCTGCTTTTGGTGTTGCTTTAAAACTATTATAATTTTGCTGACCAGGTAATGGTTCTTCCGTTGAGTCGCGAGCTAGATGTTTTCTTTTTGACGATTCATTTGAGCTATCGAATCTTCTTTAAGTAGTTGCGTACACCAGGCGTATTTAATAACTTTAGTGACAACATTTTCAATGTGTGAGGGTCTGTGTGCATGCATGAGGAGCTCCGCTTTTAGGCTGGCCTAAATCTATTTAATATATTTATATATTAGTTATAATATATAGAGGATATTACATGGCCGCGCGGAGATACGAAATTTCTCTTCTCGTGTTGAAAAATATTTCACTCGTTCGCTGCGCTCACTCGTGAAATATTTTTTCAACACGAAAAGAGAAATTTCGTATCTCCAAGCGGCCATGTAATGTTGTGTTTATTTTATAGATACTGATGAAATTTCCCCATAAAACAACTTCGACAAATCTTCCTGGATGCTCTACAAGCTCGGAAAAAATATCGACGTTACATTTTGGCTGCTCATCGAGAAAGTCACCCGTAACCGTACCGTCTTCGCACCTCGAAGACATTTTTTGAATGAAATTTCAAACGAACCGGCCACGTGCCTGAGCGGGAAGCTCTCTTGTAATTGGCTAGACATGTTGGTAACCATGGCGACACCAATATCCTCACACGTGAAAGATAAAAATAATATCCTCACTGCGCGCGATGAAGATATGATTTTTTCGTCACTGGAAAAATCCTGGTATTTCATCAGTATCTATATAATAAATAAATATATTAACTACTGTACCTTTCTTGCATATCTGTGGTTTGAGACGCAGTCCATGCATTAATATATTTATAATATATTTATATAAAAGTTATAATATATAAATATATTAACTACTGTACCTTTCTTGCATATCTGTGGTTTGAGGCGCAGTCCATGCATTAATATATTTATAATATATTTATATATTAGTTATAATATATAAATATATTAACTACTGTACCTTTCTTGCATATCTGTGGTTTGAGATGCAGTCCATGCATTAATATATTTATAATATATTTATATATTAGTTATAATATATAAATATATTAACTACTGTACCTTTCTTGCATATCTGTGGTTTGAGATGCAGTCCATGCATTAATATATTTATAATATATTTATATATTAGTTATAATATATAAATATATTAA